>CAKAOJ020000069.1:1200000-1800000 GCA_916701645.2 Sebastolobus alascanus
CTTTACTCACAAGGGTACATGTAAACACAAGCTTGTACCATCCACCGCAGACTGCAGGTCCAATCAGTGAGCTGGATGCCTGTACTGTACTGTATGCTCGACTGGCTTCCACAGGGGAAGTCTGAACCGATCCAATAGATTGAAAGACGGTTCAGATTCATGGTTAGTGAGCAAGTGCTATCTAAACTGAGCTCTGTGTGTGCTTTGATTGGTTGATACCTCATGTGGGCATACTTCCATTGGGGAATCCTCTGCACTAGGCTTTTTTTTTTTTCCACCGAGGGAGAGGAGAGCCGGCTTTGGGCCGCAGACAAGAGCAGAGTGGATTGGGACAGTCAGCTGGAGCATGCTAATTTGTTGGAAGCCACCCAGCACTTTGGCGACACAGATATGGGAAGCTCTGTGCGTTGCCAGTTTTATTGGCCATTAGCTTTGTTTTGTAGATGGAAGCCTTCCGTGTGTCTGCTTATCTTGACATCTAATTGTCAGCACACGCCAGTACCCTGGCCGCCAAAGAGACACGGCTTCCTCGTCAACACCCTAATGTACAGCCGCAGCAGCGGGCTGAGTGGTGACCCAGCGACGGAGAGGCTAAAGAAACACTGATGCAGTGTAGTGGTGAGAGAAGGTGAGCGAAGTGGCTTGGTTGGCTGTTGGCAGGTAGGGTGACCAGGTGTCCCACTTTACGAGGGACTGCACAGCATTTGTATCCCTTGTCCCGAGGCCCACATATTGAGACGATGTCCCACATTTTCATTGGCTCTAGTTTTCAAAAGTCAAACCAGTGCAGGACAGACGCTTTTTTCAAATCTGGCTTTTATCCAATGGCTGTGAGGAAAGCAGGGCAGGCTGTCATCACGGGGCTGTTTGCTGTCAAACTGAGCACACGTGGGTCAAGTGCAGGTTAACAGTTCACTGTCTTTGCTACGCTATGCCCAACGGGGAAAATTGAGAGTCATCGCAAAGTCAAAAGCTATGCAGATTTAGGTGGAATATGATGGAAACTACCACAAAGAAAAGGAAGAGCAGCTACAACAAAGACTGTGAAACTACTTGGAAGTGTTTATAAGCCGGTGGAAGGAGCGTTTTTTGTGAAATTTGCAGGTTATTTTTCGATTTCACACAGGATGAATACGACATGAAGCGACACAGTTCATGTGAGTCTCACAAAATACGTGCGACTCAAAAAGAGACGATCTATGGATGCATTCAGGCAAAGCATAGAGATTTTACAAGATAAGGGGCAGAATAGACAGATAGACATTATATCAAAATTGTAGACTACCTCTCAGCCTTGGTAACGTGTCCCACATTGTCCCACACAAACATACTCTTTTTCCCACATTTGGTTTGTTGCGATCTGGTCACCTTATTGGCAGGTCAGTTGGTCTCAGATCAGGTAGTCCACAGGGCAACCAACAGATCCTGATGACCACGGTGGTGAAGTCTTGGTATGTTGTATTCCGGTGTAATGAATCCTCTAATCGGCCTAATTTGAACGAGCCGAATAGGCAGTAGAGCTGAGTGAGATATTATTTCTTTTCTACTGTCAGTACTCGGGTTATTTGCTTTATTGATTTTCTTTTTGGATGTTTTGTAAAAAGGTAATGTATCGGCTTTTAGGAGATGCATTTTGTTCCTGTCTTGAGTGTGAATAATAAAGAAAATGAATGTGCAATTGTGGATTAGATGTCGCAACTTAATTGTCTAAATTAGGTGTTTTTGCTAATAGATTTGAGATGAATTGGTGGGGGCTGCCACGTTGCAGGTGAGAGGAATTGAGTTACTTGTTGTTTTCTAGAAGAAGCAGATGTGAGGGTTTAGAGGGAGATTATACATAAGCTGCACAAGATCTCTGTGCATCATGACAATGAAAGATTCTCATTACGCATCTTCATGTTTTGGTAGATTATCTCTGTCTCAGTGTCACCGATGCCTCACAGTCTCACCATATTTCCCTGTTTGTCTTCTCTCCTTCAGATACAAGTCATTGAAGCAGCGAACAGGCAGCACCCCAGGACAAACTCCGTCAGCGGGCCAGCCCACCCAGCCTCCTACCAAGCACAAAGCTGGGGGAGAGAAGCCAGAGAAGGGTGACAAGCAGCAGAAAAGACCCCAGACGCCGTTCCATCATCGCAGCCTGACCAGCGACGACGCTTCAATAGAGGCCGAGGCGACAGCCGGCCAAAGGTTAGCCATGAGGGGCCAGGACGGAGGGAGATTCCCTAGTATACGCTCAACGGATGTGTCCGGCATCCAAAAAGCCCCCCAGCTTCACAGTGGGGGGGTCAGCGCTGGGCCGTCGGAACAGGCCAACTCCCCCCAACCCCCACCACTTAGCCCCCACCCCTGCGAGCGAGGCGAGGAATCAGGGGAGGGCATGAAGAACCCTTCAACCCCCAACAGCCAACACTTTTACCAGCCGCCCCCGGAGCCCTGCCTGGTCGGGGCGAAGGGTGGCGGCGAGGAACCCGGAGGGCCAGAGGGCCTGAATCAGCACTTCCACTCCCATCACCCCCACTCCCACCCCGGGGCTTCGACCTACTCCGAGCCTCCCGAGCCCACCGTTTATGTGGGCGCGGCGGTCAACTTGGAGGATGACAGCTCCCACGCACCATGGAGGTTATTCAACCTGCCCCGCAGGAAAGAAGCCGAGCTGCCCACGATGCTGCTGCCGGGGGACAAGCTGAGGGACGAGGCCTCGGCGTCGCAGGACAACGTGGTGTCGGTCACAGAGTGAGTGACACCTGCCAATTAACAAGCACTACTAGATGCCCTCTCTGTCACACACACACACACACACAGGGCGATAAAGGCTTCAGCCCTTTGCAGACTGACTAAGCAGTTAGGCATCCAAACCCTCCATTTCCCACCTTTCCCCCTGTTACAGAGTGGCCCCAGGCCGCTTTAGAGCACTTTCAATAGTCCAGAAAAAAATGTTTTGAAAGAGTAATGATGCAAAAACTCACCTTCTCCCTCTTTCTCATTCTCTCTCCCTCAGATTCCCCCACCTCACTCCCCCTCCCTCATCCCTCAGCTTCAGAATGTTCGGTACAGCGCTTAGCTGCATACAGCATGTTAATCTCTTGCTATGTGCCCTTTTGACATCATACATCACCAATGTGCAGGGCCAGCACTACTCATCGATTCGTACACACATACCAGAGCTCGGAGAGAGGAAGAGTAATGGTAGGGTTAGATAAAGATAAACCCGCTGTTGTAATACAGTTGAAGATGAAATAAAAACTGTCTGCTGGCTATCAGTTTGGCAGGCGGTGGAGGGAGACTTGCACCAAGAAGAAGCAGTGGAAACTTCTTCTAGTGATCACATCTGAAATCAAATTGATCACTATAAGCGGATGATTATTATAACATTTTTTTTCTTTATTTGTCATGCAGATTACCATCTAATTGACATTTATGACATGACTATAAAGTAATGAACAGCTTCGCTATTTACTGGCTGCCAATTCTTCTGCCTTTTCCTTCACCAAGGGCCCGCATGGGGTGAGGCTTTGCCATTTTTCAGCTGGCAGTCTAACCCGCAGGCGGTGCATGCAGATGAACGGTGCTCCTTTGCCGGGGCTCCTCGCTCACCCGCCGGCAAAAAGACCGGTGAGCTCCAGGCGGCATGAAGGGGAAGGGGGGGTCGGTTGCCGTTCGCCTGCCCACGCTGTGGTGGTGCAGAGCCGGCAGAGTTTCACTTTAAGGAGGCATTGCGTGGCCAGGCATTATTAATCCACTTGACGAGGGCGGCTTCAAACAGGCGCTTTTCCCCGTGCGCATTAGTTTTCTGTAAGGTAGCCCCGAGGAACACCAAGTTTCTCTCCTGCATCTCGCTTCATTGATAAAAATGTCTTTTTCCTGTCATGATTTCATGCACCACCAGCCTCAGGTAGTCAGCTAGAACGATGGGTTACCACGAGTATCAAGGGAGTAAAGTATAAAAATATAGCCTCTATAGGATTACTGTAGTTTTAACTTTCCATATGTTGTCAGACCCAAAATGAACACTGTAAGCAGACTACTTCATTACTGTAAGCAAATAATTTAAACAGCATTTGTATAGGAATTAGGGCTGTCAGTCAATTAAAATATTTAATCACGATTAATCGGAAAGGAATCACACATTTTTGTATCTGTTCAAAATGTACCTTAAAGGGAGATTTGTCAAGTATTTAATACTCTTATCAACATGGGAGTGGGCAAATATGCTGCTTTATGCAAATGTATGTACTGTATATATTTATTATTGGAAATCAATCAGTGTGCTGACTTGACTATGACTTGCCCCAAACTGCATTTGATTATCATAAAGTGGGCATGTCTGTAAAGGGGAGACTCGTGGGTACCCATAGAACCCATTTTCATTCACATATCTTGAGGTCAGAGGTCAAGGGACCCCTCTGAAAAATGACAATGCAAGTTTCCTCGCCAAAATTTTCATTGACTTGGTACCAATGGATTCCTTAGGTTTTCTAGTTAATATGATGCTAGTATCTTCACTCTAGCCCATTACAATCTAAAAATCGCAAGTTGCGTTAGTGTGTTATTATCGCGTTAACTTTGACAGCCCTAATAGTAATGATTCTGTCCCAAGCTTTTTGATCCATATGAACAGTTGATCGCTGTAACCGTGATCACTATAAGCGGTTTCCACTGTAGCGAGGAAGAGGATCACAGATGGACAGGGCGAGGGGGGCTCGTCCAGTGTGAAGGCAGACAGAGTGACCGGCAGGCCGTAGGGTGGCCGGAGCGGGAATTATCGGCGGGGTTATGCAATCCCAAGGGGGCCAGCCGCTTGGAATGGCTATTCTAGTGAGCTGTAATCCTCCCAGCCACAGCTCTGAATGGCGGCTAATCTCTGGCCCAGGCCACTGCGCACCATCACCTCACATCAGAGCCGGACAGGCATGACGAGAGGACAGAGGAACAGAGAAATATAAGAGGCAGCGAAGGGGAGGGACAACACATAAGTTGGGTCAGAGCAGCCAGTAGTTTTCTTCTTCTCCCTCCCTCCCTCCCTCCCTCCCTCCCTCCCTGTCCTGTTACACATACGGAACAAGTAGGCCACAGTCAGAGCGACATTAGAGATTTTGATGAGCCAAGTCACAGCAACAAGTGATAAATGTGTCTGTCTGTCTGTAAGTGTATGAGCAGTCAGTGCTGCAGTCACCACGTCTCCATAAATCTGCTACAAATGTAATTGTCTGACAACAAACATGATGCATCCAGTTCTGCTGCCTGACAGCTGTCAGAGTTGTTTGCAATCACTGCCATTTCTGTTTGTGCAGATAAACATGGTAGCAGCTCCGACATATGATATCCGGCAACAAGAGGCCAAACAGAGCAGTAGAGGAAATGTTCCTATTTTTCTTTTTATACTTTATTTTTTCCCTTTTATAACACAGTAAACATGAGGTCACTCCGTTACATTGGATGATGTACTGTACACGGGGGTTGTTAGTCACAGAATGACACATTTTCATTCACGTCCATTTTTATGTTTCACAGTTGCATTTACTATAGTTTCAGTTGTCAGACTCTTTGTTAGTCAGGTATGTATCCCATTCAGACCAGTGCTCTTCTCCCTTTTCTTTCTCTAATCTTAAACTGAATGTCATACGTTCCATACACAATCTATATATGCTGTTTCAAACCCAGAATCATTTTGAAGTAGTTCGTTTTCTACACAGTTTTCTTGCAATTTTCTTGGCCAATTCCGATTTGCTTTCTTTCTAAGAACTATAATTGACAGCATACACAAACATTTTTGTAACTCTTTTTAAATGGAAAATTCAATCGTATTTTCATACATTTAAGAGAAGAATAAAAAAAAATAATGTAGAGGAGGAGGAGGAGAGGGAGAGACCCTGCGCTGTTTGCAGAAGAGCCGGTCACTGTGATTACTGAGCAGCAGACATGGGAATGAATTACTATATAATATATTTGAATATATTTCTTGCTTTTTCCCTGATGGTCTGAATAAATCGCTTATCGCTTTTTTAGAAATAAAGTCTCTAAGAGGGTCTGAAAAGTCGCTAAATCTAGTGAGAAAGCTGGCAAGTTGGCAACACTGTGTGTATGTGCCGGGAAAATACTTCTGTTACTTCTGTGTGTGACGTTAAACCTTCATGCGGCACGTGTGTACATTTTTCTGGCAAAAATGTGTATATATGAGACTGATCAGCAGTCATGGCCGATCAGACAGGCCGATTGATCGGTGAAATTTAGCTCTTGGAGTGTACATTTGGGGTGACTAGGTGGTATCTGTTGACTGTGAATTGTAAATACCTCTGATGGTCATCTAGCGCTACTCCAGAGTCCTCACGCTGTTGTGTTTCCACCTTCCCAGGGTGATGTCCACATGTAAATGGCCCCTGAAGGTGTCTGAAGAACGCATTCAGATGTATCGAGCCAGGAGGAACCAGTATCTATCTGCTGCCATCACAGACGGAGATCACGAGCCGGAGGTGGACCCCTACGCCTTCGAGGAAGGAGATGTCAAGTTCACGTTCTCCAACAAGAAGGATAAGGCAGGCGGGGAGCGGGAGCCGGGCAAGAAACATAAGGTAAGGCAAGCCAAGTGGAGGGGTGAGGAGTGTTTCTGACCTGGAGTGTCACTCGCCAAAGCCTCGCAGCATTTAATGGATCTGTTGTACCTCCCTCTTGCTTATTGTTGCTCTGGACAAGAGGATCAGATAGAGGCCATGCTACGACTATTACTCTTTCTCCTACATGTGTATACCAACTAAATGGTAAACAGATAAATTGAAAACAGGATTTGCAACCTGTTTCCATAACAACAAACTGCAGTACAGTACCTTTCTGTACTGGTACCTTAGTACAACTCTCAAACATTTAACTGCATCTCCCACAACCTTTGCAGCTCCACACCAACATTTGAACATACTCAGATCTTTTATTGCACTCAGGTTTTGATGCACCCACATGTTTTAGGTGTTTCATTTTTTTTTTTGTCTTGATCCTTTTCTCTGAAAATGTTCTTTAATTTTAAATGTAGTTTTTACAGTTTAAATGTCAACTGAACTGAGCCGTGTTCACAGTGACAAACATGCCACATGGTATTCATGTGTTTTAGGCTCTGCATCTCAAAAACAATTTATGATAAAAAGTCATTCTTAAGACCGTAAGTAGCCCAATTAAGGGTAGATTATCTCAAAGATATTTAAGCATCATGATTCGGCTTAGATTAATCACCTAATAGTGTAGCTAGTATTATGGTGGGATATTTATAAAGCTCTGCTGCCACTTGTAATGCTGGTGGTTCCTGTCATAAACTTTTCGATTTAACACCCTGTCATTTCTGTATTGAGACTAGTTGACCTGAAAAACAGTCCACGTTGAACTCGGCGCTGCCTACATATACACCGCGCACAGTTCCTCTTCCAAGTTGGTTGCCTTCAATCCAGTTTGCAGCCACACCCCATTGGATTTAATGCAAAAAAGGCAGCGGCAGCGTAGCTGTGTGAAGCCTTCCTAAAAGGCAGCAGAGAGTAACCACTTTATTCACTTCTTCCTCACTAGTTGCCCGGGGTAAAGAAGGTACAAGAGGGATGATTTTATGATTTTTTTGGGGGGGGGGGGATGACATGCAGCAAACGGCTGCAGGTCGTATTTGAACCTGGGTCACTACAGGAAGGTCTCAGCCTTAGTACATGGGGCCCAGGGTGTGGAAACAGCCCATGGTGCTCCAAGAGGGCTGATTTTAAGATCAGGGAGCAGGCGAGGTAGAAAATAGGCCATCAGCATCCTCTGCGATACTGCACTAAAAATAACGATCCGACTGCTTTCTGCATACATCCGCTTTCACTGCCCAAGTCTCACTGAACAGGAAGCTATCCCTGAATCTCCATTGTTAGCTGAGCCCAGAGGAACACCAAATAGTTAGCATGTCCAATTTCCTTTAAGTTGTTATGTTTTTCCTATTTGATCTGCCTTCTTCCTCCCCCCCCCTTCCAACCGTATTCCTCTCCTCTGCCTCTGGGGTTGTTGGCTCCGACTCCAGACAAGGGCCACCTGTTAGCTGTGGATCGCCCCCAGCATTGAAAGAGAGATTGTGTGTGTGTGTGTGTGTGTGTGTGTGTGTGTGTGTGTGGGTGTGTGTGTGTGTTCATTCCTTGGCTGCATGTTTGCAGCAAGCTTCACGGAGCCTGGAGTCTAACCACGGCAACGAACCTGGCTCACTGAGCCATTAAGCTTGAAAAGCACACTCAAATATTTCCTTTCTCGTCTGTCCCCTCGGTCTGTGCTGGAATGTGAGGGTGAAGGCAGCTCTCAGTGGAGTGGGGAGTCCCTGAAGAGCAGTGTGTGCAGCGGAGCCCTTCCACTGTCTGCTTCATGTGGTGTGTGTGTGTATATCCACCACATGCGTGTGGCTGTACCCCTCCAACTTTTTACTTAAGATAAAACCATAGTGTTAGGGCCCGTTTCCTGAAGCGTCTTTTTCGTTCTTTGTACCTGGCTAATGTGGAATATAAACCTGGAGGACCAAGAGATTTTACTGTATCATTTAGTATACTGTATAATTTAGCTAGGGCTGGACCCGAATATTTTACTATTCGGTTATTTGTTCGTTGGGTAGGTCTCAATTTTCAATTTTGGTATTCGGATATTTGTCGTTTTTTAACCCCGCGGGATTACAAACAAGTGTTGCAGCGCTTTGCACATCGGGCCAAGAGGAAGCCTCCGCAGGCTGCATTACGCACGGGCTTACAGCCGGGCACTGCAGGGATTGGCGGTGCGTATAATGCACGCAGACGGCAGCCTCAAAACGCCGTCGTTTAGTGGGAGAGAGCCCGCAAACGTGACTTACAGATACGTCTACACTCGCACACACAGAGGGACGAGGAGGGGAGACGCCTAGCACAGACAAAGCAGCCTCAAAACGGCGCCGTTTAGGGGGAGAGTGCCCGCAAGACGGTGAGCCAGGACAGAGGAGGGAGTGTGTTGTCCACACAAGGCGTAAAAACAGCACTCGGGGACTCGTCATGACACATTTTCATGACAAGCCAAAGCATTGAATATTCGCTGTTGATTACTGCTGAAGCTTCGGAGCCCAAAAAATGGTATTCTGGACAGTCCTAAATTTAGTATATCGAGGTAAAAGTTTGGTATTCCAGTAATTATTCCTAACCATTTTACCCCTTTTGGTGAATGAGCTTGGAGCTCGACAAGCTGTTGCTCATCAGACTATTAAACCACTGGTGGTTCACTATAGAGAGTAGACACCTTGCATCTCCAGCCTTCAGACCATGAACTCCTTAAACTGTAGAGTTATTGCTACAGGCCACGTGACACACGTGCTGTAATGAACCGTCTTCTGATCATCATACAGCCGCACAGAAGTGGTACACCTTATGTCAGAGCCTATTGAATTATGAAGTATAAGATAGATGCACAGGAAAAAGCCTCAGATAAATGAGGGAAGCAAGTGAGACGGAGGAAAGGGGCTGAAGGGATGCTTTCGTGCAGGCAGCCTTGGAGTCGGACAAGCTTTTGCAATATGTAAAGACTCCACTCTCTCCCACCCAAGGCCAGGTTATTGATACGGGGTTAAGGCGTCATCACCACCTATAGATTGTGGCCTTGGTGCAGATGTTGTGCGCTGCTGTGGATTGGTCCTTTAAGGGAGATAGATTAAAGCCTGCGTTGCTCAGAGAAAAGCCCTGGAGCGTAATGAAATCAATGGCTGGGACATAACATTCCTGTTCCCCGGCTAGAACTGCTCAGCACACAGTGTACACACAACCCGTCATAAGAGCACACACACACAAACACACACACACACACACACACACACACACACACACACACACACACACACACACACACACACACACACACACACACACACACACACACACACACACACACACACACACACACAGAAGGCCAGCCCTCCCAGATATTGATGTCTGGGTGGGAGCCTAAGAGGCCATTCCTTGGATCATGATTTCGCTCTGATCCACACTGGAAATCTGATTTGCCACAGCAGAGGGAGGCGAGCAGTCCCTTTTCTCTGTTCCTCTGTTTCTCTCCAATTTTCTCTTTTGTTATTGCTATTATTTCTTTTATGTTATTATTATATTTTGCCTTGATTGGCGAAAGGACTCCCTTTTGTGTTATTCTATTTTGTGATTTATCCCAGCTCAGGTCCAGTCAGATGTATTTGTGTAGTTCTTAATCACAGTTATGGGCTCAAAGGATTTCACACACCCACATTTTAACACCACAGTGGAGCAGACTGCTCAGCCACGCGTCCTCATTAAGTATAAGAAAAAGCATTGACATGGGATTGGTGTCATATTATTATAAAAAAATGTACCTGTCTGAGCATTGTTAAATCAAATATTCACTGTTTGATGGATCTGTCTGGTTGCATGGCTATGTGTGCTTTTTTTTTCGTCCCTCCGTCTAAGCCTCCCGTCTTTCTTTTTTCTCACAGGGTGAAGATGGAGGAGCCGGTCCGTCAGATGGTAAGGAGCCTCTTTATTTCTTTACTACCTCTTTGGCTGCCTTTTCTATGACTTGGCTGCTGTCACATCTATAGTCAGTATATCGTCATACTGCCACCCTCAGAAGAGCTAGAAGGTGCATTTAGCATCTTGGTGTCCATTCTGATCTGGGGACTTCCTGAATAAAACTTTCAATTCAGTCTTTCCAATGTGTCAATAGAGACTGCATTCATTCACAAAATAAGGAGCATTCTAGGGCTGCACAATTGATCAAAATTTTATTGATTGCCTACTGCAATTTTCAAATGGCAGTATTTGGTTAAATCGCAATATTTGTTAAAGCAGAAATGTGTGTAAAAATACCATTTTAAATTAAATACTGTGGTGCTGCAGAGATGTTCTGGCCTACACATCATATTCTATAGACTTAAGGGAACATCTTTGTTTGGTACAGATTCCTGCAAAAATCACACCATAATCATTTTAATGTTTCTCGATGAAAATGAGAATAATTTATCATTCCCTCTAATATCGTAAACCATAAAGCAATTGCAATATCAGTCAAAATAATAATAATAAATCAATAAAAGATAAAAAGAAGAAGGTTTTTTTTCAAAATCATGCAGCCCTAGAGCATTCACCCTTAACTATTTGTAATTTCAATTTCATATAACAGATCCGTCATGCCAGAAGCATTTCAATAATAGAATTGATAGAAAATCTACTTGAATTGATTGAATAGAGAGTAAATTGAGGCCAACGCGGGTCGTCAGTTAGCATAAACCATCATAGCTCAAAGCCGTCTTTCATCGAGTTCTCAAGCAAGCTACTTGTGGACATTAATATTTTAGTATTAACAGCGGGTATGTTTGTTTATGCAGATGCTCAGCGGGCGGCCGCTCACAACCGCATGGCTTCCACCAGCCTGATCCACGAGACGGACCTGGTGGTGTCCATCAACGACCTGGACAACCTCTTCAACTCGGACGAGGATGATCTAGCGGTCAGTGGAGACCCTTGGCTCACACTGCAATGAATTATCTCATTACACAAAGCGTGGTCTGGCACAGTGTTTGTGTGTGTATGAGTGTGTGTGTGTGTGTTTCCACTGGCATGCATGTGCCAGAGCAGTGTCCTCACTCTGCCCATCATCAGCTGATAATTCTCACTGCCCACTTACCAGTTGCTCTAAGAAGATGTCATGTGTGATACTGACTTGCAGGCCCCACAGGTGTGAGAACTGTAAATTTAGAGCAGTGTTATTAACTGCTAACACTTCGAGTTACCAAAATGGTCAGGTGCTAAAAGGCTTTTCTTTTTTTTTTTTGTCCACAGCCTGGATCCAGGCGACCAGTGAATGGAACGGATGAGAAATTTGGCAACAAGGAACCAAAGCATGCCACTTTGGACCCTGTCTCTTGCATTAGTATGTATCTCTACATCTGTCTCTCCTCTCTCTTTTCCCTGAACACTGTGTCTCCTTAAAGCACAAGGATGGATTTACCTCAAATTTTAATCTAGAATCAGATTCGTCATACCCGTGAGCCCCTTGAAAATTAAGAATGGTACACTGAGAATTCGCCAGAAGCCACTTCAGTTCAGAACGTAGTATTCCCTCTGCTCACAATTTTCAGCTAAGTGAAACAGCATCATATCCTTTTAATCCACTAAATAAAATTACTACTCAAGCATCATTGATGCTCACCCTTGGCTTTGCCACCTAGTGGTGGATAATATGGCTGTAATTAACTTCCCAGTGCATCAGTGTTTACTAGAGTCTCCCTTTACCTGCTGTCTTGTTGTCTCCTTTGTTACTGTACTGCAGGCTTTCTATGCGAACACCAGTCTTGTCTTAAGTTAAATTGAATACAACTGTACCAAACTGTTTTTTCCATGTTTTTTCATTTAGTTATTTATTCGTATGTTTGAGCTCAGGGACACTAATGTAGAGCTAAAGAGAATTTAAGGACACTCTATATATTACGGTGAAGCAAATTGGTCTCAGATCAGCCATTTTGCTTTAGTTTTATGAACAGATGCTGTACAGTATTAGACTCTGCCCATTTACCCTGGATTGTGTTTGTTAGCCCCCTGGAAGCATCTCTCAATTATAAAAATGGTTTGTGAGTTTCAGGCCTTGGATATTCCCCACATAGCCTCTGATATACATAACTCTAGCAGGGAACAAGTATTTTCTTATGGAAATGAAAGCAGTATAAACAGAAGGCGCTCCTGCTTTTACCCACCTTTCAACTTTGCATAAACAGCTCTGCCGGATCCTGTAAATATTCTCGCTAATATATAAAGTAAAAAAACAAGCATGAACGAACATGCCAATGTAACTGTGACAAACTATGTAAACAAGTCATCAGTCGTGGGCGAGATGCCTGTCAGACTTAAAGCGTGTCTAATAAGTATTCATCTGTTTTGTATTCACGTGGTTATCGGCCTATAACAACAGCTGCTTGTCATAGTTGGTTGCAGAAGAAGAAAACCTACAACAATACAAGCATCTTGATCGTAGTAACAAACAGCAGTCAGTTTAAGATTACACACCTTACATTGTTAAGTCATCCACATTGTTATCTTCAGAAAAAGTGCTGTTTGTGGAGGAATTAAGAAACTGGAAAGAGAATATAATTAAGTTTATCTCATTATCAGCATGTTTAGCAGTGTAAGCTGTGTGATATGGGAAACAGTGTTGGAATAGATTTTTGATACACCTTCTACACTCGTTCCTTTTCAAACACATTATAATTAGGGCTGTCAATTATATGTAAATATTTATTTAATACATTAAATATTTAATCGTGGTCCATAATTAATCCCAATTAATCACACATTTTTTTTATCTATTCTAAATGTACCTTTAAAGGGAGATGTGTTTGATTGTCAAGTATTTAATACTCTTATCAACATGGGAGTGAGCAAATATGCTGCTTTATGCAAATGTATTGTATATATTTATTATTGGAAATCAATTAACAACACAAAACAATGACAAATATTGTCCAGAAACCCTCACAGGTACTGCATTTAGCATAAAAATATGCTCAAATCATAACATGGCAAACTGCAGCCCAACAGGCAACAACAGCTGTCAGTTTGTCAGTGTGCTGACTTGACTATGACTTGCCCCAAACTGCATGAGATTATTATAAAGTGGGCATGTCTGTAAAGGGGAGACTCGTGGGTACCCATAGAACCCATTTTCATTCACATATCTTGAGGTCAGAGGTCAAGGGACCCCTATGAAAATGGCCATAACAGTTTTTCCTCGCCAAAATTTAGCGTACGTTTGCAGCGTCATTTAACCTCCTTCGCGACAAGTATGACCTGGGTGTCTTCACTCTAGCTTGAAAACTGAGCCGGCTACAACCTAAAAATCGCAAGTTGCATTAATGTGTTAAAGAAAATCGTGGCGTAAAAACAAATTTGCGTTATTATCTTAACTTTGACAGCCCTAATTATAATCCAAGTCCTATTTTGATGGCCTCTTGTTCTCCTCTCCCACCAGGCTCAGCAGACCTGCACCAGATGTTTCCCACACCTCCCTCCCTAGAGCAGCACATCATGGGCTACTCACCCATGAACATGTGCAGCAAAGAATACGGCAGCATGGAGCACAACACGGGCATGACCACGCTGGACGGCACCTCGTCTCTGGGAGGCCACTTCAAGATCGAGGTGGAGGAGAGCTTTTGCAGTCCGAAGCCATCTGAGATCAAGGTGGGTCTCCACTCAGTAAATCTGTCAGGTAATATTGCGGTGTCCAATTACAACTGACTGAACCAAGAGGTTGGATTTACTACCGGAACCAGTAGGTGTCATAAGTCAAAGTGGATGATTATTGATGGATAGGTTTTCTACACCATGCTCATTTTGAAGCAGCTGGGTGGCCACATGGTCAGAGGCTGCTCTTCAAATTAGAGTTCATTCGCCGTGTCATTATTATGTGTCTAGCTGATGCTCCCATGAGCAACACACTCCCAGTTCTGTAGTTACTGAGAAGAAGCTGTCGCAGATGTTGTGTTTATGGGAATGTAAGGTAGCAAAGTCTCAGCCAGGAATGCCCTGATGATTTATCTTTTGTATGTTTTGTTTGTTCATCCTATTTTCAATATGGTATTCACATTTCTGAGGTTGTGGTTCTGCATATCTCCCCGTGCCCTTACCTTCATAGAGGACAGCAAAACAAAAACACATTTCCTCTTCAAGGATCTGTAAAGACATCATTATATCTCTGCCTCACTACGCCTTATTTTCTGTCCATCTTGTAGGACTATTCATTCGTGTACAAGCCAGACCTTTGCCAGCCGTTCGTAGGCTGCTCCATGTTCGCTCCTCTGAAGACGTTACCCAGCCAGTGTCTCCCGCCCGTCAAAATACCAGAGGACTGCATCTACCGGCCGAGCTGGACCATGGGCAGGGAGATGCTCAACCCCGTGCCTGTCATGAACTTCCTCAACAAGGACAGGTATGTCGCTGTTGTGCTGTTCAGTGAGGTTCCTAACGAGTGTGTCATCATCATTGTGGCCAAATTGTTATAGTCAGTGGCATTGTCTATAATGTGAATCCCTGCATATTAAATGCTCATCTGCAATTTTCTGTAGTGGTCCCAGTAATGTTTGTTCCTGCTTACTGTACTGAAGTAGCATGAGACATTGTTAAGCTATGTTTGAGACCTGAGAATATGACTACAAATACTGATATACTAAATATAAGGGTAAAAATTAATATGAAAAATTAATTTAAAAAATAATTGTATTTTAAATAATCCCCTCTCACACACTTTTACAAGACACTTTTATAAGACAGCCTATCCTTTTTTTTTTTTTTTTTTTTATTTATTTGGATTATTTTACTTCCTATTTTAGCCTGTTTGTGGTAGACATGTTCTCAGATGCAAACTGGCGTTGTATGGTCGCAGCACGAGACGGAGTTCAGGCACACATGTGGTAGAGCTGCGTTCATCGCCAGCTGACAATATAAAACTATATTAAAACATCAAACGGCAGGGAATAGGAGGCTAATAATGACCTCATCAGCTTTCCATGTTTCATATGGTCGATCGTGGAATATTTTCTTTTCTTTAGTGTTTTTTTTTTTCTTTTTTTTTGCTGTGGTTGCAACGACCTTACCAGTGGAAACACTGGCGCCTATTTGAAAGTGCAATGACCGATGGTGTAATTTCATCAGTCACTCAGCGAGTCAGTCGGTGGGGCTGACTCCCGCTTTGCCGCACTATACATCCACGGCGGTCCAAAAACAGACGGCTCTTTTTTTTCCTCTTTGGCGGTTAAGGCAGCGCCCTTACTGGTTCACTATGCTGATTACGATGCAGCGCCACCACATCAGCCTAATGCCGCAATTGCAGTTACAAATGACAGAAATCCACCAAGTGCAACGCTTGTTAGAGAATAGTGTTTTCTATGAAGACACCCGTCAGAGATTTGTTGAGAGCTGGAGGCGGACGAAATTGTCTATGCAGGAAAAACCCTGCTTTATTATGAGAGTAACAACACAGCTGAGGATAGGCAGTAACATACAACTAGTGAAATGATGCACTTAAATTACAGTTGAACAGAAGCACAACAAGTCACTCCAGTGTTATCAGCTCCAGGCCTTACAGACACTCTTCTACATGCCTTATATCTGCATATAACATGGCTTTGTTGAACACTCAATTCTGATTGGTCAATATCGACGTTCTATTATTTCTTTATAGCAGACAGTTGCTATGTATAACAGACCGTTGCTATGGACGCAGTTCTGATGTCGGACTCTGGCGGACCATTTTTGTGTCAAATTATTGATCTCTTTAGTAAGCAGCCGTGTAATAAGCAGGATAATGTACAGCTAACGGGTCATTGTTGTGAAATAAACCCCTTCAGGCCGATGCAAGACGGCTCCACCCCTCCTCTTCGCGTCGGGCGGATCGCCCTGTCTGGGTTTATTTCACAACAATGACCGGCTCGCTGTACATTATCCCTTACATAATTCCTATCTCGCTTGTTTCAAAGCTTCCTAACCATCATGATGACCTGGGCAGAAGGTTACTGAGGCATTCTTATTTAAACTTGCAGAAGAAATGCCAAGGCTGTGCTGCACTGCTGGCTTTTTTTGCGTTTTGTGTGCACGGAAGCATATATTCCTACTCCGCTCCGTTTCTGTCCACACACCCTCTGGTCTCTCCCCGGACACCTCCCTTAGCAGGCTGCTCAATTTCCCATGCATGGCTGCCTCAGGCGGAGCAGGGAAATGAGTGTAAAATGCCGTCTTGGTTGAAGATGAGGATTATCACTGGAGTGGCCCCCACAGCGGCTCCATGCCACCTCACTGCTCATAGCTGCTTGGACTTTCTAGTATATCTGTCACTGACACAGCTACACCTCTGCTACTTTCCACACACATGGGGATTTCTTATCTGCATGTTTATCCCCAAGCAAACCTGCTTTTCTTCCATTGATTTTGCGTTTTTTCTGTAATCAGGGCAGTAGAGTAGACTCTTATTACATTTGTATGGACTTAAGTGTATTATCCCTGTGTGTTTCATTGACCCGGGAACACAAAATCTGCCAGGCTCCCCTAACTTTAGGGGTTGATGTAGAAAGTATTTATTAACCATTTAACGAGGTATTATAATCATCAGTTGCAACTTTATAATAGCCATCCAAATAATCTTTATAGACGGTTTACAAACCAATTATTAATCATTAACAAAGTGTTAATGATTAATAATTAATCGTTAAAATATCTGTCTATGCAATGTTTATAGATGTTTTACAAACAATTTCTTTAAGGTTTACAAATAATATCTTAATCATTAACAAATACTTTTATATATATAGTATATAAAATGTTATAATATGTGAAACAATAAACTGTTAAAATATCACAAATTATAGCATTGCTAATAATTAGTAAACATTAATTATCATTTTGTTGTTTGTTAACATTAACATAACTATTAACTAAGTTTAATTAACTATTTAATATATTAATTTACCATTTATAAATGATGGTAATTATAAAGTGTTACCTTCCCTTTTTTGAAGTGTGTAAATGGAGTGCTAAGTCTGGTTACGATGGATTATGCAGGCAGGGAGAGGTGTCTGCACTTGGCTGAGCTCGGCAAATGTCCAGAGAGTCATCAGTAAAGATCTTATAATGTTGTGCTGCTGCTGCCTTCGCGTCTGCATCCCATGTTGAACGTGCCGTGACACCAGGAGAGAGAGAGAGTTGTGCTGGGACTTCCTTCTAATGGGTCTGTGCCAGGAGTTGTTCCCCACATACAGCTAGGGACATGATGTGCTCACCCTCCCTCTCTCCTACACTCTCACACTCCCTCTCTCTCTCTCCCTGCTTCCTCACTGTTGCTTGCCAGCCCCAAAAATAAACCTTACCTCAGAGGGACACTCGTTGAAATGTTTATTGAATGTCTCTCTCCCTCCCTCTGCTTCTTTTTCGCTACCCGTTTCTCATTCTCTCTCCCTCTCTCTCTCTCTCTCCCGCAGTCTTGTTCTCTCATGTGTAAACATGTGTGCAGTCTAAGCTCGCTCAGCATCGCTGAATGTTGTCGTGCCCTACTGCCTTATTACTCAAACTATCTTCACAAATGCCGTGAGACAGTTGGATAACAGTATTTTGTTGTTGGAAGCAATGTACTGAACATCGCCGTTCTGGTTTTAAAAAAAGACTGGGGAAAACAAGAATGTTCTGTGTATGAGTGCTTCCATTTTCATGCCACAATTAGATGTACAGTACATCGGAACCACAGGGAGATTTTATGTGAGATTTTCTTTTTTTACTGTGATGGGAAATTAATAGTGTTGACATTGGAAGCTGTGATTAGAAGAGTTATTCTCATTCATTGTCTAATAGGGTATCACAGGATCCTCTTAACCGTCAGACCCACAATAGACCCGTTTTTGTCCTTTTTAGGGGGGTACAGGGCGTCTTTATGGGGAGATAGCAGGTCAACAGTAGATGTCACATAGAAGTGGTGTACATCATCTGAAAGTTGGGAACCTGAAGATTCATTTGAGATGCAGTTCAGCACTGTGTGTCAAGTTGTTCTCGTCATTAATCTGAAATAAACATGAATTAATTAATTAATTAATTGAAATAAATTGTGAAATTGTATAAGGTCTTAGAACATTATGATAGAAGTATATGATGGCCATCCCCATGCTCTATTATGTCTCATAAGTTGTAGCAATTTTTGGGTTGATACCATTTGTTCTACAGATTTGTAGCTAATTTGAACCATTTTTTACCACTCGAGAGTTGATAAAAAATGATCAGAAATCCCTCCAAAATACCACATAGAACACCATAGAAAAAGTCATGCTGTGATTTGGTTTCAAAACCTTTTGACATTTGGAGATTTCTGCAAGAACTGCATTTTTCGGAGATTGGATGGCGAGCACAACTGTTGTGGAAACTGCTCAGAAACCCCCTTATTTTCAATCTACCTAGTAAAGCCATCCATCCTCTGAATGCTCTAGGTCTCTAGTTTGTGGCTGTAAAGTTTCATGAGGCTGTGATTATCCTAGAGGTCACCACAGGTCATTTTATACAGTGTGGTCAAATTTTAAAAAAAAAATGGTCTCACTACAATGAAATGGCCACTATGGGGACTAACATCATCACACATGAGCCATTTCTAATTCATGTCCTTTTGTCTTTCTGCCCTCAGTAACATCCCCAGTGTGGGCAGCACTATGGACCAGGACTACAGCCAGAGCTACACCCCTCAGACACACACGCCTTTCATGTCTAACAGCGCTCCACCAAGTAACAGTGGCGCTGGCATCCTGCCTTCACCCGCCACCCCGCGTTTCTCTGCCCCCACCCCACGTACGCCACGCACCCCACGCACACCTCGAGGCCCTTCCAGCGTCCAGGGCTCGCTCAAGTACGAGAACTCGGACCTGTACTCGCCGGCGTCCACCCCCTCCACCTGCAGACCGCTGAACTCAGTAGAGCCGGCCACCGTACCCTCCATCCCCGAGGCCCACAGCCTCTACGTCACCCTCATCCTCTCCGAGTCGGTCATGAACCTCTTCAAGGACTGCAACTTCGACAGCTGCTGCATCTGCGTGTGCAACATGAACATAAAAGGAGCCGACGTGGGCGTGTACCTGAGCGACCCCGTCGGCGAGGCTCAGGAACCCTGCAGCTGCGGCTTCAGCGCCGTGGTCAATCGCCGCTACGGCAACGGCTCGGGTCTCTTCCTGGAGGACGAGCTGGATATCATCGGCCGCGGTTCGGACGTCAGCAGAGAAGCAGAAAAGCGCTTTGAGGCGCTGCGGCTCTCCTCGCTGGAAAGAACTGGAGTGGGGAGGGGTGACCGTGTCCCGGATGAGGTGATTCTCCTCCTACAGGACCAGTGCACCAACCCTTTTTCACCCATTTCAGTCCTAGAGCACGACATCGTGACACGGGGGCCAAGCGGGGCTCCTGTGCCGCCCTGTGTGCGGGTGGAGGAGAGGGACTACCACAGCGACTGCTACATGGCGCTGGAGCACGGCAGGCAGTTCATGGACAACATGTCAGGTGGCAAAGTGGACGAGGCGCTGGTCAAGAGCACCTGCCTGCACCACTGGGCCAAACAAAACGGTGAGAAACACCTCTCTCTAGATTTACATGCATGTCAAAATTGGCTCACTTGGACACCAAATTATATTTTCTTAACGCATGGTAGCTTTTAAGCATGTTTTTGTTTAACCATAAGAAAGTTGAAACAGGCCGTCTACAAATAAACATGAATCCAAATCATTTATTCAACACAAAAGCAAAACCTAATTAGAATAGAAATGTATTTATCAGGGTTCATATGGCAAAATGTTTCCAAAAGATTATGAAAGATTTTGTTTTCGTGGTGCAAATAGTCAACCTTCGATTGTTTTGTTTGTAGACAGTACAAACCCCATCTCCCTGCTACCCAGGAATCCCTTGATCATTATAGACATAAACCAACAGCAGTCAGACTCAAAGGAACTAGATAATTATGCTAATTTCCTCCATCATTCATGATCATATCCGCAGAAATAGCCAAGAGTATACATAACATATATGTATACATATGAAATATACTAAGAATGTACATATGGTATAATATGTACATGTATGATATGCATGTATTTATGTGTATTATTCTCAACGAGGAAACAAGTAAGCAAGCAAGCAAAATACATGAAAACATAACTGGAAAAGACAGTTATCCAAGTGTAAAACTAACAAAACTAAACTAAAGTTGTTAATGTTTTTTATGCTGCCATTTTTCACTTATGACCAGTTGAGAAACATAAATACTTATTATTCATGTAAGGGAAACTTGTATACCTGTAAGTTACATAGTCTAAAAGTTACAAATTGGGACAATTAAATATAAGTAAATTCAGAACAAACAGATTTGTTAAGACGCTCACCGACATGTCTACTCAAGGCCTTTTTTAATGTAAAAATGAGTTTCTCATGTTGTGATTAATGGTAAGCTTCCCCTTTACTCATCCGTTGTCCAGCAGTGGACGTGAGTGCGCTGTGCTCTCAGGATGTGCTACGGGTGCTGATGTCCCTGCAGCCCGTACTCCAGGACGCGATCCAGAAGAAGAGGACAGTAAGGTCGTGGGGCGTTCAGGGTCCCCTCACCTGGCAGCAGTTCCACAAGATGGCTGGACGGGGCTCTTACGGTAAAGCTGGGGGACAAACTGGGGAAGTTTATCCACTTGATACACAGTTCTGACTGATGCTTTGTTGTATTAAAATTAGGGCTGGGCGATATGGTTTATAAATAATATCTCGATATTTTTAGGCTATATTGCGTTACACGATATCTATCGGACCTATAACCGATAAATTATTTACGATTGTTACATTTTGACAAATTACATTTTTGATTTTAAATGGCACAGATTTTTTTTCCTTTACGGCACTGGTTTAGTGGCCCGGGAAACTCACAGACCAATTGCATGCATTGTAAATCTTCTCACGTGATGCTACTCAGCGAGTACTCAGCGAGTACTCAGCGAGACGAGAGAAAACAGTCGGAGAAATAAGTGCTGTGCTCTAAAAAGAAAAAAGTACAGCGGAAACCTGCGTTGCCGCTTCAATTCTTCGTCTCTCTCCAGGCTCTTTCCTAGTTCCCTGCTTCCCTCCAGATACAAAGGCACACACCCCATACGCACATCCATGCTCATACGCCACACACACTCGCCCAGGAGTGTGTGTGTGTGTGTGGGAAGGAGAGAGCCGCGGGAGAAGCGAAATGCAAAGCAAGTCTCATGCCAGCTTAAAAAAATGACAATATTTATACTCAATGTTGGCGGTATAGTCATTTACTACATCCCACGTAGAACAAGCAGCAATACATTGAGTATATTCGATATATCGCCCACCCCTGATTAATATCAGATGTTAGTGAATCAGTGTTTTCCACCACTCGACGATGGAGGTTTCAGACTAAGATTCTGAGAGAAACTGTGAGAGGGTGATGACAGCGTTTGGTGTTTGTGAGTGTGACATTTGGGATGTGTGCGTCTTGGGGTAGAAAAACTGTGGATGTTGTCAGGTCAATAGGCAGTGTGGTCCAGGTGTCAGCTCTGCTGGGAGGAGCTGTCACAACGTTGGGCGACATCACATTCTGATGCACAGAGGAGGAAGGAGAGCTGACACCTTACCTGTAAACAGCACGCGCTCACTGTTCTTTCTTTCTTTGTGTTTCTTTCGACCTCCTTCCACACTTGGTTTCCCCCTCTTCTCCTCCTCCTTCCACCTCACTACCACAGGCACAGACGAGTCCCCAGAGCCACTGCCCATCCCCACCTTCCTGGTGGGTTATGAGTATGACTTTGTGGTGCTGTCTCCGTTTGGTCTGCCCTACTGGGAGAAACTGCTGCTGGATCCCTTTGGCTCCCAGCGGGACATCGGGTACCTGGTGGTTTGTCCCGACAACGAGGCCTTGCTCAGCGGCGCAAAGAGCTTCTTCCGAGACCTCACCGCCGTCTACGAGGTAGGGACTCTGAAGAAACACTTCAGTGTTAACACTATCTAACTGTAACCGTGCTTTACGTCTCTCCACCGCAGGTTTGGCAGTTAATTGTGCAAATAGAATAATTATCTAAGATAATTCAGGATCACTTTCTATTGGAACAACTTAAACTACAAAGCAGTCTCCTTTAGTTAACGACTGTTAAATGAAATTATATTTATGTACCAGTTCACACACTCATGGTGTTTGCCATTTTTGTCTGTATTTTTCTACAGTCATGTCGACTTGGCCAGCACCGACCCATTTCCAAAGGCTACCCCGATGGCCTTGTCCTTGTCGGCGGCAACGGAGCCAAGAACCTCATGGATCAGCCAGTCAGCGACTGGTTCCTCAAGGCTGCCAGCAGCAACAGCGACGCCTTCACTAAGCTCAAACTCTATGCACAAGTGTGCCGCCACAACCTCGGTACGTGTCATTTAGGGGTGTAAGAAAATATCGATACACATGAGTATCGCAATATTATGTTTTGTGATACTGTATCGATTCTCCAAAATGCTGTATTGATTTTTAATTAACCTCTTAAAAATCCTACCCGGCCGCTACTCTGTCTTTCAGAGGTTGTAGCAGGCTCAGTTTTTGAAGGTACTGGCATCATATGAAATTAGAAAACCTAAGGATTCCATTGATACCAACCATGTCATACTAGCTTGTCGCGAAGAACATTAAATAACACTCCAAATTTTAAAAGGCGTCTCTTGACCTCTGACCTCAAGATATGTGAATGAAAATGGGTTCTATGGGTACCCACGAGTCTCCCCTTTACAGACATGCCCACTTTATGATAATCGCATGCAGTTTTTTGTCTGCAGTACAAATGTCACCTATTCTAAAATGGTGTATTAGAACAGTTCTGCATACTGGGGTCCCTAACAGACTTAGAACTGCATAAATTGGATATGACTAGAAAGCTGAGACTCTTGTAGATCCAATGAGTCCAATTGTATTCATGTGTAATGATGTGACTTTTTTTACTCAGATTTTAGACATATGGTGGTGTTTCTTTATGATATACAGTTTTCCTAAAATGTAATATATATCGCCTTTCTTACAGTATCGCAATATATTGAATCGTTACCCCTGTATCATGATACGTATCGTATCGTATCGCCAGATGCCAATACACAGCCTTAGTCATTTACAGGCTGCCGGGTTACTGCTGCATCTTTCATTCAACATGATCCCTGATTCTTCTGTTGCTCGATGCTCGGCTCAGTCAGCTCTTTGTTGCAGAATTTCCGCCTTCGACACCACTTGGTTTAGTTATAAAAAGGCGAGCTGGAGAGCCTTGACTGTTTGAAAGAGAGCTTGAAGTCATTGAAGAAGGAGGTCAAGTTGAAATGGAGTAAACGGAGTATCTTTTTATTTGTATTTTATTTCATGATTGTTGTTATTAATGGAAATCCAATGCTGTGCTTTCTCCCTTTAGCTCCGTACCTCTCATCACAGCCATTGGACAGTTCCCTCCTAACACAGCCCAGCCCCCCGCCCTCGTCCAGCCAGTCATCATCCACACAACTGTCTAGCTCCGCCTCCAGCTCGGTCGGCCAGCAGGGCTCGGCCAACTCTGCGGGCTCCTCCGTTCCCAACAACAACAACAACAACAGCAGCAACAGTGGGTCCGGGAATGGCTCCGCGTCATCCAACAGTCTGGTGACATCCTCAGGCCAGCCTGGCAGCGGGATGCCGTCTGCCAAGCCTAGCTCTTTTCCCCCCTTTGGGAGCGTAGGTACCCAGGGCCAGGGAGGTGGCCCCCAGAGTGGACAGCTGGGACAGCAGGCTAGTACCCAGAACACTGGCACCTCAGGGGACAACTCCAGCAGCCAGGCCCCGGGGCCCACAGAGCCTCCTGAAAGGTACTGCAGTACACACAAGCCTGCACAGCATCAACTCAGAGAAGCAGAATGTATTTCAGCTGTTTTGTACATAAGTGACAGGAAGTCACAAGATTGGTTTAATACTACTGTGTGTGTGTGATCTTCCTGTGCTCCCCCCAGCACTTTGGAACGAGAGAAGGTAGGAGTGCCCACGGACGGGGAGTCCCACGCCATCACGTATCCACCTGCCATCGTTGTTTACATTGTGGACCCCTTCAGCTACGAGGAGGCCGACGGCGGCCCGGGGCCAGTGCCGGCCCACTCCAGTGTGTGGACGCTGGGTTTGCTACGCTGCTACCTTGAGATGCTTCAGTTCCTGCCCCCACACATCCGCAATTCTATATCTGTACAGGTAAGTGAAGTTCCCAGGAGAGCCACAGCTACAGTTTTATTGCTGACCATATTGTATTTCATTATCATGAAGGCAATTGCATGAGTGAAAATACATTAATTGTGTATTCAATGTCAGTGTGTCAATTGCTCCTTAATGTTTAACAGATTATGTTCAATGGCATCATTGCTGACATATCCATCATCATCAGAAGCAGTAAATTGTTCATGATTACTAACGGTGTACCCTGAGTGACCAGAAAAATAGAAACGGCTGAACAATGTAATGCAATACAATAGCAGTAAATACTACCTTACTTAAAATACTCTATATGTTTGTATTTAGAGTTCTATGGTACGTTTTTAAGGCTATGCTCTGACGCTCCTCTTGCCATTGCCACATATAACTTTATCTTGAGAAGACTTTTTCCCACGTACAAAAGCAGTTTATTAGCCCAGTGTTTCCCCTATATTCATTCTGCAGCGGCGCAGCACTCATTAATGTCCTCTGCTCTGTGGATAGTGGAGCTTAGCCTCTCCACACACATACGGAGCTGAGCAGAGGAAAAACAGGTGAAGTGAAGATAACGTTGTCGGTACCGGTTACAAACAGGCTCGGTTGTGAACGACACGATAACTTTCTGACAGATTTGGTGTTTTTTAGCTGAGCTAGACCAGAGAATATTCAGTTAAAACAGATCGCTGGTTCTGTTTTGCCCTCATTGTTCTCTGTGAAGTTTGCTGAAAGTGATGTAATGAAGCCCCGGTGTGTTTTATGTGGAGTGAGCACTGCACCAGACTCCGTTTAAAAAATAGCCTTTTAAATGGTCCATTGCTTGTCAGCAATTGGTTATACGGTAACTGAGGAGGCAATTTGGCCTTGTGTGCTCTGACTAATTTGGCATGCAGCTAACACACCAGTCATAATTTAGTTTGAATGAAAACTCAACTCCTGGCATTTGCTCCTGGTGTTCTTCCCACTGTTTTAGAAGAAGAAAATAACAGGAGTAACCAGCTTTAAAAGTGACATATTTTCTTTTTAAATAAGTGCTGTGCGGTGGATCTAATTTATGCCGATGTGAAGAGTGGTTCATGTGGATTTTGAAAAGTAACATGAATATTTAAAGAAACTTTAAAGTGTTAAATTTGAGTTCAGCCAACAATTTTTTCATCAATACATGTTACCTATAATTATGAGAAATATATTATTCACTGCCCCCCGCCCAGTCACGGTGCAGTTCAGCACATTAAACTCCTCCACATGTTTTATCTGTAAGACTCACGTTTTGATGCCTTCATTCATCATCTGTGATGTGAAAACACATCATGTTTCTGCACAGAACAGAAATGAGTCACACTGCTCTGTGTCACTCTCCCCTCCGTGTCCATCACTCCTCTCTGTTTCCATCACAGTTAGTTTCGTAGTTATTTTGAGTCGGTTTGTAACAGTTCACGGCCTTTCGTGCTGTTCTCCTGCATCATTCTGTACAATGACGCAGCTAAAAAAAACGACTGACAAGAAGAGGTTCAACTCACTCAACTTCTCGACTGATTATTCAATTCATCAACATTTAGGGGGCAGCCCTAATTGACACAGACTTGGATTGCATTTCAGTGTACAGAGCTTTTTATATATTGGTCACTTAGTGGGTACGTTTATGCAAATTATTAATGTATTGTAAGTTACACAACTGAAAATTAGCCATAAAGTTAGTTTTAAAAAAAAAACATTCTCAATCTTTTATGCTCACTTGCCACTTTTCAATAAGTAGTACTAGAGTAGTAACTAGTAACAAGATATTACATTTATAGAAGCATTGTTGGAGAGAGTGTAGAGAGTGTTATACATGTGTCGCCTACCTCTAACAAGTTGTCTTGTTTTTACCTCAGATTGTCCCCTGCCAGTACCTGCTTCAGCCAGTACGAGGTGAAGACCGTCACATCTACGCCCAGCACCTCAAGTCTCTCGCCTTCTCCGTCTTCGCTCAGTGCAGACGGCCACTGCCCACCTCCACCAACGTCAAGTCACTGACGGGCTTCGGCCCGGGCCTGGCCATCGACACCGCGCTGAAGAGCCCGGAGGTAAATGCAACAAGTAGTCAAGTCGCAGCAGTTATTCTCTAGTTGTTTTGACATAATCCATCTGTAAAGCAGAGAAAGCTGTTGTCCTAGCGTGCAGTTGAGCTCTTTAGCCGATCAGTAACAGCACTCTGTCGGCTGTGTGCGTTAGCATTAACATGCTAGCGTTGTCCTCTGATCGATAGGAAAGCAAACAGAAGCTGACACTGTGGCCCTCGCAGCAGCATTTCAGTTGCTTTCAGCTCTCCCGCCAATAAGGAACCCGACCTGATATGACCCAGCCTTCTGCCCCGGTTGTGTTCAGTTTGCCACAGAAAAGAAAGCAACGAGATATAGAGTTTTTAGTACTAACCATCCTCGCAGTTTTTTCTTCTGGAACAGGACCAAGGGAACTTGTAACCCTATGCTACTCCAGAGTTTTCTTTCCATTATCTGCTTGGCTAGCTCCCCGAGACCTCCATAATGGGATCTCGACTCCAGGTTTAGACAAAGGGGCACTTTAGATCAGGACCTAATTCAGTGGACTTCCTTCCGTACGGTCAGCGCTACCCTTTCCCTTTAACACGCTGGCACACCTTGAGCTGTCTTGCTGGGAGAACTGGGATATGGATGGGACAATTGGAGTGTCACAAGGGACATATTTGCTTGTAAAGATGCCTAGAATGTGAATTCAGCAGGAATTAGGATTGAAAGAGAGGATGTCCTGCCTGCAGCCAATCATGCATGCACAAACTTTACATATGTGGTGGTTGCCCATTTTTTTATCCATTTGTGTAGAGAGTCTGAACATTTATCCTTACATCTTCATCTCCCAATCTGCAGAGGCCGGAGTGTCTACGTCTGTACACACCTCCGTTCATTCTAGCACCGGTGAAGGACAAGCAGACGGAGCTCGGGGAGACGTTCGGGGAGGCATCGCAGAAATACAACGTGCTGTTTGTAGGATATTGTCTGTCCCACGACCAACGCTGGCTGCTGGCTACATGCACTGACCTTTATGGGGAACTCCTAGAGACCTGCATCATCAACATAGATGTGCCCAACAGGTACGACTACCACCATCTGCATGACATTAAAACCTACCAGCTTCATAGTCTTTATTACCATCAAAAGGAATCACTCAACCCCACACACGTCACACACTTATCAAACTCTGTGTACTAGAAGAAGTAAAGAAAGAGTTATAAGTTGTCTTGCCTTAAAGGTAAAATATGCAAGGACGGCAATTGTGGTGAAGACGTCAACTCCCATGATCCCACGCTACTTCATGACGTCACCAAACTCTGTCTTTTGTTAGTGTTTTGATTGAGAGACTCCACACAACACAACTAAGAAAAATAATGTAGAGTTGTCATGTAACAAAGTGACAGCTGACAGAAAACATGCCACGCAATGTTTTTGTTTACAGTGCAGTTATTGTGAATAGTAAACGGTCTAGTCCATCGCATTTGTCTGAACACTATAGCACCAATACCAGTGTTGTACATGTTTGAAAGCGTCTCGCCATCATCCTCCACATTCTCGACCGGTTCATTTTTCTCTGTGAATATCCCACATTCAGTCACAGCTGCACAGCAGATGTGTGTGACCTTATAAAAGGTGCACGGCAGCTGTCACCAACACTTAAAATGTGTCTGCTCGAAATGAAAACTGTGATTTTTGCAACAATTGTGTCATGCCAGCTGTCAATTGGCATTTTTCACTTAGGTGTGAATTAGGCTTGAGAGGGAAAGCACACAGCTGTCAGTCAAGCATGGTCTGCACAGTTCCACACATTCAGGAGGTTCACCTTCACCTCCCTTAAGAGCATCGGCTCAAAAAAGTTAAAGCAGCTCTTTTGACTAACAGCTAGTCACACTGTATGTACACTTGAATTCCTGGTTTGCGTGTCTTTTAATGTTTGTTCTGAATACTTTGAAAAGTGGTTTTGACATGCGAGTCAATGCATGTTCCTTAGGGCACGGAGGAAAAAGGGCTCTGTTCGGCGGCTCGGCCTGCAGAAGCTGTGGGATTGGTGCTTGGGACTAGTTCAGATGACATCAGTCCCCTGGAGGGTGGTGATTGGCCGACTGGGCAGGATAGGACACGGAGAGTTAAAAGGTAAGGAGGACTAGTTTAATCATGCTAAAATGCTAAAAGTGTTTTCAAGTGTTGTTCATGTTCATTCATCCCTGTTGCTCTCCTCTCTTGATGTTCCAGACTGGAGTATTCTGCTGAGCAGGAGAAACCTCCAGTCACTGAGTCGCCGTCTGAAGGAAATGTGTCGGATGTGTGGCATCTCCGCCTCAGATACTCCCAGCATCCTCAGCGTGTGCTTGGTTGCCATGGAGCCCCAGGGATCATTTATCATCATGCCAGGTACAGTGTGTGTGTGTGCACATGACAAAGATTATCAATACACTTGCTATGTGTTTTAACTAGGGCTGTCAAAGTTAACGCCATAATAATGCGTCAACGCAAATTCCTTTTAACACCACTAATTTCTTTAACGCATTAACACAATCAATCATTCGGAGGTTGTAGCGGGCTCAGTTTTAATGTTCGAGTAAAGATACTGGCATCATATGAAACTAGAAAACTGGTACCAACCATGTCGCACTAAAGGAGGTTAAATAACAAACCAAACATAACGCAAAATTTTGGCACGGAAAAACTGGCATGGCCATAATCAAAGGGGTCCTTTGACCTCTGACCTCAAGATAGGTGAATGAAAATGGGTTCTATGGGTACCCACGAGTCTCCCCTTTACAGACATGCCCACTTTATGATAATCACATGCAGTTTGGGGCAAGTTATAGTCAAGTCAGCACACTGACACACTGACAGCTGTTGTTGCCTGTTGGGCTGCAGTTTGCCATGTTATGATTTGAGCATATTTTTTATGCTAAATGCAGTACCTGTGAGGGTTTCTGGACAATATTTGTCATTGTTTTGTGTTGTTAATTGATTTCCAATAATAAATATATACATACATTTGCATAAAGCAGCATATTTGCCCACTCCCATGTTGATAAGAGTATTAAATACTTGACAAATCTCCCTTTTAAGGTACATTTTGAACAGATGAAAAGTGTGTGATTAATTTGCGATTCATCGCAATGAAATGTTTCAATCTATTGACAGCCCTAGCTTTAACATACACTTCTCATCTGAGTCGCATTGCTCTACCAAGAAAGGCTGCGCTGAGGTGTGTTCATGTGTGTTTGAGTGTGTGTGTGTGTGTGTGTGTGTGTGTGTGTGTGTGTGTGTGTGTGTGTGTGAGTGGGGCGTGATGGATGGCAGCAGCATATCACAATGCGTGTCCCCTCCTTGTCCAGATCAGATTGATGGCAGGGAAGATCATGTACCTTTCGCTCATAAAGCACTACCTCTCAGATGCCCATTGATCTCAATGCGGTGTGATGGAGAGCCAGATCAATGGGTTTATTTTGGGAGACGAGTGGGGGGATTGTCGGTGCATCATACCAGGATCGTGTTGAGCGATGCTGGGCTGAGGACATCTCCTTCCTAAAAAGCTCTTGAAGCTGAAAGAGATTAGCAAGGCTGTGTTAGCCTCAGATGGCTAGGACTAGGGGTTTTTACATCACTGTAACATAGAAACTTAAACTTTAGAGAGTTGTTGGAACTAGACGTAACAGCTGTTCTGACATTTTAAATCTAGTTTCTTTTATGAATATGAAATACGCATGCGGAAACCTACCGCTGTGAATTGTAAAATCAAGACATTAATACTTCATTTCAGTCACTTCGACATGTCATTTCATTCAATTTTAATGCTGTAGTTGAAAATGACTATTTTAATCACAATTGTAAAGCTTTTACTTGGTGCTCAGTTGAAGAACAGGATTATTACAGACCCCAAACTGTTCTGCCTGATGGTACCGTAGCATCCGGTCCCAAACAACCGGGCTCAGTGACAGCTTCATCCCATAGGCCATAACACTACTGAACTCTTCAGCTCCTGAGCTCATCACTTGTCACTTTACCTTTATTTACCTTTATATAAATTATATACTGTTTTACAAACTGTTACACCTCTGTGTATATATATACACACATATTCACTACTTCTCTATACATACTACATTCCTGTCTACACCTCTGTATATATATTTCTAGTACTTCTCATTATGACATACTACATTCCTGTCTACACCTCTGTATATACAGTACATATGACATCCTGTTTACATTCAGTTTTCCCATCTGAAATACTGTCATCAACTAAATTACAAATTTAAATTTACATTACTATTTTATGCCTTAGATTATCATTTTGCTTTTTCATTTACTTGTGTGATTTCCCCCTTTTATATATACATATTTTATGAGCATTGTTTAAGGAACCTGAGACCAAAGATTTTCATTGCCAAAGATCGCTTTGCTGGAATTGACAAATGACAAATAAAGAACGTAGAAAGATTGCAAAGATGGTACTTGTATATTATTACTATTAACATAATCATTAGTATGTTGCAATGAAATTGAATCAATTAAAATCGGTGAAAAGACCTTCTGATACACAGTACAGTAGATGCCATGATATCAATTATGTAGAGGTAAACTAAATACATCACAATAGAAGGCTATAGAACCTAGCACCAATGGTTATTACAATCAATTCTATATACTGTACATTGATAAAAGGTAACATTTCAGTGATTTGTTTGGCAGTACTCATCAGTTTCCTGTTTGATGCATGAATGCTACAGAGTTTGGGTATGTTATGTTCTTTTGTGAGTTATATGACGTCCTTGGCTCATAAATGGAGAATTTGCTCAGCCCATATCAGTTTAAGGATTTAATCCATACTAGATACAAGGTCTATTACAAGGATTCCCATTTTGTTTGAGTCTTCTTAGCCGCACTGTTTATTGACCCGCCACTCTCTCCTTCCTCTGTGCATCCCATCAGACTCCGTGTCGACAGGCTCAGTGTTTGGCCGCAGCACCACCTTGAACATGCAGACGTCCCAGCTGAGCACCCCACAGGACACCTCCTGCACCCACATCCTGGTCTTCCCCACATCCGCCTTCGTCCAAGTGGCCAGCTCCAATTACACCAACATCGACCCCAACATCGACATTCTAAACGCCACCACTGGTCAGTCGAGCTCCTTCATCTGTCTTGCAGTCATTCCCTGGGATTCTGTTGTGTTTTTGTTTTTTATTTCAATGTGTCTTGTGCTTTTTGTTGGACCTTAAACAAAGTCACAGATGTCAAAGGGAAATGCAGCAATTACTGCATTTCCCCTTTAATCTGCACTGTTTGTTTCCAAATCCTTCCTGTTTACTTTTCCAGTCTGTTTTTTTGTGCATCTACAGCACCCTCAAGCGTCTTCAGCTTATTTCCTTTTTGCAAATATATTAATTGCCAGAAATATGAAGCCTGGTCACTCACATTCCAATACTGTGTGGCTAATAACATAAAGATCAAACGGAGAAATTTATTCAGAGCTTTTTAGATGCTATTCAGAGACACATGTAGCTAATTAGTTTAAAAAAAAAAACACTTCATCACCTGCAGACCTGTTGAATTATTCTCCTGTCCTCCTCAGATGGGTCCGATGCTATCGGGATCTTTGACCTGCTGGACCAGGAGAACGAGTTGGTGGACCCAGACATCATCAACATCTCGCCCACCACTTCCCCAGTACACTCCCCTGGCTCTCATTACCACCACGGAGGGGATGGCAGTAAGGTGAGTCAACCTGTACATGCAAACAGGCCATGGTATCATATACTGTATATGTTGCATTATTGAAAGTAGCCTTGGATTGATGTTGCACCTTGTGTTTCCCATTCCTCTGTACGTTGTTAAATGAGTCAGAATATAACAACATCTGATAATACAACGTACAGTACAACGTGTGATATGCCACATGGAAACAAAGCTAACCTTGAGTTTCTGTCTCGTTGCAGGGCCAGAGTACGGACCGTATGGAGTCTCATGAAGAGGTTCCTAACCTCCTACAGCAGCCCCTGGCACTTGGCTACTTCGTCTCAACGGCTAAAGCCGGCCCACTACCTGACTGGTTCTGGTCAGCCTGTCCGCAGGCTCAGAACCAGTGTCCACTCTTCCTCAAGGTACCAGGCTCTGTCCCTCTCACATGTTTACATAGGCTTCTTTTAGTGCTGACTTTTTACACAAGTGCACGGTGAAAAATATATGAAACCAAAGACAACTTAGTGGAACAATTAAGGTAGGTCATGGGGCATTAGGGGTAATAAAAACAGACTGTAGGGACATTCATTAGTTTTCCTTAAAGGAATAGTTCGACATTTTGGGAAGTGTATGCTTTCTTGCTGTGAGTTAGATGAGAAGATTGATACCACTGTCATGCATTAAATATGAAGCTACAGCTTGAATCTGTTTAGCTTAGCTTAGCATAAAGACTGGAAACGGGCAAACAGCTAGCCTGGCTCTGTCTAAAAGTAACAAAAGCTCACTAATTAACATGCTATATCTTGTTTGTTTAATTTGTATAAAAACAGAAGTGTAAAAATGACACGTGGTTTTATAAGGGATCATATAGTGTACTATTTCTTGGCCAGATGGAGTAACTTCCTTGCTGGGAAACCACACTGTGTCAAAAAGACTCAAGGAAGCCACTGCTCCCTGGCAAGAAATAGTCCAGCACGCAACTCCCCATAAAACCACAACTGTCCTTTTTAAAAATGCAGTTATTAATATATAGGCCATTAATGAACTGCTAACCTGTTCTGTAGCATTTTGTAACTCTGCCCCAGCAAGTGTTTTTGCAGTAACTGAACCCTTGTGTGTAACCAGACATGGTAGATACAAGAAAAACTTTTTGATTTGCACTGATATCCCCCTCTCTTCTAGAATGAGCCACAGACTCGCTGCTGCTGTCACCGCTCTGTGAAAAGAACTGTAATTATTTAGATGAGATGTAATAAAAGGTTAATAACTTCATTATAATGCCATTGACACCACCTCTTTCCCTGTGCTCCCTCTCTCAGGCCTCTTTGCACCTCCATGTGTCTTCAGTGCAATCAGATGAACTACTGCACAGCAAACACTCCCACCCCCTCGACTCCAATCAGACCTCAGATGTACTCAGGTAAACAACACCGGAACACACTTTGCTGCAAGTCAGGTGCACAAAATACTATTATACTATTTTATTCAGACTGAAGTTGTTTTTTGGATACAAATGATGACGAATTGACGATATACATGAGCATTGAAATTACATTAAAATTGTTTTTAGGTTTAGTTTGGGTTAATTGTAGCCCAGGATGGATAATTTTGAAAAATAAAGGCTTCTTTTATTTTTTAATATTTTTAACTCCAGTGTGTCACCCTATAAATAACTCCAAATTAAAGAGTAACTGCATTTCTTTTTATATGTCTGAACAGATTTGTGCTGGAGCAGTACAACGCCCTCTCCTGGCTGACGTGTGACCCGGCTACACAGGACCGACGATCATGTCTACCCATTCACTTTGTGGTGCTCAACCAGATGTACAACTTCATCATGAACATGTTGTAGCCAACAGCCTGTTACAGGCGGGGATGTAGGGGAAACATTTCAAAGAAGAGGAAAGCGACGACTCCAATGGAGGGTTTCATCAAGACTGAAGAAAACTGCAAGAACCAGACCAGCGCACGGAGCTGGATCCTGCACCCGAGATGGGATTAGACAACTGTTACTGGTTGAGACAGCCCTGTCCCTGTGATTCAAAGACATGCACATAGAGACAAGGGAATAAAGATGAGGGGGAAACCAGAAGTTGAGTCGCAAATTAATGAACGTGAGAGAATGACAGATTGGTTGTCATGGTATGTAGCATGGCAGCACAGTCACTGGCCAGTCTGTATTGGAGAGACAAGTCTATCTGTAAAGTTATTGGAAGAAAAGGGACATATTTGATCAAGGAAAAAAACTCAAGAATGGATCTTTGGTTTTAAGACCTGAAATTCCTTTTTATTCCTTTGGATTAAATAGTATCCAAATGAAATGCCTGCATCTATCTTATTTATTGTAAGTTTTTAAATGTATAATTTGTCTTATTTCTTAACCTCTTTTATATATAAAAAATGGAGAAGGTTTATATCACCTTCCTGCTTTAAAGCAATTGGTCTAAGATATATGTAATCGTCTTAATTAAAAAAAACAACCAGGAAAAAAAATCCCATAAAAATTAAATAAAGTCCCAGTAGGTTGCTTTTAGAGTATTATTTTTTGTAATGGAGACAGAATATTTGTATTGTCACAATGTACAGAAGAATTAGAGTGGAGAATTATGTTCCATGCCTTTGAGCATGGACGACTTACAGCAAAGCTGTAGCTACAGAGAACTTGTACAGCAATGAACTTCACTGTGTTCAAATAAAGAGGTACATTGTTGTATATAGTATTTTATACCACACATTTAGACACAAAAACCAAACGGCAATATATATAAATAATTATATATGAATGCCATGCCAGCAGTTGGTGGTGTGGCTTCTGTTTTAGGAATAAAGTGCGTCAACTTATTTTACTGTGCTTGTGTTTATTGCTTTGGGGAGGGGGACTGTGATGTGCAATTGGACAAGGACACCAATAGCGGAGTGGAAGGAGAACTATTGGCATCTCTTGGAGGTAGCTGACCTCAGGTTTGACCTTTATTTTAGGGGAGACAGAAAATGAGAGCTAGAATGTGAGCACATGTAGACATGCAGTGTCCTTTTCAGCACATCCTTTTAGTTTACGATACCTCTCCTTTACTGTGATTGGCTGAGGTCTTCTGGCACCACTTCTGATTGGTTATGGATACATTTAGACCAGACCCATTTTACTTCAATGTTTAAGGAAATGTGTGGTGTAAATGAACTTTAACCAGTTATGGATGGCTGCCCAGTGGATATGCAGTGTTTGTGCACAGAGGAACATCTACTGACTGGATTTCTCCTGTTCAGAGGGAAACTGTACTTTGACTATTGGAAAATCCATCGGTATTGCTCTCTTAATCTTGCATATTTGCCGACATTTGTTGGCTATAAAGATTTGACCATCAAATGTATGTGGTCTTTTGAGTGTAGAAAATACATTCAATATTTAATAAAACCCTGAAAAATTATTTTCAGTCCCGTGCCATGTTTTCTTTTTGGGAAATCATGGTAGTTTGCAGTAACCGTTTGATTCTACTATACAGTAGGTCTGCAAGCTTGTTACCACACTCACTATTCACAAGTGGGGAAAGAAGGCATTGGAATAACCCTGCATAATAAATCGAGTCAGATATCTTACTTGTAAATTGCTGAATTGCCTCGAGGTCGTGTAGTAGCAGCTGGCAATTCATTCTTTTGAGAATTTGCTGCATTTTTTCCTGGCTGTCAGCAGCATTTGAATACACAGAGGTCCTGCTCTGTTTTCCTTCATCCGTCAGCAACTGCTGTCAATGTGCCCTTGGAAATGTAGTGGAATTTACACTGACATGTCAATGCCTGGGAAGGTAAAAGTCTACAGAATTTAAGAGAGAAATCTAAATAGTAGACTTGGAATAGCTGTTTAGTCTCTCATATAACTGTAAAAGTATACCATGTTGCATTAAAGCAGCAGTAGGTAGAAAATATGATTTAAAAAAAAGTTATTTTTATAAAACGGTCACTATATGTATTATATTATATTATATATATATATATATATATATATATATATATATTATATATAATATAATATATATATATATATATATATATATATATTATATAATATAATATATATATATATATTATATATTATATATATTATATATTATATATTAATTTCTGCACCTTAACCAGATATAGATATCAGGCCTGTCTGCCACAAGAGCTTGGGGAAAATATTAGATACTAGTGGGTATCTACATTTCATTGTCTATTTTTCCATTCGTTTTTATCAATATTGCAGAAATTTCTCCACACAGTCATATGGTGTCACTATTAGGAGATCTGTTGCCCTTATCCAAGGAGCCAAACAACCTAAAAAATGTTACTTAAGCCACTGCTTTGTTACTGCAAATTAAATTTCCCATCATACTTGTATAATGTGTCAACATTGCCCAGCCCATGTTCATCACACACCAGTGGCTGCAGACAGGGCAGGACTGGAGTGCTGTAATGTGACTGAGCCTCCAGTCCCTGTCAGTGCTGCAGTCAGTCAGTCAGTCAGCGCAGCGCTGCTCCACGGTGCTGACTACACCGGTCTGTTCCCTCACTGTCACACTGACACAGTAATCACTGTAGATACAGGTCAGACCCAAGTGGAAATGCGGAAACCATAATAGAGAAGAGAGCGTTACAAATGCAAAAGACATTTCCATAAAGCTACCGGAACAGCTAGGAGAAGCTTCTTTTCTCTGTTACTTGGCTCTGGACTCCCCTTATACCGTTAGAGGCTCACAACAGAGACCGAGGTCTGAAGGCCTCCAAGGGGATATTTCTTTTTTAAAAAGTCCAAGTATCATCCTAATAAGTGAGGTAAGATTATTCTTTTCCAATTATTGTGTTTACATTGTATGTTTACACGGCAGAGACCTAGCATACAGCACGAGTATCATTAGCTAGTTAGCCTAGCCTAGCGTAGCCTAGCCTAGCCTAGCCTAGCCTAGTCTAGTCTAGCGTAGCCTAGCCTAGCCTAGCGTAGCTGTTAGCTGGCTAGTAGCATGCTAACCGTCGCATAGTAAGCAATAGGAGGTAGCTACTGCTAGTTAGCTATTAGCTAACGTTAACAGTTGGAGTTGGCTGTATCTTTACGATATTGCTTGTGCTTTAAAAAGACACATTTCTACGCATGAATCGGAATAATGTGTTGACCTGGGGTAGGCAAATTCTAGCTAATCTTCCCAGTATTTGCTAGCTTTGGCACCACTAACAGTGATAGCCAGCCTTCACCTTGTTTTGTTAGCAACGTTATAATGATATTAACAACATTAACATTTTTTTGTGGCAAATTTACGGAACCACAGGGCAAATTAACTAGCAAACACATGAAGGTGCTAATGATCTTGTAATATCAAGATCTATGGAGAAATGAATACATTAGAATTTGTGACAAAGTTACTGTTAACTTGTGTCAGCTGAACTCTACTTGCCTGGCTTTCTTTAATAGTTTTGTAGAGTTTCTGTAGTGTTTGCTAAACCCCTTATATCAGTGCATCTGCTCATATCGCACAAGATGCCCAGACTAGAAGACTGTCCATTTTATTTGCTTCAGATTACATCAGATGCAGCCTTTTTAAACTGTCTGTTTTGCCTGTTCCCTTCAGGGTTTAGTTGCAGAGAGATGGCAGACTGTGCAGGGCTGCAGTTTGTCAGCTCCTATGCTTTCGAAGCCATGCAGAAGGTGGATGTGGGGCGCCTGGCCGCCCTGAGTGACCCTGAGCTGAGGCTGCTGCTGCCCTGCCTGGTGAGGATGGCTTTATGTGCTCCAGCTGATCAGAGCCAGTCCTGGGCACAGGACAAGAAGCTGATCCTCCGCCTGCTCTCTGGAGTGGAAGCTGTCAACTCCATCGTAGCGCTTTTGTCTGTTGACTTTCACGCCTTGGAGCAGGATGCACGAAAGGAGCAGCAGCTTAGGTATCTGACTTGCCTCTGTTTTTTCATACATAACATTGCTTTCTTCATAAGAAACTCAAAACAACTGATCAGTGTTTTCCAAAAACTCATGGGGCGGTCATTTTACCTGTATACACAATGTGCTGTCTTTTCCGCCAGGCACAAGGCAGGTGGCTCTAACGGAGAAAGCATCCTGGTGTCACAGCTACAGCATGGCCTGACCCTGGAGTTTGAACACAGTGATCCCCTCAGGAGACTCCGTCTGACCCTCAGTGAACTGTTGGCTATCATGAATAAGGTACAGTCAGAGTCCCCACATGATTCAGTAAATCAAAGGACGTTGACAACATGAATGAAGTTAGCTTTAATGGTAAAACATGGTGAGAGTATTTCTCTTATGAAACGAATGAACCATGATAAGAAAAGACAATGATAAGTGCTAAATGATGCTCAATTACATTAGATAAGTAAAACGTATACATGAAATTTATAAAGGTACTTAACAATTAGTTTTAAAGCTAGCACTGGTTATGCCACCCTCAACTACCCGGATAAGACACTGCAGAAATGGGGTATTTTGGTGATTTCAGCGGCCTTAGTCTGAGCTGCTGCCTTTGGTATAATCTAGAGATGTGGAAGAGACAGATCTTTTATGCTTGAATAAAGAGAGACAGAGTTGTCTAAATCTAAAGAAATTAAAGCATGAATGATTTAGTACAAAATACTGAATGATTGAAAATATGTTACTTGTGGAAATGGGCCTTGGATGAAAGAAACAAGATTACACAGCTTCCTTTACTTGTTCATCAAAGCTTAAGTTGGTATCAGAAATGATTCCCAAATTTCTGGCAGCTGCTCTCACACTGACTCACAAATTATATATTTCTTTGTACTACAATTTCCCTTCAGCGCTTGCATCTTCACCTAATAGGATGACTTGTGTGATTGATCCACACTGTTTCCCTTGTTGTTTCTCAGGTGGTCGACTCAAATGGAGAGTTTTTCTTGAAGTCCTCTGAACTCTTTGAAAGCCCTGTTTACTTGGACGAGGTCGCCGATGTCCTCTGCATTTTACAAGCAGGTACCCAACTCCTTTCATCTTCTTAATACTTACCTAAAGGTGCTGTGGAAGTGGGATGGTGTTGAATACAATGGCTTTTGTACACACATATATGGTCAAACATTAGCTGTATATTAGGAAAAAACTACCTAATAGTAAAGCCAGCCTGAAAATAACCCACCTCAGTGATATTGTCCTCTGCACTTGACAAATTGTTGTCTAGAATAGTTTATTTTTTCTTTTTCTCAGAGCTGCCTTCCTTGCTCCCCATCGTGGATGTGGCAGAGGCTTTGCTTCATGTCCGAAATGGATACTGGTTTCTGTGTCTGTTGGTGGCCAATGTCCCCGACAGCTTCAATGAAGGTAATCCATCTGTCTCACAACACTGCACATGCTGTCAGCTGATAATGTGAGATAGAGTGGCTGTTTAATTGTCGGTACTAGCTTCATATGGTTAGCGAGTGTACCTGCTGTGGCACAAATACGGCTTTACTTAACATTACATTAGAAGTGATAGCTTCATTATAATTATAAGCAGATTGCTATTGATATGCCATCACACATTTTCTTTCGATTCTAGCCATGCCACTGGCCCAAGGGTGTTTGTATTTGTCTTTGATTGATGAACATTATTGTCTTGCTCTGGCTCACAGAGTGTGCTTTGAGAGACACATTATAAGAAGACGCCCACCGTCTCCAGTGCCTCCTTAACACACGGAGGGTCAGGTCTACAAGTCAATAGCTTTTGTGTGAGTTACATAGCAGTCAACATGAAGGAAGCCTTTGTTACAGGAAAATGCTTTGTTTCACTGACATGAAAGTGAAATGAATTGATCTAAGGGTGAAGTGTAGGAAATGGCTCTGTCTAGAAGCATCAAGGTTTGTCATGTTGAACACGAGCTGGTAACCAGACCTAACTCCACTGGCTCCTTTATGGCATATGAAATAATCCAGAAGTGGCAGAGATGGAAACTAATATCATTTCAGTGCATGCCACAGTCTCAGCCAACCATAAACAGTTTGCCTTTCAAACTGTCAGCTGTGGAAAAGTACAAGGAAAACTGAGATGAGGCTGTGGAAATGCTGTCTTGTGATGGCTGTTAAATCTTATTTACAGGCAAATAAAAGAGTCATGATTCTATGGTTTAGGGTATTTATGGAGGAACATGACTTGGCCATGACATTGGAGAGATGAGTCTTACTCTGGAGACCTTTAGACAAGGATCACATTATTAAGCGAACATGACATACAACATTAAAATGTATTGATTGTATTGTATTTCCCTTACTAAAACAACATTCAGTGAGCATGTTGCTGATAGGCAGCCAATCACCTGATACAAAATATCAAAATGAGCAAATTCAAAAGTCCAACTTATGTTTTTTTAAGTGTGTTATATGCTGCTTGTTTACTTAAATGTGCACGTCTGTCTTTGCAGTCTGTAGAGGTTTGATCAAGAATGGAGAGCGTCAGGATGAGGAGAGTGTGGGTGGTCGACGCAGGACTGAAGCCCTCCGGCAGCTCTGTCAGATGAACCCCTCACAGGCCCTCAACATCAGAGCTATGGTGGTCAGTTACACTTTTAATTTAATTAACTAATAATTATAATTAATGTAATCACAGGACTTCAAACTTAACACCAGAGTCCCACTTTATCCAGAACCACCTAAAGTGTATCTATTTCAGATGAGAGAACCCATCACAGCTGCTTTATTCAGCTGGAGATGCATTTGTGCTGAATTTATTCTGAGTTTTTTCATGTTAATTATGCATGTGTAAACTAAAAGCACAATTTTTAGCATCTCGTCAGGTTGTATGAAATGCTTTCATGATTTGTGTGGAGAATTTTGTCAATTATTTGCAGAAACAAGGTTGCATAGAAAAATTAAGTATGATCTCGACATAAGTATTTACTGTAACAACATATCTTAAATGATTTTGCAGTTTCTCTTAACGCAAATCTAAGGCATCATTGCGGCCGTGCCTTATCCATTTATGCTTCCTTAAAAGTCCCAAGGTCGTGAATTTTCAAATTCTAAACATAATGGCTTTAAAGCGACTATAATTGATATTTTTATGATAACGATGTATCAAATTAAAATGTCAAAACTGTGTGAATGGGGTCACTCGTAGTGATGAACCTACTGAGAATAATCACCTGCATCTACAGCTCCCAGCTTTAAAGCGACTTTCAGCAAATATTTTAGCTGTACGACCCAAAACTTTACTGTTTTGGTTCACTCACACCGCTCTCATAGCTTCGTTCTGCAGCTGTTTTCAGTGAAAAAACTCACTAACACAGAGACCAAAAACAGAGCTAAAAGGAGAGTGAATGTTGGACTTGCAGTCATCAGATGGACACAAACACGACGTCAATCAATAATAATGTTGCTCCGTAACTGCTGGATGTGTGAATAACCAACTGTTTGCAAACAAGTTAGCCAGATGAACTCAAAAAGTGATGATATGTCAATGTTGTTGCCCCCAAGTGGCCCAAAAATCAGTTATTGCAAGTTTAACTTAAGTGGTGTCGTAAAGCCGATCTTCTTAATGTTAGAATCAAAATATATTCTATATAATCATTGCATGCCATGTGTTATAAAGCTTTGTTAGTTAAGAATGATTTGCCAACAAATACACTTTGAGCTGTTATTTGGCCTCTTACACACAAAAGGCAATGTTTTGAAACCAAAATAGAGCTGAAACTATTATTTGGTTAATCGATTAGTCAATCTTCAGAAAAATTAATAAACAACAATTTTGTCAAATAATGGTTTCAGCCTTTTTTCCCAAGCAAGAATGCCAAATATTCTCTGGTTTTAGCATCTTAATATTAGGATTTACTGCTTTTATTTGTCTATTGTGATAGAAAACTGAATATATTTGGGTTTTGAACAATTAGTGGGACAACACAAGACATCTTCATGCTAGGCTTCATGAAATTAAAAGGGGCATTCAATTTTCTGCCATTTTATAGACCAAACAACTAATTGATTAATCAAGAAAACAATATGCAGATTCATTGGTAAATTGGATCAACTAGAGACAAGCTCTGTTTAGCCAGGAACATTACTGATTTATGTCGTGATACACTTTGGGATACTATCCCTGAAGGGAGAAATTTGTCTTCCCGCTCCCCCCCTTCACTCTTATGAAGGTTACAGCACAAGGTCAGTTATTGAACGAGGCCCCAGGAGGTAGTAGAAATTCATTGCCTTCCTGAAGAATGCATCAGCAGGACTTATACTCCGTTATAAACTGTCCTGAGAACGGTCAAACGAGCAGATAACATGCGGGGACAAGTGACAAAGGATGCAGAAGAATAATGTATAGTAGAGCTAAAACGATTAGTCAATCAACAGAAAATTAATCAGCAGCTGTCTTGATAATAAATTAATTAGTCATTTTTAAAGCAAAGATGCCAAAATATTTGCTTCTCTACCTGTCTTTAATCATTGTAAATTGAATATTTTATGGTTTGGGACATTTACGTCACCATTTTTGTCAAATAACTCAAACATGATGTATTATTTTAATTGCTGAATATAGTAGAATACATAAACAAGTAAGTAAAGTAATGGGTTGTAGAACAAAACACACCACCAATGTTCAATGTGGAGTGTCTTTTTGTTTGTTATTTTAACCAAAATCTTATGCCATCAGAATAATATAATAATATAATTGACTGTTTTGTTTATTCTGTGTTTTCCCAGGTGGAGGAGTGTCACCTGCCTGGTCTGGGTGTGGCTCTGACTCTGGACTATAGGCCAGATACAGCAGATGAGGCAGTCAGTCCCCTAGTCTCTTATGTCAGCGGTCTACTACTGGGTACCAATAGCAAAGTCCGTACCTGGTTCAGCATGTTCATTCGCAACGGACAACAGGTGAGGGGCCAGGCTTTATTCTGTATTGCATTTAATGTAGTTTAATTAGGCGCAAACAAACACTCAACAGTTTGTTCAAGTAGAAACAAAACTGTCTGCAGAAGTAGTTTGGTAAGTTAACATAGAGAAGATTGTAATGCAGTGTGATCATTTTGTCTCATCATGTTGAGCAGAGGCAAAAGTACTCTGTGAGGAGACAAGACAAGATGTTGTGTTGTACTCATGGAGCACGTTACAAGAGTCTCACCATGTTAGAGAAGACACCTCATCTGAGTCTACTGGATGAAATGGGGTCAAGTTAAACTATGATTTAACTTTGATTAGACAGTCCGGGTTTTTAATGTGCATGTCATGTAATCATCCTGTATTAAAGTTTTAAAACTATGGGCACATTCTCAAACACACACGTTTCTTTTTCTATTTTTTTTTTTACAGTATACCCTCATTAATGCATTCTCTAGCCCAGCACGGGACCTTTGTTTTGTGTCACCCCCATTGTTTTCTATCTTTCTCAATTGTCATATCTTGAATTAAATTGTCCTAAATTTAAGCCAATGTTTAATATAACAAGAGATATAAATGGAATCATGTGTCTTTCCATCTGCTGGCATTTCTGTCAGTTCATGGAGACAGTTCACAGTCAGCCTTTCACTGCAAATGCCATCATTTGTTTGTTTCCCTTGAAATTTCTTTTTAGACAATAAGGCTCTCTCTTAGCTCTGTAGAAAAGCCTCTCCGCTGGGGAAATGTATTGAAATGTTCTATATTTAGCTTTTTCTGTGTTATACATTACAACTCAGACGATTAGTCAATTAATTGATCGACAGAAAATTAATTGTCGACAATTTTGTTAATCTATTAATTGTTTATTATCATAAGAAAAAAGCCAAACATCCACTGGTTGGAGCCACAGCAGTTAACTCGTGTCATTCTCTTTGTACTGCCAGCGAAAGAGAGAAAGCAGCTCTGTGCTGTGGCAGATGCGCAGACAGCTGCTGCTGGAGCTGGTCGCCATCCTGCCACGCTCACGCAGCACCCACATGCCCAACGACGGTGGTATGGAAGAGGAGGCCAGCTCAGGGTACTCTGGCCTCAGAGAGGAGCATGTGGTGAAGGCCAGCGCTCTGCTCCGACTCTACTGTGCTCTCATGGGCATCGCGGGCCTCAGGTAGGTCAAAGAGGATGCTGTAGCCCTCCTGATATTTGATACGTCTGTGATCAGGATTTTTATGCATATTTGATTGTTTTTAGAGTTTGATTTTGAGATTTGTAAATAAGTGTTTTGCCTGTTGTTTTTAACTCTGAATGATTTATTTATCAGAAATGTTCCACAGTCAGTGAATGTTTTTTAAAGTATTGGCTTATTTCTAAAACATTCATGTCTTAGAGATAATATACTCAATGTGATCCCTCTACAGACCCACAGATGAAGAGGCAGAGCAGCTCTTACAGTTGATGACCAGCCGGCCCCCGGCCACTCCTGCTGGCGTCCGCTTCGTCTCTCTGTCCTTCTGCAAGCTGCTGGCCTTCCCTACTCTGGTCAGGTACATAAAGCTAGTCTTATTGACTCTTACTTTTATAAGTCTTTGTTTTATTCAGCAAACACAAATACACTAGGTTGGGATCACAAACCCTATTCAATATTCTGTTCAAGTTTCGATTTTCTGCCAATGCATGCTGCCTGCCAGAAGTCCTCTCCGCATCTTTTGGAATTGATTGTCACTTTGTTATATGGAGTTTGAGCATTATCATCTGTGTGTGTGTGTTTTCTGTCCAGCACTCCAGAGCAGGAACAGCTGATGGTCATGTGGCTCAGCTGGATGATCAAAGAGGAGGAATACTTTGAGAGGTAAGGAGAATCTCTATACAGTTTTTACGATAATGAGGCATTATTGAACAGGCATTACTGTATGTGTTTTTTTGTTTATGTCCACTATTTGGATGTATTTGGTGTTCCCTCTGTAGCTGCTTGTTCTTCGTCAAAATAGGCACCGATAAACTCAGCAAAGGTTTTATTTGTATGTTAAGATTAAGTTAATATGGCCTGTCTTAACAACAAATAATAACTGCAGCAGTACATATGAATGCATATTTGTATGTGACTCTAGTCCATAAAGCATAAATCATCAGAGTCTTAAGTGATTTTAGGGGCAACTAAGGGAATGCAGACTGAGAGAAGAAGGTGTGTGTGAGTGTGGTGTGTGTGGGTTGATGCAACTAGTTTAATCAGTTTCTTAAAATTCTGTCCTGTAAGATGCAGGATTAACGACAAGTCTGAGTGTCTTTTCTCACTTGCCTCTCATGCATATGTGTGTCCTCCTCCTTACAGTGCTGCGGGCGTATCTGCTTCTTTTGGAGAGATGCTATTACTGGTTGCCATGTATTTCCATAGCAACCAGCTCAGCTCCATTATTGAGTTGGTGTGCTCTACTTTGGGGATGAAGGTAAGGTGGTAGGTGGGAGGGAGGCAGTGATCAATACATCAGTCTGGCTGACCAGCTACTGGCCCCTATCCTCCACTGCAGCACTGGTGCATAGAAAGACTGTATCACTGATGAAACACTTGCAGCATACACATATCTACCAAGACACTCTGTACCCTGTGGCCAATTTGCTGTTTTATTACTTATTAAGTGCACTATTGTTTCCTGCCTGTGTGCTAAGTAGTTTTCCTGTCTCAGTGTATTTTCCGCTAAGATGTGTAATGTAATTGGATTTAGAGCCTGTTTGTTTCCACCCCGAGGGCAAACCTCTCAATTCAATGCTGCGCCTGCCATGTAGAATTCTTCTTATGAAATATGAAAGGAGGGAATTACAAAATACCAGCACTGTTGCCTGCAGGTTGTTTTCACTCACAGTAAACCTACCATTGTTGATGTTCTCTTTTTTTTGTGCCAACTTTCTACAGATTGCCATCAAGCCCAGCTCTCTAAGCAAGATGAAGACAATCTTCACACAGGAGATCTTCACAGAACAGGTACATGCATTGTAATCCTTTAATCCTTATGCACATTTTCTCCCTGCTAATTACAGTTTTCAATGATTTATTTGTATATTGTTTAGGATTTTAGTACGAAAATTAGAAAAATGATTCTGACAAAGAAAAATCACCTGTTTCCACAGATGGGGAAAAAAAGGCAAAACTTTTTTTTTCCACCTGGCAAACCACGTTTCACAAATGTAAAAAAAAAAAAGGAACTTAGACAGAATATCCTGGCAAAACCATTTTTTCACCTGATCTTGAAGGTGCTCTACGATATCCAGAGCATTAATATACCATCAAACACCTATTTGCTATGCAAAGATATAGTGGAGTAATCTACCTGAGTAATCAGAGCTTCTCCTTTGTTCACATAAACGGGCCGGCCGTGCATGCGTTAGTGCATTTGAGCGTGCCCCACTGGTTAGATCATGGCCACCGCTCTGCACTGCTCTCATACGGCGGTTACTGCTGATAATACCGTCCTGACATTTGTTTTCACTGTTAGCGCTGTTAGCACCATTAGCTTCGAGCCGCCGGCTGGTAGTGGCTAGAAGGGAGCCCGCAAACTGGGGAAACTCTCGTGAAATTGTTATGGTTAGGCATTTAATGTTGAGTAGTTAAGGTTAGGCATTGACCTCGAATGGTTAAGGTTAGGATAAGTTGTCGGGCAGCGAGTCTCGTAAGAGTTTTTGCAAGGTTTTGCAGATCTTAGATCAGATTTTGTGGTTTTCGGGCTCCCTTCTAGACATGACCCCGCCGGCTCAGCTGTCGCCATGTTGAGAGCTGTGCAGAGGCAATAGAAATGCTCCCAATCTAGTATTTAGCACCTATTAGTTATAAAGACAGGAGAGACCAGACTTTTTTTTCTCACTTACCTGTCAGGGCTTCAGTATTTTATTCTCATCACCTCTGATTTATTTTTCCCATCAAGAGCTACTGTAAACTCAGGAATGTAGAAGGTTTTGATTTTACAACTTGTCAAAATTAAATAAAAAGTCCCTCTAAAAGTGGCCATAAATCACTTTAATGTCTATTATTTAACACTACCCAGCAGTTTTGGGTAAAGATATAGATACTGTATCTCAGTGTAACAAGGTCTCAGACAAATTTCTCTCGTCTCACTGCATATAATCATCATATGGCCCAGTCCTACATCTGTGTCTGTACTTGATGTATGATGCAATAAGTTATGTTTGCTCACATATATGTTGCTAATGATAATTGGCAAGAATGTTCACATTACCATACTCTCAGTAGAAGTTCAAAAGGAGCTTGTTAGTGAAGAAGCCAGAAAAAAGGAATAAAAAGTTGAGCACATTCTCACTATAATGTGATGTTGAACTATACAGAATTTGTGGGTGTGCTTTGTCTATTTTCCATTGTTGCTTTTAAGATAACTTGTTTTTTATTTCTGGTGTGTAGGTGGTTACAGCACATGCGGTGAGGGTTGCAGTGACCAACAACTTAAGTGCCAACATCACAGGATTCCTCCCCATTCACTGTATCTACCAGCTGCTCCGGAGCCGAGCCTTCACCAAGCACAAAGTTTCCATCAAGGTAGGAGACGTGCACTCGATGGCTCATTGACAACTTCATGACTAGTGTTTCGACTGATTTTGAAATTAATTTTGCCCTCCGGTACTATGCTTGTGTGCATCTTCCAGGATTGGATCTATCGCCAGCTCTGTGAGACAACCACCCCCATCCACACCCAACTGATTCCCCTAATTGACGCCTATATCAACTCCATCCTCACTCCAGCATCAAAGGCCAATCCAGAGGCCACCAACCAGCCCATCACTGAGCAGGAGATCCTCAATGTCTTCCAGAGCTCTGCTGGGGTGAGTCAGCCCTCGGGCGTCACAAGAACTGCAAAAACCCAAAACTCCACCCTACCGTTTATGGTGTTTGTTTGGGGTGTTTTCTTTATTTTACATATCTTATTTTGATGATATCTGAGAGTTAGTGTGAGAATTGAAGGCAGCATTTCACTCTTGAGTTCCCAGAGTGAATGGAGTTTGATGCCTCTCTTCAATGGCACTTTACAGAATCTTTTTTTTCCTTCAAAACCCTTTTTGTATTTAAAAACAAGTCTTGTTTGTTGCTCCAAGCATTCCAGGTTTTATATTGCTGATGAATCTTTTGAAAGTATCCATCCCCACATTCTCTGAAAATGCAGAGCCCTGCTTTGCTGCCCGTCCTTTACCTGTAACTGTTGTTTTGCTTCTCTTTTGCTATTGCTTAGCAAGGGGAGGGCAGTCGAGGAGGACGGCAGCGCTACTCCATCACCACCCAACTCCTTATCCTCTACTACATCCTGTCTTATGAGGAGAACCTGTTGGCGAGCACCAAACAACTGGGTATGTACAAGACAATAACCGTGTCCCATATGACATTGCACTGTGCCTGACTTCCCACCGTAGTGTTGGCTCACTTCCTTTCCATTTCTTATTTTCTCGTCTTCTGCCTGTCTAAAGTGCATCCATTGTCATCTCCTCCACTGAAGAAGGCATTGTATGTGAGATGGGGGGAATTTGTCAGGCAGTGAGAGGAGAAAGGCAGCTTTTGTCCTCTGTTAAGTTGTAGGAGATGCTCTCACTCTGGATGTGCAGTCATTCATCCTTTTCTCTCTTGGCACTGAATGTTGGCCGCTTCATAGAGAATAAATGGAGGGCTGACAAAGAGCCAAGTACAATGGCTGCGGGAGCTGAGCTAACTAGGACAGCTGTAGGTTAGATTGAGCATTAGCAGTTAGCCTAGTCAGTGTTTATTCTCTCCCATGACGAGCTCTCCTCTTGCCCTTCATTAGGCCAGATTTATGTGAGAGTTTATGCCCATCTCTTTAATTGCTGTGTTTACCCAAGTGCTCCCGCAGCCTTCAAGGAAGGAGTAATGAAGCCCATCAGCAGTGGTAATGAACCCACGTCAATGAAAAATCACCTCCGCTCCTCTAACGCATCGGCACAGTGGCTCTGGCGTCCTTACACTGCCAAATAAAACACTTATGCTCTGTCTTTTCCTTTTCTTGCTTTATGTTATCACCCTTTCTTTTTCCTGTCTTATAGTTTCTTTGCTTCACTCACCCTTTTTCTCTCTTTTTTTTAAAGCCCTGATGCAGAGGAAGCCGAAGTCCTACTCAGCAGCCTTGATGGACCAGATCCCCATTAAGTACCTGGTTACCCAGGCCCAGGGACTGCAGCAGGAGCTCGGGGGTGAGACACTGACTTATAGCCACGTTTAATTTTACTAATATGGTATTACATACTTGGGAGCACACAAGTTGTATACCAAGATTGTAGTAATAACCCTTCATTACATATCACAGTAAATATCATTACTCCACCAGAAAAGCTTCCAATCTGTATGTCTTTCCCTCAACTCTATTTGCTATTTTTTTGTATGGGCAGTGATAAAGGATGTGAGTGATTATCCCTTGTTGGAAACAAATAAGGCTTTAAAGGGAAAAACACTAGGGCTGTCAATCAATTCAAATATTTAATCGTGATTAATTGCATGATTGTCCATAGTTCATTGCGATTAATCACAAATTTTTTATCTGTTCAAAATATACCATATCAACACGGGAGTGGGCAAATATGCTTGCTTTATGCAAATGTATGTATATATTTATTATTGGAAATCAATTACCAACACAAAACAATGACAAATATTGTCCAGAAACCCTCACAGGTACTGCATTTGGCATAAAAAATATGCTCAAATCATAACATAGCAAACTCGAGCCCAACAGACAACAACAGCTGTCATTGTGTGCTGACTTGTGGGTACCCATAGAACCCATTTTCATTCACATATCTTGAGGTCAGAGGTCAAGGGACCCGTTTGAAAATGCCCATGCCAGTTTTTCCTCGCCAAAATTGAACGCGAGTTTGGAGCGTTCTTTGGCCTCCTTTGCGACGAGCTAGTATGTCATGGTTGGTACCAACAGATTCATTAGGGTTTCTAGTTTCATATGATGCCAGTATCTTCACTCTAGCTTTGAGCCTGCTACAACCTCAAAATCACAAGTTGCGTTAATGCGTTAAAGAAATTAGCGGCATTAAAACAAATTTGTGTTCACGCGTTATTATTAACACAAAAAAGAAAATTAATATACGCAAAATTCTTTTGGGTAATAAACTTACAAATAACCTTCCTTTCTCTTTCCCTGTTCCCCAGGTCTGCACTCTGCCCTGCTGAGGCTGCTGGCCACCAACTACCCCCACCTATGTCTAGTGGAGGACTGGGTGTGTGAAGAGGAGGTGACTGGTACTCTGCCCCTGCTGAGGAGGATGATGCTCCCCAGCAACACCTGCAGATACACTCAGAGCCAGCTCCACCAGGGTAAGGATGGGAATAAGGGATGAAAGTAACAGGGTTGGGGCAGAAGGTTATCAAAGTCCTTTAACAATCAGTGCCACATACTGTATATGCATAAGGTTAATAGAAACAAAACAACACAACTTGATTAGATTCAATTAAAAGGTAAACTGACATGGATTGATTGATTAAATAATAAACCCCAGATTAAAGCCAGCTAAACAGCAGGGATAGTAACCTAGATGGGTAGTGCACATGTAGGTAAGAGAGTAGTGTTGCCAGTCTTGAGTGGAACAGGGAAGAGACACTAATATTGTATAATACATTGACAGGTGTAAGCCGTTATCCAACTGGAATCTTATCTCAATAGTTAATCCTTCAAGGTTGAGAGGATTATGCTGTAATTGGCTTTTCTTTGACAGAGATCCTTGACAAAATGCAAAAGTGTAACAGATAATCAGTTCTACACACCATTATGCAGGTTAATGTATATGTGACTTTACAAATTGATATTTTATGTTTTTATGCAACCGTGCGCGACTGTGTAGTTGTATCGTATCCAGGGTGTGTTTAAGGCTCCCTCTACGTTGCAACCCTCTTCAGAATAATGGTGACAAGAAAGACAATGGATGGATTATTTATGAATAGGAAAGTATGGTAAGAATAGAGAAATAGCTGCTTTGCCTTTTAGGATGTAGGAGGTGAACAGGGGTTTCAACTGAGTTATAACACACAGACTCTTTGATTCACATTTTTTGTGGATTAAGATTAAAGGATGATACAACTGTTTTATTTTCTTCTGACCACCATTAAGTCTAAACAAATGTGTTTCCAGATGTTGCTACTGTCTATTTAATGCTTCAGAGGTTTTTGGTTTCTATTAATTTCAGTGTGAACATTTGGTTAAAATGTATTAAAATTCAGCTGTTTGTCACCCCCCCCCCCCCAAGCCTTCCAGAAGTTACCATCCAGCAGTCCCAGGTTGATGCGGATCCTGGAGCATTTAACGCTGCTTTCACCCGGTGACCTGATCCCGTATGCAGAGGCCCTCACAGCCAGCATGGCTCTGCTGCTGGAGCCCGCTGTGCCTCGCCGAATACTGCAGACACTTAACAAGCTCTGGATGGGCCTCAACACTGTGATGCCCCGCAGGTACATGCTCTGGACACGATTACATGTTGTGACAATGGATAGAAAATGCTACTGTGACAGCCTCAAGGGAGCATACCACAGAATTTCACATGGGAATAATACATCGTGGTTATTGGAAAATTCAATTTGTTTACGTTGTGCAAGTTTAAATTTCACATAAGATCCAGATAATTGATATGCGTACTGCATATGGTATATTTTCTGCCTTAAGGCATTATTAGTAAGCCTTAAATTAATGGTGTCACTTGAGTATTAGGGCTCAAAATCAATCAAGAGGCCAAATAAGTATCTTGTCTTCACTAATTAGAATTTGGGATCTTTTGCTCAATTTCATAAGAAAAAAGTAAATAAAAAAAAAACAGAGAATACACATGAATCCACGGATTAAGTGATATTTTTTCCTGCTGGTTCGATTTATAATTGTATGTATTTTCAGAAAAGGTTAACAGTAGTACTTGACTTGGTGTCGTCTCTCCCAAGGCTGTGTAAAGTAGCTGTGAGACTCTGTAAATGGATTAAAGGGAGACCGGTGGAACAAGAGTTGTTGCCCTTAACCCCAGGCTGCTTGCTCAATGATTATTGTGTGAATAGATCAGAGGTATTGAGCCAAACAACTCTGTCAGCCTGCGTGAACTCTCTGGACAGAAAAGGGTGACCCTCACTCTGCCCCGGGGGCCCACAGGAGCACAGTTACCAAAGCTCTGAGCAGACATCCTATCGATCCAGAAGGTCTCTGTAACAAGAAGAGCTCAGGGCAGGAAAACTGAGGGAGATTCACCAAGAGGGAGATGTGAGGGATTGTTTCCCCCTCCCTCTTCTCTTCCTCACTCCCTCTCATAGTATTGAATGTTACAGAGGGCCGGGCTCTGGTGAACCCAGCAGGAGGGCAGCAGTGTCAAATTTCACACAGATCCACTGATTGATGCCAGTGCGCAAGCTGCAGGAAGGCTTGGAGCTCCACGAGTACCCTGCTGTTCATAGTTTAACATCGGTCTGATAAGTGAGATTGAGGGTGAATAGCTGCCACTGGCTAATTTGTGAGTAACTGAATTAAACTCCTACTGAAGTGTGTCTCATATTTTAGTAGCATCTGAGTATTTGTCCTCCAAAACGCAATGAATCCAATTTGTAAAAAAGGTGGACAGTTCATGAGTAGTTCATCTGGATACATGTGATAGTTTTGTCAACCAGCAATTTTACTATTATCCTTTAAAAAGTGCCACAATGTCTCTTTATGTGCTGTCAGGCTTTTCAAATGGTAGGCATCTCAATTTGAAATGAAATTCTTTCTTATGAAGCTCCAAACACTGGGCTAAAAAAAAAAGCGGTTGCATATTTTCAACACTTCATAATACTTAGTGTGATATGAGTGAAAGTTAAAACTGATGTCTGTGTTGCAGGTTGTGGGTGATGACCGTTAACGCCCTCCAACCTTCAGCTAAGCTGCTCAGGCAGCAGACGTACACTCAGAACGACCTGATGGTGGACCCTCTCATTGTGCTGCGCTGTGATCAAAGGGTGTACAGGTAACTACGGGACATATTCTAAAGGGCTATATATGGACACGTACAGCATACGGACACAGTTCTGTTTATGCTACATTGGATGTCTGCATACACAGACCTTTTCACATGTTTGTTGGTGTGTATCGTCATTATGTACATCCTTGTTGTCATAAGTTTTTGACTGCAAGTGTACGTTATGTGAGGACATGGGCAGATGACGAAATTTACGCCACATGGACCCAGACAAATGGCTTTCATTTATTTTCACAATATATAAGGTGTCTGTCAGAGAGCTTGAAAGGAATTGTTAAACTTTAAAATTATTGCAGTATTTTAATTAGGGCTGTCATATTTAACGTGATAATTACGCATTAACGCAAATTCGTTTTAATGGCACCAATTTCTTTAATGCATTGTGAAATGAAACTAGAAAAACCTAAGGAATCCATTAGTACCAACTATGTCATACTAGGTTGTCATGAAGGAGGCTAAATAACGCTCCAAACTTGCGCTAAATTGCGTTGTATGGCGAGGAAAAACTGGCATGGCCACTTTCAGAGGGGTCCCTTGACCTCCGACTTGAAGATATGTGAATGAAATGTCACATATCTTATAATCTTATCAATCCCATGTTGATAAGGGTATGAAATACTTGACAAATCTCCCTTTAAGGTACATTTTGAATAGATAAAAAATGTGTGATTAATTTTTCGATTAATCACAATTAACTAATCATACGATTAAATGCAATTAAGTATTTTAATTGATTGACAGCCCTATAAAAAAAACTAAATAACAGGTTCAACTTTTTTTTTTTTTTTTTGCCAGGTGTCCTCCTTTGATGGACATTGTCCTTCACATGCTGAATGGCTACCTGCTGGCCTCAAAAGCCTACCTACACTGCCACCTGAAGGAGACGGCTGACTTTGATCGGCAAAGCCAGACGGTCTCAAACCTGGGCGTGCCCGGACAGCCAGATACACCCGAGGTCACCAGGGAGGAGCTGAAAAACGCCCTTCTATCTGCACAGGTATTTATAACACACAAACACACTTTTTCTTTCTCACATACTCCGACTTCACTTTTTTTTTAAAGAAGACTCTTAGTTTTATTTTCATGTCATGGGGGTTTGGCAAAGCATGAATGCAGAAATAATATGGCATTAGATAATGTGGCATGAAAAAATCTGTAAGAGATGACCTTTCACACTTGTAACCAGCTGTTTCTGTTTAACCCCAGGACAGCGCAGCAGTCCAGATTCTCCTGGAAGTGTGTCTGCCAACCTCCGAAGAGCAGCAGCTGGGGGCCAACACAGAGAGCCTGCTGAGTAGCATTAGGGGCCCCTTGCCAGGGAAATCGAAACAGGGAAGCCTGGGGCCGAGAGCCAGGGGGGGCGTGGAGGACGCCGAGCCAGAGGGAGGCCTGCTCAGTGACTTGAGGGAGGTGCAGTGTCTCATCTGTTGTCTGCTGCATCAGATGTTCATTGCCGACCCTAACATTGCCAAATTGGTCCACTTTCAGGTAACGCAATTAGACGAAGATGAAGTGGGCTGTACAGTTGATCTTTGTTGTTTAACTGTGACAGTGGGAGGGCTGGCAGGTTTATAGAGTCGCAAACATAAAAGAGAGAGTGTTGTAACAGGACTGCTGCAAAGGCCAACAAGGGTGTGTGTTGTTCAGATTCCTGCTTCTTAATGATATTACTGCATCTCTTGATTTTCTTGCTTCCCTCCAAATGTTGCCATTAGAAACTAATGTTATCATGCAAATACCCTTTGTGTGAGTAGTTGAGTGGACACTGCCATATCACTGAAAATACCTTCCAGTCAGTTTTTCAAAAGAGCCAAGTCATTTTGACCCCATTAGTCATCATCACATTCTGCCATGGCATTAGTGGTAAGTGACTGCAGCACTCCCAGGAGTAGCAGACAGCCATATGGTGGACTTCATCAAACCAACCATCCCTCTGTCACGCTAATCCACCCTTGTCTACACTGCCAAGCAGAAGTTGCGGTGTGCGTTTGTGTAAATACACGTTTAATATAAAAGTACTTTAATGACTGCTTGATTTGAATTTACTGTGCATTCCTCATTCCTCCCTTGTCATTCTTGTTTTCTTATCACAAGATTTATATTTCCTGTTCTCTCCGTCTCTCTCTGTCAGGGTTACCCTCAAGCTCTGCTGCCTCTAACTGTGGCAGGCATCCCCTCCATCCATATCTGTCTGGACTTCATCCCAGAGCTGCTGGCCCAGCCCCAGCTTGAAAAGCAGGTGAGGCCTCCCAACCTCCCCTCCCTTCCCTTCCCCTCTCATATCCCCTCTTTTTCCTGGCTTTAAATCCCAGACTTGCCCTGGGCTTGTGCCAGAGCCTCTCTTACACTTCTATGTTTTTTTTAAAGCAGCTCTATTGGATGCTCTCTGCTGAGTGTTTGTATATTTGCAGCATAAATATGTGGGGGGGAAATGTGTAGCCGTTCTGATTGTGTGTGTGTCCACACAGATCTTTGCAATCCAGTTGCTGTCGTACTTGTGCACCCAGTACGCGCTACCCAAGTCCCTCAGTGTGGCCAGGTTGGCCGTCAGTGTCATGGGCACCCTCCTCACAGGTCGGTGAACTGAACTGTTCCTTGTCTTTACATCTCATACATTCATGCTTTTGGTTGTAGCCTCCTTTGCTCACATACTTCTTTTTATCTACTTTTGTGTCTCCATCATTGAATTTGCTCCCAGCAGACTCACTGTATACTGTAACTCACAATGCAGCCTGTATACATCATATCAGCTGTTGTCATACAGTATGTCTTGATATTTGTATCCCTATATTTGGCTGCCACCATCTGGCCTTTAGCTGTCAGTGCAGCATACTCTCTCCATTACATATGTGCACAGTGTCTAGCAGCCTATTAGCCACTGTATTTATGACTGTATGTGCGTTCTGTTTTTTAGTGCTGACTCGTGCCAAGCGTTTCTCCTTCTTCATGCCCATCCTGCCGTGCCTGGTGGCCTTCTGCCAGGCCTTCCCTCCACTCTATGATGAAGTCGCAGGTCTGCTAGTACAAGTGGGCCAGGTTTGTGCCTCCGATGTTGCCACCAAAGCCAGGGACGTCGACCCTCTCATCGCTCGTAAGTATAGTTGGTCATGGGTGGCTTTTCATCAGTATACAATTTGTAAAAAAACATTTTCATTGCTGTGACCACCAGTGTAGAAACACTATGTATGTAGTATACATCATTTAGGTTATCGAGTAGGGACCTCCTGATACTGTTTAGGTAAGTTCCTCTTCCATACAGATTAACAGAAACTCTGGTGCTCCAGAGCTGCCTCTATGTATACCTGATGTCACTACTGACCAGGAAACAGTTTGGACTTACAGTCACAGTCGCTGTCCTGAAGACATTATTCATATTAGACACTAAGAGATCAACCAACATGAAACAGCTCAAGCATTTTTGGCTATTTAGTATTAGATTGGAGACTGTCACTAAGTAATATTGGTTGACCTTTTCCATAATTAGCTGTGCCCTTTACCTACACATGGGGTTAGACCAAATTAAACAGATCGGAGTGTCCCGATTTGAAAAAATGTAAAAAGGCCCCCAGTCTTAGGGCGCTTTTCACAAGTTTTAATCGAACGCTGGTGTGGTTCATTTGGGAGGTTGTGAACGCAGTAATCGTACTCTGATGCGGACCAAAACAACCGGTCTGAGACCGCTTGCGAGAGGTGGTCTTAGACAGTTTCCAAGTGAACCAAACCGCAGGCTGCCTGCGCGGGCATCTGTTAAGATGGACACAGGTAAATGATAGGTTAGCATGAGTGGGAGAGGACTGACCTGGACCACTGCAGAAGTCCGATGTTTGCTTGACATCTGTGCCGAAGAGAACACACAGAATATGCTAAACAAAATCCACAAAAACAGTGCCATAAGTCATTTGAGATAAACTGGAGAAGGGATTCGTGTGCACAGTAGATCAGTGCCGAGTCAAAGTGAAAAAACTTTGACAGAAGTACATCAAAGTCCGCAATTCCCTGCACAGAAGTGACAGCTCTCGAGACAAAGAAGATAAATGCGCTCCTTCGTGCACGCGCCTTAGCAAATTAATTGTTTTATTTGGTCTGCTTTGATGAACCCAAACCAGACTAAATAGAAAACGAACCAAAAGTATCAATTTCACTCTGATTCAGACTAGCCAAATGGACTATGGCTTGTGAAAGCGCCGTTAGTCATTTAATAGAGTCTCGATCCAATATTTAAATTTGACTACATAATGTAGCTGCACACTTTACCTAAAGTAGGCCTGCATTAGATTTGATAAAGCTAATCCAATTTAGATCAATATTTTTGCAGTTGAATATTTCTAAATTAAGAAAATTGTATCCTTTTAAAGATTTCCTTTAATGGTTAAGGAAATGGACACAATCTTTCACTGGATTCCTACTCTACCAATACTGTGAGTAGTTTTCCACCTGGCTGGAAGCACCACGGGCAACGATTTAACCCGTGCCCCTGCAATGGTGGACATGTTTTGTATTTTTTTGGCCTGTTCCATCCAGGTGCCCCAATTAATATCATCTGGTGATCTTATCCTGAGTGTGCCAGATCTCATCCAAATAAAAAAAAGGTCAGCCTTGATCAGCCTTAAATACTGATCCTGCAGATTGACTCGGGGCAACTCAAACTATAGATAATATGTATGTAGCTTTTAGATTTTTAAGAGTGATCTGTGAGAGTCTGTTTATTCAGAAGCCCCACATGGTAACACCACATGGAGAGAAAAAGAAAGAAGTTACATTGTACATGTGCCTTGATGTTTACACATTTTTATACATGGTCATGGCATATGATGAATATTTCTAGATATATGTACATGTCAGAAACTGCAAACAAATCTGTAGTGTAGATCAGTCATAACCATAATAATGTAATGAAGACTAGAAGAGTCAGTAATGTGTTTAAGTAATAACATTAATACTAAGTATGTCATTTTCCTGCCTCAGGCCTGCACTATCTGAAGGAGAAGCCTCAGGGGTCTGCGGCTCCAGGGGGAGGCTCCTCCAAGCTGACTTTACCCCAGAGGACAGCAGAGGAGCTTGGTGGAGCTGACCCTGATGTCCAGCTCTGCTACTGTGTAGAGGCCACCTTCATGGACATCATCAGCTCCACCCTTCATGGACTATAGACACACACATTCCAGAGGAAGAGGAGGGACTGGACTTAAACCAACAACTCTAAACACTGCCTCTGAAAGACATCGTACTCCTGAGAGGGCTACCGTCAATACACATCCATTCATCTATAACAAATGGACTCAGACTGATGTCACCTTTGTCATTGGCTTTCAGACAATGTAAGGTTGTGGGTTACTCTCATTCTGTGCACATGATGGGAAATGTTTTACTGCATATCTATTCTAGTCTGTTCAGTTTGGACTGAAGTCAAGCACTGAAAAGTCCATCCTCCATATCGTTTGACCCCCTGTAAATAAATCATGGTTTGCAATTTATTTAGAAAATGTATGTTTATGTGCGATGTCAGAGTTTGTAGAAAGTAAAATACTGAAAATGTTAAATGGGTCCATTTTATTGACCTCTATAGGCATATTTTTCTAAGCTGTAAGTGACCTTTTCTCAGCAACTGAAAAAAGAAAAAATGTTGCCTTGAAATAATATGCAGAGCTTTTGTAGGCTACTGTGTTTGTTTTTAATAAAACAAAGAAACCCTTTCATTGATTGATTGATTGGTTTATTTGGGACAAAGCCAGGGGAAACATTTTGTTTTTATGAGTTTGTGTTGTGTCCCTCTATCCCTTGGTTGGAAATCAAAATGTTGTTTGTTTTATATTTCCTCTCGTACTTGTCTTGGTCTTGTGGTTATCCCCGACTCGTACACACCGACAGACGAGTTCGTTCACATTTTGTGGGTCGTGTCTAGAAGGTAACCCACAAGTTGGGAAACTCTCGCGAGATGGGTAAGGTTAGGCATTGAATAGTTTAGGCTGAAGTAGGCGAGATTGGAGCCAATATGATTGAAAGAAGTTATTTTTATAAAATGTCGCTATATCCTGACAGTAGTACATGAAACAGGCAACCTGAAAAAAACATGTGCCTCTGTGTCCTCCGGTGCTCCTAACGGCATCGGCAAGATTTCACAAACAAACAGTCAGAGCTGACCTGGGGCCTGTGCTACGAAGCAGGATTTGCGGTTAACGAGGTAACTTCAGGGTTAACCCTCACTTCTTCCCGGGGTAGATCGCCATGGTAACTTATGCTGAACACCTAACCTGCTCCAGAACAGGTTATGTTCCAGATAAGAGATCAACTCGTTTAAAAGCACCTCCTACTGACCAATCAGAGCTCGGTGCGCGGATCGTATGATAATATTACTGAGATACGAAGAAGCTACAGTCATAATCCAGACTATAAAACAACACAGTTTAAACTGACAAATATGCTGTGGGTGCTTAACCGCTTTGAATTATGTTTTTATATTTATTTTTTTGACTTTTGCTCAAGTCCTTTTCGCACCGGCGGACTCGGGGACACAGCTGAAAGAAGGCTGAAATACCGCTCACATGACTGGAGCACAGCCAATAGGAACGCTCTCTCTCTGAAATGACCTGTGATTGGTCAAAGTCTTCCGTCACGGGGCTAGATTTTCTAAAACCTGAAAACAGAGCCATGATGAGGTTCATAAATCTAGTTATCTCTCAGAACACTTGAATTAAAATAAGCTGAAAGGTTATTACGGAATTTTTGCCCAATGATGCCAAAAATATACTGCCTACTGCCACTTTAAGGTTAGGATAGGTCGTCGGGCAGCATGTCTCGCGAGAGTTTGCCAGATTTCGCCCGTTTTTGTGCAGGGTTTTTTTCCCGCTCGCTTTTCTCGCGAGTTTGTGATACTCGAGAGAGTTTCGACGTTAGCTAGCTAAACTAAGCTAAGCTAAGCTAGGCGTTATCGACTAAAGCGGTATTAACTAACCCAGAAGAGGAGAAGAGCGGACGTGTTAACTTGGCGACTACTAACGTTAGCTGGCAAAGCCTAAAGTTTGAGTAACTGTAACGTTAGATATGAACGAAAAGCCAGTGAAAGTGTTTCCACATCTGCCGAAGCTAACGAGGAGGAGAGACTTCAAAGGCTGCGCCAGAGGACACCTGTAACTGCTAAAAGTGACATTTTGGACTAAAAGGTAAAAAAAAACCACCTCTGCTTTTACTCCCACTTAACGTTAGAAAGTTAAGAATAAGGTTTTTATCAAATTACTTTTGACTGAATGCTCAAGAGTCTCTTAAATGCATTTTATAGCCTAGCTTGTTTAGATCCAAAATGGCTCCAGTACATAACTAGATACTACAACTACATATCAATGGCCAAGTTAAAAAAGCGTCCACTATCTAAAGTAATGGGGTAGTTTTAGCAGTGTTACATGCCGTGTTAATAAGCAAAAGTCCTGGTATTGTGTACACTGGCTTACTGTCACACTGTCAGGGCTTACAGGTACATTTAATATAACAGATATTTTTTATGTTATTATTAACACCTGTGTTTTTCCTACTATGTCAAGTCAAGCTGTCTGCTGTGAAAGGGGCCTGTTGTGTATTGTGCAATTCCTCATAGTCCAAGTTTGTATTACATATGCATTGTTGTTAATTACATGAGTGAGTTTCATTTCCTGCATTCTTGCGCTGTGCATACAACAATTTGGATTGTTCACGTTAACTGTGCAATTATATTTTCCCAATTATGGCCCAAACTGAGGTGTGTGTGTGTACCTGTGTGTGGGAAAGCGAGAGAGGGGGGGTGTGTAGAGGTGTTGGAGGGCTGACCCGAATGCTTCGAAGCTTCGACAGTTGCCATGGTAGTCGACTTCCAAATCAGTATTGGAATGCTTCGCTTTTTATTTTTTTTTAATATATAAGTATGTAATAATAATGTATAAATCCAAAATAGCCCATGAAATAAGGAATAATCCCACAACATTATTCATTATTCATATTCAACATTAATTATTCTCAGACGGCTATCGCTGTTTGTTATGTGTAGAGGTGTGTGTGTGCCCTAATTTTTTAAATATTCTGAAGTGTGATGCAATGTCATTTTGTAGTTGTATGTCCTTGATCAGACAATCTGTGAAATGTCTGCTAATCTGTGTGATGTGGTCTGTTGTTCTTATGGGTGTAGTTCATTTCAGTGGAGGTGGACCGTGTGGCAAACCGGGGCACTGGTGTGCCAGAAGGTGACACCAAGTTAGTCATTTATGACTTTCTGTAGTCGTGGTGTCTGCAGATGGCAGCCCATGCTGCATGCTCACTATAATTTGGAGGATCAGTAGAATTTGTTTTGCAGTAGAGCTGCATTAGCGAATATCAATTTACAGGCTGCTTCATATTTTGGAGTAAACCACACTAGTGATTTCCTGATGCTGCACATTTTAATCCAGTGGATTGTCCTGAGTGGTTCATTAGGTTGTATAACACTTAACTCTTGAATAACCAAAAAAATTGAATGGACACTGTTAAAATCTTTGTTTAGGCTTGATCTTGGCTTGACTTGGACTCGACTTGCCTACAGCCCTGCTTGTAACAGATATTCACTGATTTGGCTCGTAGTCATATTCAGGAGAGATATATAGTCTTTGGGCGGAGGGAGATTTGTTTCCGCTGTCTGTACATATTCCACACAAAAACATACAGAACAGATTTGTTGCAGCAGAGCCTGTGCCGAGATGAACATCTTGAAATACAGCGCCTCTCTGTTGGTTTTTATCTTTTTGGCTTACATGTTAAAAGCATCTTTTTGCACGCAGCAATCTGTCGCAATTGCTTTCTCACATGTAACATTACTTACCCCTGACTATAACTCATAAATGTGGCTAGTATTGTATTTTGTGAGGTTGTTAAAGGGCCTAAAGTCTTTTCAATGCTATTATCTTTTAGAATTTTACATTTAATACCCACTGTCAGTAATATAGTGTGTTGCTGGAAAAGACTGTTAACAGACAGTTATAGAGCCTAGTTGAAGCGACTGCCTTCTTTTCTTTTATGCCACTCACTTGCTGCTCTTATTACCACACATGAATCCATATTATTGCAGCCGTGCCATCATATCCTAATTGACATATCCTTGTAATTCACCAGAGGGCAGTCTTGCCACACTAAAAACAACTGATCCATCCTGTCAGACTAAACCCATTAATTAAATACATCTTTAGTCAGCAGTGAAGAACCTGAGAATAGATTTCAAGGTTTGCACACATTATGCTGAAATATAAAACTATCACTGTTTATCGACGTTCCTGTGAAAACTGGCCTATGATTTGCAGTGTTAATGAATAATGAGATGATGCGAGTGGAAATCATTTTTTACATTCACATTTAAGGTACTTCCCTGCCTGCTATTATACACAGTAATTCACTCCTATATGGACAACCAGAACGATCATGTACACAAGAGAGAACTGCCAAGGAATGAAACACATAATTACACATGATGATCTTATCATTTTAAAAGGTAATATTATATACAATACAAATTGGTAGATAATATATAGTATGTTTTTTAATCATTTACGTGAAGAGGTTTGAGTGACTTGCATCCACAAAGTCTAGTTCCTCCTCTCTCTCTGTGTTGTGGAGGCATTTATGAAGCACTCTGTAGCAGTTTGTTGTGTTGTTGCAGTTTCCCAGTGCTGTGAGAGATGCCTGAAGCAAGTGACGGTGAAATCACAGAGCAGTTTTGTTTTCACTGGCGTTGCCGCTGTGCTTCCAACTCCTAGCACACAAAATACGACCCCTTGCAAACTGCAGAAAAAGGGTGATAAGGACAGGCAGAAGGAAGTGAGAGAGATAGATAGATAGATAGATAGATAGATAGATAGTAACTTTATTGATCCCGAGGGAAATTCAAGAATGTATTCAAGATGTATTCATTCTCTGTTCAGTATTGAGACAGGGCAAGGGGAAACTCCAGGGTTGTCCGGTTAAACGTAGCGTGTTGAGCTTGTTGTGTGATTGCTGCGGCGATTGTTTGCTTCCTTGGAAAGACCTGCTGATGACATTCATTTTGTAATTAGACACGAGCTCTCATGCTGCAAAGTCCATTAACGAGGTGATGGTATTCCAATATGTCAAACTGACTGAGCTGATTAAGTTGTGAATGTGAGACAGAACGAAGCTGCTCCAGTCTTCGATACAATGTAAGCAGCAGATACATCTATAGACACAGATAATCCAGCAAGTTTTACACAAAAGCATGGCCTCGAGTCAGACACACGACATACTAATCAGGAAATAGCTGAGTTTATGTTGACAAAGGACTTTTTGAACAAGAAGTTAAGAGGATCACAGCTTATGAGGAGGCTTATCAGCTCGTTATTGTCATATTAAAATAAGATATCATGCCAGAAACAGTTCTTTTGTTTACAGCGCCACACAGTCTGATTAAAGTTGCAATCTTAGATGAATCTCTTTGAAGGAAGTGTAAAAGACAAAGACATTGTTCTGATAATCTGATACTATTCTACAGGGAGATAAAGCATGTCTATTGTGATCAAACGGTGACTTAATATTTGTTGTTGTTCATTATAAAAACAGAATTGTGTTATCTGATGGCCATAGAGGTAATCAGACCTTCACATCTTGCTAAGAATTCTGTTTAGACACATGCTGGTAATTGGGATTCAGTGCGATGGGGTGCACAGGGTCTGTGGACTTTGAGCTGAATCTCTTATTTGCAGTGTAGTCTTTTTCTTTCCGAGGCCTCGCACTTTAGCCAAGGATGTGTAAACGCCAACCTTATTGAAAAGAGTTTCACAACAATGCCTCTACCTCTTTAGAAATCTCCCCAAGATCACCAGAGGGAAGCACTTAAATGGTGTTCTTAATGCACTTAGCCAGGTACACAACCTCCAGCTTTTTAAATTCACACCACAGGTCTATTTGCTTCTGTTTACTTGCTAGCAATAAAAGACGGGCCCTTGAGAGGCAGCAGAAAATCCCACTTCAGCTTGTTACGAGAGTCATTGAGGTTAGCAGAGCATTCTTTCCCTGTTGGCCTCAGTGGCTCTTTGAGAGAAAGGCACTTCAGGTATAATGCAGTAAAACACCCACACACTGCTGTGACTACTACTAAGCCATCCACAAGGACAATGTTTGTCTCTCTAGTGCTCTCTGGGTATTTGACTTTTCAAACCTGGTGTTTGAATTTGGAAGGAAGGTCCCTCATAAAGTACAGTGTTTTTACAATACTGAGAGAAAAGCACCAGATCTCTCATCTGTGTCTTTTCCAAACTGTAATTTTCCTGGCTGTACTTTGTGTTAAAGGTCCAGTGTGTAGGATCTGGTGGTGTCTAACGATATGTCCAAAAGTGAGGAGATTGCAACCAACTGAAGCCTCTCCCGTATGCCAAGCGTGTTGGAGAGCTACGGTGGCCGACTCGAAAACGTGAGTGGCCCCCTCTAGAGCCATCTGGAGCAGAGCCAGTGCGTAGATTGTGTGTGCACTGTATGTGGGAAGTGAGTGGTGAAGCAAGAGAGAGAGAGCGGCAGCGACGGGAGTAACGTTATCAACTCCGGCCCAAGCAGGAAAAGTTAACAGAGTTTGGTTTGTCCGTTCTGGGCTACTGTAGAAACATGGCTCCCTATGTAGATATAAATGGCTCATTTTAAGGTAACAAAAACAACAAATTGTTATTATCAGGTGATTATACACTAAAGAAAACATACTTATTAATATTATATTACATTTCTGTCAGTAGTTCCCCCTAATTATTACACGCTGGTCCTTTAAGTTCTAAATAGCAACACGCTAAACTAAGGTGTTGAATAGTAAACATTATACCTGCTTAACATCACCATGTTAGCCTTCTTATTGTGAGTAAGCATTTAGCTCAAAGCACCACTATGCCAGCCTCTCAGAGCCACCAGCATGACTGTAGACTCTATTTTAATTGTGCAAAGGCAACGACAAATACAACCGGACTGTGTGGGCATCTCCAAGCGCTATTTTGGTTCATGTATGTGCAGCAGCGGGAAGTGCAAAAGGGCTAGATGAAGGTGAATATAGATCGGAATGTGTGGTGATTTATATGCTCTAAGCCAGTGACATCGCTGGTCTCATCGCTGTGAAACAGCTGAGCCAATCACAGTGATGCATGACGGCGACAGCTCGGCAAGTGAAGAACTGGGCTCTCACGTTGTTGTTTGGATGTTGCAGGGCAGCACGATGTGAACACACAGCACCACAAATCTGCAGCCAGAGGCAGATGGTGTTAACAGTTAATTAGTACAATTTATGATTGAAACAAATAATGAAAAGTAGTTTGGTGAAGCAGTTTATATGATCGTATCAATCCAATGATATTCAGTCAGAATTCTACTATATTTCAAGTTGCAAATGGGCACATCATATATTATAATGTGACACAGCAGGGTTTGCTTTGCGATGCATTACAAGGATAATATATGACATCTGTCCTGCTGCCTTCTGCAGGAATTTAATGAACTGAAGGAGAAGCTTTTCGTACAGTATAATGCAGCTGTGGATAACAGATACTGTAAGAATCACCTATTTTATTATATACACTGCTCAAAAAAATGAAGGGAACACTTAATCATAACAGTATAACACAAAGTCAGTTAACCTTTAGGGATATCAATCTCAGGGATATCAATCTGTCCATTTAGGAAGCACATGTGATTTTGAATCTTACTTCTTCCCTTTTGGCTGCTCCATGTACCAGTACCAGAACAGCACGAATAGACGTGCACCAAAATCCAAGCTGCGGCTGGCGTGTCCGCAGTGTTTTGCGGTGCTGCTGTTTTGCTCTGCTGCGTTGCTACATTATTAGTTATAAATTTGTTTTTTAACTGCAAGAAAATGGACGTGTGATGTTAGCGTGTGAAAAGTGTCAATTGCGTGAGTCTCATGGTTAATGTGTGAGAGTTGGCAGCCATGTTCACTGCTTATGGTGGGTGGAAGGGGAGGTGGATGGGTCCAACAAACACACACATAGACACACAGATTTTCAATCTCATGAGACAATCCAGGTCAAACAAATCTAAAATATTGGTATATGTTGGTTAAACACATGTAGAGACTGTAGGATAGGTTTCGGCCAGCTTATAACACTGTGCACAACAGTAGTGTGTGTGTGTGTGTGTGTGTGTGTGTGTGTGTGTGTGTGTGTATGTGTGTGTGTGTGTGTGTGTGTGTGTGTGTGTGTGTGTGTGTGTGTGACACCTCATTATGTATCAATGATTTAAGGCATTAAAAACATTAACATATGGTAGTTGGTTTGGTTGGAATGGTTGCTGACCTTACAGTGATTACACAGACTGGAGGTCGATGATTACTGGCCTTTTAATTACCAACTACATAACCAAGTGAATGAATATTTGTCCTGCGCAGATGAGGTGGTTTTCTCTTTATCTGCATTTCTTCGATGTGAAAAGAACGAAGCTTGTTTTGCCTGATCAAAGAACAAGGGGAGACAAGTGAGATGGTGGTTTCTCTCAGATCTTCCCTCCGCCCGTCTTTTTTTCGACTGGTAGAAGCTGACAGAATTGATTACACGGAGCAGGAGCACTTTGTCAGGCCTGAATGCATTTTTCACAATGTGTCACCAGGAACAAAGGGACACTATTAAAGCTTTTGTAACACCCCCTAAAACTTTTGATTTCCCCTTCGGTTGAGCAGAAAATGTCAGGAAGACGGAGATTTAAAATTAATTGGCAGCATGTCAGCGGCGTATTTACATTTTGTTCTTTTAAAGATGCAATTAATTACAAGAGATGAAGAAATCTGCAGAGAGATGAGATGTGTTGCGTTGGTTGCCCTCCTCCCTGCAGACTGTCTTCTGCTCTGAGGGAGTGTAGGCAGGCTTCCAATTAACTACAGACAAAAAAAAGACCCAAAGCTCCCATGTTTCAGCAGGTAAAAAAGGCCCAAATTTAAAGTGCCTGGCAGGAGATGTAACAGACAGACAGTAGCATGTGGTTTGCATACTCTTGTGCTTCAAGCTCCACTAGGAAGATGTAACAAAAATGTTCTCTTTCAAGAGTTTTGTAACTCCAGGAAACTATTGCAAATTGGGTGCAGGAAGGCATAAACTGTAAGTGCTGTATGCAATAAGTTAAGGGTCCCTATTGCTTCTGCTTTTATCGTCAAATGAGCTTTTCTTCAATGTATAACTAACAGGCCTGAACCAGGGAAATGTGTTTGAAGTCATTCTCACATAAAGTCTGTCTGGCATTCATCATCATCATCAAGGGAGCAGTTACATCGACATCCCACAGTCTTCCCTGTCTAGACTCTTGGACTATTTATATCATTGGAATTAAGGAAACACAGTACACATTCAGTAAAAGAAATGAGGCAATGAAGCATCTGTGCCTGGTAAAATGTCCTTGTTGATATGTTGATTTCTTTGAGAGCATGCTTTTTTCTTTTTTTGATTAAACCACAGAGTCCTAAATTTAAATTGCAAATGCTTTTTTTTCTCCAGCATCTCAACTTGTGAAATGTGGCTCCACTTTTTCTCTTTCCCTTGGGATGCCCCTAATAACCCATATGCCCGTTCCTCCAGCCGCTGGCCTTTCCACGCTTCCACAGAGAAACCCATGTCACAACAAAGCAAGAGTTTGGCTCTCTCATTTCTTTAATGCTAAAACACAAAGTGAAGCTGTCAGAAACACCCCAAGGCAAAATAAAAAGTATTTTTGTTCCTGCCCCTCTCCCCCCCAGCGACCACAAACACGGCGACAGCACGCAGGAGTTGCCGCAGAGCTTCTTTAAAAGCAACATATGCTTTTGTACTGGAAATACATTAGTCATAAGGGGAAGGAAAGGGAGGGAAGGAGGGGGGCAATTGAAGTTTTGCAATAACATCTCAAATGCCCCACATTTCCACTCTAGCAGTAAGTATGGAAAAAGTTTGAGAAGAAAGAGAAAGTTTGATGTAAGAACATAAAAAGGAATAATGCTAGATACCTCGGGAGCATGCTCGCTTCGCGCATTCCTGTGAAGACCAAAGAGGGCCTTTTAAAAAGCTTGTATAATTGATTCCACCCAGGGGTAACCCAAGGCAATCACCTACCCCACCAAAAGCGAACACTAAAGCCCTGTGTAAAGAGCGCCTGTTTTTGTGCCACGCTATTGCTCTCCAGTCCCTGCCATCTTTTTTTGAGCTTTCATTTGCGAGTGTGAATAACTGCGAAGTGAGGCAAAGCTGAATAAACATTGTCTGAATAGGTGATTGATGGATCAATTTGGGTCCCTCGTTTCCTAGCGCTGGTGGCGGCATTCACATTGATTATGTTGCCTGTGATCGCTGGCCAAAATACAGTCCTTGAAATGAGTATGTCTGTTGGAAAACGTCCAGCGCTGCCTCAGCCAAACAGATGGCTCCCAATGCTGCAGTCGTATCCATATTAATGGCGTGATTACAATGCATTACAATCGAGAGATCTTGTCATTAACGTTGTGATTTAAAAAGCAATTATGGGTTTTGATTATCCTCCGCCGCAGCTATAAGGTGTGTGTGTGTGTGTGTGTATGTGTGTGTTGCTTCGCCGGTGGGCCCGTAGAGATGGCAGATTGATTCCTCAGCTGAGGACTGTGTTTAGCCTCCTGACTGACTGACACCTAATGAGCTGAAATGGTATCTGCATAACGATGAAAGGGAGCAGCATCGAAGGATGAGAGTGGAGAATATGAAAGTGGTCATGAGTGCGTTATTGTTGATGAGAATGGATGTTCAGGTATGTGTGTTTGTGTTACATTTCTTTGCTTCAGGTCATCAATTGTGGAAATACTAAACTAAGGAAATCTCTGAGTCTGAAATATCTGTTCGCCATGCATATAAGATTGGAAACCTCAAGGAAAATTCACCCAACACTAATTTATTACTGTCACAGTTGTACCTGTTGGTCGGTTGATGGGGCTGCACTTTGCATTTGTTGGTGGATTGTGTTTTTTTTTTGCTTTCTTATTCCCAGAGATAAGATTGCTAGAGGACAACACAGAAGGCATCACTTTCACAGTGAGATATGTCCAAAAGTCCTCAACTGGTTTAGGTGTCAATCCCTTCAGTCCCTTAAAGCTGCAGTGGGTAGAAATGAAGCAAATATGATTTAAAAAATGTATTTTTATAAAACGGTCACTATATCCTGACAGTAGTGCATGAGACTGGTAATCTGAAAAAAATCATGTGCCTCTGTGTCCTCCGGTGCTCCTAATGGCATCTGCAAGATTTCACAGACCGGAGTAAAACAACCAGACAGAGCTGATCTGGAGTCGGCCGTCCAGCTGCCATCTATGAGAGCTAGCTGTCAATCACTCGCAAACTCCGATCAAACGGTCAAACTAGGCAGCGCTGATCAAATATTAATCAATATTCTGTTACTGTATTGCCTATTTCTCGTCTCAAATGTTTTCAGAAACATCTTGTAGTTACTGTTTAGCTGTAAAATGAGAAAGTTTGTGACCCGGCAGCCATGTTGAGATCTGTTGAGGAAACACCAAGCACCACCCACCAGCCAGAGCACAGCATATAGGAACGCTCTCTCTCTGAAATGACCTGTGATTGAAGTCACCTGTCATGGGCTAGATTTTTTTAACGCCTGAAAACAGAGCCAAGAGGAGGTGCAGAAGTCAAGTTATCTCTTAGAGCACTTGAATTACGATATGCTGAAAGGTTATTATGGAATTTTTGCCCAATGATGCCAAAAACATTCTGCCTACTACAGTTTTAAGATCAAACAGCAAGGGCCTCCCATTAACTAACTAACTAATTCTCTGGTTATTAAAGGTAAAGAATTTCTATAATTACAAAAAAGCCTGAAATCCAAACACAAATATTTAATTCAGTTATTAGAGTGACACAATAATACTTGTAAATCTACCCCTTGCACACAGTAATCTCACCAGGTGAATAAGGGCTAAAGGGAGAAAAATGAGCACAAGTGGAGTTAAGTGAATGTAAGACACTGTGTTGCTCTTTTAAAGCATGTGCTATTTTAAGACTTTGTAAAGGGCAACACCGTCTTCCCTGATGAAGAGAAACAGACGGGTAGCAGTGTAAAAATTTGATCCCATCTTCTACCTCCGCTCTGTTATTACCTCAGGTGTGAAATCCTTCCCCGCTCACGCCGGAGAACCAAGCGGGCGTGCTCAGCTGTGAAATTGTATCTTTTCTGCTCCCTCCGCCCCATCCCACCAGCTCCTTTTCCTGTCCTCTGACAGGATGGCGAAATGCTTTTTTAGTTGGCTTCAAAAAAAAAAAATCGAGCTTCCTGTTGTGAGGTGAAGCCATTCTGCTCCACAGCTGAATAATCATGTGCCTTCTTCTGCGTTCTGCAGCTAATAATGAAGGGATCAGAAACCCCTTGACACGGCAGTACAACGGCTGTACGCTGCTGTCACGAGTCGAAATGGCTGACTTCTCACATTACCAGACGACTGTGCTAATGTCGTCTTGTAAGAGCACTCGGAGGAAATGAATCAAACACAGGGCTGAAAAGCTCCATCTGGGGACATTTGAATTGAGATGTAATGAAAGCACGGCAAAAAGGTGCCATCTGTTAGCATTACAAGGTAGTTTGAGCACATTTTTAAGTGCAGTCTGCGATGTATAGCTGGTGCAGTCAGGCAGCTTGAGGCCTGCTTGCCTAATCCTACGCAGGTCCTCTGTGGCTTCTCCCATGTCTTGACAGCGGTGCCCTATTTTTTCTGTGGCTTCCCCTGTGAGAACAGATAGCTCTTCCACACCTCTCGACACTGCCAGGGGGGCAAGAGAGCAGCACTTTGCCTGGAGTTTTATGGCTCATACGGTGCTGGTCTGAACGATGACATGCCACAGTGCTGGGATACATAACCCAGAGGGCTCCCCCTCACACGCCAGAAACTTCATTTGCTTTTATTCATTCAGAATGCAATAGGTTTAAATCACATTTAAGCTAATTGCATCAGGGATTGTATGAGAATTTGTCATAGGGTCAGGTTAAAGTTATAATTCTTAAGATTTCAGTCCTGGTTGATTTGGTGACACCTGTGGTTACAGGTGGTAACAGCTAGTGCGGTTTGATAAGGTCCCAGAATTCAGGGGTAAGCAACAGCAACAGTTGCTCTTGTGTTGTAGCTGTTTACAGGGCAGCCAAACAAACACACGTTATTTTAATAAAAAAAAGTCAGTCAATAATCAACCTTTTCCGAGCAACCACAATCTGATGTCATGCTTCCAACGGCTTCGGTGGTTTTCCACACACTAACAGGGCACTGTAAAAGGATTTGGTTACCTTGGTGAGAAGATGGAGATTTGCAGCCTTTTGCCTGCAGCTCTGCATCTAACCGCTCACTGTGGCTGCTCCTAACTGTTGCACTACTTGTTGCAAAATACTTGTTGTTTTTTCATGCCTCGGCGCCGGCGATAGCCATGGCTGGAGGCATTATCTTTTTTGGTTTGACCGTCCGTACCATTCTTGTGAACGTCTTGAAGGAATTTCTTCAAATTTGGCACAAACGTCCACTTGGACTAAAGGATAAACTGGTCGTCAAAGGTCAAGGTCACCGTGACCTTACATCTGAACCATTCTCGTAAATGCAATATCTCAGGAACGCCTGGAGGGAATTTCTTCAAATTTGCCACAAAACATCCACTTGCACTCAAGGATGAATGATTAGAACTTTGTGGTCAAAGGTCAAGGGCACTGTGACCTCATAAAACACATTTTCAGCCATATCTCAAGAATTCATATGCTAATTGACAACGACAATTTCACACAAATGTCTAATAGGACAATGTTTGGTTTGCATTAGCAACTTCATACAACTGTGATATTGCTGTAGGAGAGTAAACAGTGGGGCAGATATCAGTGAGATTGTATTGTGGGAATGGTGGACCCCACCACTTAATATGAAAGCTACTATATTAGAGAGGTAATTATAGAGTGTAAATACATTGATTGGCTGTTGCTAAGAAAATCCAGACCAAAAATGATGTCAGGTTTGTTCCATGAAAATCCTAAAAAAGAGAGAAAAGAGATGACATCAGAGGTCAACTAAAACACACAAACCCTGAACATTGAACAGACATAGCTGTGAAGTCGACCTTTTTCTGTGGCGAAGGTTCACCAGCACTAAAACTTGAGCTTCAAACTCAAGCACGGATCATTATTATCGCTCGTCTGATTTACCACCTGGAATGATTTTCAGAGTGTGAGCTTATCCCACTGGTGTGTCTCTCTCGCGTGATTTACTTCTTCTGCAGCAAAAAATGTTGGTGAGACATACTGCCTGCAATAAATCCTTTCCCCATGAAAATGTTTCTGAGGATCTGTCCTGCAAGTGAAACTAAATATTCTAGCTTTTAAAAAATGTGGTAATAAGACCAGCGGGGGCATTTTTATGTGATTATAGGAGCAATAGTAACTCACCACGTACAGGTTGAGTACTGCAGGCTGCACCAAAATGCCCATAATGTCATTAAAAGAAGAGAGTTACATCAATTAGTGCATGTTAATAGAAAGATAAAATGCTGCAGGTTATGACTTAACTGGGAAATATTGGAATTCATGTCTGACAAAACACATGGCATGCATGAAACTACTCATGGTATAAATTCCCATATTTTGATATACTAGCGCACCTCTGTCATTAACTATATCTTTGGAAGCCTTTCAACAGGCAACATGATCTCCGAACTCTTTATAACAGAATAGTGTTTCCCTTCCAGCAGCCCTCAGTGGAGTGAGGCTGACAGTGGGAATGCCTGCAGAATAATTTAACAGGACTGTGGGGAGAGCCAGAGAAAAGACAAAGCCCTCCAATATGATCTCTGAGGACCCCGCAGCAATCCACTGTTCTCCTCCCGCCATCGCCATTACTGACACTATTGATTATGGCCCTGGGAGTGATGATAGCATTCGGCTCTCCCCCTCCAGCGGAAGCCACAATCATGGCGCCGTGTTTCCCAAATGATAGACTGTCTCGGAAATGAAAGAGGAGGTGAGGGCTGGAGAGAGAGAGATAAGGGTGATTGAGAGAGATAGGAGAGGGAGGCGGTGAGAATGTAGGCTGGTGAGGGGGGTATTAATATGGCTCGCTTAGTTTTTCATAGCAGCTGAGGAATGTAATGTTCCTGTCGGCCGTATTAAAACACGGGGGCACGGTGTCAGAGTTGTGTCGGAGGCAGCGGGGCCTCTGTGGATACATGAAATGGCGTAATTGCCTCTTTGGCTGTTTGAATTGCTAACAAGGGAGCCTGACATTTTCAAATGGCCCTGATTGCAACGAGCTCGGGACACCCAGGCAGCCGAGGTTCTTATGTTATCGGTTGCTTTTAAATGAGACCAGGGGCAGCCTGCTTGTTCATATGGAGAGAATTAAAAAAAAATCAACAGGAATATTATCTGGAATGTCTACATAAAAAGGAGTGGGAAGTTTTCATCTCTGTTGGGACACACGCTGCACGTCACACGCCAGGTGGCTGCTTGATTTAATTAGCACAGTGGAGCTCCAATTAGCTGCAATAGTAAATCAGATAGTGCTTTTTATCATGGCACCGAGCTGATAGGCCCAGTAGGACTGTATTCTGTCTCCTCCAGGGAAGACAGTGGATCACAGTCGGCCCTGAGTGGAGGATTATAGAGGGATTACAAGTAGACTTTACTACTTCAAACCACTTCTGTATCTGGATCTTTGTCTTGCAGCAAAGAGACAGTTGCTGTCAGGAACAGCGAGTAAGAGTGTTAAAGTAAATCACCTTTGGTTGGTTGCTCTAAGTTAGGGGTGCAGCTGTGACTTGGATGCTACATACTGTATATTCTCTGCCCTGATAGTCGAGATAAGAAGAATAAAGCACAAAGGATTTTTGAGCATGCACACTCTTGTTCAGTGCTACCTTGTTTCGTATTCACACAGTAGTACATTCACGCTTTGGAGTCACCGAGTACTACCTCTGCTTTCCATTTCCCCTAGTATTATACCTGTGTATGCTTCTTATCTGTAATCTGTGTTATCTCTGTTGCTGCTGTCTCATCTGACATTCTCAGAAGAATCTTAAAATAAAATCTAAAATATAATCATAACTCTTATCTTATCGTATCTTATGATATCTCAACCTGTATGGAGGTTACAGTCAAATAAAAAAACCTTATCTACTCTACTTATTACTGTAAATTGGACTGCTAGAATTTTACATACTATTTGAACAAACCTGTTGCATGATTGCAGACATCGCATAATTTGTTTCTGCTGAGTACCATGGCCTCCGACTTGGAGGTTCTGACTTTCATCACGAACCACTTCCCACTCAGCTACAAACGTCCCCAGTGTGTGACAAAGCCAGCAGGTATACGTCATCAGCAAAGTCCTGTCTCCACCAAACTTTACGCTCTCTATTCCTTGGCTGCACTTTAAGATGCTGCCGTTGATCACTAGAAGGCATTTCAAGGCTTCCCATATCATTACCATTTTTAACATTACTGTATTCATTTTGGGTTATTCCCTCAAGCAAGGTAAAGGCCTCATAAATGTCTGTGACAGAGCCCTCATGCACAATGCTAAGCCCTCGTGAATTTATAGGAAAGACTCTGGGATCAGACCGAAGTGCCTTGCTCCAGAGCACTTAGGTGTAGATGTTTGTTGCAGTTTTTCCCTGTCTGTCAGGATTTAAACTCCAACCCATTTGACTGGAATGCAGTCGTAGGAAAGACAGGATAGTCTGAGATAGATCTGAGACTGGAGTCCCCACAGCATGAGACTTGACTGTCAGTCCAGATGAGGTTTGAGCGACAGCTCAGTGTGTTGTCAAGTAGTTTAGGAGACATACTGACAGTGTGCGCCACACACACATACACGCTAACTGTGTTTTCCAGATAAATCAGCGATAGCAAGGTTTCCACACCTGATTGAACTGCCAGCACCCTGAGAACTTGTGTGTTTGTGTGTGTGGGTGTCACTAATTGAATTCAGGGACCTTGGCACAATCAGACGGCGTTCACTGTCTCGGTAACCTAGCTGAGCGTTTATCGGTATGAATCAGGCCAGCGTGTAATTGCTATTTTGACACGGATGTCGTGGCACCGTCATTCTCTGATTCCCTTCGTCCACACTTATTTTGTCCATATATTCATACCTCAAGGCCTGTAGTTCTGATGAGGAATAACAATATGGGTGGGGGAACACACTGTAACATGACAAATGTGACCTTAACAAACACCTATTTACATACTTGTCCTCTTTGAGGTGCTGTGACAGCACCGCTTTGAACAGACTTGATTATTATGGAGCTGTGAAGCGATGATGTGTTACTCAGGCAAGGTTCATGTGATATGTAAATAGGCTTGTGCTTGAGAAGAATTGCATGCTTATTTATATCAGCTTTTAATAGCTAAGTACATACAGACAAGGAATTTTAATTGTTACCGATACCTGATCCAGCTTTTTGAGTCAGTATTGGCCCGATATCAGATCCGCTATCGGTGCATCCCTATATGACAGCATATACAATGTGCTTAGATTTATATAAATAGAGTATATTTTAAAATTATAGTATACAATTTATGATTTGTAGGTACAGTGGATGCTTGATGTTACAGGGTTATTGCAAAGAGATTGCTTCTGACACTATGTGACTGATGTTAACTGCCATCACTCATCAGAGTGATGGTGTGTGGAAAGAAATGTACTGCATAAAATACACACAGGGGTTTACTAAAATCAGTAGGATTTATCCTCTGGGGACCTTGAATATCCAAGGCATATTTCATGGAAATCTGGCAATTACTTTTTCACCTTTCAAAGATGCCTTATGCCTAAGTAATGCATAAGTGTGTGTCCTATCCTCCTTCTCATCCACAGCTGCAGAGCCAGCAAGACCCATCAAAGGACCAGATGAAAGGCTGACCCAGAGAGCTCAGCTCAGCTCTCCAATCCAAACACTGACATATGCAGCCACGGTGACGGCCAAGCAGATGGAGAACGGCCTGGAAAGGTAGCGTCCACACACGTGTGTGTGTGTGTGTGTGTGTGTGTGTGTGTGTGTGTGCGCGCGCGCGTGTGTGTGTGTGTGTGTGTGTGTGTGTGTGTGTGTGTGTGTGTGTGTGTGTGTGTGTGTGATGGTGGGTGGGAGGCACAGTCAGGGCTTGGTCCTGAGGACTTCAGTACGACTTCAATCTCTCTCTGTGTTTTATATATGCATTTTCATACACACCTGCCACACTGAGCCGACCGAGCTGCTTTGGGTTTCCAGATGTTCTGCTCTGCTCTAATGAGGAGCGCTACGGTTTTCCTACACGTCAGTGACACAGTGAAGAAATTAAGTAGTTGGTGTCCCGCTTTCACAAATAAATTAAAACTCTGACCAAAAAGAGAACTATCTAAATAAATTAACTACATGAGAGGGTTAAGTACTAAGAATTTGTTTATTTTCTACTGATGAGAAAAGTATGTTTGAATCCCACTTTAGTGGCCTTCAGTAGAGTTTAATAGAAGATTTCTTTTAGCAAAATGTCTTGTTTTGGTGTCAATTGCTCAAATTTAATTCCCCAGTCAATATAATCGACAAAATTAGTAATTTGTCGTTTCCCTCTAAAATGACCCATGGAAACATTTTTGTATCTGGCGCTCCTATCAACAGGTAGTTGTTGTCAGCTGTTTGTGTTGGCTGGTGATGTTGCTTGCTGAGGTAGTAGCTGTTTGATTTGTTTGGTGGGCTAGGTAGCATGCTGCCAGTGATGGCAAATTAGCTTAACATGCTTGTTGCTGGTTGTTGTTGCAAGTTTGCTGATGATTTTAAGTGGTGGTGTTATCGACAGGAGTGTACATATTCTGCATCGAAAGGCTGATCTGTGGGTGCAACAAGTGGTTCTGTTAAAACCTTTTTTTTTCTTTGGTAAGACAGGTCAAGGGACATGATTCTATTTGTGAGGCTAGTGGAACTAGATAAACGTTGATTGTGGCTGAACAACTGAGCAAGCCATGGCATTCAGATAAAACTGCCTATCAAGTCAATGGGGCCATTATACAGTAGTTTAGCCTAAGCAGATACAATGCAGATATAAGGCAGAGTCAAACCATCAAGCTCTTTGCTTGGGCGAGGGTAGGATTCACAGGCAGCTTAAAGCTGTAGATGTAGATGGTTCAGTAGATTTATGATACCCACCTGAGGGCCTAATAATGGGTCAAAACATATTTTAGCAGTAAAACCAGGCTTCCATAGGAATGCTAACGCAATTCTTGGCAAATTTCACCACGTGTATTGATAACAGTGTCCTCCAACTGTTTCATGATCTGCCACCCCTATGGTTAACTTTGGTTAAATTCAGGTGACTAAAACTACTTGGTTATGATTAGCAAATGATTGTGGTTATGCTTAATAGAAACCAACATTGACTGTTGTTAGGAGACATAATGCAAACCTCAGTCTCTGCTTTTGCAGATACTTCCAATTTTTCTCTGCAACCGTTATTATTCACAAAGTCTGACACATGTAAACATACTGTAGGCAAGGTTAAGCATTTTATCAAACAACTAAATGCGGATGTTTTTTAGTGAGGGCTGTCCCAAATTCACACAGAGTGTCCTCACCTGTTATTCCTCACTGTAGTGAGGACTCCCACCTAGTCTTCACTGTATTGTAAGTTAAAGGAAGTTGGCAAACTTTTTATGACTTCCAAAACCTGCGTGAATCTAAAATTTTAATGACAAAATGAGTGTCATTCGGGTTGTAAAAAGTGATGTGATTTCTCGGATAATACACATTAATATGAATGATGGTTGGTCAGTGCCATTAAATGTCCATCTGACAGGAGAGGGTGGGAGGAAATGGAAGATGTGAGGAGATTAGATGTAGTGAAAAATGGGCCGTTATGAGCAATACAGTTACCATGTAAAGTAGTGGATTGACAAAGATGGATTTCCCCATAGTTCCCTGCTGTCAAATATATCACCAGGGGCAGGCTTTGTCCTTCACTGTACACCCTGATAAGTAAAGTCTACCTCAAAGAGTTCAGCAATGTCATTCAACTCACATTGTATGCAATGAAAAATATCCCTTCAGTTAAGTCAAACAGTTAAACTTTTCATGATTTATTGATGTTTTATTTGTTTTTCTAAGTTTAGCAAGTCCTGGCTCAGATTTTTAAAAGGCCTTTTCCTTGATTCCACCAATTCCAGCTGAATGTGACACTGCTTTTGCAGGAAGGTCTGTTTTCCATTTGCTACCCAAAACCCATATTTAGACTGATTTGTTCCCCTAAAAGCTATTTTTCTGTGAACAAATTATATTTTGATTGGACATTGTTACAGCATATTCTTTGTGGGAACCACATTGTGCTTTTGTTCGGTTTATTACCTACCTGTTGGCTTTCTCAAATTCTTGGAATCCGCTTTTACAGAGATAAACATAATTATCTGTGTTTAGTTTTTTTTCTTCTTCTGTTCAATTCTGTTGTTTTGTTGCAAGGTGTTAAGCTTTCAGTGACAAGTTTTTCGTCCTCAAATTTCAGTTTTTATCAAAAAGGCATTTAAGGTCATTTTTTCCAATTTATCTTGATTAAATAAGGGACTAGAACTGTTTTGTCTAAGAGTGGCAGGCAGCCACCCTGTGAGTTATCCTTGTATCTTAACATACCCCGTAACATCTCAACTAATGTAATCTCATTAAAACCAGACACAGCGGCTGCTGGCTTCCACCCAGCTGAGTCTGACTGTGCTCCAGGCATATAAAGATGAAGGATGCTAGATTACAACAGCTGAACACACTGAGGCAAAAAACTTTGAGACGAACAGACAAGGCTGGGATAATCACATCTGTGGCCACTTCTATTTACTCAGCTATCCATCTTTGATAGCAGAACCACAGCTTTGTTTTGACCAGAAGGAGTGGAAAAGCTTCTCTATCAAACACAACAGTTGCTCTCTAAACACAACCAATTAGGATGACGGATGACTTGCGCCTCGGCAAGCATCCCACGAGAGACATGAACATACAACTCGAATAACAACACAAACAAAGAAAAACAAAGAACAACATCAGAGAGCAAAGTGGAATATTTTTCATCCTGGGAATTTTGGCGCTTTGATTCCCTCCCCTTGGTCGATTGTTCTTTATCACGCCTGACACTCTGTTCTATTTGAGGAGATTTGTAGCGCGGGTTTTGATGCATAATGGATGGGGGCTGACTCGGAGCAGTGCCTTGTGGGAAGATGGAGGAGAGCTGGGGAGGGCGTGCCGCTGTTGCTGATTGCTTCTTATTGAGCCCGGGCGCCCTTGGGATCATCTTTATGAAGCGCTCAGTATGCAGAAGCACTGTACTGTGTCATGCCTCATGCTATGACCTACATGAGTTACATGCAGTATATCAACACTTACTGTGTCCACAAAAGAGCTCCTTCCCCTGATTTACAATTCAGTAATGCACCATTATCGCGTTTAACTTCACTATCTTCTGGGGACAGTGAAAGTCCCCTTGAAGAATTAAACCGAGTTGTAAACAATGTCGAGGTGAGCTCCAGGAAACCAAACCAAAAAATCTGTTAAGAAAACTCATTACTGAGAACTACTGAGCATTACTGGTGAGAAATCTGTTTAATGAGCACTCTTTACCCTGAGGACAGAATAACAGCGCGACAAAGAAATCTGTATTGTTTTAGTGCTTCTGTATTTTTAGATTAATATTCCAGAGGTCTTAGAGGTTGTTCAGGGTGTGTAACCTCACAGGCATTTCATCATCAACATTCACTTTATTGTTTCTATTATACTAATAATGTATGATGTGTACATCCACCAAGGATGCATGTTAGAATTTGGTTTGAATTACCAGTGTTACTTTGCTATCCCTCCAGCTGTTTCCTTTCTCATTTCTTTATCTCGCTCCTGTCCGATTCCATTTTCCCACACAGTGGTATCTATGTCGGAGCTGCCGTAGCCTACACAAATACGTTTTAGCCCTGGCTCTCCTAAAGAAGGGAGTTATGTTCAGTGATGACAAGAATTGATTTCCAATTTCCTCCACAATGACTGCATCATTTCCAGCGACTCAGGCAATTTGGCCTACATTACTGAGGCTGCCGGGGGCTGTAGATCAGGGTGACAGCTGTCTTCACCTAAAGGCCCTGCTCACTGAGATCAGACAGAGAGAGAGAGAGAAAGAGAGAGAGACTCTTTTCACTGATGCAGTCAGAAAGTGGTCCTGTCCTTTAGGGAATTTAAGATTTGTACCATTTTCGTGAATAGAAACAAATGTGCTTTTGTGTTTGTATTAGAGTATATATGTACAGTATCTGTGTCTGGGTGATGATGTTTTGTTTCAGCTTTTATTTGATGTTTTCATTTGGCCTTTTTATAAACGTTTCTTGCTGAGATTCTGATGATTTCATTTTACATTTGACATTTATTTGTATATCGGATGACGCCTGCCAGCGGTAGTCACTTAAAGGGCTTATTGAGGGGATAGGAACTGGAAAAATAGCCTACCAGGGTCTACTGATAGAATAAACACTTCCAGACAAGTAAAAGCATTCAGTGCAACACGGCTGCAAACATTGTTTGAGGACAGCTTACTGGGAAAAATGATCCGATATTGATGTAGTAATATTTCAACTGAACTCGACTTTCAACTCCATTCCAGAGAAGATAATTTGTCACTTGTATGGACCATACAAACTCATCCTAAATGGCATGAATATGCTATAAAAATAGTTGGACCATCTTGTCGGTATCCTGCAGATATCTCCGAGAAGTTTATGAATAATACAAAATGAGTTTAACAGCATGACTATGAATTTATTACATTTGCTTTATGATTATTCTGGAAAAACTCCAGGATACAGTACATGTTGTTAAAGACATCAAAGTCTTAATCAATAGGTCATCTTATCAGTTTGTCTTACAAACTGGATACATATGGTTAAAAGCTGATCATATGTGTGCACTCCACCTGCTCTCGTTGCAGTAAGATTACATCTACAGCTTAACTCGCTCACCTCTGCTTCAGTGGGCCCCTGGGTTTTTGATAAAAGTTTTAGGGCAGAGGTTCTTATGCTCCATTGATTTGCTTTCTTGCTACACCTATCCACCCCCCACAGACAGGAAAATTGCTTCAGTCTAATCAACAGTCCTCTTCACTACTTCTCAGAATTAGATAATCTAAAGACCAGTCAGGGTTTTAAGCACATTGATCCCATATTGGTAATTGACTTGTTTTTGCAGAGCCAAAGGTGTTGCATCAGCACTGCTATTCACTGCTCTTCTGAATGATTTATCCAGTTTAAATATAAAAAGGTTGAAATACTGAACTATGATGTTGTGTTTGTTGGTCATGCTGTGTGTTATGGGTCCCTCAACAGTTTTGTTGTTTTTAGAGGTTGTGATTGTTGAAGTGGTCTGCGGCTGGAGGTGTGCGTATGTGTCTATTTGGAGATTGTGATGATGGAGGGGTTGTAGCGATCAACCACTCTTCAACAATCAGCCTCCAGCTGTCAGCTCTCCACCAGCCTCCTTCATTTTTGCTGGCAAATAATGTCAAACTGTTAAGACAAGAGGTTCTGTCAATACACAGGAAACATCCACTGCATGGTTTTCTCTATGTGTTTTTGTATCAGTGACACATGGAAACAAATCCATCCTTGTCTATAGTACCTAGAGTTGGATGTACCACACCATTTCCTAAACACAACAAATCCTACACAAAAAACGCAAACAGGACACAGATCACGCCACAGTGTGTATCACAGAGGCCAGGGCGACTGTGCGCCCATTGGAAAGCCATCATTCAATTTACACCACACGTTACGTGTTAAATTGGGTCTCTATAAGGTGACAGTGGCTCCTATTAGACATGGTGTGAGGATGGAGCTTTATCATAGTGCTGGTGCAGAGGGATAAGTGGGAGGCCATTTGTCAGCCGTAATGCATGGCTCACAGCAGTTGTAATCAAAGAGCACTTTGTCCTTTTGACGAATGGTCTGGTGGAGGGGTGTTCAGCACTAAAATGCTTTGTGGCCATGTTAGATGGCAGTATGGAATTAGGCTTCAGTTACAGTATATATATATTCCTGCGAGGGTTGTTGTTTTTGATTATTCCTAATTTCATAAGGACACGGGAAAGTGCTGCATTGTGTCAGAGGTAGGGTTGGGCGGTATTGAAATTCCCCTACTGACTATATTGCTTTAAGAAAAAATACGATACACGATATTACCGTCCAAAAAAAGCTGAAGAGAGACGCACGTAGATATAGATATCTATGGACACATAGATAGACACATAGCCTACATTGCAATACCCATAAGTGGCCACAATGTATAGACAGTTAGTGCTATTTTACAAAATGACATGCTAAGATCAATTAATCAGATCAATCGGCTGGTGACTAGGAACGGCCCTCGTACAGTCTCGCCAAATCGTTTTAAAAAACATCTTAAAAATACAAAATTCCCTGATGCTTTGTCCCGGCGGGGGGTCATCTCAGGCCCGCCGGGCTTGCAATATACTGGGGGAATCTCTATATTCAACATACTTGAATATTGTTCTGTTATTGTGGACATGTGAGGACCATTATCGTGGCCAATCAGTATCATGTCTAACAATAATCTCATTATATTGCCCAAGCCTAATCAGAGGGGAAGAAATGAAGGATGAAGAAATGCAAACTTTTTTGGAAGTTAAGACTTCAGATATGACTGAGCATTATGTTAAAGCTCTGGGAACATTTTGAAGAAGTTTTCTAGGCCTACAGTCATGAAAAGTATTAGTGTTACCTTATAGTGATAATTTACAATCTTCATTTCAAGCAAATACATGAACATCACCACTGTTGTGAAGTTGTTCGCTGCACTATCTATATACTCTTTTCAGTATTTTGAGCATGACAGTAAACTTGCTTTTCCATGTCTCCTCAGATCTCTTGTTTTCCTAAAGGAATCATTGCAGCAGATCAGTGCTTTTTAAGTTTTTGTACATTTAAAGGCTTCACATGGAATTATAATGAGATGAGAGAGATTTAGTTCACCCCCTGATGGATCACAAAGAGAATGTGATATAATTAAACTAATCCCATGATGGCTGTAGCCGTTTATAGGAAAATTCATTATCTCTTATTTAACTGGCAACGGGTTTACAAGTCATTTTAGTGAAAATTACTGAGGTTCTTTAAATGCTCAAGACATTTTTGTGTTGAGGAAGGTGCTTTTCTTTTCCTTAAGCATTACACATGGACCTAAATACACAGTTCACTGGTTAGAGCCTCAGTTCTGTGCTAGATTGCTATGGTATGATGAACTGAGTGAAGACTGAATTGCTTCGAAAAGAAACATAGTTTGATCTAACGAAAGAGATGATTCGATTTACAAAAAAAAGAAAGTTTATCAAACCATTTCTTCTCCTGTTCCCTTAAAGATGCTGGGCTCTCCATTAAGTCCCAACCCATCCATGTAATATTCCAAATCGCTGAAAAATCTCTATTACTATTGACTAATGAGTTGGCTAATCCGAAACATGCGGTGAATCAATGTAGAAACCAGTGTCTGGATGAATGAGAAGCGCTGCTCAACATGTCTGGGTGCTTTCTGGTGGCCCAGGCTGTGATTAAACTGAGGGAGGCAAGGGGTGGGGGGGGGAATCAATAGTTGAATTCATCTCCCAGATCACAGGAATGTATTAGCGTTGTTAAACACATTCCACTTAAGGCAGCAGATGAGCGCTTTTCAGACACATAAAATGAGTCATCGTTTAAACCATCTTTTAGTAGTGTGTCTCCACTAGCCATTAAACGCTGCCAGACCGTCATTAAGCCGCGTCTCATTTCTTGTCAAATGGTCGTGTCGATGGCACTGATTCATAGCCACAGACGTCTCAAAGGCTCTCAGCTGATGGGAAAGCACCAAAGGGTCTCATCAATTTAAAGTTAGGCATGCGTTGACCTTAACTTCTTCTGCCCCCCTCACACACACAGACGACCGCCCAGTCGCCCACACACACCCTAAAACTGTAGTCTAGAGCACGTTAGAGTTAGCATTACATAGAGCGAACGCTTCAGGAGCTGCTTGCTCTAACTGAGGTCCTACAGCAAGATTTAGGGAATGATCTCATATTCTACTTAATGTGATCTTAAACAGTAACAGTGTCACTCATTGTTAATAAAGGGAACCACTCTTTGCAGGATAATTTACCTACTTTTTGGCTGAGTGAAACCTGTCCTTGGCCACAGGGTGGTGATATTTGCCTGTGAAAAATCTCTGTGATTACACATGATCACAGTCTGCTCAGGTGCATCATTACCTTTTATAGAGAGACTTTCCAAATTAACAAGAAAAGATGCTCTAATCGTGGCTAGAGGGGCCCAGGACATAAATTAGTTTTTAGGCCCCTAGTGATCCTCGCAGTCTGTAGGTGGTGAAGTCGTTACTGATAAAAACAGCTTGACCATAAATAATGATGTATTTTTTTTTCGCATTTCTGCCTGAACTGTGATATCGATCTTTCGGAAGTTGAAGCGGGCTCAGTTTTAAAGCTAGAGTGAAGATACTGGCATCATATAAAACGAGAAAACCTAAGGAATCAATTGGATTCAATGTCATACCTCGCGAAGGAGGCTAAATAACGCTCCAAACTTAAGCTAAAGTTTGGCAAGGAAAAACTGGCATGGCGATTTTCAAAGGGGTCCGTTGACCTCTGACCTCAAGATATGTAAATGAAAATGAGTTCTATGGGTACCCACCAGTCTCCCCTTTACATACATGCCCACTTTATGATAATCACATGCAATTTTGGGCAAGTCATAGTCAAGTCAGCACACTGACACACTGACAGCTGTTGTTGCCTGTTGGGCTGCAGTTTGCCATGTTATGATTTGAGCATATTTTTTATACTAAATACAGTACCTGTGAGGGTTTCTGGACAATATTTGTCATTGTTTTGTGTTGGTAATTGATTTCCAATAATAAATATATACATACATTTGCATAAAGAAAGCATATTTGTCCACTCCCATGTTGATAATAGTATTAAATACTTGACAAATCTCCCTTTAAGGGGAGATTTGTCAAGTATCATTTAGTAACATTTGAACAGATGAAAAACTTGCGATTAATTCGTGATTAACTATGGACAATCATGCGATTAATCGGGATTAAATATTTTAATCGTTGACAGCGCAAATTAGTGTACAAACATTAGAGCAGGTGGCACAACATGAAGAACAGTTGTAGAAAGGCACGGTGTAGCATTCGTTTATCAAAGCATTAATGTGTTGTTTTGCAGTGTTGACCAGAGCCATATCTTTGGCTAACTTAGGTGATAAGTATTAGCCTTTGTAGTATTTTTAATGCTCTGCGGGTTGTTTGATTAGTTGGGCGAGGAGGATTAGGATTTCCTGGCCTTTCAGGTGGTTGAACAAATCTGCGGTGTTACTTTTGCTTGCAAAGTAATGTTGGTGCTTTTGACTGTCATCATCATCTTTGAGTTTGGTTCCACACAGCAGACTGCATGCGTTTATATGGTACAGCGTTTCTGTCAGAACAGGGGGTGACAGAAAGGGCGATTAATTGTGAAAATCTGACCCTGGGTCCCTGGAGTTCCGGGGCCTTTGAGACTCCCATTCGATTTTCAGTTTTGGCAGTGCTATTGTTCCTGATTGTTGTTCCTTAAACAGCAAAAGCATTCAGTTGTTCTTTAATCTGATGCTCTAGTCATTTAGTGACTGTACAGTTATTTTATACTGGACCAATCCAGACGCTGAGGGACACTAGAAAATTGAAGTACTTCCCATTTCTGTCCCGTCTCTCCACTCAGCCAGTCTGCCAGTGTTGCTGTCACACCACATGCCAAACCACGCTCTAAAAACTTCAACTGAGCATGACGGCCCTACGCCCTGCAGTTTGCAGCTCCACCACTCTCGGGGATACGCCTTAATTGGCTCCTTTCTTGTGTGGCGATAGGTCCCCTTGTGCTCATAAGTCTTAAGTACAGTGAAGCATTAGCATTTGCTCATGCAAAGAGGGTTTCCTAAAGCTTTTCCCACAGATGTGTCACTGATCTTTCCCAGGGTTCAGTTCAAAGGGAAAGTCAGTGCCGGCCAGATGGGCGCAAGAGAAGATCAGACCTGCAAAACACTTCTCTGCCTCTCTCAACCATCTGCACACAAACGCACATACGCACACGCTGTTCTTCCCCTGATCCAGTCATTGTACTGTAACTCAGATCACTAGTTAAAGTCGACCCCTTAAAGCACTGGCTTCATTAGAATAGATGTGACCCAGGGAAGGGATTCAGTATGTATGGGGTGATACAAAGATATTATCTGATCCATTAGAGTTGTGTAATACAGATGTACCACTGTCATAACCTACAGTGTATAATTTCAAAGACAAGGAAAACAAAAGAGAGGATGAGGCAGAGGGAGAGGGAGAAGAAAGAAGGTTGTTGATAATCAGAGGAGGAGGAGCCTTAAATCAACTGACTTCATTTCAAGGGAGATGATCTGTCTGCCAGGTCATGTATTCACAAACTCTCTGCACTGATTCTGAAGTACTTTTACAGCCAGGCAGATCAATACACACAATGCTACCGAGCTTTTGGCACTAGTCACAAACTCAACAAAACACAATATCCTGTTACCCCACTGTTAAATTGGATAAATTTTTCCTGTTTTCTTCTGTTAACCAAGTGTGTTCTGATATGATATTTCTCACAATCTTATAGTCCATAAAGGCAGCTTACTGGAACATGAGTAGAGATTTGGTATAGCAGAGAGAGTCAGGAACAAGTGCTTTATTATCATTGGAGGCGGTTGTTAAGAAACAACACATGCTTAGTTAGCAAAGATGTCAGGTTGACTACAGCTGCATCATCAATCAGATGGAGTGGGACACATCTCCCTATATGGGCCTCCTCCTCATTCTTCTACATGAATCTCCTACACACACAGTACAGCCTTTACTGTATGCACGTTGCCGAAATACTATTTTTGGCTTCTCCAATATGAGTGGACTGTTCCTGAAGACGGACGGAGAGATTATCCAAAGTTCTTTGCAGTCCAGCAAATTTTTAATCTATCAGTATGCTAATCTGATGAAGGTTAGTTAGTTAGCTCGTCGGAACTGGTGCTATCTTTGACATCATCACCTAGCTGGCTAGCAGACTGTAGCTTTTTAGTTTCGGCGTGTGTTCTAAGCAGAAAAATCTGATTTGAACTTGCAGTGCCAGAGGACATTTTAGCACTCGATTACAAATATTAAAAAGAAACATTGACTTAATGCCTCATGGGGCAGAACCCAGTAAGAGACGTTTGCTCAGCTAGAGAGCATCACGTGACCCCAGGCTGCCAGTCTTATGGGCAGTCCTTGGGTCCTTGATTGGGTAATAATCTATTGATGTTCTAAAATGTTACACACGACGTGGCATCCCAGCAGGCAGCACGGCAGAGGAGAAGCAGGGCAGGCATGGAGGGCTTTACAAGCTACAGAGGTTTCAACATCCTAATTAGAATCTACTGACGGGCCTCTGCTCATTAACGCAGCTTTCCTTCCTTTTAAGGGAAAACTCTGCTTCCTCTTTCTCCTGGTCTCTCATCCTCCCCGTCTCTGCCGTGCTGCGTCGGGAAGGTGTTGCGTAGGAAGATGTAGCAGCCGAGCGAGACATATAGCAAAGGGCAAGGATGTTGACACAGTCGGTTATCAAAGGAGTCATGTTGATTAGGCAGGAAACATGCCACATTGTGAAGCATTACATTATTTATTTGAAGCCTCCCTCACTCTCAGAGTAAGCTGCACAACAGTACGTCACTTCACTTTGTGTCTTGCTTGAATAGTTGATAAGCGGCGGGGAAAGGCGGGATGCTGGAAGCATTGTTCCAAATAGGATTTATTTTTAAGCTCCACAATCTTGATAAACGTCAAGGATTACAGCGTTCTTCACGAAGTAAAGACATTGTGGAAATTGGAATTGGAGTTTTGGACAGATTTGACATTGATAATTGCAGACAAGAAATAATTATGAATGGGTAATTTGTCTTTTTCCTGCACTGATAAATAGATTTCACTCTAGCAACTCAAAATGAAATCTAGTATGCACATTTGTGTGTGTCTGTGTATGTTGATGTGTGTACAAACTGCAGAGTGCCAAACAAGCAGACAGGCAGAACCAATGGACAGATAAATGAACTCTCAGACTTACAGGCGGTGTTCATATTCTCTCCTCTTCAGAGTTTGGAGTGGTGATTTGTGGAGACGTGGAGGAGACGTGGGCTGATATCACGATGGTGTACTGCTGATTGATGAGGACTCTAACCAGTGAGCTCTTCCTGCCGGGCCGTTTCCTGTTCAGGTCAGTACCAGACAGCAGACAGAGGTGATTGATGTCGGGCTTCTGACTGGCTGATCGACTAAAGCCAGACAGACTTCACCGGGTTTCCTAAAGCAACTGTCCCACTTACCTGTTCTGATTGAGGATGAAGTTTCAGGATGATATGTGTGATATGAGATTGTTAGTGGATTGTTCAGTAGAAGTAGTCTATAAATCGAGTGGAACTTGATTCTGTGGCTTATTTAAAACACTTAACAAGGCATGTAAAACCTCAGAAGAATTCCCCTCTAATGCCAGATAAATGGAACTGGGATAGACAGCTTTTAGTCGTCTTTCAGGTCTATGCAGAGAATGAATCTATATGATCTGTGTGAATGCTTTACAGTAAATTTCCCCACCTGCAAAAACGTTAGTTTATAGTCAAAATATGTACAAAAGATGTATTGCACTTTGCCAGAGTTACAGAGAATGTAATTGTGAGTCCAATTAGACTTAGTGAGTCCAGAAGGACCTCAGCAGCCTCTCAAATTATTCAGATTAATAGATTATTACCCATATTAGCGTCCTGGCTCTAGGGATGGCAATGCCGTTCGGGTGGTCAGTCTACCACTTTGGTCCAGAGTGAAATGTCTCAACAACTATTGGATGGATTGCAATGAAATTTGGTACAGGTATTGATCTGCTCCTCAGGATGACTTATTATAACTTTGGTGATCCCTTAGCGTTTCATCTAGCGCCATTATCAGGTCACAGTTTTAATTCATCCAATACTTTTGTTTATGACTACATTCCCATCATCCTCAGCTGTACTTTGTGTTTACTGCTAATTAACAAATGTTAGCATGCTAACAAGCTAAACTAAGATGTTGACAATGGTAAACATTGTAACTGATATCAACATCTTAGTGTTGTCATTGTGAGCATACTGACATTAGCATTTAGCTCCAAGTACTGTACTGCCTCACAGGTGTTAGCATGGCTGTAGCCTTATGTTTCCATCGGCTGTAGGGGTGGGGGAAAAAATCAATACTGCATAGTATTGCAATATTTTGTGTGGCAATATTGTATCAATACACGGACTTCAGGCATCGATCTTTTATTATATAAACTAACAATACTTAACACTCCGACGACCCGCTGGCGGGCCCGGCCACTATTCTGTCTTTCAGAGGATGTAGCGGGCCCAGTCTTAAAGCTAGAGTGAAGATACTGGTATCATATTAAACTAGAAAAAAGGAATCCATTTGTACCAATGCTAGCTTGTCGGGAAGAACGCTAAATAACGTTCTAAAGTTACACTAAATTTTTGGCGAGGAAAAACTGACATGGTCATTTTCAAAGGGGTCCCTTGACCTCTGACCTCAAGATATGTGAATGAAAACTCTGAGATGAACAGAGTGAAAACTGTATCTTATGAGATAAAACAGATGTTGAAAAACTGCATTATTTGCAGTTGAGAAAAGGTAATAATATTGCAGTATATCTTAGTGCAATACTCAGTATATCGCATAATGTTTAAAATCGCAATAAGATGGAAACGTGACTTAAGTATCGTGATAATATCGTATCGTGGGACCTCTGGTGATTCCCACCTCTAATCTACTGTATCATGAATCTAGTCAAGCTACATTTAATATAGCTTCCAAAACATAATTCACTTGATTCAAGTACAACTTAAATTTTTGTAATTGTGGTTTCTGTCCATCTAACCTATCTATCTAACCTCACACATTAGACATATCTGTACCTGCGTTTCTACATGAGGACGGACAGCAATGTGTGGTAGAGATGTGTGTGAGACAGTGAGAATGAAGGGAGAGTGGTTGGGAGCTGCCGATCACATCTGTCATTCACTGCTCAGCTCAGTGCCTGTCATCATCTTCAGCCTAATCACTTTCCCCTGGCAGCTGATTGCTTTTTATTACATGCACCACACTAATAATCCAGGAGAGAGCCTCCACACACACACACCACACATAGCATATCAAAGAAAGATGTCTGTTGACGTCTGACAGCTGTGTTCCACTCAGGATCACTCCACCATGTTGCGTTTCTGCCAGAGGAAACGGAGAGAAAGCGTTTGATTTCTCATGCAGCGTGGGGAGGAAGGGAGGGTGGAGAGGGACAGCAATGAGATTCATTAATTCCAGCGATTTGCCAGTCAAAGCTTCTTCTCTTTTTTCAACCAGACCGAACATAAACAAACACAATCATGTGCAAATGAGTCCAAATGAGATGTGACAGTTCTATTGGGCTTAATTTATTAGCAGTGATTATGCAGGCCTGCTTTCCAGCGGCAGCCAGCAGAGACGACCGAGCGTAAATAAAAGAAATCAGCAGCTTTATGAAAAGTGGATATTATTAATAGTGATGGCTAAAGCTGCTGGCATGATGAGATTCATTTAAGCACTGATATGCTCAGCATCTATGAAAGGAATTGTATTTTTTTGCTTCTTGAGCGCTCAATCCATACGAGAAATTAGCTTTTCATGCTCTGCTCCGGGCACTATTGTCACAGCAGGGGTTAAACGGACACTATGAATTTTTAATGCAATATTCTGGTTTTCTACATAATAGCACGCAGTGTGAAGTATAGCTTGATGGCCGGTTGGCAAAAAGATTGTAATGTAAACTGAAGCTGAAAGCTTTACAGCTCTAACCTCACAGCTTTTTTTCCTAAAGTACACACTTAAACACTCAAAGTTTTTACAAAACAGAAGTGGTGTTCAAGTCACAATCCTTTTAAACTGAACCACAGCAATGTACAGTAGGGGGACGTACAGACAGCTACTGTATATTACAAAGTATGAAACAGCTTATATTGCCTGTAGTAATGCAGTGGCAGTGAGGACCCAGGAAAAACTTCAACCAAATGTACATAGGGGTTTGTCTGGTGTCACATGATACAAGACGCCATAGTGAATGTACAGGGGATACTTTCATATAGTGTACTGTATATCATTATACATTAGGGGTGTAACGGCAAAGAGTGTAGAGACAAAGAGACGAAACTCCTGTGTTTTTTTTAACAGCCTCTACCGCCATTTTGGACTGAAAACGTTTATTATATTTATAACATTTTTATTGTTCAAAACAGCCCATTTCGGTAGAGACATTAAATATGACAATAGAATGGAAATAAATTTGTATTACTTTTGTACGGCACTTTGTAGGCGGATGTTCTACTGGCATCCGGTAGTCACTTTCAGTCCAAAATGGCGGAAGCGTAGCTCTGCTGCTGTGCGCTGCTGTTGCACTGATACGACCAACTGACTTTCACTTCTTGGGAATAAACGTTCTTTGGTAACAGTACACAGAAGTCATTGTTTGGTTCATACGGGTTTAGGGTTTTAGGTTTCGATGTGAATTTGATATAGCGGAAAAATCCCCAAATGCATAAGGTTATGTTTCTTTTCATTTAGTTTGAACAGACAGTAGTGCAAGGGTCAAAGACAGACAAAATGCTAGCATTTTGCCCTCTAGCAACTTTGGTAAACTATTTTCATTATAAAAATAAGGAACATTTCGAACATTTCTGTATTACACTGAACAAACACTTCAGGAACCCGCAGGCGGGTCTTCCAGCTCTGGCGTTTCATTTGCACTTGCCACAGTTTGACTGACTCTCACGCCAATCAGCTTGTTGTGCTAACCTCAGCACATTTGGTTCCGCATTACGTGCATCAGTCTTCATACCGTGTATTCTGTGTGCGGCTGCGTGCACCCGGCCGTGACTCTCTCACTGTGGACAATTTTCCAGCATTGCATTGTGTGATAGTTTATATTCATCTGACTGAAAATCAAGAGACCAGTCTAGTAAGACTTGTGCATATACAGTACATGTAACACCTACTGTGTTATATAAAGCGATTTAATCTACATCCCACTCATGCAGACAGTTCTTCATGATTCCCGATCTTTGTCTTGGGGCTATGAACGCCTCTCTCTGTAATCTAATGATATGCGTTTGGGTTTACTGTAAGTCTGAAGTGAAGACAGACAGGCAAAGAGAAAAGAGGGCGAGGTGCGAGGCATCGATTTCACACTGTGATTACACTGCGCTGACAGCTTGCCGTTAATCATCTCGGCTGGCGTAGAGGAGCTGATATAATACAGTATTATCATGGAGGGCTCTCACCTGTCACCTAGTAAACCAAATTCACTGGCGTCCCTCTGATCGATAATCCGGGCGGCTGTGACTCTGCTAGCCACTGGGATTCGTTTAATCAACCTGGTGGCTGAAGCTGTCCATGCTGCTCTGCGGGGATCAAGCTGATTTCTCGAAGGACCACCTGCACAGGGGTCAAAGGTTACAGGGCCTGCGGGGCTCTGCGGTGTAATGTGGACACACAGAATGGTGGCTGACTCTAACAAAACAGGCTGTTGAACTTGCTTTTGGAATAATGCGAAAGAGAGCATTTTCATTTTATTTGCAGCGCTGTGCATAGATCAATAATCATATTACATTTAATCAGCACTTTACAGTTGAGTAATGTATGGCGATAAAGCACTAACCATCAACCGCAGAGTTAAAAATGTCTCTTCACATCATCATCATTCTGCAGTCATATAGTTATCTAAAATAATTGTCTTTTATCTGTGCAGATCTGTTTGACAATGTGTTCAATTTGCCAGATTAGCATAATTTGCATTTTAGACGTGAAAACAAAAACAACAGAAAGAACAATGGTTGACGAGCTTTAATTAGGCATGTGAAGATGCTCCATAATTGCTGTAACTTTGGTGTTACAGTAAACAGAGTGTTTGTGCTCCTGTGTGTGTATATATGTGAACATCTGTTCAGACTGCACACGTTCAGATCGATTTTGGAACAATTGTAGATGTTTAACAATCCTGGATTACACATTTCAGCAAACTTCTGAGGGAAATTATTTTACGAGGGTTTAAACAGAGGACATTTTGTTACAATGTATTTTAAGGTGATTTTCCCTTTAATTTCCTAAACAAAACACAGTAAAATAACTTCAAATTTGTCATAGAGTCATTCTGAACAGGATTACATTGACACTTTCAGCAAATCTCTGAAGGAAAACTTTTATTTCTTTAAATTATGAGAGTTACAGTATCATTTGAGCTTACTTTCCCATGCAGTAATGCACAGTCAATCTCCTTATGATCATAATCAGGGACATTTTGAGCAGAAATCCATTGCGCTTCTCAGCAAATATAGCAGCATTATGGAAACTGTTTCATCAAATTAGAACTTCTTTGCTGATGGTTTTATTGGTATATCAAATGTGAGAAGTTATTGCTGTAATGCGAGTCTTTCTTCGTCCCTTTCAGGCGCCCCATGTTCTGGTACCGTAACAGCATGTATAGATGCGCATCAAAATCCAAGCGGCGGCTAGCTTGACTGGGTTTTCTCAAACAACGGCTCACTTGACCGCGGTGTTTTACAGTGCTGCTGAAGCGCTGTGCTGCTCTGTCTTGTCGGTCAGTGTCCTCTTTTCACGCCGCGCCGTTATCCGTTAGAAATTTATTTTTCATTGCGTGAGAAAATGGATATGTGGAGCGTGTGAAAAGTGTCAATTGAGTGAGTCTCAGGTCAATGTGTGACAGTTGGCAGCCTTAAAAGGGGAGCAATTTTACACTTTAACGTTGATTCACTAGGAATACTGCTCAAAACGGTTGTGTAATGGCTGCTGTGGCTCTGGAGGGAGCTTTCCAAAACTTAAAAAAAAAACATCCTGACGGTGTCATCCGGGTTATTCATTAGACCCTAGAGTTTGACCCATATTAGACAATTCTTTTTTAATCTGTCTGTTATGAGTGTGCAGTGCAAAACTAAATTGCTGGAGTACCACTTTAGTGTTGTATTATTTTTATGTGGACAATTAGATGCACATGTGAATTTCACATATAATGTTACATGCATTTCATATTACAGTACACTAGTAAAAGGTCAGGCATCGCATATAAAACATCGATGTTGCCTTTTTTTGGAGAGGACAAAAATGTACATGTGGATTTATCTTGTTACATAAAAATACAGAAATTAAATTTATGATTTAACTCATCTATTTTTCTGAGGGAAAGTTTCATGTGGATTTTCCTTCTTTGATGTGGGAGATAAAAATGTCCGTCTAGATTTTTCTGGAACAGCTGTCGTTGTCCAACGCACCAGTGACTACAGTCCTCTAGAGCAAACCAGACAGATCTGTCCAGACCTCCCAGAGTGTGTGGTGGAAGCACTGCTTGTTACACAGTAGATATCGAACCAGCTGAAGGCTCTTCGTTCAGTTTGTTAATAATTTCCTTTTGGGAGCCTTTCATTGTCGTTGAGTGATGAGCCTGTAGCCAAGGCCTTAAAACCCATTACATGTTCTGATTGTGTCAATCTAATGCACTAATTGAATGCTCTCCCTCAGCCACTTTTCATCAGTGAAGAGCCCATGCTGCTGAACTGATTTGGATATAATTTGCACAGCGAGAGCTTCAATCACAAGAGACAAACATTTTCCCTCTCATTAAAGAGCACATTAAAGATTATCTTCTCTAGTTGCCACAGTGACTCTATCTAATATGATTTGCTGGAAGTGTGCGGAGAACAATTTTCCTATGTGATCCAGCGAGACTTGTATTTTCTCTCGTCTCTTCTCTCGCCTCCTCTCTCGTCTGCAGTAAGTGAGTCTAAAGAGACCTCTTTGATCTTGTCTCATTGCTCTCAATACTCCAGACTGAATTTAAATCACAAGGCCGACTATTTTAAGAACAAAGCTGCCGTCGTGCTGAACAAGGGAAAAGAGGAGCTCACTTTTATTTCTCCCTCTATCCTGTCAGAATGAAATTTGCTAGACGGTAGTGGAAGCTGCGCTTATTAGTGTGTGTCATTTGAATCCATCACACGTCCATATGAAAAATGAGCCTTGTGGGCATACGCTGTGACGGCGGTGATAGTTACATGCAGTGAAATAAGCTATCGTGATGAATTTTGTAATGTGTTTGAGACTAATTGCAAAGATGCATCTGCATGTAGCGCTTTTACTTTAAACAATTTCAAGTCTGCAAGTGAATCATTTATGACCGACCCTTGACGACAGTTTATTCTGAGTTTGAAATGTTTTAATGAGCCTTACACTTTGCAGAATTTTCTACAATCATTTAACTGAAGTTACATTTTGAAGATCAAAACACTGTAAAAACAGTTCCAACATTTTTCTGTAATTGCGTTTTTGAAATATTCTTGTACCAGCATTTTTTGTTGTTGTTGTTGCAGCTGCTCATATAAAAAGAAGATTAAAAATCCCAGACCAGCATGGAGGATCTTTGATATCCTCATAGAGGAGTTATTTTGGCTTACGTCTGATACTACTTCTTGAACAGTTAATAGCTGGAGTCTCCATGCTGAGTCTCTGAGATTTTTTTCTCCCTACCCTCTCTGCTGCCTTTTGGGTCTTAAACAGGGGGAAAGTTTCTGCCCTCCAAACACTTGGTTTGCCCAGCTGTATCTATAACTATAGTTTATCAACATAAATATCCATATTAGAAAATGGAAGTTTATCTATATTTTTGTTTAAACCTCCTTTATACTGAAGGAGTAAGTCACTTTGTGTTTTTGTTTGCCTGTTTCTGTCATGGCCGTGCTGTGTCACCGAGCAGTCAGTATCAGTGTTGTAATCAGCTCTACAAGCATTACAAACCCTTCTCTGTTTTGTGCCTGTATGGAAAGGCTTGCTCCTATTTTTCATGGCTGCCCTTTTCAAAAAAGCCTGCAAACATGCCACGAGAAAGGTCAGCTGGATCTGAATAACATTAAAGATCTTCACAGCCTCTTTTCCGCTCGTCTCTCCCATCCAAAAAATACATCCATCTACTCCTCTCCTCCACAGGTAACTCTTAAGGTAGAAAAACTGTCTGCAGACCAGTTCTGCTGTAAACTTCAATGGTTGTCTGTCCTGCCTGACTCTCGCCCTGACAGATTCTTGGCACCTCTATTGCTTTTATTTTGCTGACTGACATGAAATGTACTAGCAGAGGGTTCCTCACCGTAAACAAGGAGCAGGATGTGTCAAAGGTTGGAGCGATGGGGATTTAAGCTTGACAAGGGATCTAGGCTGAAAGCCACATAAAGCCGTACTCATAAAAGGGCCTGGCTCCCTGTAGCAGGTGTCGAACAAGGAAGATGCATGTAATGGCTCTTAGCTGATAGACGGACACGGGGCTGCCAGGAGAGAATACGAGAGGCAGGGCTTCAGTATCCACTCTAACCATCTAGTTCTTCTCACATGGGGGCAGTGTTGCACCACCTGCCACTTCCTTCCACTATTCCCATCATCTCCTTCCTCCTCCTCCTCCTCCTCTTGCTGATGTGTTCTTCATCTACCTTGTACTGCAGAGGCATGTAGCAAGCATCCTCCATTCTAGGTCTCCTCATTTCCTCTTCTCATGTTGCCTCTGACAAAAGACGACTACAAAAAAGACAACCAAACCACACAGCAACCAACACTTTAAGCCTCGAGAGGAAAGTGACACACTGGGCTCTTCATACGTGGATAACCAAGTTATCCAGATTAGACATGAGATTTGACATGGATCATGACCAAGAAATTTTGGGGGGAACCCCATACATGAACTAATTTTCAGATACAAGTGTCTCGCTTTCTTAGATTTATAATGAAAGAATATTGATGTAATTATGATTTTAGATGAGAACACGCAGACTGTTGAAAAATCATCACAACCTGTTGGTGTAAATATTACAATTTAATTTTCACAATGAAGAGTTACCTATACTTCTACATGATCAAATATACATCAACATAAACGTTTCTAAACTAAATACGAACCTCAAACATCAACTCAACTTAAATATTCTGTGAAAAGTCCTGCAGAACTCACTTTGCTGAAAATAGTGAACGAAAGTAAAGTAAAGCTGCTTTTAGAGATTTTAGTCAGGTTTCAATTTCATGGCTTATGATTATCGCTGAAAAGTCTCCTGCACATCCATTTGGGAGAACCTCACCAATCATGCACCCAGCAGCATCATTCGTAGTCTGACCACATTCACTGTGGTAACATCTAGTTGTTTAACAGTGGTGAAAGTCTGGAAACTGGAAACATTGTAGAGCACAATGTAGAACATAATAACACCTGTAACAATGCAGGAACACACAGTTTAATTGGTCCATGAATTCAGCCATCCAGCCCTAGTGCATGCTGGAAGGGTTCCCACTTATACCTCATGTAACTGCAGTCACATGATCAGCTCTCAGCCAGTTATATTTCAACTCTGTTTCAACTCTCTACTCATTTTGTCTTTATTTGAAAATAATTTAAAATAACTTCATCCAGGATTAACAAACCAATCCTCGAATTGCGTTCAAAGAACCAAACTAGCTGGATGAGAATTAACAGGATTATTTTTATTATCATTTATTTTAGCCTTATTTTTAACATGTTGCCTGAATTAGAAAAGCATCTACTGATGCCAAAGATGCCGATATTTATTGATTTAAGCGGCTCCTAGCTTTGCTCCCATATTTTTTAAATATCTTTAAATGACCCTTTCATTGCTAAACAAATATCTGCCAAAAATTACAAAACTCTGTTTTACACCCTGAGTTTTATTTTTGTCTAGGCAAGGACAATATAGTTCTCAAGATAATAAGGTGTCCTTCAGTTGGCAAACAATGCAGTATTGCGTACTTCTACAATATAGTCAAGCTAAGTGTATCATAAATATGTTATATATTTGGAAAGCCCTGACTAGACAATACTCTTTTTTTTAAAAAAACAAACAACTTTTGCCAGACACTACAGCAAACCATAGGAGAAACAAAACTTTGAGTACTTCCTTTGACCTCTCTCCTCTCACTGTCTCCCCTGCCTTCTGTCCTCACCTCCAGCATTCATTGTGAGGTTACTTTTAGCTGTGATCGAGGCCAGAGTGTCTGAAATCCCCCCCATTTATAGCAGAAACACCCCACACAGTTTCCCCTTACACAAGTATGTTCCACAGGTGGGAGTAACCGAGTGCAATCTGGCTCTGTGTATCGCAGCGGGCTACTTTTCTCCCTAGTTCACAATACCCACTGATTTGTGAGTTGATGCTGCGCCGTTCCCTCGGCAGTCTGCGGCATCTCTCCTCTCCATTTCTTTCTCTGCTTACTCACCCCCAGCATGGCAGAAGTCATCCGAGGACAACCGCGGCGCGAGAAGACGGCAACACATCGCCGGTGGGTGGGGTGCTGTTTGTTTCATTAAACATGACCCAGCGCGCTGCGGAAGAGGCAGTTCGTACTGACAGCACGAACATTTATTTTGCCGGTGCTGGAGGGGAAGAGACGCAAACAAATTGATTTTGAAGAAGCTTTAACAGCTGTGCATCTGGATCCTAATGAGAAATGGGATGTTTGCTAAATAAGCTCAGCAGGAAATATCTTTTACTAACTGTCTCATGTAAGTCCAATGTAGCCTGTGATGAATTTCCTCTCAATCACATGGTCATAATTTACATTTAACTCGGAACACAGGAAGGAACACAGTTCTAGCATTTTCTTAGATTCATGACTATGTGATACTCCAAGGAGACAGCATGGGGTTGTTGTATATAAATTCAGGCTGTGCCAAGCAAGCACTGCAGTTAACTTATGTCTGTCTGGACTGGAATGCAATGTGACCTTTAACCTCTCTCAAAGACATTCCTGAGGAAGAAAAGTCATTACAGAGCAGGATATTGGAGCAGACTACTTCCAGTGGGCTCAGATGAAACTGATTACACCTAAACCACATTTGATATATATTCTCATTTGGACAAACATTTGCCAAGCTGTATTGTTTCCACCTGCTGATCGAAAGAGTCTTCCTCTCCGTTCTTTCTTTCAATCCCTCCTGGCTCGGGCTGCTGGATCACCAGGATGGATGGAGGGATTTAAAGATAGACCGACTCAAGGAAAGCCAAGATCAGGGAACTGGGGCTAAAATGAGGGCTTGGTTTAAAGGCTGTATATCCCCGCTGACAGAAAAGAAGTGTGAAACGGATAACCATAGCATCTTGCTCTTTTTTCCCTTCCTCTCATCTCTGTCTTCCTGCCACCAGCTCTTAATTCTTCTCTTCAGGAACCCCAACATTCCTGTGGTGGAAAGTCACTGCTGGATCCTATTTCCTACCAGTCTCTGCTGAGAGCACGCTGAGACACATGGAGATTGTTACCTATTCAAAAGGCCGTGTAATCCAACCAGTTTCCTTTAGGACTTGACTTTTTTTCCTCCCTGGCTGTAAAACACGGTTTATTTGAATCAAGGTTCAGGTCGCTCAGAATGGAACCCTGAGAGTTTGTCTCATGGTATGTACTGGACGATAATGATGGATAGCTGAACGCCCAAGTTCTCCTCTAGGTCAGGATCACATTCCATTAGAGTTGAGGGGGCGGTGCAGTGGTTGATGAACTGTTGAAGTGTCTCTGAGGAAGACATATGATTTAAGCCTGTCCATGATCTGACTGGATAAGAGGATAGGCTAAGTATCTTACATGTACTATGGCCTGTGCACATACTGTACAGATGGGGCAAGATGCAAAAATAGTTTAGATATGGGGATACTGGCGCACATTTTCCAACGGTCTTTCCTGGAAGGCATTCATAGTGTTGCATTGGGTTGTTCCATAGAAATGAAATGGGAGTAGAAGGGTCTTTGATCTGTTTGCTGTGGTAATTTGACTAGTACGAAAGAAAATGGTGATTGCTGTGCCATTTGTTATGGTGACAACAGAACCCATGTCAGTGGGGCCGTAAAGTGTGTGGTCGCAGCTCGCCGGGAAGAGAAGGTCGTGTCTAGAAGGTAACCCGCGAGTTTGGAAACTCTTGGGAGATGGTTAAGGTTAGGCATTGATCTCCATTGACCTGGCGCTGCTGCCACCAGCCTGCTGTTTGGTTCATTTTACGTAATTAGTGCAGCACCAAAGCCTGACGGAACCAGCCCAAGAGCTACCCCGCCAGTCCGCTAGCTAGCTAACTAGCTATCTAGCTAGCTAGCTGTCTTACTAATTCCACCATGCTTCAATGCCACACTGCTTACAGAAAACGATCTGAACATAGTTATCACTCATCTGGCGATAGCAATGTGCTTTCCTCCGCTGTGACAAGAGTGCGTGGATGAAGCATTAAGTTGTTCAATTTGACTCATTTACATTTTCTATGTGCCTCGTAGCGTTACTACTCCATTGCTCGTTTAGTCGTTGTTACAGCAAATCCTCACCTCAGTGAGTCCGAGACTTGCCGCAAGTCGGTTTAGTTTATGCGGAAGTCAACCCACTACAACGGTCGCTATGACAACGGTAAACATAAAAATGGCAGCCGCTCTGACCATCCTGCTCAAGTGCGCCGGCTTTGAAGATTGCCGGGTGATGTGGGTAACTTTATACTGTACTCGGAAGTCAAGCTTTTTTGCTTCATGCGCCACTGAGCAACTTTCATAGGTATGAACGGGGCCCCGCTTTGAACACTGTATCCAGTTCTCCTTATACATCCATGATCCTACTACGTTGATTTTAACGGGAATGTCCGTTCTACTCCTACTGTAATTCTATGGGTTGTCCACACGAAAAGTGAAAGAAATAGTTGTGAAAAGTGTAGTTGAAAAAAGAGCTACAGTAGAGCGAAAAGTTCAAACCCTGTTTACTATTTCACCTCCAAAAAACAATATCTTTGGAGCCTTTTGTTTCGAAACAATTCCTCCGACATTTCATTGTCTTGATCTAAAGAATTGTAAAGGAAAATGTCATTTTGGTGGCAGTGATGCGCTCTCTGAAGACATTATTTACTTTGAACACAAAGGTTCAGTGTGTGAGTGGCAACCATTTGGAGGACGAATGATGTGTTGTTATTGCTCCTATAATGTTTTGAGAACTACAACAGTGTTTCAGAAACTGTACTAGTGGATATTCTGGCATTGGCTATATGTCAATAAGATGTGTTTCGAAAACTATCCTGATCCTCAAACGGAGCTATTGCTGTGATGCACTCCTATCCTCTCAAAATAAAACAGTAAAAGTTTCCCACCAGAAGTTAGGGCCTCTAAAGCTTTTTTCACTTCTTCTCGTGTGTTGCATTGTGGGAGTTTTGAAAATGATTCTTTCATTCAGAAGATGTTAAGGCTTGTAGAGGAATATATTTTAGTTTCTGGCCCCAGCAATGGACCAGAACGTGGAGGCAGCAAACAAAATACATTTGTCTATGCTTCAATCATGTGTACACACATGACATGTACAGCCATTTAGTCGCATTCATTTGCAGACATACATATGTATGTGATTTCACAGTATTACCTGGAACTCCATATGCGACTATTATTACCCTGTTAAGTGTTTGATCACCTGCTCGGGTCACTTACTGCTCACTTAATCCTCTCTAATTAAAGTATTAGAGGGTGGATTGAAAACTAACAGACCTCTCACTCCTTCAGGACAAGAGAAGTCCATCTGTTCCATAAAACACACCCCATATAAAAACAGAAAAAATACTTATCGTCGCTACAGCTCTAAGCCCATTATTATCTCCCCCCTCTCCCCCCTGTAATGTAAAACAGCTGTTGTTTTGAAATCTCATATTTGGTGTGGGGTTCTGTAATTAGACAAATAACATTGTCGTATTACACTCAGTTGTGCTTTGATCCACACAATCAGTTGGCTGTTCATGTACAGTATGTACAGGTGTGAAATGTTGACTGCTGGTGTGTCTGCATGTGAAGATTGGATGATGTGATGTACTGTAGAGACTCCTTAAAGGCGGCTTATTGCACTGCATATTTCTCCAATATCATCATGCATTACACTCCTCTCTTTTCCAGTATTAAAACATCATAAGGCAGGCAGGCATCACAAGATGTTTACACAGCATAAAATATTCATCATCACTATTTAATCTCATATTAGCTCTCTTAAATTCATTTTAAAAATGAGTGAACCAAAATTTGCAAATGGAGTGTGATAATTGCACTTATTTCCACTGTAATTTAAGTTGCTTCAAGGATTTTGAAGATCGAGAATTAAGGCTGTTTTCAGATTAATATCACTTGACCCAAGAACATTCTTGAAATGAGTTGATTTGCTTTGGAATAAATCGGAATTATCTCACCCGTCACTGGCAGTATCCTACTAGTTTCATGAGAAATAAGATTTTAATACCCAACGTCAGTGAAAATAAGTGGTTGTTATGGACATATTCTGCAGTGAAACATACAGAAGTGACTGGATGTTTGTCTCTATTTCCTCTCAGGGTTTTCACTTGCATTCAGTGGCTTCCTATCTCTCTCTGCACAGTGTTTTGTCCAGAAAGCCAATTTTCTCCAGGATATAGTGGCTTCAGAAGACCAAAGGAAACCTTTCCCAAACCTAATATCTCACACCTCCAGGGACCCCGAGTTTACATGTTGAAGCACCTCGATCTGACAAACTCCCTGCAGGGCTCTCGTTGGATCTCTCTAAGCCAGCACAACACACTCATGGCGCCCACACATCCTCACCTGCGAACCCCCTCCATGCATTTCAAACTGTTATGGATTGAGTGATATTAACATTCCCGTTGATGCGAGGGCGGGAGGGCATAGAGATGTTTGAGAAATAATAAGGAACTAGTGTCCAGTGTATGTGGATTCAACATGTGAGGAGTTCATCTGTGTTCTAGTCTTTGCCTCCTCTGTCAGTGAACTACACCCTCATGAATAAGCTCTTGGAAATGTTATCAGAGATACCAATCAGTGTCTGAAAGCACTCACTCTCCTTTCTAACTGTTCTCATGGTCCTTTGACTGCAGGACATTGATGCCTCATTGCGTAAAGGACGCAGGGTCCCAAGACACCAGTTTTGGTGTCACTGTAGAAACCATTTAGACTCACTGCCCACAGCACTATGAGGATTTTGCCTGAAACTACAGTTTTTTTTATGTTATTGAGACTCGACAGTACTAAACTCAAGTTTTTTTTTGTTTATTAATTTAGTAAATAAAAGCCTTGAGGCATGCATTGACAGTTTTTTTTTAACATCTTGTCATTTTCACTGTAGAAACACCACTTTAGACAAAGTTAGTGTTGCAAGTTACTTAGAGCCGGCTAGAGATCATCTTTTCTGCTCTATCATTTCAGAGGAACATCCCGATTCCTTATAAATGGCTTTGAATTAGGGCTGTCAAAGTCAACGTGATAACGCGTTAATGCAATTTTTTTTAACGCTACTAATGGCTTTAACACATTAACAATTGGTCCATTGCTACCAACCATGTCATACTAGCTTGAAGAAGGAGGTTAAATAACGCTCCAAACTTGCGCTAAATTTTGGCGAGGAAAAACTGGCATGGCAATTTTCAAAGGGGTCCCTTGACCTCTGACCTCAAGATATGTGAAGGAAAATGGGTTCTATGGGTACCCACGAGGCTCCCCTTTACAGACATGCCCACTTTATGATAATCACATGCAGTTTGGGGCAAGTCGTAGTCAAGTCAAGTCAGCACACTGACACACTGACAGCTGTTGTTGCCTGTTGGGCTGCAGTTTGCCATGTTAAGATTTGAGCATATTTTTTATGCTAAATGCAGTACCTGTGAGGGTTTCTGGACAATATTTGTCATTGTTTTGTGTCGTTAATTGATTTCCAATAATAAATATAGATACATTTGCATAAAGCAGCATATTTGCCCACTCCCATGTTGATTGGAGTATTAAATACTTGACAAATCTCCCTTTAAGGTACATTTTGAATAGATAAAAATGTGTGATTAATTTGCAATTAATCACGATAAATCATGGACAATGATGCGATCAATAGCGTTTAAATATTTAATCGATTGCATTGCTCATAATAAGAGGTATGTTAATTTGTAGTTAATATTTATGAGTAAAATATATCTTCCTGTAAGATCACAGGATATTTATTTGCTGAGGGTGAAACCATCATGCTCCCATCGAGTTGTTAAACTAAACAGTATATACTGTAGTATTTGCCCCGTCTGTCTGTGAAATAGACTGACCCAGTGAACTTATTGATTCTCTCTGTTAAATCCACTTCAGTCAGTCAGAGTTGAAGGTGAAGAGGGTTTAAAGACAGATTTTTTAATCCTTGAGCCATGGAAACATGCAAAACTTGGTGCATTGCGGTTTTAAAAAAGTGGTTTTCATGCAGCAATCCCCGAGACACAACATGCAATTTCTTTATAGATACAGTTAGCAGCTAGTGTAACACAATTGCCGTTCCATTTGAACAGTGGGTAGTAAATCATCAGGAGAATTTTCCATGGCAACCATGCTGGTTAATGGTTGTGCCTCAGCTTAATGATATGCCTAGTGAGAGAGGGAGAGAGATGATAATAGGAAAGTCTTATGAATAATCATTAGATTAATGTCATCCACATCAACTGCATGTCAATAAGTGTGAAATTAAACTTGACGTTTCTTTTAGCAGCCATTAACAGTCGATCCAATTAGCCAATTGGACAGGGAAATGTCTCATTCTTTAATTTGTTCGATTGCAAATCAATCTAATTATAAATCGGAGGATGAAAAATGGGTGCAGCAGGCAGTACCTGCTGTTGTGTCATCGCCATAGCAGTAATAATGTGGTGTTACTGTCACTGTGGCCTGGAATATATTGGTGTGTATGTGTGTGTGTGTGTGGGTGTGCAGTGGAGTCTGTTACTGTGTGCGCTGCAACTACAGACAGCATCTCCAGGTGTAGACTGCAGACATATCAGGCTCTACATTCTGATGCAGCTCTACGTGTCACAAACCTGCAGTGGTGGAGAAAGTATTCAGATCCTTTACTTAAGTAAAAGTACTAATACCACACTGAAAAAATACTCTGTTACAAGTAAAAGTCCTGCATTGAAAATGGTACTTAAGTAAAAGTATGTAAGAAGAAAAAAATTCAAAAATGTCCCCTTTGATTTTGGTGCAATCACTTCATTAACTTCCTCTTCGGCAAATCATAACACAAGAATCAATTTTAACAAGCTCATAAAGACATGTTTCCTCCATGTTTTATGTGCACTAAGTGCATGTACACTTACTAGAAGCAGAATATATTGTCTTTAAGTGTACACGTTGAGTTTCTGTCACTCTCTCCATAAGCAGTCACTTTCATTCACTTACTTGTAAGTGTCTCTAGAAGAGAAGACACCACTGGGAGTCAGCGTCCTTCATTTACACTCCATCTCTCACTTGCTGAGTGAGTTCAAAGGTTAAACAACTTGTATGCTAACTCAACAAGCGCTACCATCTGCCCGTTCATTAGCGCTGCTGACCTTTCACTAGTCAAGTGGGGTCATTGAGGAACAGAATAAGAGCAGTGTCCGCTCACAGTGTATATACACATAATGGCCTAGTTGTGTGGGCTGGATTAGCTTACATGTCTCATTGCAGTCATAACATTTAAAGCGTGTAGACATTAAATGTGATAACAGCTTTCAAATGATTCTGATGGCATACAGTTTGTGTGTAGAAAAATGAGACAATCCCAGTCAAACAGTAAATGCGGAGATTAGTAAACAATACAGCCTAATCTCATCCACAGATACTTTTTGCAGTTGTTTTCACCATTTTTACACAGTTGGATTTAAAAAGAAATGTTTAAACATATTCTTTAATTGTAAATACTTAAATACGGACTATATTTACAATTGAAAAATGATAACAATTTCCTGGTACTGCATTTATTCATCTGCCGTAAGATCTGTCATCATGACACCCAATCTAAGTATGTTTGAGAGCTTGCATATGTCGTACACTTGCATTTGTGTATCTCTTGTATGCTTGTACAGTTTCTGTGCTTAATGAGTGTGTGGGAGGCCAGTTAGCACACACACACACACACACACACACACACACACACACACACACACACACACACACACACACACACACACACACACACACACACAGACACACACACACACTTTTACCTTGGTCACTTTTGGGGACATTACATAGACTTGCATTAATTTCCTGGAGACTTACCCTAACCATAATCATAACCATAACCACTACTTGCCTAACCCATTGGTTTTCAAAGTGGGGTCCTTGAGGGGGCTCCAGGGGGTCCCCAGCAAAAAGAGGAGTAATTTATTTTCAGTATAATTCCATCCAAAAGTAACACAATAACACAATGTGTGACTATTTTGGTCATGGGTTTCAAGCATTTTCTGTAATAAAATATCTAAAAGCTAAACAATCCTATCAGATGGGGGACCCTGTGACAAAATCTTATCAAATGGGGGTCCGTGGTCTAATATGTATCAGTTTAGAGGTCCTTGACGTGAAAAACTTTGGGAACAACAAGCCTAACCCTTACCCTATCCTTAACCACTGACCCAAAAATCAGCTTTTTTTCCCAAATTGGGGACACGGCTTTTGTCCCCAATTGCACAAGCCGTCCCCAATTAATTGGTCTTTAGTCACACACACACACACACACACACACACACACACACACACACACACACACCCACAGTAGCACACAGGATAGCTGTTGCACTGGAAGAGATGAGGATTTGGCCGACAACAATTTACTGCTGATAAAGAGGAAGGAGGGAGGGAGGGCAGTTTGAGGAGTTGGCCCAGCGTAATGGCCTTCACCCGACCACCTGGCCTGATTTTACAGAGTCATGCGGAGGTGAGAGAGAGAGAGCAAGTGATATTTCCCGGCCTGGCCAGACATGAGTGATAGGAGATGAAGATAGCGCTGATAGAGGGTAATGATTGTGATCTCTCTTTCTCTCAGTCTTGCTGAGCCTGTGTCTGGGTTAATGGGAGTCAGGTCATGGGGATCCGGGGCCTCAGTGTGATGGTCATCTGGTCATCTGGACTGACTCATTGTGGAACGAATGGATGCTGATAGTGTGGTCACCTACATCACTCTCTGAGGCGCAGTCGTCTGGCTAGGTGGATGGTGGAAATGCAGCAAAACCACAGAACAGGAATAAGGGGAGTGGAGGTGATGCAGTTGCATTAAAATTCTAGACAATTCACAGCCATCGTTGATGTCCAGGGGATCATTGTCTGTGTACAAATGATGCATCTCACAAAAAACAGAGATAAAAAAAACAAAACCAAGACTAAGGTCCCTATGTTACACCCGGCGCAAAGTGGTGCACATTGCTAGTATCAGACCGACACAGTTGTCATTTTCACACCCAGCGCCCACGTTGTGTAAGTAGCAAATGTACTTGTGCCCATCTGTGCACCCATGGTCTTAAAATGAGGTGTGGTCAGGCACGTTGTCGGCTCATTGCTATCATGATGAAGCAGAAAGCAATTGCAATTGCGCCATTGACAAACAAAAGCCTGGTCTAAAGTATTTTCCTGCTATTTAAAGGGCACATTATTCAGATAGTAAGATGTGCATATGCTCTATACGCACATCTTACTATCTGAATAATGTGTCCTTTACACTTGTTACACACACACAGGCATTACATGGTAAAATACAAAGTATGAACATTTGGGATCTTACAAAAGTATTAATTATCCCAGACCATGCACAACACGACTTACCACAGTGCATTCCTTATCGCTCTGTGTAGTTCCCACGCCAACCCACATGCACTACACCGCCGTGCCAGTGAACGGCACTGTGTATTCCACTCCGTTAAAATTGTATGTACCAAATGTCATGACAATCCATCCATTAGTTGTTGAGATATTTCAGACTGGACCAAAGTGGTGGATCGACAAACCAAATATTTCCTTCCATAGAGCCACACCACTAGTGTGGCTAAAAATAAACTCTTGTTTGGAGTATTGCAATACAATAGGTAAAAGTGAATATTCTAATAAGGTACTTACATAGACAGAGACAGAAAGTATGATGTGATTGCTAGATTGTAAGCATCACTCCTGTGTCCATGGATATTTAGATTTCACAAGTAAATGGTTTGTATTATACTATTAGGGGCGTTTACAAAGTCTATGCTTACAAATGCTGTATTTTCATCATGGGCTGAAACATTCCCAATCAAAGACTCGCTTCACCCTATAAAAGATGATATTAACCTATGAGCTGCAGATCAAGTAGGATGAAGGACGATGGCCATGTAGGAAAAGACTTGTTGAGCCTTGGTACCATGGGACCTTTGAGTCATCTAGAGGAAGCATAGATTGAAGAAATATAGTAAGGAGAATAAATTAACTTACCGGTCATTCACTATATCTGGAGATTCAGTTCTAATGTACTATTATATAATAGAAGTTACACATCCACTGCAGCGAATGTGCACATATTTCTCTGTAATAGTATTGTCAGGAAATAAAATGTCTTCAAAGGCTGAGGGAGCACAGGTGTAAATGCAGTTAGCTCTTGGTTACACTGGTACCCAACCAGAAAATCAGCCCTCATTCTCTTTGAACGACACCGAAGCTCAAAGGCCGTAGTACTTCTACACTTGTTCCACGCCAGCATGTTGAGCATTCCTCTCCTGTCTTATGTCATTAAGAAAACAATTACTCTGCTCCCTTTACCTCATCTGGGCCCATCGGCAGCAGTCACAGCCGCCATGTGGCGTAACTGAGTACTGTATACTGTATCACCAGTCTGCAAGCATGTTATTGTCCGTTCTTGTACTCTCATCTTAGAACAAGGAACTTGACACTGTATAGTTTACAAATGGCTGCAGAGACGGTGCTTTGTAAGTTTCTTGTTAGTTTCGAACTGTATTAAGAATGGCACAGAGATGAAACAAAAAACTGAGGCAATTGAGATGTAAAAGCATTGTCACACAGCATGCCAGTTTCCCGCTGAGGAAAAACATCTAATGAAGTAGAGGAAACTGTCCTCAATGTTCAGCTGAAGCCTTTTCCAGTGGCAGCGTTCCAGCCACTTAATTTCCCTTGTTTAAAGCCACTAAGACCACAGATAGTGTATGCGAGCTATGAGCACTCTAGTGTTGTCAAGGCACAACATTTCACTTCTAATACCATAATGTAAAGTTTCCCTTTAAAGGTCTTACATTCTATATTTCTTATGTGCCTTTGTGAGTTAAATATAATGAAACAATTTGCCGAGCAGAAGATGCTTTCTTGTAAATACTAATATCATCTGCTTGGTGATTAATTTTAGCCCATGATATTATTACAGATGAAAAATGGCACAGGACCAAGAATTTGATTCATTTTGTGCTGCCATTCTCATACTGGGAAAACTGAACTGGACCCCATCCATCAGTTCACACTGTGTCCTTTCATGGTGGGTGTTTTCAAATGACTCACAACTGAAAACACAAGATTGACAGTGTTTTTTTCATCAAGTGAATTCACATGTTTCCCAATAATGATGTTTTGAGAAAACTTGGATTCAGCCTCTAAAATTCTCATTAATCCTGCGAGCCAAGGTTCCAAAAACTGCATTTAGTCTGAAGAGAATCAGTTCACTACTGTAGTAGTTACTTTATTAACTCTGCAGATGAGGAAAGAACGAAGAGTGTGCCCTTGCAATGCACTTATTTGTAAGCACCTTTTGAAATTACAAAAAAGTGCTTGCCAGAACCTGACTCACAAAGATGTGTGGTGCCAAACTGAATAAAAACACCCACGGCCGAGGTGGAGAACTCTGCCTACTGCTAGTGGGATCCCCAGAACTGTGTGAGTGTGCAGGTGTCAAAAAGCATCTTGCTCACATTACTATTCTAGCATGAAGTGTCATTTAAGTCTCCATCTGAGGCAGAGAGAGCCCTGAATTAGCGCTTAGCAAAACTGTGAATGGAGACCCGATCAAGTTTACTCTCTGGTGATCAGGAAAGTAATGCCAATGCTCTTGTAATGCAGCCATTTGTGTAACATTGTCTTTAATAGTGTGAAACCTGTATTGTGGCATGCTTGCCCTGGATAGGTATGTTTTAGGGATGTTAACGATTAATAGATGATCGATTAGAAGTTGATCGAGCACCTGAAAATTAATCGATCTATCAAATAAAGATCTGAAATATAAACATGTAGTTACATTCTAGATGTCAGTAGAATGGAGTATTTTCAAAGCATGTTTCAATGACTCGCATTTGCAACTAGAGGGCGCTGGGGGAGGCGGTGGAGGTGGCCACGCCGAACCCAAAGGCTGAAGGCGATGAGCCCGATGAGCGACGCTCAGTCAACAGCATTAGGAGCTGGTGGAGGCCTGATGCAGGTTCTAGCCCCGGACTGGCAAAGCTGACACGAGAGTATGTCTGCATACCTGCAACATTTCATAGCCTACCATCCGAGCCGGGGTTTTCCAGGGCTGTACAGTTCAGAGCTTCATTCATAATCTTGAATTTCAAATGATTATTATTAATAATTTATAGAAACATTGCATGCAGTCCACCTTCACGCTCTCTTTCTCTCTCTCTGCGACGCAGCGCTCATCCTCTGTAATTGTCTCAATCCTCAGAGTCCATAAATCAAAATTTATTGAGAAAAGTGAGATGTAATCCTTTCCCAAATTCCCAACATGTTTTTAAAAATATTCTGCTTCAAGCCATATTTGTTGACATTTAATATGTCAAAAGCAACATTCATTGCGGTCAAAAACTGCTTTCTCCCCGGCACGCACCTGTATGCCTTTTAACGGGGTGGTCTAGCAGCAATCTAACAGCACCAGGAACAGGCAGAAATCGAGACACTGTGAGTCTGAGAGATTTGTTGGGTTCTATTCTCTTGTTGCAGCATTACATTTAGTTGCTTTTGAGCATTTTATGAAACTAGGCAGAGATTATTTTCATGAGCGAATTCTGCATGTAATCTGATATTCAGTTACAATGTGTTTAATGTGCCTAGGCCTCTATCTTTATAGGAGAAATGTCTCTTCAGTGTCATTCTGTCAAGTTTTCGAATCTCAGCCATTCTTCTAACTTTTTTTTTGTCTTTTGCCACAAAAACATTCGTTTGGCACCAGTGTCATTTGAAAGAGGGACTGCCGCTATTTTGCTTGCTGCCTCCTCGCCAAGCTTCTTTGAGTCTCTATCAGCTGCTCTTCATTGAAGTGAAGTTTCTTTGCCTTGGCAATGTTGCAGGCTTACTCAATAGACTGCCTCCAGGCAGCTCTAATTCCTTTTAACACAAGGGGAGTAGGACAGATACAGTTTCAGCACAGTTGAGTCAATCAGAATCACTGGGGTTTTTCCACAAAATACATACAATGTGTAACTATGGCTCACAATTAATTTTCATTTTAGTAACATTCAGTAACACCAATTCCTAGTGAATCTAAAAAGTGAGATTCACATAGAAAGATGCACCCCTTCTTCTCTCACTGATCCATCAACTCAGGTTTCATACTGATCTGTAAAACAGAGGCTGAAAAATTATTGGCTACAGCTGTTTTTGAGGAAAAAATACATGAGTTGTCTCGTGGTGTTTGCTCATCAGCTAACTTTTTCATCACCTAAAATTGGTTGTTAAGTAAGGGATAATATACAGCCGGTCATTGGTGTGAAAGAATCCCCGACAGGGTGATGCTGTGGTCTTTCATCACCCTGAAGGGAATTCTTTCACAACAATGACCCGCTAGCTGTACATTATCCCACTTATTACACAGCTACTTACTGAAGAAATCAATATTTTGACACAAAAACAGTCCACCAGAGTCCGACATCTGAACTGCGCCCATAGCAACGGTCTGCTTTACAGACCGCAGAACGCCATGATTGACCAATCAGAATCGAGTATTCAACACAGCCGTGTAATAATCTAGTTTATGACAGACTTCCAGCAGCCAAATTGAATTAACCCATCATTAGTTTTATATTTACACCTGTGCTTTTCCAACTGTGTTATGTCAAAATGTCTTCTGTAAAAAAGGGCTACGTTTCTTTTTGTTGTAGCCATTTTTGTTGATATAAAGACTTTGGTGACTTCACGTAAATCACAGCATAGGAACTTCAACCTGAGCAGAGTTCTAATCACTTCAAATGTGCTGCTACACTCACACAACATTCCTATATCCAACACAGCATTTGTAATTGGGAGGTCTGTTTTTCAGTGCCCTGCTCAGTGGGGAGATTTTTTTTGCGCCCTAACCGCTCGGCTACCTGGGCACCCCTTAACCAATGTTTTCTGAGTGTAAGCTGCTACAGCTACTACTCATGTAGCATTTCAGAAGCAAACTCGCTTGCTAACAGTGCAATGATGTTATTTCAGGAGACTTTGTAGAGGAATAACTGTGTTTGCGTGGTGGTCCGCAGGGTGCTGCTGCTAGCTGTGGACCACAAACCCCTCTTCAACCCAGAAGCTGAGTTTTCCTGTCCGTGCTGTTGGAGACTTGGGACTGCAGCCTTTACTCTCGCAGAGATGCCAGGAAATACTGCTTCACTTAACCAAGGTAGGATAACTACTTACACTTTGCATGTATCTGTGTGTGTCTTGGTTTTGTTCAGTTGTGTTTGTATGCTTGGTGATTGCTCTCTTTATCTTCCTATGCTGCTGCTATCAACCCATGTGCAGTATTGGTATTAATTGTGAATCCAAATTTGGTAGAAGATGATATTGTATAATGGCTAATGGGGTCGAGAAACATGACTTTTGTCTTGCATACACATAGGGATGTCACGGTGAAGGAATTTTCCCACCGGTTAATAAACTTGTGACAACACCGGTGTTACCGATTACACCGGACATTTTCATCACATAGAAAATCTGTTCCAGATTGTTGGCTGACTGAAATAAGGTTTCTTGAATCTCACAGCAGGAATAGTTATTTAGGTCACCAGGATCTCCCACCCCCTACTTTTTCCACGAAGAGGGACTATATAGGCTGTTGGATGACCTCCATGTCCTTGAGATCGTACCTGAGAGAATATCCAAATTAAAGATAAAGGGTCGAAGTTTTAGCTATCAGATGGGGAGATATTTTCACCAGGTCAAGTACTATCAGATGCATTTGTGAGTCAGCTGCACATCATTCACTGTGGGGGCATGTATGCCCTTCTAATATGATAGCATAGTTTTTGACTGAAATAAATGAGAAAAACATTCATTTTGAATGACATAACACATATACAGTGACAATGGATTGCAGTCCTGCTTGTGATTCTGTAGATTATTTGACTCAAACCATTAGATTATTCTGAGCCTTTTTAATTGTGGTAATCAGACCTAATCTGTTCTTTATTGTTTTTTTTATTAAATACCATTAACAACTCACAGGAGTGCTATAATCCTTGTATTTTTTCTTGCATTAATTAGTGAGCTGTGTTGAGGAAAATATAAATCCAAAATAATGTAGACTCAGCATGAGGAGGAGATATATTAATCACCAAATTAGAGGGATTTAATTAATACACAGTGTTCTGTTTGTTAGCTCAGGCATATATGCACGGTTCCCACAGACCTTGAAATTGATTCAGGTGTGAAAAAAAAAAAAAAATTTGACCTTTTGAAGTTCTTCATAACCTTTGAAAATCACAACATTGAAAGTAAATTAGTTTTTAATTGAAACTCCACTCTAAAAGTCATCATGCCGCAGACCTATTTGTACTGGAGGTGGATCGCTGTGTCTGAGGATCAGCAGTTTCTAAACTTAGAGAACCCTAGGATTTGATAGGCATTTTTAAAATCAATTATTTCACCAGAATTTCTTGACATGGTCATAGGTATCAAATGAGGCCTCACTGATGCCTCACTTTGACTGATTATATGATGCTGATAACAGTGGGTACATCGTGGGTACATTCCCCGTACGGGCCATAGTGATTTTAATGTCACCACCCTCACACGGATTTCAACGTTCTGTGGATGAACAGAAAAGTCTGCCTACTGCTACTACTGAAGGCACGCAACACCACTTTCGGATCGGGTGATATGCAGGTCTACAGTTCATTTAGGGCTAACCTGGAGAGGGGCATCAAGAGGGCCAAGCACTGCCACAAGCACTGCCCTGATAAGTTTAATGCCCGCTTTGACAGGGACAACCAAGTGGCGGCCATCAAGGCTGTGCCGGCTCTCCCAGGTTCATGACTAAATACCTCCTTTAGTGTTGATCCTCTTTTTATTAGTGGCAAATGAAGCATTAGTGTGCCATGCACCATTAGAAGACATGGGAGTTTTCCTCTTTGACGAGAACCAAGGACGGTTGGTAGGGATCCATCTATTGAGAGCCAAGGGATCAGAGAGCTCCAGCTGGGCTTAGCAGTCCACCAGCTCCCCTGTGACAGGCAGTGTAATAGTGAAGCCAGTTAGTTTTCTTTCCTGGCTGGATCCTCCGGTCCCACTGGGTTTGTTCCAATGGGAGAGGATGGGAGGGAGCAAGGGAATGAAGAATAAGGAGTGGAGTTTTCAGAGTCACTGTAGGCCAGACCTCCTCTCATCTCGGGGTCTGGAGAAATGTTTCTGATAGGAAAGCAGGGAATAGAGCTTACTCTCTCTGGGTTGCAGTGTGTGCTCGGTATGCAGGGCAGGCTGTCGTCCCATTGAACTCAAGCTTACAGATGGCTGGCCCCGAGCTCACTGCTGGGTCCTGGAGCTCCCTTTAACTGTGCTAGTTAATGAGCGGCCCTGTTGACCCTGCTAATGTGCTGACCCAAGAACAAAGTTGATGGTAATTGGCTGACTCTGGAGTGCTTGCGCGCAAAATAGGATTTGATTCATAAATTGGCCTTTTGAAATTGACTTAACTGAAGTTTGTTTACAGGATTGCACAAATTACGCCTAATGTTTTCTTGGTTTTGAAACTAACTATATTTGCAAAATAGGTCCAGATGAAGGGTAGGCATTAAGCAAGTATCATTAGCTGTAATAAAAATATCCCAATCCCACTTAGCTTTTGCTGAGCTCTCAAGAATCCAATTCCCACAGCACAAATGAAATATTGAGTAATGCTTTCAACTCAATTATGGGCAGCGTGCAACTGTATCCCACAAGGTTTTGGTAGCGTGATTCCTTGCTGACTTTAGGCCCTGCCATCAGCTTCACTGAAGAGAGCCATCCCACCTTACTTGCCTCATTTTGACAGTAATGCCTGTCAGTGCCGGTGTCTACCCGTCTGCCTGTCATACAGGGTCGACTCTGACCACGGAGCTGAGAGGATCTCTCCCTCTGTCAGGCACCGTGGAGAGAGAGAGAGCCTCACTCTTATCCTCCGAAGGCTCATCAGATAAGAAGCGGGTAAAGGCACCAGAGAGTCTCTCCCCAGAGGGAAGGGATTTCAGTTTCTTTGTGCACTCTCTCTCCTCTGCTGTCTTTCTTTTCTTCTTCTCTTTCTTGCTCTCTTTTTCCTCTGTGTGTGTCTCTCCAGCTGGCTGAGGGAGAATCCTATCCTCCCAGGGGTCTATGATGGAAGGAAATCTCAGTAGTTCAGAGTATAAACAGTCGCTGTTAACATTTGAGACTGTGGGGGTTTGGAGCTCATTGTACTGTATGCAAAGGAAACAGTTCCTAGCTAAACACTGTGTTCTCGACATCCACTGATCGGGGTTCAGTGATATTAGCGTGATCAAAAATAGTTGTGAAGCAGTTTTGCAGTCCCAACAGTGAGCTACTTTCCATTAGTACTGAACACCAGGGGGATTTGCTGAGCGTGTCATGTTTGTTGGTTTGTTTTACAGCAGAAGTGACAGAATTACATTGACGCATCCTCTTCAAGCTTTTTTTAGTGTTAGTTCCAGCAGTTGGAGCTTTGGCAGCAACACAGTGTTTTCAGTTTTTTTTTTTTATGTTTCTCTACCTTATGCAATAGCTCAAGAGATTTACATCAGATCCCATCTACTGGTAAATGTATCATCCAAATTTGTCTGGTGATTTTTTGGAAAAGGATAGCTGTCAACTAGGGAGATTGTAGTTGACAGCTTGGAAAGACAGCAAACAAGGAGAAATTGTCCCCATTGGGACATCACAGGGAGGAAGAATAGCTCTGGAGCCTGCAACAACAGATGACTCACAGTGAGAACATGTTGAATCAGACAACAGCATGGTCATAATAAATAATGGGATGAGCACGGAGCAGGAAACTAGCAGATAGTGAGGGCAAGACGCTCCAGGTCCTCTCCTGGGGATCAGAGAAAGTATCAACTGTAAGGGGGCTAAAAATACACGAGATAAAGAGATGCTTGACAGTCCAGGGACCCTGCAGGGGGCCTTGCATTGATTGCCTCTTTATTCAAGTCATGTCAGGTCTACTGTGTTTATAGAGTACATTTAACAAAAGTGCTTTATAGAGAACAGTTGTAAGACTAGACAAAAGAAGGTCAACAAAAATGAAAGAGGTTTAGAGAACGACCGTCTAGAGCTAAAGTTGTAGGCAGTGTTGAATATGTTGGCATTGATACTGTGACAGTGTCTGATTGAGTGTTAGGGCTCTGTACTTTAGAATAAATGGAGTGACAAAGTGACAAACAGTCCTGCTTCCAGCGAGGGGAAAGTATCGGAGGACTTGTGAAACTGAAATTATATCAACAAGTCAAACCACGTTTTACTGGTGTCAACTGAGGATACACGTAATAAAAGTTTTTACACAGCAACAAGAAGGAATGAATTTAGGATAGCCCAACATGACGAAGAGCAGGAAGGATTTCGATTGTACAACAGAAACACTGCCTGTCTGCTACATGTCTCCTGGAAGGTAGAAGAAAAGATTTCACTCAGTGGTAGCAGACAGGACAACAAACAACTCAAAAGAAGAGGATACTGTAGCTGTCATGTCTTTGCTAAAGGCAGGTAGGCTATACTGGATGTCTGCAGCTGCCTAGAATACAGAAGTATGGTTTCAAACCAAATTCACTTTGTCACACGTCGGAAAGATATTTTTTATTTTGAGACCATCGAAATGTGTTTTGGACATTGCAAATGGATTCAGTTAAGCTTTTTGTCAGTTAGGTTGCACATGGATGAAATAAGTACAGACTGAAAATTGCAAAATTAGCTACTACAAAACAACTGCTAACCAAGCAGAATGAATAAAAATAATGGGATGGAAGTTAAGTCGTGTACTTCAGGAATAGTTATGCATGTAAGGAAGTGTCTATTGTCAAACGCAGATTTTACATTCATGATGAATAAATCTCAGCAATAACTGAACTGTGTGAATGATAGGGATATGACATGTAGTAGCAAACTCAAAGAGAAGATGATGTGAGTCTCGACAGCAGTTGCGTCACCCCAGTCCACATCGACACAACATGTACGTAAAGCTTCATTTTGTGCTGTAGGCCCAAGCTGGAGAGAGTCTAAACAGATGAGTGGCCAACTAAAGCAGGCTGGGAGACTTGGTGCCAGAGCAACCTGGGAGTCTCTCCTCCATCTGCTCAGATCAGTCTCATTAAGTCGAACAAGTGGCCCACTGCTCCTCCACTCAGTGCGCGCTCTCTATCTCTCATAGCCTACTGCTGTCCTGGGGCAATGATTACATGAAGCCTAACCTTGTAGAAAATGACATTAGAGAATGCAAAACTATGGTAATGACTCGGCCGTACGGTCCACTGGCTGTCAGTTAACCCTGGCCCTTATGAAAGCAAATGCCAATGTGTGCATTTAATGATAGTGACTTAATGATTTTCACAACTTTTACTTCTTCATCTGTTGATTATGTATGAATTGTCAGACTTTATGCATGTGTATCTTTGCCTGTTCAAACGTAAATGTAAGGTAAATACAGGGTGACCTCTTCTGTATTTTATAGTACAGATTTGTTTTGCCAAATACTTTATGGAAACGTATGGAAATTTCTGGCTGGATTACGTTCAGTGGCCATGTTTATTCTGGGGAAGGAGGTACTACGTTCTTGAAGAACACAGAAGCTGTACAGAGGTGAGGTGGTCAGGGCTGACAGAACACTGTAGCACTGGACCACTGGAGTCTGGGGTTGGCATGCTGAAGCTGAGTACTGCATGTGGTTAGGTTTAGGCAATAAAACCACTTTGGTTAAGGTTAGGGAAGTTGGGGGTTTCAGTAAAATATAAAATAAAGTAAACCTGTCTTCAAGACAAAATCTTTCCCTAACCTTAACAAAGTGTGCCTAAATATAACCATAACAAATGTTATGCTTTTATAGTTACAAGTGGATATAATATGGCAAGAGCTGATATTGTAGGAAAAACAAATGCTCAAATATGCTCAAATCATAACATGGCAAACTGCAGCCCAACAGGAACAACACCTGTCAGTGTGTCAGTGTGCTGACTTGACTATGACTTGCCCCAAACTGCATGTGATTATCATAAAGTGGGCATGTCTGTAAAGGGGAGACTCGTGGGTACCCATAGAACCCATTTTCAGGTCAAGGGACCCTTTTGAAAATGGCCATGCCAGTTTATTCTCGCAAAAATGTAAGTTTGTGCATTATTTAGCCCACTACAACCTAAAAATCGCAAGTTGTATTAATGCGTTAAAGAAATCAGTGGCGGTAAAACAAATTTGCGTTAATGCGTTATTATCACGTTAACTTTGACAGCCCTAGTATGCACATACTACAGATATCTTCATTAACAACATTTCTTCATTATGTAAATAGATAACTTAATGCAGGTGGCATTAAATTTCTTGCAAAACATATTTGCTATTGCAAATTAGTGGAATACGAATGCCATTTCTAGTAGACAAGGTTGGATGTGAAAGATGGAGCTCTTCACAAAGCATGATGGCAGGACAACTGAGTGTATGAACAGATGTTTGATTAAAGTCAGAATCAGGCATCCGATCAGGCTCTCTGTGTATGATGAAGGGAGTGTTTGAAGAGGTCAGCTGCTGGCTCCGGGAGCCCTTAGTGAACTCTGAATAACAGCAGAGGGGAGGTGTGATTGCACCATGAGTTTGTTTTTTACATTAGGATTTTGTGCAAGCCCTCCTTCTCAAGGACACTCCAGCAAGGTGGATGCCCGCTGTTACAGAGGAGGAAACCCTCCCGCTTAACATGTCTCCAACCGGCTGCACTTTTTGGAGAGCTGGCTGTTTGGAGATCATTGAAAGTGAATGCAGTGTGTTGCAGGAATGGCAATAAGACAGGCTGCCTTTCTTCACAGCAGAGGACGGAGTCAGAGGCCCTATTCTGAGCTCAGGCATTTTCTTTAGCAGCATCTCAGTGGGGGGTGAGAGAGCGATGGGTGGACTATTTTAGAATACTCAAACATAAAGAACAGTCAAAGGTCACTTATAGATCTCCTCCTCCTGAAGTTTCAAAACCAGTCGGTTGATATAAAACTGTGAGTAAATGTTGTTTTTAATAGACATAGTGCAGAGCTGGTCTTTCTGGCATTTCTTTCAATGCCACACTTAATATAGAGAGTCCATTTTTGGGTTAGGGTTTAATAGTGAAACCCAGTGAGTCACATGTAAATATCACAGTGCATAATGTGGCTCTGATACATGCAGGTAGCGAGGCAGCCTATATAACTAATGCAGCAGCTGGAAAGGTGTGTTTGGTTGTAATGCCTGTAGACACCTGACTTCTCCCCCTTCATCCCCCAACCTCTCCCTCCCCAGTTATCTAGCTGCCCGGGAAACACCACTAGCAAGATTCAGGCTCTTGGAGACTTCACACAAAAGGCTTTTTACTGCGCTGTACGCAGTCTGAACCTTCACAGCTCTTAAATGTGAGCACTGCTCTAGATGTGCATCATGCCTGAAGGTCAAAGATTGCACTTGGACCTGAAAGAGAGTTCTAAAGTCTAGAGATGAGTGAATATAGAGTTTATGTGCTGTCCATTCGGGGTCCCAAACCCCGCTGAGTCATGTATGGAAAAATGCTACAAGACACGGGAACTTGGCTTGTGTCTTGAGGAGATTTTATTCATTGACGGCCTAAACTGTACACATACTGCACTGCTACACTCACAGCTAGTTACAGCTGACTTCATACTCACCATCACTCCGTCACGCACATACACTCCCTCGCTCTCTTTGTATGTCTCTCTCTCTCTTGACCGCAAACCCCGACACTCGCTAACATTAAGCACTGAGTTATGCCTTAAAGGAATTTGCTACTTGTATAACACATTTTAGTTTCAAAAACATCTTAAAAGTACTTAATTCCCACATGATTAGGCATGGCGGGCAGCCTGAGATGACCAGTGGCGCAGCTGCATCGGCACCGCTCTGTAACCCGAATGGTCAGAGACGCGCTCCAAGACCTCCCACAGTCCGTCAAAATGATGGACGGCCTTCAGATTTTTCTGTCATTTAAAAAAAAAAAATTCAGTCAATGACGGAAAATATTCTGTTAACACAACCTTTGCCTTCAAGTCAGCTGCAAAACAGCATTGCAATCAATTTTTTTTTTTTTGAATATAATATATAAGAAATATTATTTAGGCTGCAGGTTTGGAAGTCTCTTATTTACTGTATGTGGTGTGGAAGAGCCACTGTTGTTGTTGGGTATTTGATCTTGGCCATAGATTGATTATTAATTGCTTTAATTAAGAAGACATGGATCTTTGCACTTGTTCCCTGAATGAACAGGCTGACAGTACAGTAGTTCAGTGTGACTGTGTTGCTGTGTTTTTATGGCCAAGGCGTATTATGGGAACACCACCTGCACATTCTAGGGCACCTTCTGTCCCCTGCCTCGCACTTTCTTGTGTCGTGTCTGCGGTAGAGCAATTTTCTAATCAAGGTTTAATTAGAGAGGGGAAGCTCAGCGTCTCCCCTCTTAATGATCGACAAAGCAGCTAAATTGTCAAGCCTGTGGAGTCTCTAATGGGAAAAGTTGAGGGGCCCTGGGTGGCAATGCAGCCAATGAACCGACGGCATTGAAAGAAAGATCATGAATCTTCACTCTGAAGCAATTACAAAAGCTGCTGAAAGGACATTCTCTAACCATTCGTTATTTCATTTGGCTTTGTGGTAGACTGTTTTCATAGGCGCTCAAGCCTTCTTGAAACATGAAGTGGAAAATTCAGAAAAGATAGGCTATAGATGGAAGGAAAGGGCTCGACGATCATTTACTTTTTGCTCGAGGAGCCACATGAAACATTGTGACAGATGTGGCTGGAGTGGGGCTAATATCGGCTGAATGCCATTGCACTTTGGGTAATGCAAAGTAGCTTGACATTTAAGGAGCAGAGGCTGCGTGTAATTGGAGCTGTGGCCTCTCTGTGGGTACTCTCCTCCCACTCTGGCTCAAGACAAAGCCAACAACTGTGAAAAATATTGAGCCCACTAAATGAACAACTGAGAGCCAAGTCAGGACAAATTGGTCACATCCACTACCTGTTTTTTAATGAAAGGAGAGACAAGAGACTGCTGCTCAACAGTGGAGAACAACATTAGCAGTTGTATTTTAAGTAAGGTACACAATTTAAACATCTCCTTTGTGGTGATGGGGAATCTGTGAAGTTCATAGAGGTATAAAGAATTATAGCCAGGGCAGACATGGAGTAACAACTCTTTCCTGATGGTTAACCCTGCTGAAGACCTCTGTCTTAAGACTTGACCTAGCTCTGTCCTGTTTAATTTGTCACTCCCAAAAGTCAGAAAGAATGCAATTCCAATGGCATCATAAAAAGGCAATAAACTGACATTAAACGGCATATTCATATGTGATCCTGCTCGTAAAATTATGTAGAATAATTGCTCCTCTCTCTCAGATGAAAGGGCAAGGAGCAAGAGGATTTACTGCCTTAATGACCAAAGTGGCATAACACTGACTGTCTGCAGGCTACCACTGCCAATATGTCATCCCTGAGAAGATGTACCATAGCCAAGTGAGCAAATCAAGGACAAGATGTTGTACTTGCAAAAGCAAATTTTTAAAGCCATATCTGTTGTGCCAGCATCAACGATTTTCTCAAATTTAATGGTAAACTTGTGGCTTACTAATAGAAGCTAAAAAGTGTATGAAATTGTGATTGAAGTTTCCCTAAAAATACTTTTATTTGATAAAGCAAAATCTAATGCTGTGATTTGAAGTTGGAACATCATCAGTGTGTAGCTGCCAATACACCTTTTTATCTCAATATATAAAACATACCATGAGAAAAAAAATCCTATAATTATGCTATGCAAAAAGGAGCCCTTTCTCCTAAAATTTACGTTCCCATATCTGAGGGAAACATATTTCGTTGCGGATTACGTTGGTTGTTGACATATCACAAAAACATTTCTAATCATACATTTAGCCCGCTTAGGGAGGAGGTCAGGGTAGTGGATGGGTCAAACAAACACAGGACTTTCACCCAGGAGATTGCTGTTTTGTCCAGTGTGAAACTAAAAGTCAACGTTCACTTATTTTAATTTACGACCGTAGCTTAATAACGTAACAGACATAGTAATTTTAAGCCAAACCATTGTTTTTTTAACTAAGGCTGTTAAAGTTAACGCGACAACGTGTTAATGCAAATTCGTTTTAACCTCACTAATTTCTTCAACGCATCAACTCAATTAGCGTTTTTTTAGGTTGTAGTGGGGAGGTTAATTAACGCTCCAAACTTATGCTAAATTTTGGCGAGGAAAAACTGGCATGGCTATTTTCAAAGGGGTCCCTTGACCTCTGACCTCAAGATATGTGAATGAAAATGGGTTCTATGGGTACCCACGAGTCTCCCCTTTACAGACATGCCCACTTTATGATCATCACATGCAGTTTTGGGCAAGTCATAGTCAAGTCAGCACACTGACACACTGACAGCTGTTGTTGCCTGTTGGGTTGCAGTTTGCCATCTTATGATTTGAGCATATTTTTTAAGCTAAATGCAGTACCTGTGAGGGTTTCTGGACAATATTTGTCATTGTTTTGTGTTGGTAATTGATTTTCAATAATAAATATATACATACATTTGCATAAAGCAGCATATTTGTCCACTCCCATGTTGATAAGAGTATTAAATACTTGACAAATCTCCCTTTAAGGTACATTTTGAACAGATAAAAAATGTGTGATTAATTTGCAATTAATTGCGATTAACTATGGACAATCATGCAATTAATGGCGATTGAATATTTTAATTGATTGACAGCCCTTTTTTTTTCACTAAACCTAACCAAGTAGTTTTGTTGCCTAAACTGTTACGTTAACCACATGTTTAAAACTGCGACCATAATCCGGGAGAAAATACGTTTTCCTCATTGTATGGGAATGTCCTTTTTTAGGAGTTGGCAAAAAGGGTCTTGACAGAAAGTCTGCAAAATATGTTCAATACACTTAATTGAGACCGTCTATATTGTATGTTCCTGTTTTCTGCAGTGTTGTTTTCATTGCTCAACTTCTAAATTATTTATACGGTAGAAGGCCTCCACCATTTTCTCTGCAAAGTGTGAAATCCATGGCCTGCATGCCTCTTCATCAGAAAGCTTCAGTTCCCACGAATGCACAGGAACAGCTCTGCTCACTCATGCTGTATAAAACCGCTGTGTAAAATACACAGTCATTTTCTCCGACTGTCTGGGTGGAGGGTTGTTTGAGTCCATGACCCTGTAATTCCCCCTCTCGCTCTTGGAGCGGCCCACCCAATTATACTTTTACAGACGGCTCCAGACTCCCGTTGCTTGGCGCGATTCTTCTCAATTTCCCCCGTCTGTCAATATGAATTGAGATCTTGCGAAGATGGCCCCATTGTGGCAGTCAAAATGATATATTATATTCAACGACTGTCATATCAAATTACCTGCAAGGAAACAGCTCATATAGCATGCCAATGAAACGTTGACTGTGCCCTAAGGCTGTCACGGCAATGAGTCTAAAGGGAAGAACTCTGAGGACCATAAGGAGGTGTTCTTTGTATAGATTGTGGTGATCACTGTGCTGTGTAGCCCTCACATTGCTACACCTCCTCACTATCAAATCAAATTGCTGCTGTCTAATAAATTAAAACAACAGGGGGTGTAGCCCCCCCGTACCTCTCCATGCCCAAATCAATAGTGTCCCCTCTTGGCTGACAGCTTAATCGCCTGTACTGCCTGACCCAACAAAATAAAAGCCCATTGTGCTGGCCCAGCACTTTTTCTCGCCTCTCTCCCACTCTGACCTTGCTAAAGCCAATAAACTCCACTCCTCCTCCTCACTCTCCCCCAGTGGTGTCTCATTCAGAGGACGGAGACCAGATAACACATGTAATAAGTGCGTCCATCCTCTCCATCGATACAAGTGCCGATCCAAAGTAGGTATTAATAAAGAATGGGCGCTTGACCGAGGCAGGGCAATGATTTTACTTGATACAGATATCGATAAGACATTCAATAGAGGCTGTTGTCAGTAAGAATCAGGCCCAGCATTGGTCCATTGTCTGCCTAAGATCCTCTGGCATGCTTTGGCTGATAGCAAGACAGAAGTGACCCCAGCGCAAAATCGATGCAGCCGCTGCATTCTGAGAGCAAAGCTGTTTTTTCACTTGACTGCCTTTTTGGAAAACACAATCCAATCTGGCTTTATTGGTTTCACAGTAAGTGTTAAGGTGATTGCCGCTGATCTGGGCTGTTGGTTAATGGAGCACAAAACTTTAGACTTCAAGCTGAGATCTATAACTTTCACCATGTTCACACTACAGTAAAGATGACATACAGTACACATATACTGCATTTGCGCCGTTGTTTCTCCTCATGTTGTTGGTTTGTCCTAAAAATGGAATCGATGATCAAGTTCATCATTTACATAACATGAACTTGTCGCAATCTGCAACTGTAAGCACCCCGTTCTAGATCACAAACACCCACCCACCAGCACCACCCAGCGTATAAGAAGCATTTAACTTCAACGTCACGATGAAAACATCAGTTCTGTGTGGACCGATGAAGAATCTGTTACCTCAAATGAAAAAGTGAAGCATAAAAACCTGCCAGTGTGGTGGATAACCTTCTGAGATTTACTCACCAAACGGAAAATCTACCCGCATTTTGATGCAAACTTAAAGACAGGGTCGACGATGTTGGAAAGCTAGCATAATTTGAAAGTAGCATTGCCTCAGGAGCTCCGTCTAAACCCACCCCCTCCCCTCGGGGCTCCTTCCCAGACAACGCCCACCACACACATGCACGAGCACCGCCGCATCGTAACTACTTCACAGACACAAAGCTGAGAGAGGACCTCAACTCAACAAAGCTACCTCATGACAAGTAACGCGGCAGTGCTACTGCATATGTCATGAATTCACTGTAAGAATTCTTATTCTTAATGGGAGAATATGAATATAATGGGACCGTCTACAATGGATTCCAGCTTTGGCAAGAATAGGCTGCATTATTTGGCCACATTTGGAGGAGCTTTTGCATTAAGCCAGCCTTTTTGACCCATTGTGATGTATTCAATATCGAAATTCACACGTATAAGGAGGCGTCCCAGAGACCCATTGTGATGTATTCAATATTGAAATGCACACGTGTAAGGAGGCGTCCCTGAGACTCTGTTCCTATTTTGCTGTTTGTTTAGATGTCCCATGAGGGATTTTGAAGTGTGATGGATTAACGTTGCGTGTGAATGTAGTTGGCACAGTCCACAGATAAAAGGGCAGTCTGATAAAATATGTTTACTCTCCCCTGTCCTGTCAGCCCGCCTCGCATTCTTTTGGCTTGTTCTGCTCCAATTAATACCCCGCTAATTCTATAAATATAACAACAGCTTTAATTAGGCCTGCCTGTAATCTCAGCACCGTGAAACAGATTGCCACAGGTAAAGAAACACTCCATAGAAATGATACTACATCCTGCTTGGGGGAGGGGGGGTGAAAGGAGGAAATGAAATGGAGCGATGAAATTGAAATGTGATCCCAACGGAAATTAGCATGCTGAAATGGGCCTGAAAATATTTATGATCCCATCACAGCTGTTTTTTGCTTTTGTTTGTTCATCTTTTTTAGTTTTTAATTACTGCCGCTGCCTACAATACCTCATTCAGAAGAGCATCACACATAGACTTTGGTGTACTTACACTCACTCAAATGAGAAAATACACAGCAAGATACAGAGTATCTTATTAGTAGGTGTGTGACAAGAGATATATTGAGCGGGGGGGCTGTTCTGGGAGACTGTGCTGCCAGGAGAAAACCTAAATTTTATTGCATTAACAGCGATAAAATGCTTATTGCCAATGCTTTTGCAAGTGGCCTAGAATTAATAAATAACTTGGTGAACATTGTTGTTTGTTAGGACTGTCACGATTCTCCATTGTTAGACTATGGAGTCTTGATTCGTAAAGATCAACATATCATTGCTTTTATCCCCTGACAACCGTGATTTACATTTTCATATTATTATTAAAAGATTGGCTACATGGTATCAAGTGTGATATAACCACCCAACCCGATGTAATAGACCCGCTTGTTCACCAGTGTCGCTGTCATGGTTTGCCTCACCGAGGTGTGAAATTCACACACGTGTATGAAGGTGCAATAGCCTATTAGCAGGGTAGATAGGTAGGTAGGTATCCTATTCAGGGTCGTGGGGGGGCTGGAGGTGATCCCAGCTGACATTGGGCGAAGGCGGGGTACACACTGGACAGGTCGCCAGACTATCACAGGGTTGGCACATAGAGACAGACAACCATTCACACTCACATTCACACCTAGGGGCAATTTAGAGTCAACAATTAACCTAACCTGCATGTCTTTGGACTGTGGGAGGAAGCCGGAGAAAACCCACGCTAACGCGGCGAGAACATGCAAACTCCACACAGAAGGGCTCCAAGCCAGGTTTGAACCTGTGCTGTGAGGCAACAGTGCTAATCACTGCACCACCGTGCAGCCCACTGCCTATAGTCTCTGTTATGAATGTCATGGCAGTTGTCTTGTTGGCCACTTAAACATTCATATTCATAAAAGAATGTGTTGTTCGAGCCAAGAGTTTCGAGACTTTGGTTCCAGCTTTTGAATGGTTGTAAATTCAGAAAACTCTACGATAAAAGAGCATGTTGGTGCTGAGAGAGAGAGTAGGTGTCGTCCCTTGCATTGACTGTAGTTAATCTAGCAGATGGCTTTAAATGTACTGTAGTGCTTGAAAAAAAGCATTGCTTATCAGCATGCTACAGTACAGTACAGCAAATTATAGTTCATTTTCTCTTAATACAATCTATTTAAATATAAAAAGTCCAAATTCCAAAGTCATTTGCAATGTCAACGCTTTACAGATCTCAAGTAATTAGGCATATGTGATTGTTTTAAATAAAATACAAATTACAGAAATGTATTGTGTTTGTAGATAACCCTCCAGCAGAATCTTCATTCAAAGTAAAGTGGAATATGTGGTCAATGAAATGGAACGTGCTGGATGAAGTAAACAAGGTGAGCGGTTAGCCGGGGAGCAACTGTGGTCGAAGAGTTTTCTACCATTTTTGTTACATTGCCAGAGATAAAATTCCCCCGAGACTCTGGCTTCTTGCCCTTTATCGTCAACTTAATTGACTCCCGTTTCATACCAATTCCTGTCAGACATACACATTGGATGTCTTGTAGTCTCTCACAGATTCTCCCATGTGTTGCCGCACAGAGATCTTACCATAAACTGCACATTGCATATTCATTGGTTAGAATTTGCCTTCACCTCAGGGATATCTTCTGAGTAAAATGCACCGTCTCCCTCTCTCCTTCCAGCTGGGATGCTCAGTCTTGCATTGGCTGAAAACACAAGGAGGATTTTCATGTGCATAACGCAGTGCCCCCTGCTCCCTGCATGTTAATTTGTCAAGGTCACAGATAGTCCGTAGCATGGGTTGTTTTGATCGCACAGTCCTCCAACAGGAGTGACCACCCTTATTAGGGGAAAGCTCAGCTCTGGTGATCATGTGGTGATTAATATTCATAAGCAGGGAGGCAAAGAAGAGCCTCTGACTGCCTACCAGCTATTTTACCTGATCCTACATGGGTTTTATGTAAATGCCTCTGCAGCTCTGTATACATTATTGAGATCAACTGGAAAAGTTGGAGGACATATGCTCACCCACAGATGTTGTTAAGGCTTTAATGGGGATAGTGATTAAGGTCTTTGCTGTCAAGTCAGTTTTGCCTGCATGTAACAAGCTCTTCATATCCTTTAGTCTCCCGCTCAATAATCTTTAAGATTTCACTTAAGGAGAAGATTTTTCGTGTGCGGCAATTAAGTATTCGTTCCCCAATGACTCTTTGGTTTCCCTGAATCACTGCCTCTCTGTCAGAGAATGCACTGAATGGACAACAGTGATGCCAAAATAGTGGCTCATTCCAAAATAGTAGGGCAGTCAATCGATTATTATATTTAATCACGATTAATCGCAAATTAATTTGCATATTTTTTATCTGTTCAAATATACCTTAAAGGGAGATTTGTCAAGTATTTAATACTCTTATCAACATGGGAGAGGGGAAATATGCTGCTTTATGCAAATGTATGTATATATTTAGTATTGGAAATCAATTAATAACACAAAACAATGACAAATATTGTCCAGAAACCCTCACAGGTACTGCATTTAGCATAAAAAATATGCTCAAATCATGGCAAACATGGCAAACTCAACAGGCAACAACAGCTGTCAGTGCTGATTGACTATGACTTGCCCCAAACTGCATGTGATTATCATAAAGTGGGCATGTCTGTAAAGGGGAGACTCGTGGGTACCCATAGAACCCATTTTCATTCACATATTTTAAGGTCAGCGGTCAAGGGACCCCTTTGAAAATGGCCATGACAGTTTTTCTTAGCCAAAATGTAGCATTAGTTTAGAGCGTTATTTAGCCTCCTTCGCGACAAGCTACTATGACGTGGTTAGTACTAATGGATTTCATATGATACCACTATCTTTAATCTAGCCTTTAAAACCTGCTACAACCTTCGAAAGATTGATTGCGTTAAAGAAATTAGTGGCGTTAAAATGAATAACATGTTATTATCGCATTAACTGTGACAGTCCTACAAAATAGCTTTAGTAATTCGTATCAAATGTTGGAAAGAAGAGAGCCTGGATATTAACCGTGACCACAGATTGCCAGGTGGGCTGCTGTTAGAGGTGAAACTGTTCACCAAATTGAGGTTTGCATGTGACAAATTTAAAACAAATTATATTGTCTCAAGGTTATTGGAGGTCTACGGTGCACTGTAAATCATTAGAAGAGTGTGTATGGGCACAGGTGTTTTCAAATATTAACACACCATCTCAATAGCTTAATATTAATTGCATGAAATGTCTCATGCTGGCTCTTAATAAGACATTCATATCTGAAATGGATGGTAATGGCCTCGGGGCATGGTGCTAAGAAATTGAACCTGTCAGCTGTTCATCTGTACTCAACGTCTACGCTCTCTTCCATGATTCATAGCCTTTTCATTTCTCTAGCTTTTTGAAATGAAAGTATGGTGTGGAATACATTTATTGCATTTTAGTCTACATGTGTTTAAGGTGTATAAATCCGTTGAGTTTGACCCATTTTACCAGCATACTAAACTCTGAAATCAATCCGCTCTCTGTGCCGTGCCTTGTCTGTAAACATTCCCCAGATGGCAGAGTGTGCAATGATATGATCAGAGTCTGAAGCAACAGTGGTGTATTTCCTGCCTCCCTCTCTGCACACACTGACAAGAAACTCATTAAAGGATAACTTCAGTATTTTTCAACCTGCACCCTATTTTCCCATGTGTTTGTGTCTAAGTGACTATTGGGGACAACAATTTCTGAAATTGGTCCAGTATTGAGGGAGAACGTTGTAACTGGCAGCCATGAAATGAGGGCAAGTGAGCAGTGTCAGTGCAACGTTACGTCCCTAAAGGTGCTTGTTTTTGCCACTGACAGGCTCAGATTGGAAAGGATCCTACAGAGAAGCGTTTTTCTTACCTTTGTTTGTAATTGTGTCCAAGTCCCGCTCAAGGAGAAGTCTCATTGTGAAATCTGAATATCCGTATACTCTGGCTCAAATAAATACGCGCGGCCTTCGAATTCAAAGACCTCATCCACATTGTGGAAATAATCTAAATATACAGCCTTGACATTGAAAATCTTTTTGACAACACTAAACTATGCTTTCTGTACTCCAACATAACAAACTCTGCCAGGCTGACACTCACGTTTCCACCATGGATGTATTCCACTATCCCACCGCTGTCTTCCAGCAACACGTCACCTCGCCAGATTTCAGAACGAGACCCTTTCTATAATTCAGAAACTTATAATAACAATCGGAGCCTGTCATGGTAAATAATAAGCACTTTTAGTGGACGTAAATGACGTTGCCAGCTTGCCCCAATAGCACCATATTGTAGCCCATGAGCAGCTGCCGTCTACGGTGCTCTCCCTCAATACGGGACCAATTTCAGAAATTGTTGTTCCTATTAGTCAGTTAGACACAAAAACATGGGAAAATAGGGTCCAGTTTGAAAAATACCAAAGTTACCCTTTAAGATAATTATTGGTGTCCTTGCAGCCCAACATCCATGGAAAATCCCCAGTTTGAATTCAGAGGGGGGCATTTGTGGCATTTCATCCTACTCTCCACCCAAATTTTCTGTCACTCACTGTCAACTGGCAAAATCTTTAAACTCTAAGGGGGAAGTCCATTAAGATTTAGTCACTAAACATTCAAATTGTTATCATTTACTAAATGAATACACAGAGATTTTGCACTGGTAAAATGGCACTGCTGAAAACTGTGTATGGTCTTGTCTGAAATGTAACTTCTGGGAAAAGCAGGCAGATCTAAGTGTGCGTATATCTCTTTTTTTAGTTTGGAAAAGCAGGTGTAAAACTTTTATGAGACACACATGGAGGGTGAGAGACTAACAAAGTCGGAAACGTAAATTAGAAGCAGCACTACAAAGATACTTTACCAGAGCTCTACTGGAGACCATCGCTATCCACAACAATGTAAAAGCCTGTTATTTTTCACACAACTTTACCTTTTTGTTTCCCACAGTTGCCTCCTGCTTGTTTTTTCTGTCATTTAATGGCTCATAGCAGCAGTGGGATATTAGTAAAGCAGCCAGAAATATGTATTAAGTTGATCATCATATAATTATCTGTTTAGAGAAGTAATTTTGTCAAAGTAGTTTAAAAGTTTTACCAAAAGTCCACAGTTAAGTGATTTTTCACAACTCATTCAGTTACTGATCTTTTTGTTGAGGCTATAACACATAGCCTTTTTCTCGCAGGATGAATAAATGCTTGCTGTTCCAAAAGTGTCTCTTCAACCAATATTCCAAGTTCAGCAGCATAAAAAATCTAGTTTTAGTCATTTTTTAGATTTGATTTCACCAGTTTTCATTTAAACTCAACACTATAATGCGTGTAAAGTGCATTAAAATCCAATTTGTTTAATTTCAGTTTCCACTAATAATTTTATTTAAGCTGACACCGCAACTCACTTGTCCCTTGTGCTATTGCTTAGAAGATCTCTGTTTAAAAAGCTTGTAATTATTCTGTTTTTCAAGTTATTCTGTGTCATGCACTTTATCTGATATACAGCCAGTCATTTGTCCTGTTCAGTCAGGATGCATGATATTCCCAGGTGTAAAGAGGGTCACAGACATGCAGCCTTTCTATCAGCAGAAGTTGTTTGACCAGGCACTCTACGGCACATATTTATGCATCTCTGTTTAGATAAGAGTCACCCTGGCTCCTTCACCACCTCACCTCCTCTCATTCCCACCATTGAGTCGCCTTATTAAAATGCTGAAAGGGCCACAGCAAAATGCCTCCGCTCACAATATGCTCTCCGTCAGACGCAGGCTTTGAATTCCATATGCACCAGTGGGTCACCTCTTTTGTCGTGATCCTTTGGGTAATAAAAAAACAAATACAAAGAGATAGCGTTTGGCCTCCTCTCCTCGTAACAACCTTCGTTTTTCATTCAGCAAAGCCTTTTATTTTCTCAGGGGTTTGATCCATTGTTAGTGCATTGTTGTCTGCTAGACATTGGGAAGGCCTGTGTACTGATTTGCAATTGCAGAATCATTTTCATGCTGGATTCTGTTCGTGTGAGTGTTGATGCTCTGGGCAAGAGCTTATTGTTTTTTGAGTTTCTACCAAAAACTCTCTTGTAAGTGGAATCATTTTTTTTACGTTGTATGATCTTGGTTCAGTGGTACACAAATATGTTTTAACAGTAGATGGAGACTTTAGGGTAGATCCCTAGAATTCAGTCTGTACTGTATTTTCACTTTTCACTGTATTTATTTCATCACATTTCATCTAGTTTTATTTACTTTTATAATGTGGTATAATGACATACACTAAATTTAACTTTTGAATTTTGATGTTCACTTATGCCGTTTCTGCTCATGTGTTATAGAATCGAACATTTCTTTGTTTGACATTCATGACTGTTTGTGTGACAGATTGTTTTTTACCCAGTTGGGCTACCTGGATAAAAAGGAGATTATATGAATTACAGAGAAAATCCATGGATTTCTCTTTCTCTCTCTTTCCTCTCCATCCCTCCATCTTGTTCATTAGCAACGCTCCTCAACCGTAATAAGGAATCTTAAAAGTGAAACGGCCCGGTGATTCAGAGGCAGCCACAGATGAGCAGTCAGGCCGACATGTTTGGTCCATATCAGGAATCCTCTAGCAAGACCTTTTCACTGCATCAATGGTGTCAAAGTCATAGCTCATTAGTTTGGATTACGGGGCTCTGCCAGGGAACAAGTCCCTTTCTCTGATGTTATATGACTGCCAATACAGTACTGACAGAAATGCCAAGGCTTGTTATGGAGACTCCTCAGTCAAGATGGCTTTTTCATCATTCAGTTATCCATAGCACGTTTATCTGAGGTAAATCCTCAAGTAAATTATGGCTTTAAAAGCCTAAAATGATTATTAACACTTTTACTGTCTGAAAATGTGCAAAGATGTAATAGTAGAAACACATGAAAGATGAAGCATATTGGTTACTAATGTTAGCATTGCAATCAGTAAAGTGCTTTATGAGTATTATAAGCAGGATTAGCCAGAACAGATGGCTTGCATAAAAACTATCTGTGTTATAAAATAGGTTTTTTAATTTCAAAGTTGAGTGAACAGTGGAGGAGCTCAAAGTAAATCCATATGCCAAGAAAATCACTCAGTGTGCTGATAGTTAAGAGTCTTCATTGTGTTGGTGCAATCTGTGAGAAAAACAGTGCATTGATAGTATAAGCGTACTGCAGGGCTTTAGGGCTGGCTTTTTTTTTAATATAGTGGTTAGACACATTACAGTTGTTAGACCTTTTTTTTGTCTTCTAATTCTGAGAGTGCTCACTGAGGTGTAGATCAGGGCGAGCATAAGCAATGGAAGTGTATTAAAACTTAGTTGGGAAACAAGTTGCACCACCTTTATCCAATATATTTATCGTGATTATGAGGAATAACAAAGATGCTCTATAACAAAAATGACACATTACAATCTCTGCCATTGGTTTGAAATGGTATACACTTCCTGTCTCCTAAGTGGGCGTGGTCATGGCATGTTTGCCCCCCCCCATCCCCCCACCTCGCTTGGAAGTGTTGTTAATGTCGTGTGGACTGATGAAAGCAGATTGGATTATATTTGCATAATGTATTTATATTTTGTTGTGCGAACCTTAGATATTTACACAGCTAACAGCCATGTTTAGCATTACGAAAATTAGTTAGCTATGGCGTTAGCGAACGTTAATTGCCACATCTAGCGAGAGTGTGTTGCTGAGACGGAGAAAGGTCTCGAACAAAGTTAATATCTCCTGATTTGTCTGTCTGAAAAATGCCATTTTAGTGCTAGAATGCTCTGAAGATATATGGCTCGTGAAAAATGGGTCCAATATTAACTTTGGTGACTATGGGGAGAAAGAATTAGTCATAATCTGAATTCACGTTCACTTCTCCCATTGGAGTTAATAGACTCAGGACATGCCGCTAGTCTCCTAAAGATTGGGGCAGTGGCACGTGACACATATACAGGAAACTCACTCTCTGTGCACCGTCTCCTTTCTGAACTGTCTCTGATTGTACATCCTAATCTTTTTTTTATTTTTTACAAATTGTTTTTGGTTTTTGTGGTGATAAAAGTCTTAGAACAATCATATCAGAGGTTACAAGCAGCCATAGACTTCTTGTAATCTCTGTCAAAACAAACTGTGTTTTGGCTTTTCCACCGCACCTCTGCTCTCAAGGTCTCATTAATGCGCTCTCATTTTTGGCAGCATTTTCACACATGTTTTTTGCTTTCTTTTAATACTGAGCCCCGGGTTAAAAATAATAATCGGTCTAGTCTCACTCCTCTCGTTATTCTCTAACAAAGAAATCCACACAGCCCTCTAGGAAGTACAGTGCATCGCTTCATTAAACTTCTGAATATTATGCTGTTTAAGGTGTTCTGATGTAGCTTACTTCTGTTTTTCCTGTAGGGCATACAGCCCAACATGCAGTAAAAACAGCACATGAACTCTCACAAACATTTATGATGACAGCTATTATGATGGAAGAGCTTTCAGGCGGCCTTAATGTCTTTTTATGGCCCAACCTTTGACATCCACTGTGTCAACAGGTAATAGAAGCACTCTACTGTAAGATGCAGATTGGTGAGGCAGCTGGTGAAGCCCCTTGGGTCTCGCCGCTCCGCCTGGAATCTCTTTGGGGCTTCACCTGCTGTTCCCGTAGAGAAAACAGAGCGTTTCCACATATTGACTCTCAGTCAGCTTAGGGCAAAAGATCAAATTGCAGCTACAATCTCACAGGGGCCGACACTTAATCAGGTTCTTTAGTTGTGAGACACCTGCGACCAACGATGGGAGGTTTATGTTTTTTCAGGTTACTGTTGGAATTGGGGCAAAACTTGCGAGTGCAGATGCAGCAGTGCAGAGACAGAAATGAAAAAGGTGGTAATGTTTTTTTAACAGGCAGTCTGTACTTCAGTTTCCCTCTAAATTTCACATCGACAGCTCTGTTCAAGTGTGTCCTCAGCGCGGCACTGACCCAAGTCAACTGATGCTTCTGACAGATGGCAGAACACTCAATCACTTAAACTGTGCAGCGATACAATACTGAGGAGCAGTTGTAGTGACTTCTGAGGGTCGAGTTTATTATTAATGTGATGTATCAAAGTGGTGGTATACAATATAGACCTACTGTTTGGCAATTTGTATTGTGCTGGCGCTGTGAGAATGGGCTTTGAAGACGCTTTAGCCAGTTTTACTCATGTTCATTTATTGCTTAAACAGACGCGGCGGTGGATTTCAATATTGTTACTGAACGGTTCATTCACTTGCTTGTGCAGGCTACATGCACAAGATACCTGTAGACTGGCGCAGCAAAACCCGAGACAGGGGAACAAAATTGGTCCAATTCAGATTTTATAGAGCAGCTTTTGTTTCGTATTGTATTCCATTACCGGGGGGGGCTTGCTTTAGTGGCTCAGTGACCACTGATTTTCTGCCAGAGCCCATCACATTCGATAGGCTCCGGCTCCCCCCTCCTCCCAGTTAACGACAGAAAGCATTTCTCAGGGCTTTTAAACACTTCTTGGAGACTTATCTATAGCCCTGATGGCCTGTCCACACTAATCCATTTCAGCTCTGCACCTCCCTTATACCTTCTTATTGATAAAGTGGTACTATTTTATTAGACTTGAAGCTGGCAGAACAGCTCTTAAGGGAAATATCTTGTTTCTTCTTTTTTATTTTTTATTTGAAATGGTTTTAGAGGGTATGGAAAAGCCATTTGAATTATATGAGCTTTCATTTCATAAACTCAACGTCCTCCTCTCCAGTCAAGGCATATAGTATTTTAATAGTCTCTAATAAAATTCTTGTTTAAGTTAATGTATCATTAAATTGAAATAGAATAGTTTATAGTGTCATTTTCTCTGTTGTGCTGAAGGAGCCTGAGCTGCTATCAGATCCAGTGTGTGTCTGTGTTGGGTGGGTTTATTGACACTTAGCCAGAGAAGAGTAATTGGAGCTCTGAAGAGAAATGAGAGACAGAGAGGTAGACGGAGAGATAGAGGGTGAAGTTAGGAAAGAGAGATGAGATAGAGGGTCTAATCTATGAGGTGTCAGCCCAATGCCAGATGAAATCCACCACTCCTTTGATGAGGAAAGGCCTTGAGGTGCAGATCTAATAGGAGGGATTGGGAGAAGGATGGCTCCAATCTACAGGTCAATCCTGTTCAGGGTTCCCCACCGCTGAAAGGACAGAAGGATTATTAGAGCTCGAGGCTCAGGAGGAGCTTCTTGACTAAATTTAAACTATCATGAACACTGCTAGCCAAAAAAAAAATTATCCACTCCTACTGCACCTGGGTGGCTATGAAGACGATTTTGGAAAATTGTAAAATTCAACCATTTCACAAAAAACTTTATCATGTCTTTGTCACCTGAGTGAGGTCACGGCAAGGGGAGAGATAGAGGATGGATGAGGATGGAGAGCATGTCCAGGGCCAGCAGTTGGCTACGTCTTTAGGGAGTTAATACTGTTATCTCTGGGAGTGTACCTGTCACTAATCTGATTGTGGTCCTTTCATTTTCTCCATGGCAGATTGATGTTGAATAATCAAAGGTGCTGGTGCCCAGACAAAGCACAAGGCCACAGGGATTAGTTCCCGTCTAGGAGACATTGATTGGGTTTTAATGCCCACAAATATTGATGGACTGCAGAGTGGAGGGGCCCAAACACAAGGCTGGGTTTCTCTCAGAGCCAAGGCTCCCCATCCCTCCCCTCTGGAATCTGTGGTGTTGTTCAAGCACAAAAAGAAGAAAGATCACCACAGCTCAAAAAAGTGTGATATCCCAGTTCCACTCAGATATACATCTACTGTGTGTGCTTGCTATTTCTAATGCCTACTGATTGTGGGTGGCCCTGCCTGGCTCCAGAGGAGCTGGTGTGCTGCCATGTTTGCACACCAACTGGCAGCAAAGTAGGCACAGAGGGGCCAAAGATCTTTGATCAGTGGAGCAAAAAAAACAAACAGAGAAAGCCCTCTGGAGGAATGGCTTTCATCCTTTCTCTCTGTATCTCTCTCTCTATCAATCCCTCTCGTTATGATGATGCGTAGCAACCGGCAACACAGAATACACTGAATCATAAAGGAGAGCTCTGAACTCAATTGCATGGCGTACAAAAAAAGGTTTTGTATTCATTGCATATAAGCAAGCTGCAGATCAAAAGTACTCATTCAGATCATTCAGTCGCACAATCTACCCGCAGGCTATGCCTCATTGTGCTTGTTTATGCACCACTACCTGTGTGTGTGGTTGTGTGTGATGCTGTATCTCAGCCCTTGTGTAGGAAAAAATTGCCAGTCTGCCCGGGGAAACTGGCGAGACATCAAATATGGGAGCGATGCAGGTCACTCCCTGGGAAAATCGGAGGCTTCATGGAGCTCGGCTGCCGTGTCCTTGAATCCCAGCATTTCTCACTCGTCCTCCCACTCTTCCCCCAGAGTCAGTTCAACCCAGTTATCACACAATACATCCGGGCAAAGCCTGGGAACGCCATGCCACGGAGCAAAGGGCTGTTAAACCTGCGAGGAAATTGTTCATTACCATGGACTTGCCTTCCTTTCTCTCCATGCAGGTCTAATGTTATTACACTGCAAGTCGGAGCCTCAGTCGCCGTCTGCCCTGTACGGTGAGCTGCCGGTCTATCTCCTATGGCGTCATCTCTCAGCTCCAACGATGAGCTGATTGAGTTGCAGCTACAATGACAGATGCCTGTTAGTCTCACTGAGTCTGACGAATGGGGATTAGCTCCTCAGTCGACATGCGAGGAATTATAAGAGTCTCCCTATTTTATCCACCCACTAAACAAAAGGGGCCAGTTTAACTGAATGTGACTGCTAAGAAATAGCCAATGCCACTAACTTGCACAGACGATTGGCACTCAATGTAACAAAGAGAAGATTCGTCCAATTGCAATTTTATACATTCAAGCAGCTGGCACAGAGTACTTTCCACTGCATAAACTGTGGCTCGGCTGAATTGGCCTAAAACTGAGAGAAGGATCAGTTTTGGGATTTATTTTTATTTATTTATTCATTTATGCCAAGTGCAGTACCTGTGAGGGTTTCTGGACTATATTTGTCATTGTTTTGTGTTATTAATAGATTTCCATTAATAAATATATACATAAATTTGCATAAAGCAGCATATTTGCCCACTCCCATGTTGATAAGAGTGTTAAATATTTGACAAATAACCCTTTAAGGTACATTTTGAACAGATAGAAAATGTGCAAATGAATTTGCAATTAATCGTGATTAAATATTACAATCGACTGACAGCCCTACTATTTTGGAATGAGCCACTATTTTGGCATCACTGTTGTCCATTCAGTACATGCTCTGACAGAGAGGCAGTGAGTCAGAGAAACCAAAGAGTCATTGGGGAACGAATACATAATTTCCACACACGAAAAATCTTCTCCTTAAGTATTAAATACTTGACAAATCTTCCTTTAAGGTACATTTTGAACAGATAAAAAATTGTGTGATTAATTTGCGATTAATCGAGATTAACTATTGACAATCATGCGATTAATTGTGATTAAATATTTGAATCGATTGACAGCCCCAGTATTTTTTCTCTGGGGACCATGAATGCCTGTACAAAATCTCATTGCAGTCCATCAAATAGTTGTTGAGATATTTCTGTCTGGACCAAAGTGGTGGACCACAGTACTTTGAGGTCATGTGCCTACGACGTATTCATCTCGAGTGTTAAAGTACTCTTTTTGTTATGGACCAAGTCAACTTGGAGCCACAATGTGCAGCACTGTTGAATACCAGAGCCTCTAATGGGACCTTGTGGTTCAATGTGACAGTAAACTTTGACTTAACTGGTGGGCCTCTTGTCATCTCCCTGCTGAGGATGCCCTGAAATAATGAAAGCTTTATCTAACATCAAGGAGAAGAAAAAGCTCTCACGGTACTGACACCGAATTAGTTTGAAGATAAAGTTTCCCTGCGGACCTCCAAACTGTAGGTACAGAAACACCCTTTCATTCGGGTTCAGAATGCTTTATGTCTTCTCCCTCTCTTTGGCAGGCTTGTTCATTTTGTTCCTATCAGATAGGAGGCAATTCATCTTTTGTCTTTGTAGAGTAATAAAATGATTAAGTCAATTAAATGCCAGCCAAGTTCCACTGTGAGGAAAAGCTTCTTTGGCATTAAATTATCGAGCCTGGGTAATTTCTCTCACACTCACACGCACACGCTTTATTCATTTGTCTTGGTACAAGAAGACATCGCGTCCAACACTGACAGATAATGTGATATACATAAAGAGTTACGTATTTATCAGCAGTCCATTACAATCTTTAAGCTGTAAAATCTCAACACCAAGAGCTACACCCCTGTACCTGTCTCACTTGAGTGAGTAAAATACATAGATGTTCACCAGACAACACCGGAGAAACCAATTGGTACGTACCAAAAAAGAACGTGTCATTTTGCAAAAGGTCATCATCAACCTACAACTATGTAAAGGTCTGCCATCCTGTCTGTCTGTCAGCCTGGTTCAATGACAGACACCAGGCTGGGAGCCATCACTCCAGTTGACAACAAAAACCATCTGTCCCCCTGCTCATCATTAACCCTACTGGCGATGTCCCGGCCGCTGTGCTGACATAGATAGAGGAGAGAGATGGATGAGGCTCCCTGCTGAAATAACTGGCAAAAACTTGATACATCCCGGCACAGACGGACGATTGCGTCACAGCCTGGCACATTTTGTTGTAAGCAGCAACAGAATGATTCTTGACATTTGCTTTTTTTTTCAAAGTGCTTCAGTGTTACTGCCTGTAGAGAATGTCTTCAGGCTGGAGCTGATATGGATATTTCTGTCAGCAAGGATGAGGATTTCTCTCTCCAGCATGTGCTGCGATGCCAGCTGTACACAATGAAGTCATTCTAATAGGTTTTAGCACCATATGCTGTGATTACACGTTTGCACAATTGCACATTGCATAATTATGCAGCTATTATCTTTCATTACCCATAATCTATTGTAAGTCTAAATCCGATCTAAATCCTCATGCAATTTATTTATATGTACAAATTAATCTAGCAGCTAATCATCATTTTGCATCAAAATTGACTCCTGCAACGTTAAGCTGTGGTTTCATCCAAAAAGCAAATTGCAAATTGGACCAACTAGATACAGTTAAAACAACTAGGAGGTTTGATGAACAAGGCCCAGCCATTGTCATGTGATGTCAGCATTAAAGGGGACATATCATGAAAAACTTTTTCAGTGCTTGTACTCATACATTTGGGTATCTGGAGTTCCTACCAACCCACAAACTGTGGAATAAGACGACCCAGTCAGTTTTTTGTGGGCTGTCTAGATCAGAAAACATGTGATTCAATAAACCATTCAGATTTGGCTCCCCTTCCTATGTCACATGCAGGCTCATTAGATTATATCGAAAGAGTATAAAAGCAAAGAGACGAAACTCTTTGTAGGCGAATGTTTTACTGGTGCTTTCAGTCCAAAATGGCGGAAGCGTAGCTTTGCTTTTGGGCGCTGTTGTTGCAATGGAACGAACAATGGTCTTTCACTTCTTGGCAATATACATTCTGTGATATACCGCCCACAGCTTGAGAACTACCTTTTTAAAGGTGCACCTTAATTTTCTCACTAGCCAATCACAGCAGACTGGGCCTTTTCCCGGAGGGGGGCGGGGGGGGGCTTAAAGAGACAGGTGCTAAAACGGAGCGTTTCAGACAGGGTGAATACAGGTGTATTCAGACAGACAGTATGAGAAAAATAATGTTTTTTTTTTAACATTAAAGCATGTAAACATGTTCTAGTAGAAACCCATAATAAGTATAAACCTGAAAATGAGCATAACTCAGATTCAAATCACATAAGTCCTGCATGCATACTGCGTGATTTCAAGCATCTTTAAGGTTATATTGACTAAAGTGCATAGAGCAAGAACATGTTCGTTTGCTTTCCTAATAGAACAGAGGAATCTGATACATGACACAAGTACTTCAGGAGATGAGGTGCAGGTATTAATTATTTAGATGTGTATTGATATATATTTACTCAGCCGACACAGCAGAACACATTGGCCAGTTTGGATATGAAGGTACGCATCTATTAGCTCACTGGAAAATGCTGATGTATAAATATTTATGACCTTTTTTTTTTCTTTTATCTGAGGCAGTAATGTGATATTAATGATGAAATGTCCCAACAGAAATATGCCTACATCCATCATCAGACGTTATAGTGCATGAGATGAATAAAAAGCTTTTAATTGACCATTTCAACTTTCTGAATCTACGCACTGATTATTCCCATTACAAATTCAACTTTTAAAAAAGGAACCTCAGCATATATGGGGTCTTTGGCAAGTGAGACTCGCTTAGTACTTTTTTTTGTAAATGGTGCTGTCTTTGAAACTAGCTGATGTTCACTTACAGTTTAATATCAAGCCCATATATATCAATACCACATGTAAAATTACAAGGACTGTCAAAGTTAATGCAATTATAACTTGTTAACGCAAATTTGTTTTAACGACACTAACGCATTAACACAACTTGTGATATTTTGAACATATAAAAAATGTACAATTAATCACGATTATCTATGGACAATCATGTGATTAATCACGATTAAATATTTTAATCGATTGACAGCCCTAAAAATGACCAATTGTATAGCAAACACAACTCAAAGCTAGTTTCAGTGTAGCCATATAGAGTGTGACAAGGCGAAGAGTATGCTAACATTCTCACAATGACAATGTTATTGCTGGTTTTTAATGTTCACGTTTCGCGGATCAGCAACTAATTAGCACTAAACACAAAGTACAGCTTAGGCTGATGGGAATTTCATTAGTTTTGCAGGTATTTGGTCATAATCCAAAGTATTTGACTAATTAAAATGTTGACCTGATGGTGGCTCTAGATGAAAGGTTATTACAGTTTGATAATCATCCATCTACTAGTTGTTGAGACATTTCACTCAAAACCACAAATGTCAACCTTGAAGTCACAGGATCACCAAAATAGGCTTCTTTCTCTGGAACATGACTGTTAGCACAACATTTCATGGCAATCCTTCCCATGGTTTTAGAGATATTTCAGTCGGAGACAAAGTGGTGGACTGACCGACCAACAACCCGACGTTACAGTACCATCCCTCGGTGTTAGCATGGTTAAAAAGTACTTGGCCAGTAAAAGAATTAAAAATGAATTAATAAGCAGAATTTGTTCTTTAAGAAAGAAAATGACCCTAAAAAAGGAAAAGACAGAAATGCAAATATTTAATTGTAATTGATCATCAGATGACACAGCACTTTCTTTATCCACCTGCATGGTTTTAAGTGCACGGCCAGCTGACGCAGGTATAAGAGAAAATGCCCTTGAAAAGAACAGCACGTCTTACATGGTAGCGAGTGGTTTCAAACAAATGGTGAGAATGCTCGATAAGAGATACGATCTGCCATTGAGAACATATTTCTCTCAAAAAAAGCCTCGGCTGAGCGGCACAATAAATGTCATGACAGCATAGCAGCTGTGATTAAAGACATCCAACATGTGGCCACAGCCACAGATATATGTTCAAGCTGCGCCATAGAGCCCCATATGAACTGACCCTGGTCCTCACCATACAGAAAAACCTCTGCCAATGTCTTGCAGGTTGGAAGTGTCAACTGGATGAATGGGTCATGATGGATGTGGTCAGGATTATAAATCTCTCTGCAGTCAGTGATGCTGATGCTTCAAGCCATGGAAATATTGCTGACACATTTCATCCCCAGATTCATGCAGGTTTTTTTCATGATGCTGTTATAATATTTTTATAAGATGTCTTTAACTTAAGATACTCAAAGTTGGTAGAAAGAAAGTGGAAGTGTTTAAGGTAAAGTATTAAGGCTGTGTATTGGCAAGAATCTGGCGATACGATACGTAACGGGGTAACGATTTAGTATATTGCGACACTGTAAGCAAGGCAATATATTGCGATTTTTACAATAATACAATTGGACTCATTGGATCCACAAGAGTCTCAGCTTTTCAGTGATACCCAATTTATGCAATTCCAAGACTGTTTAGGGACCCCAGTATGCAGAAATATTCAAATACACCATTTTAGAATAGGTGAAAATAACACCTTCGTACTGCATGCAAAAAACGGCCCCAAAACTGCATGTGATTATCATAAAGTAGGCATCTATGTAAAGGGGAGACTCGTGGGTACCCATAGAACCCATTTTCATTCACATATCTTGAGGTCAGAGGTCAAGGGACCCCTTTGAAAATGGCCATGCCAGTTTTTCCTTTCCAAAATTTAGTGTAATTTTGGAGCGTTATTTAGCCTCCTTCGCGACATGCAAGTATGACATGGTTGGTACCAATGGATTCCTTAGGTTTTCTAGTTTCATTTGATGCCAGTACCTTCACTCTACCCGAGCCCGCTACAACCTCCGAAAGGCAGAATAGCGGCTGGGTCCGCCGGTGGGCCATCGGATTTTTAAGAGGTTAATTAAAAACACACAACGTTTTGGAGAATCGATACAATATCGCAAAACATAATATCACGATACACATATGAATCAATATTTTCTTACACCCCTATAAATTATGGTATGCTAAAATCTTCTGAGACGCAGTAAATTTTCACCTTCCACACTTCAATTTTGATGTATAGTTTCTGCCTTGAATCCCCCTTGATGTCTTTCTCACCGCCTGTTTTTCCTATCTCTCGCCCACACACATATTTTAAGTAGAAAAACTTTACCTTGATTGGTGAGTTATTGATGTGGCATGCTGAATCTGCTCTTTTATTTGAGCTGGTGTAGATATAAGCAGTAAAAGGATCAACCTGAACTGCCTGTCGTGAGCAGTGCCCTTGATTGGCCGTCAGTACCGTGAACAACCAGTCAAGCATTCTCATCATGTTTGCCTCTTGAACATATTGGCAGTACTTGGCAGAAGGGCATGGGAAATTGACTTGGCAGTAAATGGAGTGAGGTGAAGTGTTTTTTGGTGTACACGTGCGAGAAAAAGAGACAGAATCGAAGACAGACATGGAGTTCTGTGTAAATTAGGCTAAATTGTGAGAGTCACAAGAGGCTGACGAGTTTGTTATTGTAATAAACATAAAAGCATTCTTTCCAAATGAAAGCCAGCATCTAATGTTGGTTAGAAAACACATTCCTCGGAGAATGTTGCAACACACTCTAATTGGCTCAATATAAATAGGAATGCAAACTGTCAGTTTTAATTAATGCGTTGATAATTACCATCTCACTCAGAAAGAGGTGTCGGGGCTTTTGTGGTACAGCAACAAACAAAGTGTGCTGGTGTATAATTCCATGCATCTGTTTATCATATTTAAACCATTGTCTTTAATTAGATGTTGTTTATTGGTTGTGCTCCAACAACGTGGCAAAGAGTAGTAATAGTAAAAGGAGAAGAAAGCTTGCTTTTACATGCTCACACCATGAACAGATTTAATAAAACTCACACCAGGTTGCTAATAAATGAATGAAGCTTATTAATGAGAACAGCATACAGTGTGTGAACTTGTAATTTACAATTTGCTGTTTTGGATTCTGTTCAGCACCTATCGTAGAGCATTATAATCTGAATGTTTTAACTCGCTCTTCAAGGTGTACTCAAGCGATTTTATCATTGTACTTCCATCCGCTTTGGCCATTTTGTTTCCACTTCTTTATTCAGCCTGAGATTGTGTTAGCTCTTTTGCATTTGGGAGGGAGTCTAACCAGCCAGTAGTGACTAACATATCTGTCCTGTCTACACAATTATTATATGATACCTGCTAGATGCCGTTAAATTAATTGAGCGTGAAAGTTCATCCTTGACCTTGGAAACAGTTATTTGACAAGTCGTAAGTTAAGGTTCAATTAAAGGTCTTTTCAAGTTGAAAACTAGTAAATTAAGTTGAGGTTGTTGTTTTTTTATCTTGAAGCTGGAGTGTGGGACTATTACATATAAATGAACCTCTGTTACATTCAAGCCCTTTCCAAATGAGTTCACACAGTGCTGATTAAGCCTATCGACGCCAGGGAAAGCTCTCTGTATTTCACAGTATACCGGAGTTGTGGTGTCTGGCATCTGTGGTAACTTTTAGGCTTGTGAGTCGCCCAACGTAAGCATAATAATAATACATTGCTGTCATAACCCATTAATGTTTGAAATATGCTGATTTAGGAGCGGTTATTTCTGTAAGTTGACTTACAACAACCATCCCTTGCAGTTTTTCTTCAGCTATTTTTTCTGGCTCTGAGAGGTAAACCAGCCTGTAAAGCTCTGATTGGCTGTTTCGAAACGGCTGTCAATGAGCACAACCCGACCTACAGTATTTGAATCGCTGAAAGCACATCTTAGATGTGGGCAGTGGTTCAGAGGTCGGGCACCGGGCTAGTTCCTAGTATGGGTCAAGCTCCACACACAGGGCATCTTACCCAATGCATAATGCATCCTGATAGCACCTCTTCATTAGACCTTCCCTGCCTGGTAAAAGCCTGCTTCTTTCAAACTCCATGCCCTCCATGCAGTTTGTTACGCTAGTTTTTTGTTAACGGTTTGAAGTCTCAAGCCCATGCTGATATAACCCTGGTGACACCATCGGGGTTATTTTCTCAGGCTTCTGAAAGCTTCCTCCAGAGCCAGAGTAAACATTATAAAACAGGTTGAATAGTACTCCTTGTTATGAATAAACTGATCTCTGTGTTAAATCGGAGTGGTTCCCCTTTACAATAAGTCATGAAAGTAGTATTTCATCCAAAGGAATTCAGCTGTGCCATGTAGTTAACATTATAGCAAAGTAGCGTTGTTTGACCTCCGTATGGGATGAGCAGCTCAATGAATAAGCAGAGACAACTAATTAACCCCGAGTGCTCTTGTTTGTCACTGCGAGCAGTCTGTAGTGGATGTCAGAGCCATAGAGGCAACACCTTTAGCCCTTTGCAAGTTTCTTTGTTTGGCCCAGTTGGCCCAGTCTCCATCCCCGAGCTGATCGGTGTAATGACCTCGGTGAGAGAGTGGAGCAGAAATCAATATGACGGCCCCAGGTGTTTATGATGTGTGGATGCACTCTCTGGCCTCTGATTTAGAGAGGCTACTACAGAAAGAGAAAAAAATGTGTTGTTCACTTTTACGATTGTATCTTTCCCAGTCTCAGAGGACTTAAATCTTCATGCGGACTGAACTCTTGAACAGTTTGTTTCCACACTGCTTGAGATTCTGCACAAAACATCTAAGTGAGTTGAGAGGAAGATCTCAGCCAGACTTCATCCAGAGAAACTACGAGTCTGCTGACTGTTTCTCACAAATACAAACAGGGTGAAGGGGTCAGCAGACTGTGGGTGGGAAACATTTAGAGACAATACAGTATCAGTGTTTTAGTCATGCTCATAATGCTATTGTAGAAACTGTCTTCAGCTCCCTGTCTTGGAAAGATGCTGATTGGTCGACCTTCCTTGCTTCTTAGCTGATAGGCAGCCTCGGGTCCTGCCCATGGATGGCCCCGTTCATTCCTATGAAAGTTGCTCAGTGGCGCATGCTGCTAAAATGGCTCGACTTCCGTCTTGAAAAGTACCCTGATCTTCCGGCGATCTTCGGCATCCATTGGGCCTATCGGACATGCGCAGTAGCGTCCGCTCGGTCACATGACCTGGCGTTGTCACGGCTTGTGCAGTCGTCTCGGTCTGGGTCTCAGTCACATGAACGGAGGAAGGGAAATAACTCTGGATTCAGCTATTAGTGCGTTTTACAACTTTTAGGACCTAATGATTTAAATAAGGGATATTCGAGTGTTCGTACTGGGGAGTTGATTTACCTCAAAAATAATTATCCACTGAGTTACAGACGTCTCTTTCCCAATGTAAGTCTATGGGAAATGTCATTTGGGTCCAATGGCATCATGTGACGGACGCGTAAGTTGTAGTAACGCCGTTTGGCCACTACGAAAATTGGGATCAACGACCGGCGCTCTTCCTGGGGACTTGGTCCTGCCCCCTGGTGGACTGCATAGGCATAAAGATAGACCATGATATGGTAAAATACACCTTAAAATACAATTACCATCGTACCATTGATATTGTATAGTTTCAATTCGAACCAGCCTCTGCTTAAGCTGAACAGCAGACGGACTGTAGTGAGGATGTCATCAACAGACAAATCCTGCAGCTGCTCTGCAGACTGTGAATAATGAAAGTCTCTGAAGTCACCATGACAGCATCGTGAATATTTTACTGGAATATGGCCACATCTTCTAATTCACTGCTGTAAGCCTTGCACTAAAATGCGATTCATTTAGTTGCAATAAAAACTTCCACAGAGCCCACAGCGTTACTGACTTATTCATTTCAAATGGACCAACTCCATAAAGTGTCATCAGACGGCACCATTAATTCAGCTCTTGACAAACTTATAGAGACAGTTGTTTGTGGATATTGACGTTATTGTCCAAAATCACGGAAATAGAACAATGTTAATTTAGTTTTATGGTGACTGTTCCCCTTAAACTGCCCTGCATGGCAGCTACCAAGAGAGGAGAGTGATTAATGGAAGCAAGAGCTGGAACACCACCATATTACATCCTGGAGTGCTGGGGAGTGTGGGCTGTGTGTGTGTGTTATATCGGGCGATGGGGTTGGTAGAGATTTCACTCTCAATCAGCTCCATCTCAAAGTTCATGTCTACCTTGGGTGGTTCTGTGATCACTCAAATAGAAATAAAAGTGCATCAAATTCAGTGCAGCGGTTTCAGCATGGTGCTACATGCAGACAGTGTTTAATCATTAGGGCTGTCAATCAATATATTTAATCTATTTCAATATTTAATCACGCTTAATCGCATGATTGTCTATAGTTAATCGCAAATTAATTTCACATTTGGATCTGTTCAAAATGTACATAAAAGGGAGATTTGTCAAGTATTTAATACTCAACATGGAAGTGGGCAAATATGCTGCTTTATGCAAATGTATGTATATATTTATTATTGGAAATCAATTAACAACACAAAACAATGACAGATATTGTCCAGAAACCCTCACAGGTACTGCATTTAGCATAAAAAATATGCTCCAATCATAATATGGCAAACTGCAGCCCAACAGGCAACAACAGCTGTCAGTCTGCTGGAAAACTGGGATTAGCAAAACCTAAAAAAAAGTTGCGTTAATGTGTTAAAAAAATGAGTGGCATGAAAACGAATTTGCGTTAACACATTATTATCATGTTAACTTTGACAGCCCTACTAATCATACATTCATAATAACCCTATTTTCTATCTATGGCAACATATGTGATGTTGGACTGCACTAACCACAGTCAAATTATTATTCTGTTATTGCAAATAAACTGCAGTTACTGCTCTGGACTGGCCAATAATTCAATATTATTTGACTTCCATCATGCTATTCTTTTACATAAGTGTTTTGTACATGGTGTATATAATAATTTCAAGCAATTTGCAATTAAAAACTAACAAAATTAGTCATTCTGTTTCACACGTGTAGCTTTGACCAATATAATGCCACTGGAACACTTCATTGCTTTGAATATTAGTTTTACTACCTTATGAATAATGTACATATACATATATTTTTCATACTGCAATATCAATATTGGGAAACAATATTAATTTCAGCCATTTCACCCAAGCCTACTGTAGACAGGAAACACTTCACACCTGTGCACCAGAGGGTTGTTACAGGGAAACGTCTACCAGACAGCAGATGGTTCAAACAGCATATGTAAAGCTTTGATATCAACACAGACAAGCAGAACAAAACACAATTTAAATAATGTTCTAGTTTATTTATCAATTCAATATAAATTGACACAGTAAATAACAGGATTATCCTTTAATGCTCATATTAATTGAGACATGTGAATAACACCACAAAATACAAAAAAAAAAATGTTTTGTTTCTTCGTACAGTTATTTATTTTGATTTGTGTGATAGTGTTTCATTATTGTTACACTCCACCACTCTCTCCCCATGGTAATGTAATGATTGATGCAAGTAATGCCTGTCCTCTGACTGAACTTTCCCATATGCACAGTAGAGGATGTCAATCATTCACGGAGTGTGTAAAATATGACACACCACAAGTGAGACATATATAAGCACAGCCGTTTCCTTCAGCAAGAAAAAGCCACAGTTGCATAATAAGGCAAACAGACTGCAGGCTACATATTTACATAAACAGGGGTCATAAAACCAGCCCTCCTGAGTCATTTGTGCTCAGGGCAAAGTGCTCTCAAGGAAAGAGATTTATCTGGCTTCATTACGCCTGCATGGTGAGGCTGGTGCAGCCATCATTTCTATTAGACACTTTTCTGGCTCATTAAACCTCATTATATATTGATCCTGTTCCTCAGGATGATAATGTACCATTTATTTCCATCGGTTCCACTTCCACCTCTTTATGCTTTCATTGTTCATAAAGTGTCATTGAGTGCCAGTAGAGATGCACACTGTTGTTTTAGATGACATGGCGGTTACAGCTCCTGCCCTGCCCGTACAACATAACACATTTCGGATCATTTTTGACGTGAAAAATATCTGCAGAGAGTTTACGACCCGTGTCAATGTGTGTTTTGTTGACATTAATTTATATGGCAGTGATCTCCAGAAAGACCATAAATTTGAGCTAATACCTACACAAGGCTTCTGCTCATAAAGACACTGAGAGTAAAGGCTTGTTTTCTTGGTTTTCTGATGTATTCTGAGGAGATTATTCAGTGTTGCTTGTGCCAAGCAGGAGGGTTTTAGAGTGCATTATATTGTTCTGTTCTTTTGCTCAGTGCTCGAGTACTCCTCTAGATCATCGACCCCATATGACATAGAGTGCTCCAGGGATGACGTATGTTTGTAGGCCAACCAGGAAGTTAGCCTCGCCCTGGGTTCCTTCGACAAAAGCCAATGGGATCTTTCCATTGTTTTTTTGTTTTTTTTAGATTTTTAATTAATAATCTTCACAAATGAATCGCCAGAAGTAAAAAGCTAACGTTAACGAGTATACACAATGAGGCTGGAAAGGCGGACGAGTTGGCGTGATGACGTTTAGTCTCATTTGACATCTTGTTAGCTACCGCATTTTTTAAGTCACATAAAGGCTTCAAAATTCATGAGTGGGATATTTATTGATGTATTTTATGTCGTAGAACAAAACCTTAAAATCTCTTAAGCTTGTGTTAACCACAGACCTTATTTCAGGCATCTAACTAAAAACCCATTCAAAAAACCCATTGACTTCCAGACGAGGGAACTTGAAGTGTTAAAATGCTAACTCATTTCTGGTTTAGGGCTCACTCCTGTAGCACTCTATTGCTATACAGGAACATACTCTGTATATTTCTGCACATATTCTGTATGATAAACATCTGCTGCACAGTTGCAGTCACCTTAATTGCACAATGTAATGTCTGTGTAATCACCTGAGCTGTCCATACAGTGATGTTGCTCATCTCTACCTACTGAGGATGAAATTGCTTTACATATTGTCACATTCTGCTCGTATGCATACCAATTGCATATTTACATTTGCATGCCGTGCTGACCGGACATGAAACATACGTCCACCTGTAAAAATTCTCGGTACAGGCGCAAACGGTTTTATTTATTAAAGCAACTTTATTTATTGTGTCGCTACATGCATCTCAGTCTCAGCTTCTTGCCATCACTATCTATATTCCAGTCTTTGATTTATTTGATGTTCTTTTTCCTGCACTTCTGCTACTGCAACCATGCAATTTCCCTGTGAGGATCATTAAAGTTTCATTTCAGCTCTTCTTACATAAACCTGTTTTACTCCCCCCCCCCACCCACCCTTTTTAAATCGCCCACTGGTTGTCCCTCACAAAGCATTGCACCATTGATGTCCTTTAGAGACCTTCCAGAGATGCAGCTTTTTAGGAAATCAGAACACCTGAATTGTTTTAATATTACAAAATAACATGGTAACTCCATGTGACAATGGCAGCTGTCAATCACTGTCAATTAGGGCTGTCAAAGTTAACGCAATAATAATGTGTTAACACAAATTCGTTTTAATGCCACAAAATTCTTTAACGTATTAGGTTGTAGCGGGTTCAGTTTTAAAGCTAGAGTGAAGATACTGGTATCATATGAAGCTAGAAAACCTGAGGTACCCATTGGTATCAACCATGTCATACTAGCTTGTCACAAAGGAGGATAAATATCACTCCAAACTAACACTATTGCCATGTTATGATTTGAGCATATTCTTTTATGCTAAATGCAGTACCTGTGAGGGTTTCTGGACAATATGTGTCATTGTTTTATGTTGTTTATTTATTTCCAATAATAAATATATACATACATTTACATGAAGCAAGCCAATTTACCCACTCCCATGTTGATAAGAGTATTAAATACTTGACAAATCTCCCTTTAAGGTACATTTTGAACAGAAACAAATTCGCGAAATTACAATTAAACATTTTAATGGATTGACAGCCCAACTGTCAATACAATGCTAAACACTGTATGTTTAAGAGCTGTAGTATGCGGCAGCAGTATTAAAACAGTATTGCTGTATTCCATCATACTAAAAATGCAATATTCAGTCAGTAATATCTGCAGTTTCACCTCTAATTCTTCATTTTCATAGATTATCTGGAGAGCCCTGTTTTGCTAAAATAGAGTCCTACAACTCCCAGTTCTGACAGTAAAAAAGACTTTAAGACCAGTTTGAGGTGTCTGTGGCCTCCTGTGCTCTGCCCCAGTTGTACCAGCTGAGTAGTTTTCTTTCTGGCTGTCAACTCACTTCACCCTCAGCCTTTGTTGTTCGTCCGCTGCATGATCAACTGCCTACGAAACAGTATGCAGTGTTTTTTGTGTGCATGGCAGGGACATGAACACAGTGACAACCCCTCAGTGGCCGTTCTCGCTGTCAGAGGGGTGAGGTCTCTGTCTGAGGCCACCTGGCTTCCCTCGGGGGACATAATTTATGATGCTAATGAAATGTGAGCATGCATAGGCCATCGGAAAGCAAGTGATGAATCTCTTGCGCCGAGCTCGTCATCCATCACAGAGGTTCCCCCCCGCCTGTAGAAGCCTACAGGAAGCCGGAGCCTGTTCTTCTCTGATTAATGTTTAGACTGATGCACCTCCAAGATTATCTCTTTTGATCGTGTCATCTCTTTGTTATTGCTGCTGCAGGCTTTCTCCGATTAGATCATGGACTCTATTTTCATACAAAGTCATTGTGAGAAATATTTGACTTTGCCTTAAGAGGAATTAAATCATCGAGCAGAATAACACATATACTGCTGCACTGCAAGGCTGTTCTGCAAACCAGACTTTCCTGCTGCTATTCCCTTATTAACCTTACTTATTTTCCATCAAGAGAAAAGTTTAGTTACGTGCCAATTGTGGCAGATAAGTTGTTTTGTTTAAATGCAGATTGGATCCATTTATTTCACTCAAAGAATGAACATTTGAACAGACAGTGGGGATTTTTGTAATTACATTTATCTGAGAATGTCCGTTGCTTTGTACACTGAAAAGTAATTTTGGTTTGCAGAGATTTGCAACCACTGCTACAGCTGCTGAATTTAAGCAGTCTTTTAGGCGTGTTTATTAAAGCCCAGCAGTGTTTATCTGTGTGAAAGACGTTTCACCCTCCAGAACGGCTGCCTTAATAAAGGTGCTTCAAATATATGCAAATATATACCCCTCCCTCTCTCCCTGTCCTTGTCTATCTTTCCTTGGATAAATTTCATTTTTCATGCAAGAAAGGATATAAGCAGAGATTCCACATCACTCAGTGGCGCAGGGTTAATTTATTCTTTGCATTATTTCTGCCAGGGCTGCAACTAAACATTTTCATTATTTTTGATAAAGAAGCCTTTTTCTGTTTTTAACTGAATAGTCAAAATCAGAACCTAAAGGGAAATCTTCCACACTGTGACTCTATAATACAGCAATGCGGGTCTGTCAGTTGGTCAGTCCACTACTTTGGTCCAGACTGAAATATCTCAACAACTATTGCATGGATTGACATGATATTTTGTACCGTCGTTCATGCTCCCCAGAGGATGAACCACACTGACTTTGGTGATCCCCTGATATTTCCTCAGGTTGATATTTTTGGCTCAGAATAGGCTCTGGAAGTTAGAATCCCACTTGTTCCCTCGACAAAAAGCCAGTGGGATTTTTCCATTGGGGTTTGGATTATTGCAAAAAATAGACTCTGTGGCAAAAGTGTATGATACTTACATGCTTTTTTCAGCAAGATATTCTTCACAAATGAACGCCACTTTTAGGATTTTTTTTAAGTGTGAATACAATCGCCAGAAGTAAAAAGCTAACGTTAGGCTATAAACCAACTACACCACGGTCGCATGAGCGCGAGTATACACGATGAGGCTGTAAAGGCGGATGTGTCGGCGTGATGACGTCAATTAGCCACTTGTTAGCAACTGCCTTTTTTAAGACATATAAAAGCTTTCACGAGTGGGATATTTACTGACATATTTTATGTTGTAGAACAAAATGTTAAAGTCTCTTAAGCTTAAGCGGACCTTATTTCAGTCATCTAACCGAAAACCCATTCAAAAAACCCATTGACATCGACACGAGGGAACTGGAAGTGCAAAAATGTTAACTAATTTCTGGGTTTTAAGACTCATTCCTGCACCACTCTATTAGGGACGTGCATTCCAAAAATACTATTCGATAATCACTTGGAACTAGTCGATTATTTTTCGAAAATCTTTCGAAATTTGTTTTGACACAAGCAGATACTGTAGCACTGTTACCTGCTGAGCCACCTCTAACAATGTCAACCTTTGCAAGTGTGTCTGCATGTTAAGTTGTATTAGGTTGTATTAGTGCTTCCATAATTAGATAGAAGTGGTGAACTAGTTAGACTAGTGCTAGAACATCGTTCATCTCAAATCAGTGGTCGGGTTATCTGAGCAGCTCCGTTCCAGTTCCCCCAACACACAGTGGTCTCTGTAGTGAGTCTGCATGAAACAACCCTGCCAAGACGCCCTCCTCCACCCCCGACGCTGTCATCTCCAATAGCTTTCCACCTTGCCATGATGAAGCGCCGGGCCCTTGCCCCCGTTGCCCTCCCCTCATGCATGCTGACTACTGAGCCAGCAGAGTCTAGAGAAAACAGGCACAGCTGGTGTGAGACATGAGGCAACGCTTTCTGCACCTACTATGGATGATGTGTTACTGAGCTTCACAGCATAAAAAGTAAACCACTTCTAAATTAATTAGCTCCAGTCAGAATGGTAATTAGTTTGAAAGTGCCAGGGATTTACTTTGTGTGAGATAAACGGGGAGAAAAAGGGAGCGCAGAGGAAAATGTAAATCAGTGAAGTAACAGAGAGTTAAAAGAAGAGGTGGAGTAGCTGACAAGTACCTCTGCTAATTCCACACTCCTGTCTCCGACGATGCCATACATCCTCCTGCATGTCTTGTTGCAATGCTGGCCCACTTATCACAGCTTTCTTATTTTTTTCTTTGTACTCGCTTACAGTATCTATGCTAATATCGTTTCTGAAGATAAAACGACCTTGAGGCTGACACTAATTAAAGAGAGTGAGAAGAAAATAAAACACCCTTTCCCTTGTAAACAAATTTTAATGAATTCCTGCGGAAATGAGACGTGAAGGGGATAAATCCCTCATCATTAAGCACTCAGGTTTTTCTGTTCTTTGATTATCTTGTTTGTCAATAATGTAAGCATGCGTAGTGTAAATGAACACCCCTGATGCAGAGAGAGAAAATAATTGAACATGAGATGTTTAGAGTCATGATGCTGTAGTTGGAATCAAAGGAAAGATCGGCACAGAAATCTGCTTTGTGTACTGCTGAATAACACACCAGCTGTGCTTGACATACAGTACACAATATGTGAACTAACAAGCTATGTTGACCGGGATATACGCTCTAGACGTGTTATTTTACCTCTGTTGTACCAGCCTTGCATTTGTCAGACAAGGCTGTTTTCTCCCCCGCCACTCTCACCCTGCTGGGGATGGGGGTGTGGGGGGGGTCATGCTGTCTGTCAGGCAGCCAGCTATTCACAAATGTACTTTTCTGCTGTGTGGGTGCTTACATAGAGAGATTTTACTCACAATGACTTGTCGCATAACTCAATTTTACAGCAGTCAACTCCAGTCTGTCACCTTGCACAGAAGGAAATTGTAAATGTGAAAAGTATGCTCCTTGCTGACACATTCATAACCACGCCGCATTTGAATAGCTGTTGCAAAACACATGATTTAACAGTTACTTTACAGCTTACACGACCAGTTTTATTCTTATGCCCACCATCTCCCATGCCTGTAATTCTTTCAGCCGTCAAAGCGGTACGGTAATCATTTCAAATATATGCATCTGCAAGGATTTCTTAATGAAAAGAGAAGTGCTTACCAACGCCTTTTGGCAAAGCCAGTGTGCGTGGAAATGTATCCATATTCATCAAGACATGATTGATTTTATTTGCACAGACAGTAGGGGTGTATACAAATATGAAATAATGTGTACATTATACACACAGATAATGCACTCTAGACAGAATCATCAGTGATATTCGCCCCCTCCCCTCCTCCCCCACCGACCTGTCACTCAAATATACAATTTACCACAAATGTAACACCACCTCTTCTCAAAGCCTGAACTCAGTCAAATCTAAACACACAGACATCGGGTGGTTGTTGTCTGTGCAATGTGAACAGGAACTGCTAGTAGCCAAAGCAGCAGAGCTTTTCGTGATGCAGATGTGATGCAGAGTGTAAAGAAATAGGTTATGAGCTAAAAAGCACAGAGGTGTAGATAGTTTTAATGTGTACACCGGATTAGTTGTGCAGTGCAGCATAAAGCTTGACTGATGTTCCATAACTAAGCAATGTTCTGCTGTGGATGCCACGTTTGTTCAAATCCGAAAGTCACACAATAACACAAACAAACTAACCGATTGAGGCAGCGGTAGACCAGCAACTCCTGTGTTCTGCGAGGTAAAATTACTGGGTTTTTTTCAAAGGACTCTGCTGGCTTTGAAGAGAGCATACATTACAGTTTCAGTTCCCTGTCGAAAAGGTAAGGCAAGGTAAAACGGTGAAAATATTCTAAATATAGCGTACACTTAAGCTGATATAGATTTTTTTAGGTGTCTAAAATATGATTTGCTGCTCCTCCCGTTCACAGCCGCTTTACCTCGCCGTCAGACAGCTCTCTCCATTCTCTTCAAAGCCGAGAGACTCCATTGACAAAAACAGTAATTTTACCTCGCAGAACACAGCAGTATACATATAACTCCGCTTCAAAAATCCGAACTAACCTTTTAAGTTATTTCCAAACGTAGCACAGCTAACGTTGACTCAGCTAGTGCTAGAGTTCACATTATTCATAACCTTATTGATTAGCTTACTTACAGTAACATACGTCACTGATTTTTGCTCACGGCTGATGAACGCCCATTCATAGTATAGTAGGTGCAGAAAGCGTTACCTCATGTCTCATGTCTCACACCAGCTGTGCCTGTTTTCTCTGTACTCTGCTGGCTCAATAGTCAGCATGCATGAGGGGTGGGCAACGGGGGCAAGGGCCCGGCGCTACATCATGGCAAGGTGGAAAGCTATTGGAGATGACAGCGGCGGGGGTGGAGCAGAGCGTCTTGGAGTCGACCTTTCGGAATAACTGAAGTTCTGCTGCCCTGCACTGAGATAACCTTGACTTGGCAAATGTTGGCCAATCAGGGTTCAGTATTTTGCTTATTACTCTTATCAACTACTGTCGCTCTCTGTGTCTCTGCAATCACAATAACGTTACCATAGCACACGACTAACAGTCAACATGTCAAAATATTATTCCTCACAGCTCATTTGCATTAACTGTTTTCCGTCATGCCCTGCGTCCTGTGGTGCAGATATTTGAACGGTAGGGGGGTTAAGGGGACTGTGTAATGGAAACAGATCTATGTTGAGGCTCACCCTACAAGGTTTAGAGGCTGTAATGCCACATTACAGAGCACCTGCGTCCAGAAATCCACTCAAAGCTAAGCCGCTAGCCCTCATGTGGTCAGCGTGATTACACTAATACGATTAGCCCTTGATTTTCTATCCTGTCTGGATTAGAATATTGGATAGCTGAGTAGAGAGAAACATATTTTAGACCTTAGTGATTTAAGAGATTACCAGCTCCAGTTTGACTGGAACCCCCCCCCCCCGAATGCATGCAGACCAGCATAATGTACTTACTGTGTAACCCTGATGGATGACAGAGGATGGGGGCATCATATCTTTCCATCAGTCACCTACTTAATTTAGTGATTGTTTGTTTTCTTAGTTTTGGCAATGCCTTTGGTGATAATAAGTTATTTCTTCAGCACTGTTTTGCAACAGTAAAGACACCTTCTGCATATTTTTCTTATTCTATTAATTTTGATATGTATTCTTAACAGTCTGCTATTGAATTGTTTTTCAATTATGAGGTCTAAGGATGTGACACATTTATGCTTAAAACCATAAATAATATCTTATTAGGGCTGCAACTGATGATGTTTTTCCTAATTCATCTTCTTATCTATTAATTTACCGATTATGTTCTTGATTAATCACTTAATCAGGTCTATTAAACATCAGAAAACAGGAGAAAATGTCCCCAATTTCCTAGAACCCAAAGTTATTCAATTAACTGTCATATAAGACAAAGAAAACAAGCAAATGTGCACATTAAAAGGTGCTAATTGTAATGTAATGTCTACCTGAGCAGAGAATGAAGTCGCTCTCCCTCTTTGTGTGTTGTAATCCAAGCTTGTCTGTCCTTTGTTGACGTAGCCAGGCCGGCCACGCATGCCTTTTAGTGCATGTTAGTGCATGTCAGCGCCCCCACTGGCTAGCTGACAGCCTGCGCTCATACGGCGGTTACAGCGCGTTGCGCCCATCTCCCGGTTCTCCCTCAGGTAAACACTGTTAGCTCAGTCAGCAGCTGTCGCCATGTTGAGAGCCATGTGGAGGCAATATAATCAATATAATGCTCCGAATTCCGTATAGAGAACCTTTTAAGAAGCTGGAACCATCAAATGTTTGACATTTTTGCTAGAAAAAATTACATAATTGATTATCAAAATATTTCAAATTACTTTTCTGTTCATTTTTTGACTTATCAATCTTTTAAGTTCTGGGAACTGAATCACTAAGTAAAAAACACACTTATTTCTATTAAAATAAGTAAATATCTGTGGAGAGGTTTGTTTCGATAAACTCCACATTTTTAGATAGAGAAGAGGAATCCTGTTGTGCACCACATTATGCAAGTTTGTATGCATCCTCTACACATACTATATAGTAAATAGACAGAGACACACTCCACCAGTTCCTGCCTCGGTGGTTTGGCAGTGCTGTGTACTCCCCTCTCATCTCTGCTGCCTTGAACCAGCTGAGAACAAACCTGCTGATTATAGACTTGGGTTGTGGTTAAGAGGAAGTGACAGCGTGATGAGTTCTAGACAAGACGCAGCATTCTGGGGTAATGCCTATATTTGTAGCCCAGCGGGCCGAGCCGTAACACTTACCATTTAATAAGCAACAGCCTGCAGGGAGCCCTGGGCTTATTCATCCTCCAGTAGCTTTCTGCTTAACACACTGCACTCTGCTGGGAACAGGAGCCGACCAGTCAGCTTCCCCTGGCCAAGGACACAATAACAGCACTGGGCTGGCTCGGCTGGAGCACCAGTGCTGTAGCTTATAGTGTGTCTGAGTGTTCAGTCATGTGTGCCACATGTTTCTGGATTTCACACCCGAGACTGACTCGTGTTTACTTAGGTGATAAATGCATCAGTGGTTACATTTATTTGTGCTGATCTGTCTGTTGGCCAGACTCCAGTTACAGTAATGTTACATACAGGTAGGTTAAGCTGTTTACATGGATGTCTGACCTCTGACCTCTGTTTGCATGAATAAACCAGTGGGCAGCCTCCGGGTCTGAAAAGTGAAGCCAATGCAGAAGTGCCTTAAACTTGCATTCTTTCCAATAGCCAGCAGGGGGCTACTCCTCTGGTTGCAAAAATAAGTCTGATTGTTTAGATATTGATTGTATATACATATTTATCATTTTATTTATTACCTCAGTAATCATTGTAATCATGAGTTTATGGTCTCATTCGCTAGTTTCGAGTCTTCTTCAATACAGCATGATGTTCACATAGTAAATTATGGTCCTATTTAGAGTCAAATAGACCATAACAAAATTGTCTTGAATGCTTCTTGGTTGCATTTATACTTAGCTTTTTTGAGATCAGATAGCTATCCAGTCTGCCCAAAAAGCATAAAGTAACTAAGTCCTTACATTTGATAATGTTACAGGTGTCTGAGTTTGCCATTAACACCAAATAAAAAAAGAATAAGACGAATCTGACTGTGGCAGAGTAACCTGTTAATTCTGAATTCCACTTTCTACATTTACATGCACTGACGCAAGCAAAGTTTGTAAGGTAACTGGTTAAGATTCAGTACATGAAAACATTATCTGTATTGTTATTCTTGCTGTAGAAGTGATGGAATGAATAGTGAGCTATTTTGGAATTCGAAATAGGTTTTTCTTCATTCAGACCCCAAATGTCTTCTTGGTTACGTCGCAGATGATCCTCAGTTTTTGCCCATCAGTATTCATAGTAGAGAGTCACCCTCTTCTAGTCAATACCCATTTTTCCTGCATTGATGTCTCATCTCTCCTGCTGTCATTGCTTGATGCCCCCTGTCTCTTCCCTTCTATCCTCTGTTCTTTCGCCCCGGGCAACACCTCTCTCCTAAGACACAGATGTGATGGGTAGTGCTTGTGTGGAGAATGAGCGATGGAGCTTCTGCGACACAGCAGATGTAGAGTAAAAGCAGCTTGTCACACCAGGTACTTTTCCCCAATGTAACAGATGGCAGATTTGCTATCACAAGCCTTTGTCTTCATATCTGAAGGAGAGATGGCTCTTGTCAAACACCCAGTAAAGGTGACAGAATGCTATTGTCTCTTTTCTCATCTGCGATATGACACAAAATCTAATTTTACGTCATAATTGCACTCATCTGCTACAGAAGTACATATTGTACAGCATGTTGACAGAGCAGAGTTTGTCATCCCTTTATCCTGCCATTTATCCTCTTCTATTTTCTTTATTAAACGACACGGGTAGATAAATGCTTTCCACTTCCATGCAGGCTAAAACTTGTTATATAAAGGCTGTTCTTTTGCACTCTCCCAAAGGCCCATTTCCTCTTCTTTTCTGAGGCTACTAGAAAGGATAAATCACTGCTTGGAAAAAATCCTGCACCACCATGACTTATGGGCCATAATCCTCCACTTATGCATTGACAAGGCATCCCAAATACACAAAGCGTATCCCTCTCTCTACACACACAATCTAAAAGGATGAAGAAAATGGGACTGAATTTCCTAATGCCTTTCATCCTCAGTTCTCTATCAAGTTCTCTTTCCCTAGACAGACCCTGGCAAGCCGCCCTGTTACATTTGTTGCGAGAATTAGATTAGCTTCTTATCAGATGAAGTGTAAGTCCCACTGAGTTTCACCTTCCACGGAGGTGATGTCAGGGTTGAGGCAGAAAATCTTACAGCTGCTAAAACATGTCAGAGAAAGGTTTGACCCGGTCTATCATCGGAGGTATAGGTGAAGTTAGTGGAGCGTTGACTGTAGGTCAACTATTTCATTGACCGATTTTACCTATAAACCTAGTCAGGGTCTGAAATGATCTTTTTCACTGCCTGCCACTGTGACAGACAAGTCATTTTTTTGTCTGCCACTCAGAAATGTTGTCTGCCACTTTTGAAATCTATGCGCTAAATGAAGGAACAACATTTTAGATCTGATGTCTTTCAATACTTGATATATTTTACATAAAAAACATTATATGCATGGTAAATTCCAGTGTTAAAATTACAACGTAGCTTCCGGGAGAGCCCTATTTTTCGGGGGTGGGAGGGTACTGTACACAGTACTGTATTGCACTGTTATTGTCATCTATACTGGTTATTTGCTTAAAACACAATTCAAATGATTAGGAAATAAATGATGGTATTTTTATTTAAATATTTGTATATCAGTAATTTTAATGATGTATTATAAGCTGCTTGGGGGGAGAGGTCATAATTCCCTCTCTAATAACTATGTTATATTGCTGTGAAAACATCTCCTTCAAACAACTGGATTTATTAAAGTTTCTCGCCAAAAACTACATTTTACAAGATTACATTTGAACACATCATGATAAAGTTAGAATTTACCTTCACCCAATACTCATTTTTACTGAACCGAGCTGGAACGCACTCAATGGAGCCTCCATTAACGTTAGTAGCTCCGTTATTTAGCCAAGCAGGACTGTGCTGTCCACCGGCTTCTAACAGGTCAAGTTGTTAACTCTCCTCCTGTTGATTTCAACATAGATCTGTTGTTCATAGTGTAGCATTATCAGGGAAAAAATTGGGTGCACTTTTTTTTCTCTCCGCCATGACTGCAGTCCAAAACAAAGCATCAATGCAGAGACATAAGATGCCAAGGAATCGGACAACTGGTTCTCAACAGGAACCGGTTCTCTATTCCCATCCCTAGCATTTTCCCTGCCTGCCAAAGTAGCGGATGGCCTGACTATTTAACCCTGCTAATGTCAGACCCTGAACCTAGTATTCCTTTACTAGGTGTAGCTGAGCTCTACTTCAAATGAAACAATGTCATATCAACGCTTCACTCAGGTTCGACTAACTGAGGCTAACATTTCATTTGGATTCGTCCTTAGCCCAGAGGATCAGAGAGGATTCTTGGCTCTTAAATGTCTCGCTGCAGTCCTTTCTCATGTACCAATGGATCACTGCCAAAATCTGCCTGAGCTGAGAGAGAATGGAGCTGAAAAGAGGTATTGTCTGTGCAGACCCCTGATGGAGAGATACAGTAGTTGTCTGTTACATTCAAAGACACACTGACAAGACTAGAAAGGTGAAATGCCCAGCTCTGATTATTCTGTATTGCCCCATTTTGACTTTGATAGATGGATTCTTTTTAAAACGGCAATGACACTTTCCACTCTGTCACTGCACTTCACCAAAGGTCCGTGCTGGTGCTGCGCAACAGGGTGAAATCCTATCACAGAGAGCCTGGCTGACATACATAGGAGGCTTTGCTTGGATTAGACAACCACAGAGCATCTCAGCCTTGGTGACATCATTGGGTTTGTTTACACCAACAGGGTTTACCATAAATCTTTAGGCTTAAAGATCCTAATACCGGTGTCGGCATCAAATGGCAACAAGATAATAGAGCCAAATAAGATCATTAAATATGCCCATTTATTCAGTGATCAATTCAGCGTATTCACACAGAAAAGACAAAATGAGTTTGACTTTAGTTTCAGCATTTAGTGTTGCACTTCCATAAAGTTGAGGAACTCACAAGAGACTGATTAAAAAAAGAATGGTTAAAATCTAAGAGGTAGAGCCCGAGATAACTTGACTTTTAGGCCATAGTAAGGATCAAACTCCCTAAACACTGGATCCTACATTTCCCACAATGCAACTCAATATGCTCATTTTCCACTTTGTAGCACTGGGTTTCTGTCAATAAGACTCGGTCAAAACCGAGTATATATCTGGACCGCGTATGGTCAGTCTGTGAATTTGTGGCTAATTTGTATACAAATAGTCAGTGGTCATGTCTATAATGTTAAATCCAGCACTACATGTCTACCAGGTCCGGTGAGGACACTAGGGGACGCGCCGCTGCCCTCAACTGGCCGTTCAAGCGATGACATACCCTATCGTGGAATGCACCTGATTGGTCCCTGGTTTTCTGCTTGCCGTTTCAAACAGGAATCAACATGGCGGCCTGCTTGTAAACTTTCTGTTATTCCGTCTAAACAATCCACCAAAATCGACTTCTGAAAACATTTTAAGTGAGAAGTAGGCTATGCCACTGCTGAATCTCGTTTCATTTTAGAACTAGATCGCCTAGTTTCTTTGCTTGGTCCAAGTTTCGTGAGCTGGACGCGTCCGCGCTGGATGGGCTCATTTGCATAAAGTTGAGATTGTTTTAACTTTATGCAAATACAGACCCTCTCCATCTCGCCGCAACACTCCCACCATACACTGGGCGACTGCTCTCCGTCACCGGCTCTGGTGGAAATGCGGCGATATAGAGGAGCACTCGCGCCGCTGAGTGGAACCGCTGACATGTCCCCCTGAAAACGTAAATGAAAGGACTGTTCCCTCCTTTTCATTTTGAAAGAGCAACTCCAATGAGGAAACACCCATACTCGGCCGACCAGTCGTGTAACTTCATCACTCAGTCAGTCACTCAGTGGCAGACTTTTACATTTGTAGGGCTGGCCCTCTGCGGTCCAGCCAAAAATGTTCATAAAAGTCTCAAGCCCAAGCCAAGATCAACCTGATGACATCATCGGGGTCATTTATTCAGATTTTGGAAAGCTCCCTCCAGAGCTACGGAAGACATCATACGAATGTTTTCACAGGCTGTCTAGTACTCCCTGTGACTATCGACTACAAACGTCATGTGTGAAATGGTGGAGCGCCCCTTTAAACTATAAGAGTCCTATTTTAACACATCACATCTTATCTACAATAAAGCAGAAATCTTCCAGGAAGACTTTTGGAATTGTTAAATAACTAATCAACTAATCACTGCTATTGAACAAGGCACACATTTTCAGGTGTGCCATTTTATTTCACATTTCAGCTATTCTCAGTGCCTGTTCAGCAGGAAATCTGTAAATACTGTAGAAACACCTTTTGTCCTATGACTCAATCACGGGAACCGATCATTTATGTGGAAAATGAAAGCCAGCACCTGCCATCCTCTTGTCTAAATTGTCTTTTATGCAACTCAAGGCCATTTTTTTCTCAAAATCTACAGAGCATACACAAATTGGTAACTATTAGCAGCTCATCTGCATTCATAGATTTTTATAGGACATTTACAGCAGCTGTGTGGTTAATTTATCACGGATGCCGTTATCAAGCTCTCATCGGACTATTTACTTGTAGGACAATAACCGTTAGAGTAATATTTATACAACAGATTGTGTCCTTGGAAATTGCCTTTTGCTTACATATGTTGCCCATTACAGTGACATAAATAACCCTGCACAAAGCCTCATTCAGCTACTGTACATGTGTAGTGATAACGGCCCAATAAACAATTCTCAATCATCGCTAAGAATGGAAAAGTGTCTTTAAATAACAAAGCACACTTGCGTCACTAAGCCTCTCTGACCCAATTAGTTTAGTAAAAATCAATTATCTGTCGTTTTGTTCTCCTGAATCTGATGCCTTGAAATGACTTGAAATAGTAATAAGATAACGATCGTAGAAGCTTAGGATACGTTGTTCTGAGGTGAAATTAGATGGTTTCAGAGGTTTAAAGACCAGCTACCGGCGCTCTCTCTGGGGATATGAATGGCTGGCTCACAAACAATAGAGCAACAGTGGAGTAAACTCGCTGCTCTGATCATGTCAGGAGGAATTGAAGCAGACTGGGCAAGTTGTGAGAGGAAGCGCAGCAGACGATTGGTTAGTTGTGGAGTTAAATGTGATTGTTAAAATGAAGATTGAGGACAGTGTGGATGGGGTCAGCTTGGACTCAAAGTAGCTGAAAGGAATAGACGTGTGTTATTAATCTGTTAAGAAAAGATTCTCCAAACCTGTGACTGAGTGCAGATGATGGGAACCAAACGTCAAAGACGATCTGAGTTTGACTGTGTTGCTGCATCCAAGTGGTGACAAACCAGGTCCCAATGAGAACTCTTTCTGCATGTAAAATGAACTCCGTCACTGAAGGAATGTTTTTTTCTCCCAGCAGTGGGATCATCCAGTCTTTACCCAGTGCTCAAAGCTTAAGGATTTTTCTATCAGGATTAATGGCACCCAAAGTAAACAGAGAAGAGCCTCTATCAAACAATAAACTAAAATGAATTGCTGTAATACAGTTGAAAACTCCAGGAAATGTTTTGCTTCGCTGGACAAATGACAGTGAAATGAACGAGCAACACACTAAAATTTGGCCTCTAAAGTGGAAAGACAATGACTGAAATGCAAGCAGTGGAAAACCATTGATAAAGCAAGGCTACGATTTCAAGGGGGATAAAAAGTTTTGCTTTACTCTATAAATGAGCAGCTTCTCTTTTTAGCCATGCTAGTGGCAGACTGAAATAACCCAAAAACTATTGGACAGATAAAGATGACATTTTGGCATTGACATTCATGGTCCCCAAGGATGTATCCTACTGGGGTTTTTGTTTGTTTTATGTTACATGTCTTGACAACTATTAGATTGATTGCCATGGCATTTGGTACATATAGTGCATCAATTTAACTTTGGTGATCTCCTGACTTTTCCTGTAGCGCCTCCAGCAGGTCAAAGTTTTCACTTATCCTGTGAAATACCTGTGGCTTATTACTATGTGGTGTAATATTTCTCTTGATAAATAATTTTTAAAACGATCAATCATTATTTCATTCAGACAATACATGCAGATTAATATATAGGATTTGATCAGGCACTGTACCACACCCATTCATTGTAGATTTCTACCAGACACTAGCTGTAACATGCAGGCAGAGCTACACACATGTGAGCGCATGCATGCGGAGAACACACACAAACACACACATACATGCCCTCAGTAGCTGATTAATAAGAGCACAGCCAGAGGCATTTACCACCACTCCATTATTCAGTTTGATTATCTGGAGGAAATGATAGAGTATTAGAGCTTTTAATGACTTTGGCATCCCCTCGTGTATTACTTGCTGATGAGGACGGTTTTAATCATTGTGCCGCGCTTACTTGGTCCAGAATCACAGCAGCATATTAATGCAGTGTGTTGCAAACTATCCACAAACACAGGTTAACGGGCCTCATAAGCAGAAGAAGAGCAACATGGGAACGCTAGCAAATTAAAATACATGATTAATACGCAGATACTTGAGAGCAGCTGGGAGTTTGTTCTATTGGACCTCCGACACTGTCGGCTGGGAAAATGATCACTCCTGCAAAGGTAAATAAGATAACAAATGCTGACAGTGGATGCACACATTATGTCCAATTCCCAAGGTCTGACACTTTATATTATACACAAAAGTGTAAAAAACACCATGGTAGTCTGGGAGATGAGTCACTGAAACAAGCTCCGTGAAGAGAACCTGCTCCGTATGTAGGTATAAACGGCTCATTCTAAGCTAACGAAAACACAACAATTCTTACTTTCATGTGATTATACACTAAAGAAAACATACACATTAATATTATATTCCATTTCTGACCATAGATCCCTCTAAATGTCACACACTGTTCCTTTAAAGAGGAACAACGACCAGGCTTCTCTGTTCCATTGGACAGCACTTGCATAAACTATAACTACTAGAAGACGAAAGAAGTCAGAAAGGTATGACACAGTTTCCCTGTCTTATACAGTAAGTGTTTTGTTAACATAAAATAGATTCAGATAGTGGCAGCATGTTTATTTATATTACAAATGTTGAAATTCAAAACTCCATTCAAATCGCCGCTGGGCGGATGAAGGTGTGAGGGAGAGAGACTACTGAAATCCAACACTCTCTCTCTGTCTTATATGATGTTAATGCACTCTGGTGGCCCTGAGTCACATGATTGCACTGGGAGAAGGTTGTCTGTGATCATGGATGTGATGGATGTTTGTGTTTCTATATCCTGAGCTAAACAAGTCTCCTTGTGTGAATTTTTGAATGGATGTTTGGACCCATTTTACACATGTAAAACTATATATTATAGCCACAGTGGCTGCAATACTTAAAGTACTATATTACTTTTTGACAGAGTAAAGAACTAAATGTAATACAGTAGTGATGTTGATACATTTATGTGCTTTTTTAAATGCCGAACCATCTGAACAAATTGGAAATGGGAGTAGAGTTATCCATTTTACGGCAGTTGGACGTTCAAATAACCAATTTTGTGACGTTGGTTATTACTTATATTGGAGTTATAAAAGCTATTATGAGCTCCTCTATTTGTAGGACCAATAAAAAAAGCAGCTTGCTGTAAAATCCTGGTCAGAGGCCAAATGTGTAGAAAGGAGACTTGTCACCAGAATAATTACCACTAATGGTTGCAGGGTCACAAGGCCTGGTGTAAAATGAGCTGAAAGAGATGTACGCAAACTTAAAACGCCCATTTGGCTCACTTACATCCAAAATGTTTCACTCCATCAGCTCCATGGCCTCACTGGAAATCAATTTGTTTGATTGAGCTTGCAAACGTTACAGTGGGTGTGTTCATCAGTCTTAAGTGTCCCCTGGAAACTACGATATTTTTGTGGGGAAACTAGCAGTGTTTCTGTAGTTGTATTTGATTGCGTCATTAGAATTTGCTCTGTGTTGTGTTCTTTATATTTGCAGCACGTTTTCTTATGTCGCATATGTGTTGTCAAATAGGTTTGTGATTGTGCTTTGTCTATTAACATGTGATTTAGTGCTTCAATGCATTGATTTCCAGTGTCACCGTTTCCCGTCACTTCTTGTGACTCAGGAATAACCACTTGGCCTGCTACTGCGCGGAGCTGATACACACACTTTTAGATACAAGTCATGACAAACAACTCACTTCACATTTTATTTTTCCTCTAGATACAATTCATAAATGCAATCAAACCCTGACACACTGTGTTTTACACACTTGACATAACTGCACACTGGTTCTACACTTACTGGGAGTATATGACTCCAGCTCTCTTATCAGGATCCAGCACATAAAACACACTCACCTCAGGCGTGTCTGCCATCATCATAAACATATCTGAGCAGTAGCAGGAGGATAATGAAGCCTTGTACTGTAAGAACATATTGCGTACTCCTCACTCTGCCTCAGGCTGTAAAGATGAGCAGCATGATCTCTGACTATAACAGTGATGGAAACCTGATATAATTGACTGAAGGATCATTTGATTGCCTGAATGTGACATTCATTTACACAGCCAAAGTGATAAAGAAGGTCATTTTCAGTTCAGTCAGGAGGGTGTGTTAGTGCGCTGACAGCACAACCGTGCAAGGTTAATCCCAGCGTCGCTCACCGGGACAGCGGGGCAGGAATTAATGTGACACTTAAATGACAGTGGTTTCCTAAAAAGCGGTGAGAATCAATTTTCAATATGCAGCAGCCTGGTCTGACCCACACTGGCAGGCAACACCTCCCCCCCCCCTCCCCACACACATGCTCCCAGCAGAGTGTGTTAAATCCAGTCCAAGCGCGGGGCTTGAATAAATCTGCATTCAATTAACGGATTAGCCACTGTTTAAACATGGCTTCCTCTCTTTGCCACTAATCCGCCAAGTGGGTGTCTGTGAATGGCACAACGCAGCATTTCAATAAGTTTGTATTTGAAATGGTTGGAAGATGATTTGAGGGAAGTGTCCCGTGTTTGTGAGGGAGGGGATGAAGACCTTCAGCAGTAATACAATGAGGAAAAAATAGGTGTGATGTTTTAGATATTTTGACCGGGTAGGACGGAAACCCAAATGTGTTGAATTTGCAGGGTAATAAATCATTTTGGACAGCTTGGATGTTGTAACGTGAAAGAGCTGCCGGAGACGCAGCGGCAATTACTGTGAATGTCAGAATACATACAGGTTATAAATAATGATGTCAGAGTAATTTGGATTGTTTTATAGTTGTTCCCTCATTATTTCTTTGCTCTGAAACATTTTTTCCACGTCTCTCTGTACTCCCAGTCTCTCTCACGTACACTTTCGAACGATTTTCGGCCGTGCACACACTGATCCTCTTTTAACCTCCTGGTGTGATGACATTTCCTCAGAACATTAATTCACTATCATTAATACCTGGTCAGGGCTCATCTCCCCATCCTTACCCCTGACCTCATCTTCTCAGAGCTCTACGGCCGCATCAACTCACCCTTTCTTCTGCCTCACATTCATCCACACTGTTTCCTCGTGCTTCCTATTGATTGGATATAGAGAGGCGAAGTCCCTCCCCTTTCCGGAGTACCCCATGGGACCTTATTTCGGAAAAAATATGTACGGTGGTCAACGGCGAGAGAAAGAACGATCAGACCCGTTGCTGGTGTGAGTACATCCCAGTACGAAACACACAGACATCGTAGCTTCAGCGAGAGAGACGTCACTTATGCGACTTTTGGGTGTGTAGTCTTTCTGATTACGTATTCTCACAGTCTGATACTTCAGCAGTTTTACAACCAACTGCAACTTTAGTGACTTGCAAAATGATCTTTTAAGTTGAAAAACATCATGTGTGTGATTCATGATGCGATTCAAACTGGATCAAAAAATATTTTTCGCTCGCCGTTGACTACCGTTTTTTCAGAAATAAGGTCCCATGGTGGTCCACTAGAAGGGGCGGGGCTTTGCCTCTCTATTACAGTAAGCCATGACATCATCCATCCCGCTTTGTTGGCTGTTATAATTGGCTGCAATTTGTATCACCATTGTGTAAATCAGATTGTGAAAAAGAGGACAAAAAGCAGCATTTATTTTCATGAAAGTGTGATGGATTCTTATTGCTTAGATACAACAACTATGATGTATGTGTAAGTGTGTGTAAGGGTGTAATGGAAGAGACTGGAATGTTGGAATCCTTTAATCATCATGCCAATATTAATGGTACCCACTGCTTTAGCCCCTCGCTACAACAGCACTTCAGCTTTCCAGTAACGGCTAATTAATAGAGCCCCTATCTGCATCCCATGATGGAGTTTAAAGTGTGTCACACTCAATTTATTTCTTCAATACGACACCCTGTAGTGTGAGGAGGAGCGGGGCCTGCACACTCAACGCACACACGTTCCCATGGCACGTTACAAAACATCTCAACGCGGCCACACGCTTGCACAGTGACATACACATGTTGACAAACTGTCATGCACACCATTTGACAGGCCTCTTCAAACAACATTGAACCACATAGTACAGTAAATGGACACACACACACACACACACACACACACACACACACACACACACACACACACACACACACACACACACACACACACAGACACACACACACACACACACACACACACACACAGATTCTGCCCGTCCTCATCGACGAGACAGATCTCTTGAGCTGTAGCTGACATCATGTACTTAGCGTGTCATACAGATGTCACAGCGATGCTGCTCAGACTGCCAGAGAGCGCAGTCAAGTATGAATGGCAGAGCCTGCAATGAATTCCTCCGTCTGCCACAGTCAGTGGACCGTCTCACGCCCCCACAACCCCCCCAATGAGTTACTGAGATAAGTGGCTTTCACAGGCCTTGTACGCTACTTTGTGTGTGCGTGTGTGTGGAGCTCCTCAGCTGGTAGGAGTCTACATCACACGACTGGTGATAAAAGATGTCACATCGTAGATTTTTTTCAGATTTTATACAAACATGAAAAACAAGAGGAACACCACGTTATGTCATGTTGGAAAAAAATCTATGTGCTTAATTTGTGTGAGAGACAGAATAATCGAGAGGGAGAGACAGGAAATTAGTTAAGCCAAGAAACATTTTTCAGCACTCCTAAGTGGCTTGAAGTTCTCTCGAGCACTTAAATTCAACACTGAAATTCATCTGTATTCAGATGAACCTATTAACTTATTCATGCTGCAGCGCTGCCACGAGGCTCTCTCTCATTTCCCCGGCATTTGCACGCCTTCTTCTTTAAAAAACTATTTCAAATTCTGATAAACGATTGCCCTAACAGTGCCAGACAAATTACTCTCCGACAAGCTAGTGAAAAAACAAAAGGATAAGACAAATAATGCTAGGTGTGAGGAAAAACACTTCCTTCCTTGCCATGGTTCTTGGCATGCAGACAAGTGCGGTGCAATGGCACTGTAATAGGAGCTAATGAACCAGTCAACCAGGGGGATTGTGTGCTGCCTAGATGTGGTGTAATATTGATGACAGAGGTGCAGGTAGCCACAACAACGCATCAGACCACCCATCACGTCCCGCTGCCCCCAGAGGGTGGAAGAGACCAATTAATTACTGACTGTTAGTTCAATGGCAATTAGATGCTTGTAAGCTGGTATCCACTCCACTCCATGCCACTAGTTTCTACCTCTCAGTGCCTCTATCCAAACCTCCTACGAGGAAAATTATCCAAGCTGCACTTGAATGAACCTCTCGGAAAAATAATGTAAGCATGGGCTGAAATTCAAGAACGGAGAACAGCGCGAGAGAGAAACTACATGTAGTGAGACATATGCGATCCCAAAGGAAATTAGAGTGGATCTTAAGGTGGAAAAAAAGCAAAGAAAGCTACTTAGTCATCCCTTGGCAGAGCAACAGTGGAAATGATGCTGTGGAAGTTTGCTGTAACATTTAGATACATCACAGAGAAATATCTGTAGCATAACAGAATTAAATCCCACTGTTGTTGTCTTTTGTTGTAGGTTATAAAAGACATCCTGTGTTTATGTGAGAGATTTTGGACTAGTACAGTGTTGGTTTCCAAAAGCAGAGACAAAGAAGCAGCTCAAACAGATGGTGGTTTTTGTCAACAGGAACTCAGACTCTTGTCCCACCTTAACCTCAACCAGATCTGTAGTAATGAGACACAGCAAGCATTGCAAATGTAAGGGAGTGCTTTCTGTGAGTTCAGTGAGTTCAGTATATTGAATAGAGCCTCATCTAGAAATATATATGTACTGCTGTTTAATCAAATCTGCTGGTAAAATCCCTACTGTGTATCACATTAGATTATATTAGAGCTAATTAGTCCCAGATAGGGAGCTTCATGCAAGTAAAGGGAAAAACATCAGGATAGATATAAGCATTTTGCAGATTTTGTACAATACGAGTGCAGTGCCCGTTTTCGGAGCGCGTGCCTGTCCAGTACGGGCCGATTGCTTGGCCCCCAGAAGTTCTGCATGCAGCGTTGTCGAGAACCGCAGTCTGGCTGCTTGTACCCGCCAAATGTGAAGTTGATTGGATGAACGGTTCTCGAGATGTGCAAAGGGCAGTCATGCATACATACATAGACAGACAGAGAATACTTCCTTTATAGTTAGATGATGCTGCTACAGCGCCACCTATTGGCCAAATGGTCACTCAGACATCATATCTATACATGTCCACCAAATGCGGTCACAATAGCACAAAGCGTTCGGGAGACTTGACATGATTTTGTAATATAAGCCCTGCCCACAGCATTTGAGCTAACTTTGAGGGCCGGCTGTATAGCAAGACTGTATGGAATATCATGGTTTTCCGGCTTGGTCCAGAGATGTTCTCTACCAAATTTGGTGACGATTGCTCAAAATTTGTAGGAGTAGCAAAATATCCGTTTTAGACAAAATTCAAAACCCGTGTAGACGCAAAAAGGTGAGACTGAGTCTTACAGTTCAAAGTTACAGGCCAAAAAGTAAAGTTCATTAATATAGCGCCACCATCTGGCCAAATTGCACCGCATTCGACACTGTACTCCCTTGGGTCCTTAGCAATACATCCGCCTAGTGTGAAGTAGATCGGATGAGCGGCTCTCGAGATATGCGAATAACACACAGAGTGACAGAGTGACAGACAGAGATTCCTTGCTTTATAGTTAGATACAGTAGTGACTTGAAAAGAGTGAGGTTATTTCTATCATCAGTCCAATTTTCATTCAAATTTACATTTTCATTTAATGCACGAAAATAGTAATATCTATTAAGATTGCACATCTTTGTCTGAGGTGTCACGTTTGAGATTAAAAACAGATCAGCGGGCCGAAACAGTGTAACTCTAATGGTTCAATTATAGTGCTCCCATTAGTGTGTTTTACACCAGAACTATGTGTGAAAATGCAAAATTACCCCGGTCCATTAAAATTCCTGCAAAACCTGTACTGTCTGAAAAGATATCTGATATAACGTCAGGTATGTTTTCATGCAGGAATGAATACAGGGCTGTTGTCAAGACCAAGAAGCCCAAGTGTCCAATTACTGTTGAGTTAATACCTGGGGCCAGATGCATAAAACTCTGCGTAGATTCACAACTAAAACTGTGTGTACGCACATAGACAGAAATATCTATAATATGTTTTTGTCAGATTTTTAAAGCTGTGCATACACCTAATTCTGTTTTATAATAATTTATGATTTAGTGTTTCACATCAGCTCTGAAATATGTGTTAGATGCACACATTTTCACTGCACGTTCTTCTGTCATAAATACTAGTTTATGTATGTGTGGGATATGGCAACTGCATGGTTTTTGTGCATATACATTGTTTATACATTAGGCCCAGGCGCAGACTGGCCATCAGGCAGTTCGGGAAGACTCCCAAACGGCCGATCCATTCCAGGCCGGTTTTTATTTTTCAATTTCTGATGTCAGTAGTTACTGTATGGTCCTCGGCCGTGGCGTGGGCCAGCCTGGCCCTCGCAGCTGCAGACAGCACAGAGCAGAATACTGCCGGTCCAACTGGGCAAATCTAATACTTTCAATATTGAGGAGGGGTACGAGCGGCCCCTCCCAATTTGAACTGGGGGCCAGCATAACAAACCCCTCCAAACACACAAACAAATTATAATTTATTCGATGTGTTTATGTGCATACTGTATGCTGAAACTTTTGTAAAGTGACTCCTGCAAACAAATGTATTGCTCTATTTTTCCAAATCCTGGTGAGAACGCTGCCACATAACTGCTGTCAAACTCAATACACTTCTTCTGTCCGCTCTTAGACAGGAGCATGAGAAAATACATTATGCTTATGTTACATTTGTATTTTTTTGTCAATGCAAGACAAACACCTGATATTTAGACTATTACACACTCAACGCTGTCTGCAGATAGATAAACAGCCCCAACAATATTCCCATCTACCTCCTGTATGCTCCTGCCGGGCAGCTGCATTAGAACTTACTTTTCAACATGTTCTAGGTGATTTCTAAGTGCAGAGTTAATACTGACACAAACTAACAAAAACAACTTGTTTGGGGTCTCATCTCACTGTGCTTCACATTGGAGATATTGATGCAAACATATATTGCCTGTTCACATTGTTATGTCATATGTATCATTGATATACTGTATATTGTCTGCAGTATTGTGCATACTATATTGTCTCTCACCTCCAGTGTGTTGATATGGATCACACCTTTGTCTCTGAGCTTCCAGTAGCTACTGAGTGCTGCAGATGGTCTGTAATCTGTGGCCGTCCTGTCTGTGATGACTGAGTCACAGACCGGTTTGATCCTTCTCTCCCATGGACGCAGTTTTCTCTTTGAGGCTCCATCAGCCCAGCCTCCTATCATCTGGTTGAGTCAGAGCATGAAGGACTTCATTAATCCTCCACAGAGAGCTCCCAGGTGTTGGTTTCAACAGGAGGAGGTGAAACACAGGCTGCTCCTGGCACAGAGGGGAGATCTGAGTCTCACAGGTGTCCAGAGAGCAAAGCGATGGAAATGTAGAGTAATGATTACAGAAGTTCACACAAAGTGAAAGAATATACATTTGATTTACTTTTGTTCAAACATCTGCCGCAGGACATTAGTGAGAAAATGTTTTATTCTGGCTCAGCTAAGCCACGTTGATTATTCATTTTAGATCAGAAGCAGAAAGGAAAATAGTCTTTACCCTGGATGACCCGCAGATACTGTCACACAGGCGGCACTATTTTGTCAGCTCGGAGATTAAATATTAAGAGGACTTCACATTAGGCAGCTGACCCTTTTTTAAGGTCATCTAAATCCTTAAAAGTTCCCAGTTGCTCATCCAAAGTGAGAGTCACAGTGTGTTGACTCAAGATATTCTTTTACAGTTGGTCCTGATAAGTCTGTAGACAGCCAATGGCAACCTTAAAGGACCTGTGGTGTAGGATTTCGGGGGACCTATTAGCAGACATGGAATATAATATTCATAACTATGTTTTCATCAGTGTATAGTCAACTGAAACTAAGAATCATCGTGTTTTCGTTAGCTTAGAATGAGCCCTTCATATCTACATAGGGAGCGGGTCCTCTTCACGGAGTCCACCATGTTTCTACAGTAGCCCAGAACGGACAAACCAAACACTGGTTCTAGAGAGAGCCTTTCACGTTTTTATGTTACCTGAAGGCCACCGTAGTTCTCTGACACGCTCTTCAAGGCTATTCAATTGGTTGCAATGTGCAACCACACCACTAGATGCCACTAAATCCTACACACTGCTCCTTTAAGGGTGGGTTATTTATAAATATTAGGGCTGTTAAATTAACACATTCGTTTTGATTAATTAATTATAAAAAGTAATGCGTTAACAAATAATGGGAAATAATGCCGTATAATATTAATGTTTATGTTGATGTACAGATGTTAATGTAAGTTGCAGCTGAGTACAGCTGAGGCTGATGGGAATGCCGTCTGCCACTAATGCCATTAGTTTTGCCAATATTAAGACCTGATGTTGGCTCCAGATAAAAAGTCTGGGGCTCACCAAAGTCAGTAGGATACATCGTCTTGGAACCCCTGAACGTCTGTATAAAACGTCAAGGCAATCCATCAAATAGTTCTTGAGGTATTTCAGTCTGGACCAAAGTGGTGGGCCGACAGACAGACATAGCCATCCCTGGAGCCATGCCACTAGTGTGGCTAAACATTAGAGAGAAAATGGTGAAAGTTGTTCTATGTGGAATAGCTCTTTATCTATTTAACTCTCTATCTCACTCAAAATAAAGCTTCTGATATCAGTAGATCCATTTTGTTCTTTCTGGAGACTGACTGACAAGTGTGTGACTGAGAGGAATCTTCAGAGATAAAGTCTCAGGATTTTTTGAAGTGGTCAGCTTCGATATTCACCTCTATTTTATTGCGACCCGTTGAATTCTGACACAGCAATTTTTAATTCATAAGAGAACACAATGAATGGATGAATGAATATGGGCTGAATAGACATTCAGAAAGCCTTGGAAGTGAAAAGGAGGAAGAAAGACTGGGAGAGGAAGAGAAACAGAGAAAAAGATATTGATTGCTTGTATATTAACTTAGTTCTGCTATTTCAAACAGAATTAATTTGTGTGTGCCAAAAAGAAAACTAACCGAAGAGAAACCATTCTCTATTGATCTCCGGTCTACACCATATGTGCAGCTGGTTTATTAGATCTATCATAATCTGCTGTTATATTAAAGGCAGCTGAGTGTAATTACCATAACAGTGACCATATGAGCGAATAATGGGTTCATGTTTAGTGTTGAGGGCACATGTGGTTTGCCCATATGTAACGACAAGATACTCTTTATCCTGCAGACCCATTTGGCTGCATGCACACATGTCCCTAGTTATGAAGGCACATTCACATGTCTGTGTGTGTGTGTGTGTGTGTGTGTGTGTGTGTGTGTGTGTGTGTATGCTGTGTTTGAGCTGAGTGCCATCGTGATGTATCTGGGCCGGCCACCTGTCTGAGCATCTGACAGGGGCGTTTTCTAATCTGATAGGTAATCTGCCCAGCAGACACAGTGACAAACGACTCCCGGTGACATGCCCCCACCCCCCCCACTGCTCTCAGGCCGAGACGGAATCAGTCACATGGCCAAATCAGCCCTCAGATACGCAAAAACTAGTCGACACTTGATGGTGTAACTAGGAGCATGTGTGCACTGTGCAGCCTCTGAAGGCCTATTTACTGTGTAGATAAATACCCCTCCTGATAATAGCCTTATTAATTGAAGCAGATATATGATTATATACAGTATGTTTGCTTTATATTGCTCGGGTCTCGAAGAGAGAGGGAGAGTAGAGAAGGAAAGAAGATATTCCCTTGAGACATTTTATGTAATCTCTAATTGGTTATTTACAGGCAGTACGTTTGTGGTTTAAAAATGAAAAGCTCAACAGGAGTCTGTTTCACTTGGGAGTTTATCCCAGTGTTCTCTTTCAATCCATCTTAATGAGGTCACTTCAGCTAGCCGTACAAGCTTTACGTATCCTTCCATCGTTTATTGCCAAACAATGATCTACCTTAGCTGTGTGACTGATGACAGAGACCTTAAGAAAACAAACAGCACATCCTTGCAGCGCATGACTGAGTACCTGTGAACAGCCTTGGTGGGACTCCTTGGGGAGAAGAAGGGAAGCTATCTCATGTAAAGCAAATTGAACAAGGGAGCTTGCGTTTCTAAATTTACTATGCAAAGGTAAATTGCCCAAGGGGCAGGCGAGCACCACCACAAGTTCATTCTCCCAATTATAAAGTGGCTAGCCAACAAAAACCTCCTGCAATTTTTAGTTAAGAATTGCTTGAGGTGGCTTCGGAGAAACTGCTAAATGTTGTGGTATCCCTGCAACACCTGAGGGTTAAGCCAATATTTTGATTAATGGCTAATATCTAGGTTGAATATTTTCTATTATGTGGACCACAGCAGTCCTGCGGTATAATGAACAAAATGTGAAGGACATGCAATTGGACTATGTAGCGCTGGTGCTGTTTTCTAATCCAGCATCAGCTGTGAACCACTGGAGAGCCTGATTTTCACTAACGTTGTCTGTGGTTAGATAATATCAAACGAGGCCTGTGTGCTTACTCCCCTTCTCACTGTTAGATATAATACCAAGAATACATCATCCAGTTAACTGCAGTCTGAAAACACAATAAGCATGAGAAGCAAACAGTATGCTGCTGCTGAATTGAGTAGCGGAGTGTGTGATTGCTTCACTGCAAAGCAACATGTCTCACAAAATACTGTGAAATGGGCTTCAACTTGAAGCACAGATTACATGTTGTGGACACGATTAATACTGCGAACATTACATGCCTCCTCCACAAAGGCATTTAACCATGGACACACCATTTTCATGGTTCATGCACACCTTTTGCAAAAGTCAGGTAACCTTTACACATTTATCACATGCTTTACCTTTTCAAATAGCTATCAGACTTTGCTGTTCTGTAGGTGTCCTAGAATATAGCAATTTGTAATATATATGTAGGGAATGGTGTATGCATACGTATTGTTTATAAATCTGGCCCGTACTGGTTATGATCACCCTGCACCTGCATTATAGCTGTAGCTGGAAGAAAATGCCATACTTTCTACCATCGCAGTCTGACAAACATGTAGTGTTGTCAGGCCGTATAACCACCCCAAAAAAGTGTGTTGTCAACTTTGAGAGAAAAAGGCAAAAAATGCTGCATCAGGTCAACAGCCATTTTTAAAAAATTCCTTTAACCATTCCCTCGTGCAATCCTGTGATGCTGATTTGTCTGAGTAATAAATCAAGAAATAAACAGCTATGTACTGATTACATGATGTTACATGTTGACTACAGTTGGTGTGAAACCATCATACTAGCAGAAACAACACAGAGAAATGCAATATGAAAAGCAATTTCTAATCGTCAGAATAAATCCGACTTGAACATTCAACAGTGCTGCTGTGAAGCAGGCAGAATGGCTGTTGTCATGCTTCCTCCTGCTGCTGCTGCTGCTGCTGCTGCTGCTGCTGCTGCTGCTGCTGTTGTATGTGTTTTATTGTGAAGCAACTGCCCAGACAGACAGGTTTAATCCATCAGTTCATTTATGAAGAAGCCATTACCAAATGTGGGCCTGCTGCTGCAGCTTGGCCTCTCTCTTCTTTCAATCTCCTCAGCTTGTCGTTTCAGTGTGCATCGCTCTGCCGTTCTCACGATAAACACAGACACGGCACGAGCGAAATGCGACTGGTGACTATCTGATCAAATGTAGCGATACTGCCTGGGCTGAATTAGCAGCCGTTATTATAGCAAAGAGTGTTTGGGCAGGATCAGCCCTGTCCTCTGAAGAATAAACCTTAAATATTCTCTCCTCTTCTATTGGCTTTGTAAAGATTGGTTATTTCCATTTACATATATGGCGAGAATATGCAAGCAAATGAGGCGGGGGAATTAAAAGAGAGGGAAGCCAAAGTGGTTCCAGGTGGTGCACTGTGATTTTAACAGGGCTGGAATAATTGGATCTATTATGAAATCATAAAAGATTCATTATAGCCGCGCTATGCAGGAAATGGGATGAGAGCGAGGCTGTTTGTTCTGCGCGGTATGGATGTGCAGATGAGGTGGCTCAGGCAGCGGGATGTGTAACTCAGTGCTAAGTGGCTATGTGACAGTTTATTTTGAGGGGAGCTGGTAAATAAAGGTTCCATCTGACTTCATCATAACTATCTCGTTGCCATTGTTGTTCTCTGCTATTTAGGATGTCTATCTAAAGCCTACATGGGCAAGAATTGAATTGAACAGAATTGATTGTATCTAAATTGGAAAATTCACATTTTGACTATCAAATCTACCTTTTTTTCCTTTACTGAGCCCTTTGGGTGTGAGATAAACCACTTCAGCTGCAAATGAAACAAGAATATTCGTCAAAAACTAAACATGAGCAGAGGTCTTTGTGTTTTTTGCTGGAGTTGTGCAAGCCTGCAGTACTTGTCTGGGTGGGGTCAGTCAGTGCTGGGCTCATCTGTATTGGGTATCTGCCTGATTCACTTAGATGGACATGCATTGGATGCCAGGTTCCTGTCGTCATTGCAACATTTTGAACGGAGTAGGAGAAAGAAATTGGGAAACCAGGCATTCATCAGCATCACAGGCTAGAAAAGACTTTTCTGCTCAAATGTAAAAAGTAGAGCTGTCAATCAATTAAAATATTTAATTGCGAATATCGCATGATTGTCCATAGTTAATCGTGATTAATCGCACATTTTTTATCTGTTCAAAATGTACCTTAAAGAGAGATTTGTCAAGTATTTCATACTCTTATCAACATGGGAGTGGGCAAATATGCTGCTTTATGCAAATGTTGTATTTATTACTGGAAATCAATTAACAACACAGAACAATGACAAATATTGTCCAGAGGTACTGCATTTAGCATAAAAAATATGCTCAAATCATAACATGGCAAACTGCAGCCCAACAGGCAACAACAGCTGTCAGTGTGTCAGTGTGCTGACTTGACTATGACTTGCCCCAAACTGCATGTGATTATCATAAAGTGGGCATGTCTGTAAAGGGGAGACTCGTGGGTACCCATAGAACCCATTTTCATTCACATATCTTGAGGTCAGAGGTCAAGGGACCCCTTTGAAAATGGCAATGCCAGTTTTTCCTCACCAAAATTTAACGCAAGTTTTGAGTGGTATTTAGCCTCCTTTGCAACAAGCTAGTATGACATGGTTGATACAAATGGATTCTTTAGGTTTTTGTAGTTTCATATGATAACAGTATATTCACTCTAGCTTTAAAACTGAGCCCTCTACAACCTAAAAATCGCAAGTTGCATTAATGCATTAAAAAAAGTGGCGTTAGTGGCGTTAAAACAAATTTGCGTTAACGTGTTGTTGCGTTAACTTTGAAAGCCCTAGTAAAAAGAAAAATTTAAAAAAGCTAAATCAGAACCTCACTTCTACATCCAGCATGATATGCTAGAAGGCTTCACAATGATTGGTTACATTCACCAAACCTTCCTTCGTGTCATAGTTACCAGTTGCTGACCACACACACTGAACCAGAGCCTAATATATGAATATCTAGCATCTGTGGATTGTGAAGAATTTATGAAACCTAATTAACTCTTGTCGGTTTAATAGGCATGGGGTATGTTCATCATTAGGAGACTCATCACATATTAATTATCGACCTAATTGTGTGTCTTCCTTCCAGCTTTGGTCCAAAAAAAGCTTTTATATAAAAAAAATGACTGCACTGCTTTCATCTGTACGGTAGCTTATGAGATGTCTTTAGGTTGCATGTTGAAATGACTGTTATAATAATGGTGTACTATACCTTTAGGCACTCTACATTAAGCTCTGCCTTGTTCCTGCTGACTGCAGCACTGAGCCCTTCGGCATCTGCTTTTCTGGATCATCAAGTAGCATCAGACAGGAAATGGAAGCAGTTAGTTGCATACTATCAAACTAAGTGTCCTCAGCTTTTAATGTACTGTATGTATCATATACTGTATATAGTAACACAATGTCACTGAAGCTCGCAGTCAACTATTATTTCCCTCCTCTCATCTGAAGTTTTTTTTTTCATTTTTGAACATTTACATTAGAACAGCTTCTGTACCAACACAATGCAACACCCATCATTGTTATGTTCACAGTATTGCATTTGACATCAGGCCAATAGCTGTGCTCTCACCGTGAAACAAACAAATGGTTATGAATAAAACTGCTGATCCCTGCAGAGGTGGGGGGGTTGATGTGGGGCATTGTTCATGTGAAACAACCTTTAAATCTTGCCTTTAAGGCCAGTTAAAGCTGTACACTCCCCTGTGGCTCATTGATTTCCCAAGTTCCCTTGAGCTACGCTGCAGTCAAAGTACCGCTTAAATATGCTGCTGAATTAAACAACTAGAGGCTTCTTTCTGTAATCTCATCACTTTGTGCAGTGACCCCAGAGCTATTTTGTAATTTTGTAATCCTCACTGCGAAAAGGGCAATTCTGTAAAGTCCAGATATCATTTTAGAATGATTAAATCTTGTTTTCTAATCCAAGATAAATGGTCTTGCCAAGCACCATTTGTATAACATATTATTTAATGTCTCTGTTGGTTCCTAGCCTTGATTTCTAGGCAAGACAAATATAACACAAAGTTTCTTTTCTTGAATTGGTTAAAGGCACAGTGTTCACCGTTAAAACTATATGTATTAATCACATATTTACTTCAAAAATATAGTTGAACATGAGGCATTTTCTGACTTTGTCCATCGGGCCCTTAAAACTTACTGTAAGCACCAGGAATTATGTGGGTGAGAACGTCCATGCATTATGAGTTCAAAACGTCTCTCAGTGTGGAGTAAGAGGATGGCTATATGACAACTTTTAGTATTTACACATTTCTTACGGCACACAGACAAGCATTTAACACATGAAAGAAACAGCTGTTGTTGAATCCTTTTAATTTAGTGGATGTTGATGTTGATGTCCCTCCAGCACTGGGACCATGTGGACGTACTGTTGTTGTATCTGAGTGATATTCACACAACATTTGTTTTCTTCCCCTCGCACATTATGCTATTATTGCATGAGTTGTAGGACAACACATGAACCTTTAGCGCCAGCTCGATGGCACGCCGCATGATTTTACAGCCTAATGTAAACAATAACTTAGATGTGGCGGTGGTAGTATAAATAATGCATTTCATGAATGAATGCGCTGGGGATTACGAAAGGTCAGGGAGAGTTTACACAGCGATATGTGGCAGATGGAGGGCAAAAAGCTAGAGTGAATAATTTAAAAGGGGAACTGACAGTGTAGTGACAGAAGGACATATCAGAATTAATCCAGTTTACCAACCTCGTCTGCCAGCGTATCTCACACGTCTTCAAGGACCCATGGGCGAAGCTCGATTTGATTTAGCCTTCTGTCAACTTTGTTAAATTCAATGTAGCTCAATATATATCAGACACACAGCTGCTGATGTAGTGAATGGTTTGTATAATAGCTGCTTGGCAAGCCACAAAGCGACGAAAGCTAATGCGACATCAATAGCAGTAAATGTAATAATTGAACCAGCCTGCCATTGAGCTGGCAAACAGTTATCAGACAAGCACAATCACCACTTGATAGCAGAAATCGTGACACCAAATTCCCCATTGATTTCCACTGACACGCCATTCATACTGTAGCGCAGAGAAGAAACAAAGCTGTCTGTCATGCAATTAAATCTATCGCAGCTCATCGATCCTCCTCGCCGGCAGAGAGGATGCACAAGAATAACTGTGCTTTCTTTCTCCCTTCACATTAAGCGGTACAACAAAAGCCCCAGCAATACATTTAATATGCCAATGTGAGCTCCTGGTGTTCGCTGTCTTCAGGCATGTGCCTTGTAACCTGAAGGGAAAGCTTGTTTGTGTGTGTGTGTGTGTGTGTTATGTGTCTACATGAGGCTGTGCCGGCGTGTGTCCTTGTCTGCTTAAGGCTGCGACTGCGTGCCTGTAACTCCGGTGAAGAATTCTGGACACATGTCAAGTCCTTTCATGTTTTATGAGGGTGACGGCCGAGGGCTTGTTCACAGTGTGAGCTAAAGGCACAACAAGGGCACCTGTCACTTGATAGCACACCTATTGTGCTTTCCTTTCTCCCAGCCATGTTTCAAAGAGAAGCCCTTAAGAGATGGAGGGGAGAGGAGGAGGGGAGGTGGTAAGAGGATGGGGTGAGGGAAGAAAAGAGGACTGGCCTTTCATCTCGTACCTCTGCCACTTCAATAATGGCCAGAGCTAATAATCGGCAGTAAAAGCTCACCAAAGTGAATAGTGGCGCTATAATTCAGATCCACAGCGTCTCAGGAGTTTTAATGTTAAATGTTAAGATCCACTGATGAATGGCCTCTGGTATGTCATTTTAAAGTGGATAAAGACATTCATACTTTAACTGCAGTAGACAACACTACGCTATGATTTAAAACCACCAAATGTAACACTGTCTTTAAGAACCACATTCTCTAGGCCCTGAGAAAGACTTCCTTTCAGCAATATTCACCCAGTTTCTGCTGTTGATGCGTAACTACATTTATATTTTTGGATGTGTGGCATAAATGCCACATTGGACCAATGTTGGTAATACAACAAAACAAGGCGGCAGTTTAATGATCATGTTTTGATATGTTTCCAGCGTGAGACTGTGCAAACCTCACCTTTAGTTTGACAGTGCTAATGAGAAAAGCACATTCCCCTTCTAACATTGAGGAATGTTTCACATCCAGCACGTTAGGAGCAATTTGTTTCACCTCTCAGTTGTTTACATATTTTTGGTTCATTTAGAGGGTGAGAATAATGCAGTTTAGAGTGAGTGCCTAATAACCTCACTTAGATTGGAATAACAGGTTACCAACACCAATAAACAAGCAGCTTGTGTTGATGTAAGTGTAGACGCTATATATTTTCCACTGTCAAGTGACAATTATGGGATAACTGTGAATGCTAAAACAGCACCGGAAGCAAAAGTGGAGGATGTCAACAAAGTGGCTTAGTAATATCCGTCATAGAGCCATATCTTGCCTATGTTTACTAACATTTGATAACATTTAACAACCATAAGCCACTGGTCATACCAGACCAAATAAAAGCAGTTTCTCACCATGTTCACCATCTCAGTTTAGCTGGTCAGCATGCTAATATTTTCTAATTAGTACTAAACTAAAGTACAGCTGAGGCTGATGGGAATGTCATTAGTTTTGCAAGTATTTTGTCATAAAGCAAAGTATTGGACAAATTGAAATTTTGACCTGCTCATGGCACTAGATGAAAATACATACATTAGTTGTTGAGACATTTCACTAAAAACTACAAATGTGAACCATGGTGATGCTAGAGGAAAAGTCACTAAAGTCATAAGGATTCAGCCTCTGGGCACCATGAATGTCTGTACCAAATGTCTTGGCAAACCATCCAATATCTGTCAAGATATTTCACTAAAAACAGAAAATGTCAACCTGCTGATGCTGAATGCCGGCACCAAATTCCAGAGCAATCCATGTAATTCTAAGTGGTGGATCCACCGACATTACCATCCCTAGAGCCATGGCGCTAGCATGTGATCGTACCCTACAACATGTTTTAACGATATTGGTCATCATAGTTAACTTACAGCGGTTTCATGGTAATTGGAGGAGACCTGTCTGTCTCACTCATGCAGTACATCCTTCATCAGCCTGGCAAAGCCTGTCTCGCTTTTAGCAGACTGTCTCTATTCTTTCAGACATCATCATCGGCAGACTCCACCAGCCCAAAGTCAGTATCTGATGAGTAATTCTGTCAGAATTTTATGAGAAATCATTCTGACATTTCATTCACTTACTGACATCGCCCCAAGACCCAGTACAGGCACAGCTCTGATACACCAGCAGAAAAAAACAACACCCACTCAGAAGCTCTGAGGCTGACCTGAGGGCAGAGGAACAACATCTCATTTCTGAACATGCTCGCAATGCCTGTGCAAATGAACCTATCGACTCCTATCCTCCATTTCTGAAGGAGAGTGAGAGCTCCTTAGGCAAAGACTAAGCACTTATTAGGAAAAGAAGTAGATGACATTGATAAGACTTTTTTAAGGAGCACTCGAGGGGACTTTTAAAATCCCTTGACATGTGTTCTTGTTAGTGCATTAAACACTAACCGCTCTGTGTTATCTGGTAGCCAGAGAGAAACTGTGAAGCTCATTTGCACACTTTACAGTACATTACAGGCCCTGAAATATAATATGCAAGCAATGCAGCAGGCTCTTGTTTCTGCTGTGAATGCAGCTCCCTCCCGATTGGAATTTAATCCAGAGTGCTTTAAAGCCTTTATTGCAAATCATCTGCTTAGCTATTAGGCCGGGTTGTAACTGTGGCATTTATGGTTCATAAACAGTGTTTTGCCTTCATGCACTAATGATCATTATACACTGTTAAAACCAAGTGTCAGAGCATGTTTTGGCACTGCACAGCTACAACAATAGATGTTATTTTCAGGCCTGTTAGCGTAGAAGTTGAATGGTTGTCTTAGGATAAATCAAGACAGCACCTAAATGCCACTTCATGCTTTTCCTCTACTTTATGATTAATGTTTGTTGATGTTTATCGGCTTTAGAGGATTGCACTGCTTCATACCCAAACCTATCATCGAGTGTATTTGTCACTTAAATGCATGGCATACTTTGGGATACCACCCAACAGAAAGCATTGTGCATGCATTATCTCTCCGCATGTCCCTGAGAACATACAAGCACATGACTTTCAACTTTTAGACGTTTTAGAAGTTAAAGAAGGCAAATAGGCTCTTTGCGTCCTCTTTAAACCAGTGACGAGGATTTGCAGTGACAGCAGCATGTCTCTCTTTCTCTCTGTCTCAGTCTCTCATTTTCTCTCAGCTGATCGTCGGGCTCGGTGCACTGTCAGCTCGCTGCTGTATTGTGGGGGGAAGCCTGGCGGCACCAGGATCTGTGCGAAGCTTCACAGGCGTCGACAGGGAGCTCTGAGTGATCTCCTGGAAGAAGATTTAAACTCTGAGCTCTTTAATGTGTTTCTGGGGAGGCAGGCAGGCAGGCAGGCTGGGTACACAGGCCCCATCATCTCCCCCCGGAGATGGTGCGAATGGTGCCTGAAATGTGAATAAATTAGGAGTGAGGCGCTGTGTTGATGCTCTAGGAGATAACCTGGGAAAGTGGTGAGAGATTCATCTGCAAATAGTTCCCTAAGGTGGGAGCCATGTGAGCGAAAGCTAACTATTCATCTTTGCATGTTTAAGCAAGGCATGGTTGTGATCTTAGCCTGGGGCAGTGCAGCGGTGATTTATTTCCATCTACTTTGCTTGCGTTCTCGCTCTTTTTCTTCAGGTAGACTGCAGCTCTGTAATGCAAGCTCACAATGTCCTGTGTCAATACAGGAGCTATGAAGTTAATGAAATTAAACAAAATTGCGCAGATGCCGAAAGAAAAGATTGACACATCATCCATCTACCAGAATAAAAGCCCTAGCGTCTCATTAAACGACAACCAAAATGCAAATAACCACGAGGCTGGAGACCTCATCAATAATTCATGAATTGTTCCCATAAGCTACAACGAATCAATAATATTCCCCATCCTCATTCTGATCTCAGGGAGCTGTATGTTTCTACAGCATGGTTAGACAACAAGCAAAACTTAATCTTAATCTTAATCTTAATCTAATATATGCTGCAACAAGGTTTCCCATGTCTTGTTTCAAGGTGGCTGAGTGGATTGATGGGGGTTAACTCCGGAGCGAGTATCGTTATCAATTCTGGCCCAAGCAGGAAAAGTGGGCTACTGTAGAAACGTGGCGGCTAGCTCCGTGGAGAAGGCATTGAGCCGCTATCCTTAAACAGAGATGAGCGGGCAGAGGTCTAGTACCGTATGCTTACTTCTTTCTAACTCCACACCCCTAGATTTCTTTTCATTTTCAAACTTGTAGTCTTCAGACCCAACCTGTTTTTTCAGGAGATTTATCAGACTTCACACAGCCCCGGCTGGAGCCACAAAAGGCTTTGTACAACTTTTTCCACATTATACAGTAGTGCCCCCCAAGACCTGTAAAACAGACTTTGATGTGTAACATCGATGGAGTTTCCCTTTACTGTTTTGTCCTGATTGGGGAAAAGTTATTGCTGAAAAAAGTGATGAATCCAAAACAATTTAATTACAGTATGTCAGACCTTGAAAAAACATTGGTCTCAAGCAGCTGCTGTTTATTTTTAATGTGAAGAAATGACAGTTAACACAGAAGCATTATACTCCCTACAATCAGTGAAAGACCTTGAAAAGGAAACATGTGGAAATCAAATATGTAAAAGACACCAGATTCCACAACACCCCATACAATGTATATCCTGGTTTATTCCTCTATACTGTCACTGTACTGGACTTTTTCAGCGTCATCATCCCCGTCGTCATCCCCGCCAGCGTCCGTCCTCTCCTCAAAGTCAGTAGCATTTTGATTGAGATCAGCTTGCCCGGCAGTAATACAGCAGCCTAATATTAACAGGGTGATGCTGTCAGAGCCATATGCTTCAGATGCCTCACCTAGAGCTGTGCAGATGTTTAGTATGCATGAGCTCGCAGTGGAAGACTGCTAGCCGTCTGCCTCGGGTCTTTTAGCTTTTACAGCCTCCTCCTCCTCTGTGTGTCCCTATCATCCCTAATGATTCACTCAGGACCTGATCTGAAAATCAAATCCCAATGCAAGGTTTGGAATATGCCATTAAACAAGCAACAACACATTATGCCCAGGGTCAGTCAAAGCCATTAGCGGAATTGGATCAGTTTTTAGGTTCATTACCTCTGTGTGAATTGGATGGCCTCATTGGAACATTTCGCTCTCCAGACTGGTCCTGTTCAGGCCAAGCAGCACAGGTGCTTTGCCCTATTGAATACATGCTACACTGCACAAATGATTTACTCAAAGCTTACTAATTGATTGAATAGTGGTCTTCACTTCTCCTTAGAATGAGAAGCCTCAGAGGACTAGTACTCCATTACTGTACATGACTGCTTGGCAATAAAAATAGAATATAATTATGTGATATTATTACAGATCTTCACGTCAAGTCTAAAAAGCTGAAAAGCTTTCAGTTTCTTCCCAGCTCAGTGTCATATGTATGTTCTCTTATTTTCATAATTAATAATATCCACCAACTCAAAGCAAAATGACAATAAACAGACACGTTCAACATGCATTATTATATAGACACACTGTATGACAATTAGGTGATGTATTTTCTAAGGTCTACTGGTTAAAGATAGTGTGGGTGTTTTGAAGGGGTTTGTATGAGGTAGTTATCCATAGTCAGTGTATTACCTACAGATGACTTAGAATATTTTCACCGCTTTATCTTGCCGTCAGACAGCCTCTTTCCGATGGGGAACTGAACTGAAAGTGAAACTTATCTATGCTCTCTCCAAAGCCAGCAGGATCAGATGTCAAAAACAGTATAGAAGAAAATATTCTAAATATATCATACATTTAAAGGTGAATAAAATATGTTTTTCTGCCGTCCCCGTCCACAGCACTGTATGGCTTTGCTCCGGTGCTCCTGTCTGTTACTCCAAGCTGGGGGCATGCCGACCGTCATCTACTGTAAGTAATACACCTACTATGGATAAGCATCTCATACAACTCGACTTCAAAACACCCAAACTATCCCTTTAAGAGTACTTTAGAGATTTTACATTGCATCCTATAACGTTTTCTGACCCACGGTGGACAGTTACAAAAAAAGGATCAGAATCGATGCAGCAGAACCAGAGATATTGTCTTTCGTATTCCACACATTCTTCTTTCTTGTCAAAACATGGCACCTACAGTACATTACCCACAATGCAACTCCACCACCAAAAGTTCGATTGGAGATTTGGGTGTGTTATGGGTGTGTTGTCCTAGACGAGGAGCGGGCTACAGAGTACTGTTGAACTCACTTCTTTCTAACTCCACACCAACAGATTTTTTTTTTTTTCATTTTCAAACTTGTAGTCTTCAGACCCAACCTGTTTTTTGAGGCAATTTATCAGACTTCACACAGCCCTGTCTGGAGCCACAGAAAAGGCTTTATAAAACTTTTTCATACATATACAGTAGTGCTCCCCAAGACCTGTAAACAGACTTTGATGTGTAACAGCGACGGAGTTCCCCTTTAAGGTTTTGCCCTGATTGGGAAAAACTATTTCTGATCCAAATCCAAAATAATTTAATCATGTCAGACCTTGAAAAAAATAGTGGTCTCAAACAGCTGTAGTTCAAATTCAGTTTATTTTAAATGTGAAACAGAAGCATTAGACTACTTATTAGTGAAAGACCTTGAAAAGGAAGCATGTGAAAATTAATTATGGGTACCAATGATTTAACCAAATCCCGACCTTAGCTGTTTTTACTTTACTTACTGTTGTGGTTTAACATTTTGGAAATACACTTATTCACTTTCTTACCAAGAGTTAGATGATAGATGCCAAGAGTGATACCACTCTCAAATCTGTACAGTATGTATGAAGATACTGCCAGCAGCTAGTTAGCTTAGCTTAGCACAAAGACTGGAAAAAGGGGGAAACGGTTAGCCTGGCTCTGTCCGAAGGTAACGAAATCTGCCTACCAGCACCTCTGAAATTGATTAATTAACACAAGGTATGACTATTTATATCACGTAACAAAAACCAAAGTGTAAAAACGACACATTGTGGTTTTAGAGGGGGCTATGCGGCCAACTATTTCTTGGTCGGGCGCAGTAACTTCCTGGAGTTGTGAACGTGTTTTTACATTTTGGTTTTTGTATGAGTTAAAGAAACAATATATAACATGTTATTTAGTGAGCTTTAAAGGTGCTGGTAGGCGGATTTTGTTAACTTTGGACAATGCCAGGCTAGCTGTTACCTCCAGTTTCCAGTCTTTATACTAAACTAAGCTAACTGGCTGCTGCTGGCAGCTTCATGATGTATTTAGTGTAGTCTAGTCCAGCAGTTCTCAACCTTTTTTGTGTCAAGGACCCCTAAATTGATACACATTAGGTCACGGATTCCCATATGATAAGATTTCACTTTAGGAACCTCCATCTGAAAAGATTTTGGTTATTAAATATAATGAAGGCCAGAATTATATAGTTGAGGAGATAACCATGGAGGAAGTGAAACCTGTAATCAGAATAGTCTCTCTTATGACTCTTACTCACATTGGGCTCACTTCTATAGTGAATTAAATAGTTAAAATAAACCGTTTCACCATTTTTCTGGAGACCTCCTGGAACTCCCTCAAGGACCCCTGGTTGAGAACCACTGGTCTAGTCTAATTTGATATCAACGTTCCCATCTAACTCTCAAAAAAGCAAATATGCTTATTTCCCAAAGTGTGAAACTATTCCTTTAATTATGTTACCCACTTAAACCATTACAGTATGTTCTGTACATCTCACCGACAAAACATTAAAACTGTTAGACATTTTTTGAACTCAATGGTTTGGGGCTTTCAAGTCGATGAAGGCAATTTCACATTCTTCACATTGGTAAAGCAGCTGTCAAGAATGTGACTCACTCAGTTGAAAATTGAAAACGGTATTGCTCGCAGAGTTGTACTGTTATGAGTGCAAGAATCTGGAGTATTTCATCTTTTCCAAACTACAGTTCAAGAATAGACGAGACATATAGCCATCCATCCATATAGACATTATGACTGTCAGGGCAGTGCTTGCATTTCTGGGTTACTGTTTATCTTTCAGGTCCAGATAGAACTACATTTTCATTACATTTTGCGGTTGCTAAAATCTCTTTGTATCCCATTTAAACTGAAATTTATACAGACTCATAAACAAAATGCATCATACTGAGAATCCCTGCTTAAGTCAACATACGCAGGCTATCAGGTTTTTTACTCAAATGTCTTGTAGTGCTCTGGAAAACACATTTAATGATATAGGATATGATAGTTATATGCACCAAGAAAGCTATATCTCAAAGAACAACCATACAACTGCAGAAACTGTAAAAAACACTGATACTGCAAACTGTATAGGGCTATATTCAAGCACATTGTTGCACCATTAGGTTGCTCAGGCTGCTTGTTTCAGGCATATTGCATCATATGTGCTATATATCACACACATAGTGTTGCTTACTTTGTATACGCTCTTCTGTGCTGGAGATCTGTGCCCACTCCTGCTGCGAGAGGCAGCTAGCGAGAAACTTGTACAGACAGCCAAAAGCAAAACTTTACAACACTTGGAAAGAACGATTGGTTCCCAACTGGAAAACAAGATTAAGATGTTACTCTGCAGCATTTTGCTCTCAACAGAAACCTCTGATATGATCCGGTTAGATTGTATCCTGATGCGGGCTCCATTGTATTTTGGAAATCATCCCAAAGGATTTTATTTTTTGGGATTTTTTTTTTTTCGACAAGTGGAGGCAAAGAGTGAGAGGATGAAAATAAGAGCGAGATATGTGGATGCGGGCCCAGCTCCACAGAACTACTATCTCGTCACAGTCAATGTATGCAAAGCTATTCTTGCGCTGCAGCTCCGCTGATCCATACAGATGCACAGGCACTTACAGACGCATCAGTCTGGAGATATCAGATCGACACGCTTACATGAGATGTGTATTGATTGCACTTGATTACTTTCCAAAGTGTTAATTCTGTTAGACACACCATCAAGGGGGATACTGGCATTCTGGGTTTGACAGAAAACTGTGTCTGCTGGATTGTGATCACAGCAGGAGATTTCACAGACACGAACATGTGTGCTGTTATGGTTTAGCGCTACATGGATAACAATTGACTCTAAGTCAACATAATGAGATTGTTGATGTCATTCTCTACGGTGTTAAAATTAATTTCTTTTCCTCAGAAAAAAATGAAGTAACATGATTTGGCTGTTTTTTTTTCTTTGATGAATCAGTTCGAGGCTTTTTAAAGCTGGTGGGATGGTCTTTCCATCTCATCTGTCAGTGGTGAAATATAATCCGTTTTCTATGACAGTTCTAGCTGTGATGTTGGCCACTCTCTTTGTACCTTGTATCTTTTGTGTAAAAATTTGAGGTAAAGTTAAGAGGATATGAATTAGAGTTCATCCTCATGGTTACCAGTGTTTTTAGCCAGCCGTGTGGCTCGAGGGATGGCTGGGTCTGCTGGTTGGTCAGTCCACCAGCTGTAGATGTTAGAGGTTGTGCTAATTTTAACTTTTTTTTATATCCTGTTGGCTAGTTTAATCTAGAGCAATGCATCATATTCTGTAAGATCCTCATGATTGTAGCGTCGCTGTCCTGAGAGAACCTTGTATCTCTAAAAAGTCAATTTTTCATGAGCTCAGAAAAACAGCCTCGTTTTCAGCTTTGTAACGATGCATTTTCCAGCTGATCCAAGAGGCTTTTTAAATACTTTATTTAACTTAAGAAGTAGGATCATTTTCTCAACACATAAAGGAACACTTCATCTTTCACAAACACTCAGGAAGGGTATGAAAAATTGTAATCTGAAAAGTAACTAAAGCTGTCAGATAAATGTAGTGAAGTAAAAAGTACAATATTTACCTCTGAGAGAATAAGTATAAAGTTACATAAAGTATAATATTCAACTAAAGTACAGGCTAAATAACGCTCAAAACTTGAGCTAAATTTTGGTGAAGAAAAACTGTCATGGTGCTGTTACAGACTGACGCTTGACCTCTGACCTCAAGATAAGTGAATTAAAATGGGTTCTATGGGTACCAACGAGTCTCCCCTTTACAGACATGCCCACTTTATGATAATCACATGCAGTTTGGGGCAAGTTATAGTCAAGTCAGCACACTGACACACTGACAGCTGTTGTTGCCTGTTGGGCTGCAGTTTGCCATGTTATGATTTGAGCATATTTTTTTGCTAAATGCAGTACCTGTGAGGGTTTCTGGACAATATTTGTTTTGTGTTGTTAATTGATTTCTAATAATAAATATATACATACATTTGCATAAAGCAAGCATATTTTGCCTTTATTAGCATTCTTGACAAATCTCCCTTTAAGGTACATTATGAGCGGATAAAAAATGTGTGATTAATTTGTAATTAATCACAATTAACTTTAGACAATCATGCAATTAATCGTGATTAAATATTTTAATTGATTGACAGCCCTAGTATTAAGGGAACTGGATTTCAAGATGGTGGAACGAAACATAAGTTTTATTGGACTGAATGACTCCAACTACGAGTGTGTAAAACACTCTATTCAATGTATTCATTGTTTTACACCCTTTTTTGGTCGTGATTGTGTATGAGTCTTTTTGTGCCCTAAAGCCTCACGTGACCTCTGGTGACTGTCTCCACTGTGGCAAGCCGTTTTAAAACTCTCTTGATAATGCAGTTATTTACTGCACTTCACTTCTCCTGTCTCCTTTAACCACTCTATGTTGAAGAGTGCTGTTACAGACTGACGCTTCCCTGTGGTTTGCTGCTCTGCAGGAAACTAGATGGAGCGCCTCAAGATAAAACAATGTAATGAGTTATTATCTGTGTGTGTGTTGCTCAGCTGTATGCTAATCTTATCTTTTATCTAGCTAACAGTACATCGTCTTTGATCGCTGACATTTATCTCTAGTTTATCTTTCATTCTCGAAAGCGCTCGCAGTATCCAGGGTCAGCATCTTCTTCATTTTTATTCCTTGATGACGGGCAAACAGTGTTGTCAGCTTCACCCTATCAAAGCAGAGGTCACTACGCAGAATAGACAAGGGCAACAGCCACCTTTTCATTCAGCTCCCAGCTGGTTGTTGACATGAATCAGAGTATGAGCTCAGCGAAAACAAGGGACAGGCACTACTTGACACATGGTTGACTTGGCAGGAATGTACACAGTGGTGGTCCTTTTCTATTACTGCTCAGATGTGTAGTCGGAGGTGTTTATGAAACTGTTTGACTGCCTCAATGACATGCTATGCAACACTGAGTTGTCAAATAAGTGGTTCCCTGTGAAGTGCGCTAAAAGAATCTGTTTTCACTTGTGTGTTGTGTTGAAATTCTCCTGTTGTGCTTTGCAGAATAGATTTTGTATAAGCCTTCAATTCCCAAACAAAGCTTTTGCTTTGACAGATGCTATTCTTCTTCTTCTGTTCCAAAGTGATGCAACATCTACCAACAATATGAACAAGCTTCATTATGCTGAGAAACCTGGCCTTCTTCCTGCTGCTTTTTTTCCTCTTCTGTCACTCCTCCCACCTTTCTCTCTCTGCTGCTATCTTTCTCTGACATAGCTCATTACATTAGCAGGGCCGCACAGTTAACACACACAGCATGCGCACACACACACCTGGCTCGTTGGACTATAGCTGTAGCGCTGTCATGCACAAGCGGGGGGTGGGCAAAGGTTTGACAGCAGACAGCGGGTTGTTGCTTAACAGACAAGCGGTGAAATGCATGACGGTGTAATTGCAATGAAGGGATAATTTGACAGCCGCTTGGTTATGATAGCTTGCAATTCTCCCTGAATCCTTACACACTGACACATATACACACAGACATGCACACGCTGCTTATAAACAAGGTGCAGAAGCCAAACCCTTAACAGCATTACCCGTGTTCTTACAGACTTTGTTAGAGGTAAAGCCCTGTCATTTTTTATGTCTGTGCTCGCTTCTCTTCTTCTTTTAAAATCCTTTGTATTTAAGGGATTATAATCAGCATCAAGACATTCCAGTGCAGGAGGACTTAATGCTTGTGTACCATAGTAGTACATATTGTTTTTCAGAGAAAGATTTCAATTCTCATTTCATCGAGACTGACAGCACAATTCATCACTTTGCAGGCCTATGCGAATGCCTTATTTAAACAGTGCCAGTGCATCATTGCTCAAGGACTAAAAGAATGAGCACTGCATACCAGCCAGAACTACCTACATTTCATCTTGTCCCCTTTTTTCTCTCTCTTTCTTGGGCAAAATGAAGCCGTCTCGCTTGTGTTTCTGTCTGCACGGGCTCCTGCTCTGCTCAAGGACACGGATGAAACTGAATAAAACATGACTGGCATCTTGTCATCTCAGAGAGGACGGGCTGAGAATGGGAAGGGAAATAGAGAATCTCACCTCTGCATATTTACCAGTATGGACATAAAGGCGGGAAAAAATGTATATGTGTACATAGAGGAAGCCTGAACCTACTGTATATTTCATGTGAAATGATTTCAAACTACAGTAAGGACTCAATGTGATAGAGAGTGAAAAGAGTTCATTACACTCGTCTACCAGCTACCGCCCTTCTTTTATCTCACTGATCAGTGGCTTCTTAAGCTTATACATTAAAACTGTAGATCCTCTGATTACTCAGGCAATTGCCCGGCCTTGTCGGGGCTCTGTTAGTAGTAATGCCTGATGTCTCGGTAATCACACTGTAATCTTCTTCTGATCTTAATCCAACACTGATCTTTTCCCTTGTTGATCTTTCTTTTCCTTCCATCCCCAACCCTTCTATCACTAATTTACTCTGGCTCTCTGCTCTTATTCTTCACTCGCTTGTTTATTTATTTATTTATTTATTTACATCGTATAGATACATCAGACAGAAAGGCTTTCACACACTCTCAGTTGAAGTGGCATGATGCATGGCTTCACACCGGGCCCCGTGTAGTACAGTTTCATACCTTACTGTATCAGGATCAGCTATCATCAAGACTGTTGCTATGTCGACTACAGCAACAAGTAGGACCACATCGTCTGGAATGTGGAAAACACAAACACACTTAATTTAACCCATTTTTAGTATACACTACATATATAGTACACACTAAAATCTTTCAAGCATTCGTAGTAATTTAGTGAACATTTCTAGTGACTTGTTTCTTCTAAAATTTTGAGTGGGTTCAATTACAGCTCTGTGACCTAGTTATTTAAGATGACTACCCTATACTGCTGGCTGAAATTGGAACAGAAAATTGTAAATTCAATGTTTGACAGTTGGTAAATATGACTAGTTGTGCTGATTTTGGCTTTAATTTGAGGTTATTTACATCCATATCCAATGGACTGTGTAGGAATTGCAGCTCTTTTTATACATATTGTAGCCACGGGGGGCTACTATTCCTAAATTGCATCACCAAATATACAGCAGATATGAACACTTGCCCTCACAACTAAAAGTTAGCACTTTAACAAACAATATAATAGTGAAACGGTTACAATCACATCTCAACTTGTCCAGTTCAAAGATATTGTCCCTCAAAGTAAAATGAGAACTCTAACGCCACTAACGTTACAAACCAAATATTTCTTGGAGCCTACAGTATGTCCGCACTCTCACAACATTAAACATTGTTTTTCGAAACAACGTCAGCCAGTGCCCCAAAACGACATGCGTTGAAGTGACAGCGCCCCCTAGCGCCATAATAATTATGACGAGTAAAGGAGGAAGTCAGGTGACATTATTATAGATTGACAAATGTCTCTCCTCGATCCTCCGGCTTGTGCTGTTCCTAAAATGCATCTCAAGGAGCGAGGAGGCTTGCCGTAGGAGCTATAAGTGAGGATACACGCTGTAGCCTCTGCAGAAGTCTTTTCGGCACCCGTGACGTATAACAGTGGCGTGACAATGGACAGCTGATGCAACTGGGCCACACGTCATATTTAACTGACGCTTTAAAATGACGGCTCCGAGGCGATGATGTCTCAGTTTGTTAAATGCCTGTTGCCTCGACTCCTCTCTCCTCACGTCTCTTCTTCGCCGCCTCCGCTCGTATCTCCCATGGGCGGGACTAAGACGCGAGGAGAGGAGGCACGGAATGGAATCGAGGATGTACAAACTGGGAAACGTGAAAGGCCCAAAGTCCACAGGGGGAAGTGGTTGAAGTGGATGTATAGCTCAATAAAACATCAGACTTTAACACGAGAGACCGCTGATCATTTCCCGTTCCCAACCGCGAGTCAACGAGGTACTTTTTAATGCATGATCACAATCGTTCCCGAACCTTAACCAAATATTTATTCCTGTAACGATGACGACAAACCTTAACCTTGGCAGGCGTTTTAACCCAAACCCTGTGCCACCATCTTTCCCTAAACCTACCCAAGTTGTTTTTGTGCCTATTTTTGTGCCTTTAACAATAGCGTTGTCACATCATAAAACTGATACAATTTTTATCAGTGATCTAACAGTATTTGAAGGCACAGACAAATGATGACATCCTGCTGATAGGGGCGTCTGATCAGATTACACTCCTATGTGTCGTTGTCGTTTAATTTGGAGGACTTGTTGTGTTTAACATACAACGCCTACTTTAACTGTGTAATGGGGGGAAAATGGGTAGCTTCTCAGCAAAACCCACCCTTAGTCAGTATTGTTTGTTTCACATCAGGATGCAGTGACTGAGGTGTAAAATTCTTCTTCTTTCTGCACGTGCTCAGTGGAGCCATCGAGCCAAATATTTTGCTTAGTATACAGAATGCTGTTGCTCATATTTCCGTCTTTCTGTTTGTGTATGTTGTATGATAAACAATATGCTGTTTTTAATTATAAAGCTCTTGATGTAAATGAGAAAATCCTTCACCTTTTTCCGACTGCTTGGCTCTGAAATGTGATTTGCTCAAGTCACTTAAACTCCCTCCAACAGCTGCGCTGCTGACCTTACAAGAGAGTCGGAGGCATCTCTTCGACTAGAGCAATTAAAAGAACAGCGGGATATAGATTTCCGTTGGCTCCGATAAATGTGGTTGGGAGAATTATAATGTGTGTGACTAATGGTACGCTCACAGTCTTTAAGCATGGTTCTCATTAATATGTTAAGCAACCGGCGCTAGCTTTGTCTTTCGGCACTCCTCCTGAGATCCATTGTTCAATGCCAAGCTCAAATGATTCGCCCTCCCTATTGTACATATCGGTGGACATACCCACTGAGATTTCACACAGTTCAAATGACTTTTACATGGTGTTACAGGATATCAAATGGATACAGAGCCACATTTCAGGCTGCAGGGTATTATACTATTCCCCCAGATCATATTCAGTCACAATGGTAAGAGAGCTGGATTTGGAACTGTAGGCAAGATGGAAGCTAACAATCCTCAACATCATTTTTCAGCTATAGTTAATGATGGATGGCTTATTGATAATGTCACACAGGGTTATTCATCCTCTTCAGGGCTCAGATGTGCACGGCTTAAGTCCCGAACTGCACCTTGAATCTGGCAAGCAAAAGACAACCTGCAGTATTTCTAGTCTATTTGCCAGCTTGGACCACTTCGCTATCCATCTGTCACAAGCAGTCTATCAATTTGTTTTGTAGCCTGCCATTCAGAGCACTGTGCTGTTTCCAGCCCTTCTGTCAAATAGCGTTCTAATGTAAGTGGCAAGATGTAGTAGTCCCGACAATCAACGCTCTCAATGTATTCATTATGCCATACGGGCCCATCAAAGCCCTTCAGAAGTATCCCATTACCTCTGGGCCCGTGAGAGGCCTGCATGTAATTACAAGCTGTGTGTGATCACAACCTGCAAGCTCGGAGATAAAGAGCAAAAATACATGCACTGTATACTTTGCATAAGATCTGAGGCAGATCTCCATGGCAACCCGCAGTATGTTTTTAAGGAGTCACAACTGCCTAATAGACCTTACTTTGCCTTGTAACATAATATTCACATTTGCCCTGCGCAAATTCAAAAAGCCAGACCCCGTGCTAAATGTTAATAGAATTCATTAGAAACACTATTAAAGAGTATTTCAGTGCAGGTTTTCATGTGGAACTACGAAGGCACACACACATACTGTATTAAAGGGAAAAAAACACCTGCCACCATAATATACCACTGAAGCAAAGACAAGCTTTTACTTTGTTTGTTTTCTTTTCTAACCGAATTAATTAGTGCGTTGTCAAGAGATGTCAAACACTGAAGAGCACAACTAATTAATTTATCATCTCATGAAGAAAAAAAAGTTCTATTTTGATCACAACGTTCTTGTATTTTGTGATAATTACCATTTACACACGCATATTAATTAACCATTTTTTATCTGTTCAAAATGTACCTTAACGGGAGATTTGAAGTATTTAATACTCTTATCAACATGGGAGTGGGTAAATAAGCATGCTTTATGCAAATGTATGTATATATCTATTACTGGAAATCAACAACACAAAACAATGACAAATATTGTCCAGAAACCCTCCCAGGTACTGCATTTAGCATAAAAAAGTATGCTCAATCATAACATGGTAAACTGCAGCCCAACAGGCAACAACAGCTGTCAGTGTGTCAGTGTGCTGACTTGACTATGACTTGCCCCAAACTGCACGTGATTATCATAAAGTGGGCATGTCTGTAAAGGGGAGACTCGTTGGTACCCATAGAACCCATTTTTATTCGCATATTTTAAGGTCAGACGTCAAGGGACCCCTTTGAAAATGGCCATGCCAGTTTTTCCTGGCCAAAACTTGGAGCGTTATTTAGCGTCCTTCGTGACAAGCTAGTATGACATGGTTGGTACCAATGGATTCCTTAGGTTTTCTAGTTTCATATGATACCAGCATCCGCTACAACCAAAAAATCGCAAGTTGTGTTAATGCGTTAAGAAATTAGTGGCGTTAAAACAAAATTCCGTTAACGCGTTATTATTGTTTCAACTCTGACAGCCCTACAATGACTACAATTTTTGATTTCATGAAGGTATATTACAGACAGCGCTGCACTGTGCCTTTTTGTCAGAAATTTACTTGAACTGAAGGCTTCCGTAATTTGTTGACTAAATAAGCTAATTTATTCAACAGCACAGGAAAACAGTCTGATATCTCAACATAGCAAATAATTGATAAGTGATCTCATAATAGCCAAGCAAATATGGCCACTCTTAATTTACTTATGAGAAGAAAGGAGGAGGGGAATCCACCCAAAACTGGATCCTAAATAATTCATTTCATGTGCCACAGGAATTTGATCTTTTGCCAGCGGCAGTGGGCATGTAAACAGATGCTTTCGGATAAGCATTTCGCCCTTGAGATGTTGTCCTTTTACACATGCAACTGTTGATAATATATTATCAATGGAAACATTTGCAGGGAATGAAACTCTGATTTTTTCACTTGCTTTAACAGAAGTTAGAATTGTACCAATTGTGTATTCTTGTTTTGCTTGAGTGGGTGTCGCTGCCCCGTGCTATTGTTTTCTCAGACTGAGGCCATTATCATGAGTGAAGCACTTGCTGTGCGGAGAAAAAAGTAAAACTGGTCAAGACTCCTGAGCAGGAGACTGCAGCTGCACCGTCAGCCGTTTTAACCTCGTGTGGTGCATTTGAGCAGATGACGCCACGCTTATGAGAGTCATTTTTCATCTGATTTGAGAATTCCACCCTTGGTTCAGTGCAGAGAGGCTTTTGAAGCGTTACAATGTCCACCTAGCCAGCAAAAACAAAACCTGTGAGCCGTGTACCTGTTCACTCACACAGACAGCAAGGTCAAAGAAACTTGACTCCTTTACAGCGTAACTCTGAGGTTCCTCGCCTTCAGAATAAACAACTCATTTCTGCCTTGATGGATGAAAACGAGCGTTTCCTTGCCAGGTTTTGTCATCTGTTCACATGAGTTGATTTGATTAATTTGATGTTACAGATCTTCTGAACCCTTTACAGTGGCAGTTGGCTGAATATTTTTGGCATCACTGGGCAAAAATTCTATAATAACCATTCAGCATATTGTAATTCAAGTGTTCTGAGAGAAACTAGACTTCTGCACCTCCTCATGACTCTGTTTTCGGGCTTTAAAATATCTAGCCCGTGATGGGGGACTTTGGCCAATCACAGGTCATTTCAGAGAGAGAGCGTTCCTATTGGCTGATCATTCAACGGAGGCAGCTGTCAATCACTTGCGAACTCAGATCAAACTGTCAAACTGGCAGCGCTGATCAAATGTGAATCAATATTCTGTTACTGTAATGCCTATTTCTCTACTGTTTAGCTGTAAAATGAGAAAGTTTGCTCTGATTGGTTGTCTTCCTCCGGTCTGTGAAATCTTGCAGATGCCATTAGGAGCACCGGATGACACAGAGGCACATGATTTTATTCAGATTACCTGTCTCATGCACTACTGTCAGGATATAGTGGCCGTTTTATAAAAATAACTTTTTTTTAATCATATTTAATCAAACCTGCCTACTCCATCTTTAATATGCTAAAAGTCTGGATAACATGATCATCCGTCAGATTGAAATCCATCGGATTGTTAAAACGGACTCCACTGATTGATGTGTATTTGTTACTACTTGAGCTCGAACTATTCATAGCTACTTTTTGTCTCTCCCCGACAGCACGCATTAGATGTAACCGTTTTTCTCTGCTCTACTACTGCGTTTCCACTCTCATGAAGGATTTAACAGGATTTATGTTTCATGATGTCTTTAGCACGTTTTCAGTAATCCTTTGCGAGTGCAGTCTGGAACAGTTTGAACAAATGTTCAGGAAGTTTAGAGTGGGAGAGTGGATCTGTCTGTGCGTATGAGTTTGAGGTTTTATAAATATCCTCCGCTATGCACAGTCATGCAATCAGTTCCTTGTTTTGTCTTCCTCCCTTTCAGATTTGCTTTATCAGGTGAGATGCCTACAGTATGTCTGAAAGATGATAGCTCCCCATCAAATCTTACTCTGTTGGCTTGAACCATTTAGCCTCATCTGACCTCCATCCCACACAATCCAAATGTAATTTGTGTTAAATAGAGGTCAGTCGCTTCATATTAGCCAAATTACATTTTAAAATTTAGACTCAAATTAATTTGTTCTGCCGAGTCTGACAACCACAAATTCTACTGTCTCCCTTCGGCTGACAGCCGTTGGCATCCAGCAGCATCAGGAAGGAGCTGGAGTTGTAAATACATCACAGAGTTGTCATTTATCTCAATAAAAAACTAAAGTGTGCCTCGAGAGTTGCTCATCTAAACTGCTAGCACACAACAAACCAGCTTTGTCGTGAAAGAGATATTTTCAGCAGCTGGCATATGGAGGAGATCGAGGCTGAGGCAGGCTGAGCCAGTACAGATGGAGCTACTCGTTGTTCACCAACAGCATGCAATTCTGCACAGTCTCACGGGAATCTGAGTGGAGAGAAACGGCTTGGCTTGTAATAAAAGTTTCGCTGGAACCCGACAAGTGTCACGCCTAATAATCCGTTTTTAATTGTGGAGGTTTTAGCTATGAGGGGAAGATGAATCATTTGCATTTTTGGGTTAATTTTGATGTCTAAAAATTGACAAGGAATTGTCAGAATCACTTCAATAATTTGTTTAAAAGTAGAAAAATGCTTTGGCATTATTTTGCTTTTTGACATGTGCATGTTGTTTGATGTCCATTTGGATAATGTTACAAAGGACAGACTGTTTTCCACATGTGCTGTAGTTTTGCTGTGGCCATCACAGCATCGCATGTGGAAACAGGAATGCTCACTGAAAAGTATACACTTAGAATGCTATAAAGCAGCGGTTCCCAGCTGTTTTTATCTGACGTACCCCGACAGCCCTATCCGAGAAGCTCAAAAGTGGGTATTGTTACAATATTTTGGCATATAATCAACTCACAACCATTTATCCATTATTTTAGCTCATTATTTTAACCGTTTTTCCATTACTTTTAGCTAACTATTTGAACTGTTTATCCATTACTTTTAACCAACTATTTGAACTGTTTATCCATTACTTTTAACTAACTATTTGAACTGTTTATCCATTACTTTTAGCTAACTATTTGAACTGTTTATCATTTACTTTTAGCAAACTATTTCAACTGTTTATCTATCTATCTATCGATCCATCGATCTTTCGATCCACCGATCTATCGATCCACCGATCTATCGATCTACTGATCTATCTATAGTTTAGCTATCTATTTCAACTGTTTATCCATTACTTTTAGTTGTCTATTTAATTTCAAAAAAAAAATCTAATCACAATTTGTACTTTTTAGTTAAGTTCCGTTGAGTTAATTAGTTGAGCTTTCTACGTAGCCTCTGACAACTGCAGGAGCTGCGGGAATCACTATGACAACGTAACATCATACTCGGAACATAAACCGTTATTTGAGAAAAATGTGTTTTTCCAATTCACATTGTGCCTTTCCAGAAACTATTCTCCTGGTATTCTTTCTTTATGTAAAGTAATGTGTATTTATAGTCCATGCAGTATCTACATCTGGTTTGATATCAGAGGTATAAGTCTTAGGAAATACACATACAGTATATCCTCAACATTATCTTCAAGAAACCTAACTTTATTATTAACTTATTATTATTAACTTTATGAATTGCACCAGGCTTTCTTAGTTTTTCATAAAGGAAATAGGAAGTTTCTTCTTAACAGCAAATGTGTACAAGGAGCTGAAATTATATATTTTTTTTCTTTTGAGCTATAATTTTATTCATTATGAAAGATGTGCAAGTGTGAGGCGATGGATGCTGATCAGACCATTGTGCCCACTACCATACTGGTCTGATAAGCATCTTTTCATATTGTTTCTATTTACATTGTTTCTTTTTTGACATTTGGGGTCCTTTTGATGACATGCTGTAACGTTCTGGCACCAAATACAATCCTCAGAAGAAGAGTATACTGCAAAGAGATCATCCTTCTGATCCTCATAATCTGTCCAAATCCTTGGGAACAATGCCTCTCCATTATGGAAATAGAAAACATGAGCATTACAAGTTTTAATCCCGGGGGCTCTCCCTGCTAGTCCTGCGATATTCGTGGGACCACAGTTGTTGCATAGACCATTGTTTTTTATCACCGATTACGGTTTCTATATTTATGTTACATTGTGTGTTTATGGGCACCTAATGAAACACATGTTGTAAAAGCACAGTCACCCCTGAGGTTCCATTATGATGACGCCAGCTCCTTCCGTAATGGACTGCTCCAGTAGGTGGGCCAGTAAATTAATGACTGTAAAACGACTCATCTCCAATAATGCAAGCCCGGCAACTCGTTGCAGTAGGAGAGAAATGAGAATCAAATGGAGTCATAGTGTATTCACCTCCTGTTCTCTCCCTTTGCTGTCACTTTACCACCTCCGCTCATTCATTGCTCCCCACACGAACCCCCCCCACCTCAAAAGGAAAAAAAAAACATTTCTCATGTCATTTTGTCTTTTACCATCCACTTCATTTGGAGACTTACAAATTCTATTAGGGTGATCTTGTGTGCATTGCACGGTTGCTGCAGGGGAGAGAGAGCGGGAGGGCTGCCTGGGAGGGGGGAACGAGCCCCTAATACTAATAAACGAGCTTGACTTTGCCTCCCCTGCCCTGCGAGATGGGAGGGAGAAGGGGGCGAGTAATTGGAAAATATCCCTGCCTCCCGTTCCAGAAAGACCCCCCTCCCTACACACACATACACACACATCACCATCATCCCCTCTCCACGGCTTAACCAACCACTCTCTCTCCTGCAAGATGAAATACACAGTCCCAGGTTCTTTTCATTTTAAAGTTTTTCTCAATCGCTTTGGCTCATTTTTTGAAACAGCCTTAACATCCTCTAAACTGTAAGTGCAATTGTCACAACTCTATTGCATGTCTGCAAAAGGTAGTAACTCACCCAAAACATTTCATTCATGCTTCAAATCCTAGTTACTGTGTCGATAAATTGGCCAATGCCACCAAAATGAAAAGTTGTTTTGTCATCATGCGAGTCGTACTGGTCAAAATGTTTAGGTGTTTTTTCTAGGGCTGTTAAAGTTAATACGATAATAACGCGTTAACACAAATTTGTTTTAACGGCACTAATTTCTTTAACGCATTAATGCAACTTGCGATGTTGATCTTCCGGAGGTTGTAGTGGGCTCAGTTTTAAAGCTAGAGTGAAGATACTGGCATCATATGAAACTAGAACCTGAGGAATCCAGTGCTACCAACCATGTCATTCTAGCTTGTCGGGAAGGAGGCTAAATAACACTCATAACTTACACTACATTTTGGTGAGGAAAGACTGGCATGGCCATTTTCAAAGGGCTCCCTTGACGTCTGACCTCAAGATATGTGAATGAAAAAGGTCTATGGGTACCCACGAGTCTCCCCTTTACAGACATGCCCACTTTATAATAATAATCACATGCAGTTTGGGGCAAGTCATAGTCAAGTCAGCACAACGACAGCTGTTGTTGCCTGTTGGGCTTGAGTTTGCCATGTTATGATTTGAGCATATGAAAGAATGTTTAGAAGAGAATCAACTCATCAGCTTTGATCAACAAGCCATGGGCAAGTGGTTATTGTGCAAATTGTAGACAACTGTACTGACTCTTTTGCACACGTGCCAAAACACATGCAATTTGCTTGAATTAATGAGAAATTAAAATCTGTTGTGAATAACAAACTAATTGTTCCGAGATTTGAGCTTATTGTTTTGAAAAGAATAATTCTCATCCGAGAATTGAGCCAAAGCGAATGAGAAAAACTGTAATGTTTAAAAAAGAGAAAACAACACAATTAGTGTGATTACAGTAGTGTGCCTCTGTACAGTGTTTGGAGGAGGAGGATGGGACACCAAGGTGAACAAAAGGACAGAAGATATTATGTGAGGCTTTCTGTGACATGCAATCTGCAGAGAGGGATCAGGAGAAGAGGGCGGAAAGGTTCAGTGGACATTGGTTGCAGCCTTAGACTCTATGCCCAGGAGTAATGGAACCAGTGTCTGTGACTACCCAACAAAATCCAAATAGCTATGGAAATAAAGAAACAAGTGAATTATTACCTTCTTGCCATCGGGGATGTTAATGGAAAAATGAGTGTGTTGTTCATATTTACATTGCAAGCTTTAGAAATAAGAACAGAAGGCAAGTGATCCATGTCCACGGAATAATTTTCTCACCGGGCTGTACGAGAGAGAGAGACTCTAATTTGTTACCTCCATTATTCATGAATTTAACATTGTAATAGTAGAAATACTGCAACATATTCCCCAACCTCACAGTCCCTCTGAAGACCCTGCATGACTTCATTATGTTAGAATTGAAACCACATGCTTCTATCAGGCCTCGGTTGTACTTAACACGAGTAAAGCAGGCTGAAATCATTCTCTTTTATCTCAAGTGGCTGAACTTGATGTTGAACTTGTCGTCTCATGAATTAGTTAGAGCTAAATGTTTCTGTAATTGAGCTGTAGATGTGCCGTTCCAATGATGGGATTACTGTGTTTTGTTTGCAGCGCGTACATATCTGACACCATTGTTAGTTTACGATATGTTGTTTTAGTAGGTCAGCTATCTTTTTCAATAGTTCGTGTTGTCATTCAAGGAACTTATCAGCAGCGGGTTATTTTGGTTCCACATCTCTATAGGTAAACATAGCGGCTTGTCTGCTTTGTGTTATTTTCTGTTTCCATCTCCTTTTTATATCTGTGAGATTACACTTGGAAGCGATTTTAGTTTATTTGCACAGATGACAGATATGGAAAATAACAGTACTTCTCTGAGCCGGGAGGAAAGAAAAAGAAGAACAGCTTAAGTGCATCAACTCATCCACTGAAATAAAGAATACAGGAGTAAATAGTCTCTTCTTAGAGCTGAGACATGCAGTGAAAGGTCATCCTTGGCATTTCAAATGAGGGGGAGTTCATAAAGAGACCATCAGAGCAACTGACATCAAACCCTGGCATGTATTTAATACTGAACAATTCAGCTGTTGAACTGAATACATTGAATACTCCTGTGCTACAGTAGACTGAAAAGACCTTGTGAGAGCCAACTGTATTTATTTTTTCTTCTACATCCTACCTAAGTGAAAATACTCTATTAGAAGTAAAAAGGCTTTATCCTACTTAAGTAAAAGTACCTGTAAAACAATGTAAAATTACTCCATTAGAAGTAAAAAAGGCTTCATCCTACTTAAAGCTGAAGTAGGCCAGATTGGAGCAAATATGATTAAAAAAAGTTATTTTTATAAAACGGTTGCTATATCGTGACAGTAGTACATGAAACAGGTAACCTGACAAAAATCATGTTCCTCTGTGTCCTCCGGTGCTCCTAACGACATCTGCAAGATTTCACATACCGGAAGAAAACAACTGATCTGCTGTCCAGCTGCCGTCTATGAGAGCCGGCTGTCAATCACTCGCGAACTCCAACAAACTAGGCAGCGCTGATCAAATATGAATCAATATTCTGTTACTGTTATGCCTATTTCTCGCCTCAAATGTTTTCAGAATCATCTTGTAGTGTACTGTTTGACTGTAAAATGAGAAAGTTTGTGACACCGCCGGAGCACAGCCAATAGGAACGCTCTCTCAATGAAATTACCTGTGATTGGTCAAAGTCTCCCGTCACGGGCTAGATTTTTTAAAGCCTGAAAACAGAGCCATGAGGAGGAGCAGAAGTCTAGTTTTCTCTCAGAACACTTGAATTACAATATGCTGAAAGGTTATAATGGAATTTTTGCCCAATGATGCCAAAAATATACTGCCTACTGCCACTTTAAGTCAAACTTTATATAGATCATTTCGGCATCCACATAGCAGCTGGTGTATGATCACTTTGCAGTTTAAACCTGGATTTAATCATCATATATAATCAGCCTTTTTTTATTATTATTATTAATAATGTCCGGTCCTCATTTCTCTGATGGTAAATGTGGACTTTATCCAATACTCAAATAGTCAACAGTGATAGATGGAGTGAGCCAGTGGAAGAACCATGAGCTAAGAGGATTTTGACAGGCCCCATATATTAAGTCCAGTGAGCTTTTTCGGTCCATGCTGTCATTATTACAGGTACAAGCCTCAGTCATATTGATCTTGTATGATCAATCACTATAATTCTGCTTTAAGAACAGTTCCATCTCTCCAGCGAAATGTATTCTGTAGTGCTGTATACGCTGCTTCTTTCTTTAATCTGACAGTGGGGACATGTTGACACTATTCATAATTTAGGTCAGCTCTTGAACAGGAGGTCGTGTGCCAGAATTTAGCAGTGAACATGTGTTTGTCATGTATTAACATGCACTTTAAGGGCATTAACCACTTACTGATGAATATTAAACCTCCCACACACGTGTGTGTGTTCGAGTTACTCAAGTCCCCACTATTCCTTTGATTAATAGCATCGACAAATCATATTTGCCAAGAGAATATAATAGGAAAGAACAAAGTGACTGTAACTCTGCACAGCTACAGAGGGGAATATCTAAGTAAGGACTATTGTTCTGCACTCGCAGTGCAAGTAATAAGGGCTATTATAGGGCTTGTAGGCAGATCTGTAGGGGGAGGAAAATGAGCTCATTCTTGTATTGAGAATCTCTCCATAGCTATAAGTACCCAGCAATTCAACTTGCATTACGCTCATAGTGTCATTACATCCCACTCGAGTCTCCTTCCTGACAAGTAGAGATAATAATGATGAAGATGAACACAAATAAGATAAATGCAAAAGATGGTAACGGGCAGGTGTGGGATAACACGGGGATGTGTATGTTTCTATTTTGTGGATCTGATTCTCTAATTACCACCATCTGCCGTCTGAGTTAAACGCTGAGGAGGAAGAGAGGGAGTGGAGCGTTGCGTTCTGACTTGGTGAATAAAGATAAATGCGTACTGTAACAGGAGACAGGCGTTTTGTTTCTTTCCAAGGTAACACCAGTTGCAGAATGGTTGGCCTGTGATTGACTTCTCTCGAGGGCTTCATCCTATTATGAGCTCTTCTCAGGCTTGCATGGTATGCAGAATATACCTGCACCACAAAAAGATTGGTTAATCTTTATAAAAGCCTCGGAAACTTTTATTCAGCTAATATGCTTTCTTGTTCTTCAGTTCCTTTTCCTCTAGTCTTCCCAGTTTCTGTTTTACATTGTTGAACACAGAGTGATTGACCTTTGCCCCCAGTCACAGATGGGGGTCAAGGGACCATTATTATAGCTGGTTTGAAAAGCCACATTTGGAAGGGATTATCTTTGACCCCTCTGTTGTTCTGAGAGTTACGAGGGCTGGAAGCCACGGGCAGGGGTGATGTTAATGACATGATAGCTTCACTATCATTATTCAAAGTGCTCAGTGCAAGAGTGGAAATCATATATTTGTCCTGTTGAAAAAAATACCGGTCCTATTTTCAGTTTATTAGATCCAGAGTGTGACAGTGAATGAAGTTGTGGAGGCAGACAAAGTTAGGGCGAAGGTGTAATTAAAGCTGATGATGGTGAGGCAGAGGGGAGGGCAGGGCAGCACATTCGTCTTCCCCACCTAATGAGCGGTGGCTGGGAGAGCTGAATTAGCTGCCTCGCTGTCGTCCCTCCCCTGCCATGCCGCTTTGTCACAAGGACACTCCTCCTGGAAGATTAGACAGGGTCAAGTGCATGTGTATCCCCTGGCATTATTCTTACAGGCCGGCAGGGTCCCTGTTCCACCGAGCGCTGGGAATTGAGGCACTTTAGCAGTCTCTGAGCCACACCACTCAGCCTCTGCATCATTAAACCAGGCTAAAAATACACAGCCCACCCATGGCCCACTGTTCACAGAGGACCAGCTCATTGGCACGCTGAAACAATCGCTGACTCCTGCTCATGAGAGGCGTGGCACCGTCATTTTTCACTCCCTCTTTAAATTTGATCAGTGTTATGAGGCTCTGGCAATACGGTAACAATATGCTCCACAAGCTATTATTGAGTGCCTTTCTCTTTCACCCACTAGTTCATATGATCAGTATTGATACCACTACTACCATACAAATTCACACTGTCGTGTTCACATTGCTGTTAATGCTCATCCCATGGGCATTAATGGACATAGAAATCAATATGTGTTGGTGTTAAAGCTGGTGTGACATCTGCTACAAGGCAGCACCGATGACAAAGCCCATATTAAACTGTGAAACTAAATATTTACGGCTGCAACTGAACATTTTTATTATCAATTAATCCCACAAGCATTTTTCAATTAATTGTTTAGTACATGAAATGTCAGGAAATAGTGGAAAATTCAAATTCCCAGAAAAGAGTCCAAGGTGACGTCTTCAAAGGGGACAATATCATGAAAAAAACACTTTTCAGTGCTTGTGCTCATCCATTTGGGTATCTGGAGTTTCTACCAACCAACAAACTGTGAAATAAGACAACCCAGTCACTTTTTTGTGGGCTGCCTAGATCAGAAAACATGTGATTCAACAAGCCATTCATTCATTCATTCATCACATGCAGGCTCAGTAGAATTTATCACCCACAGCTTGAGAACTGCATCAAAGAGTATAGAAGCAAAGAGACGAAACTCTGGTGTTTTTTTGACAACAGCTGTTGCACTTATTAACACATAAACACTTATTTATAATATGTCATTGTTCAGCACAGGCCATTTCAGTAGAATATGACAATAAAATAGAAATATATATTTTTTTAAATTTTACTTTTGTTCGGCACTTTTAGGCAGATGTTTTACTGGCAATATACGTTCTTTGGGTGCACCATATTTTTCTCGCAAGCCAAACAGAGCAGGCTGGACTTTTTCAGGAGGGGGGCTTAAACGGAGCGTTTCAGGCAGAGGGTGAATACAGGTATATTCAGACAGACAGTAGGAGAATAATAATGTGTTTTTGATCATTAAAGCATGTAAACATGTTCCAGTAGAAACCCAAAATACAAATATGAACCTGAAAATGAGCATGATATGTCTCCTTTAAACAGTTTTTTTGTAGTTGACCCCCAGTCCAAACCTGACTAATCGAGTATCAACACTGTATCAACTTTCTTTGTATCAACTAATTGGTTAATCTAATAACAGTTCGTATATGCAAGTGTGTTACTTCAGCAAATTGTATGTATGTATTTGCATTACAATAGAAAGCCGACTGACACTCCAGTACTTTTGTGAATCAAGTGCTGGCCTTTGGACCTACAGTTCTTTTCAAGCATGACACTGAACAACCTGCATAAAATGACCTCCTTAAAGCGAACAGCTGAACAGCTCCGCCGGCATGCCGTGTGAATACATTTAGTCCTGGCAAATGATCCTATGGATTTTGAGTAACTGCACTCTTACATAATCACGTTTTCCCTCTCAAGGGCAACACCATATCAATACAATAAATCGTGCAGCAGTCATGGATCAGCGAGAGAACCCTTACTTTACACTTATTCCTTGGCTCAAATGTGAAACATTTTCAAATCAATCACTGGCTCTATCTAGCAAGAATAGCACTCAGGCTATATTCCTTTGATATACAGTACTACATGGTTGCAATGCATTGGGCTCCTCAGTCACGTGACGCGCTGAACCCCACAGGTGCAGGTGATTAGCTTGATTGTCAGCCTTTGAGCGGATGTAAACACGACGCCTTACTGTACTTTTCCAAGGTAAATATGATATTTATGCTGAAAATATGCTATGCTTATTTAATGTTTTAATATTCATTGCTATGGCACTCTAAGGTCAGCTTTCTCTGTTAGTGTTGAGCGGGGAGATGTGTTATTTGGCCCCGGGTGTCCCTGAAGCAAAACGCTTTCATGAGCCGCATTATAACCAGACACCTGAGCTAGCACATATAGCCTACAGACTCATATCTTAATAAATGACTGTGATAATACCAGGCTATGGTGGTGAACTGAATCACTGAGTACATGTAAATGAAAAACGTGTTTTTTTTCTCACTTGTTGCCTTCTTCAGTAAATAATAATTATAGTGCGTCATAGCTTGTTCCGCAGCTTTGTAGGCGTTATTAGCTTACTTTACAATGTCCCGTTTATAACAGTAATTATGCTAATACATGCATATTTTATCAGCAGCTTTTCTGATACAGCTTCGGTTCATTAAGTAAAGAGCAACCACTATCGCAAAGTGTTTTTATTCACAGCTCGTTATCATTTCATACACAAACTTACACTTTTACACCTAACTACTTGTATCCACAATTATGTTTTTTGCCATATAATGAACGGCAGATAACAAAAAAACGTGTTAAATGTATTCCGGAGGGGAAGGAGGAAAACAAGGTGTGTAAAGTGTCTTTGTCTGGCTTTGGTTCAGCTCTGTCCCTGTTTATAGCGTCTCTTTATTGTAACTCGGAGCCGACCAGAGCCAGCACTATTTGCGCCGAGGAGGAAGCGCGCAGCCTGTAAAGCGGCACTGCGGCATCGCCGTATCACTGCGCCCCGGTCCCCCTTCTCCGGGATCCTGAAGCTCGGATCTGGGGAGAGGAGGAGGAGATACCCTATGGTCTTCCTTTGCGGGATTTATTTTGCCAGCTCCAAACCTTCTTGTGCGTTATCTTTTAATAGTGACCGAAGGCCTGCAACTTGTCCGGACGGTCCCTTCTCACTCGCAAGGGTTTGCATTTCTTCGTTTTGCATGACGTGTCTTGGAGCAAAAAAAAAAAAAAAAAAGGGAAAGAGAGAGAGAGGCTTGCTTTTGTTGTGCGTCTTACAGTGGAAAATGAAGCTTGGAGAGCCGGAGCAGGAGGCAGTGCCAGTCCGCTGCTGCTGTTGTGGGCTGGACTGGATTACAGAGCCTGAGATCTCTACTGACAGCACACAGGCAGACAAAAAGGGACTGTGAGCGAAGACAAGGGAAAGAGTCTTTTACTGAGCTGGAAAAGCCAGGGCGAGTGCTAGAATACAGTTTTTTCCCTAATAAGCGATATTTTGGGAGCTATTTGTGCAGTGTGTGTGTGTCATTAGATGAGTGCTGGCACGGGGCATCAGGTTAAAGGCATAGGTACTGGGGGATAAATGTTTAGGACCGTTATTATAGTAAAGGTGGAATTACCTTTTTTTTTTTTTTTTGATTGTTAGAAGGCAGAACAGCTGCATGGTAGGGATATTTTTTGATGCATAGTTAAATGTTGGTTGCTTGTTGGATGTGCCTTTGTTATGCATCCATTTAATTACAAGCCATTTTTGTGTAAACGGTTCTAATTGTGCATGTTTAAACCATGTGTGACTTTGCTGGGTGTAGCAGAGCATTTGGGGACTACATGTATGCTGCAGAATCCAGATGAGCTACATTACATGACAACCTGTGTCCAAGGAGACAATGTAAAGTTGAAGATGGTGGTTGACTGTGGCTGATTGCTTTTTTTTGGTTTGTGTGGTGATGCAGAAAAGGTGTGATTCCTCCTGTCTTTGAAATGTCCACCAGGCATGCTTATTCAGAGAAAGGCTTTGTTAAAAAAAAAGCCTGCAGTTTTGTTGATTCAGTTTTCTTCCACATGGAATTCCGTTTCAATGATGTAATGGATGAGAATTGATATTCTGGACACAGAGAAGCCATATGTGTTTTTAGAGTACAATGCCAGAGTGACTTTGAGTGGCTTTAGGCCTAGACTGTAGGCTATTCCTTGAGAAAAATCCAGAATAAGACTGCAAGCTGTTGAATGTTGCATCCTAATATCATTAAGCAGCCAGATGCCTTCAGTGTCAGACGGTGAAGGTATGCCACGTTAAGATCTATAATGAATTGCAGGATGGCATTATCAAAGGGTCTTGACATTTGTCTTTATTTCTTTACAGTGTGTGTAAAAGCTGAAGGACATCTCCCCGTTAAATAAGATCTGCCTTTCATTCATGACAGAGAGAGAAATATTGCTTGTTTTTGAGTTGTGGAATGTGTGAATGAGATTTTAAGTCCAAGGTGACATTTTAAAAGAACTGAGACGGTTGTCACAATGACAGATATTTGATGGATGTCTACAAATTGTTTAATTCAAGAAGAGCTCTAAAATTGCTACTCTTATAGTGGTTAGATGTCATACTGTACTGTATGTGAGCAGCTTTAAGTTATTAGGCCTTAACTTTGACATCGACGATGTTACACCACGCATAAAAATGCAACTTAATTTCTAATGCCATTATGGAATATGGATATGAATGCCACTGAAATGTGCTGTACCTTAATACAAGTTTGTTATGAATTAATGCATTAAGCACATAAATAAGAGCAGCAGAAGTGGGAGGATAGATTGTACTGACAGTTCATTTTTCTTAATACAACACTTGATTTAATTAAGGCATTATTTCAGGCTCAGAATCAGAATTTAGTTTATTTCGCCAAGTATATACATACATGTAATTTGACTCCAGTTTTATGCAGCTCTCTAACAGAAATAACAGAATAAAAGAATTCAATAATGAAAATAAAATGTCTATATACAAGTCAGGTGTTTGTAAACAATATAAATAGTGCAAAGAAATAAATACTGTCTATGTACTGTATGTACAGTGAGTAGGATTTATATTTACAGTGACAGGTATGTACATATTACAATATGTACATAAAGTGACAGATGATATGTACATATTACAAAAAAATGTGCATTAAAGACTAAGAATTATAATCTATAACGGCAGAGCAATCCGCTTAGTTACTGTAGTAGGACCAGTGTACTGTATGTTACTGATACATTTGTCACGCGTAATATTTGCATTTGTACAGATATACATAGTCTCTGTTTGTTACTTCAAATTAGCAGCGAAGGTGCCAAAAACAACAAGTTCATGTTGAGAGGCTTAAGGCACCAAGTAGCAAAGTAAAAAATTCTGGCACATAATTAATCAAAGAAATGTAATCATTAAAAAGACAGGCTTGGCAAAAGCTTCAGAGGCACTAGTAAAAGAGCACTTACAACGCATAATCATCTCATCTCAGGGCGTAATGACCTGGCAGGGTAAGAAAACACAGTATACTTAGCAGATGAGACTGTAGCCACCCTAATAAAACATTCATCTTGCATCATGTAGAATGGCAACCGCCTTCTGTATAGCATACCGCACCTTTTGGAAAATGGCTCATTGACTAAATGCACAGTTGAACTTGCAGAGTAAACATGTGGCAAATGTGTGCTCTCTCTCTCTCCCCCCCTCTCTCTCTCTCCCTCTGTCTTTATCTTGCAGGAGGGAGAGTTTGCTGACCTTGGGGAAGAGGAGCAGGTTCCTGGAGAAGAAAGATGTGGCGTCACCTGCTCAACTCAACGCGGCGGGACATGTTCACTGAGCAGATATTTGCGTTAACTTGAAAAGCTCTTCCTCTGGCGGAATTGACAGCTTGGCGATAACGTGTTTAATAGATCATTTTACACCTCTGTCATAGGATTTGATGGACTGCCCTCAGGGATCTTTGCTAGTTGGAACCTAGCTCGGTTCAGTGACTCGATGCAGTTTTGCGTTTCCTGTAAAAGGTTTCATCTGTTGGATATTACATGGTTACCTTGGATATAATACCTTAACATTCGCTTGGATATTGCAGAGATTCTCCTCGGGGATTTTTCACACGAGTGGAGGTCAAGCAGTGCCAGTGTTTGGCCCTTGAAGAGTTTGATTCTCTGTAAGAGGTAGCTTTACCTGGATGTTTCCCATGAAGGGCATGGATGGCCCTCGATCTAGTGGCCTCCGCAAGAAGAGGAAGTCAAGGTCGGTGAGGGATCGGGACAGGAGATCAAATGGGATAAAGAACAACCATGTCAAGGGCTCCGTCTTTCGCTTCTCGTCCGACTCGGAGCGGGAGGGCGACAGGGGGCCCACCTCATCCCGCCCTCGACCTCCACGAAGAAAGCGAAAGGAGTCTACTTCTGCTGAAGAGGACATCATCGACGGCTTCTCCATCACCGGGTTCGTGACCCTGGAGGCTCTGGAGGTGAGTAAACCACCTTCAGCTCTCTCTAACCTTGTGTGTGTGTGTTGAGCTTTTACAAGACAATCCAGTTAAAAAACTCTTAACGCAGTGTAAAGATGTGTTTGTTATTGTGTGCCTCTCTGGCTGGGCCGGCCCAGCGTTTTGGCTCCCGCCTGCATATTTGGCTGTTGTGTGAGCTGGAGTTGAACAGATGTAGCTTTAAATGTAGCGCTGCAGCCAGAGATTACTATCTGTGTCACTGAGAGGCTGCTGTTGTTGTTGTGGTGTGTACTGCTCTGGATTTGTTTTCAACAAGCGTTTTCCAGCAAAGCCTTACACCAGATGAGGGATGTTCAGCCATGGTTGTAGTGGCTGTTGTGCCTTTGTACGCTTCAGAGTAGAAAAGCAATTTGATCCATGTTACAACAGTTTATTCAGAGTGGGAGTAATTTATTGTGCACTGGCTATCCATTTTCCTTGGACTGCAAACTGGGCACAGGCTTCCTTCCAACGATAGTTGTTGTTATGAATTATGACTTACACAAGCAATAATTTTATGTAGCACAACTGCCATATTTTTCTATCATGGTAACTAACAGATGGGTGACAAAGTGTCGCATTTCCACTGCATGGTACGGCTCGACTCATCTCAACTCGCTCTTTTTTGGTTTTCCATTAGCAAAAGTTGTGGATAGTACCTTGTACCTGGTAACTTTTTTGGCACCACCTCGATCGAGGTTCCAAGCGAGCTGAACCGATACCAGAAGGTAAAGTTAAAGCTTGGGTAGGTAACATTGGAGGAACAAGAGTACACTAGATTTTTAAAATTATCCAACCGAAACAACCCAGCCCAGTGTTTCCAACTCTTGTCCAATGAAAGTAGCTAGCAGCACTAGCTCCAAAAGTCCCCAAATCTAGTGAGAAAGTCTCCAAGTCGGCAACACTGACAGTCCGTCCCTTCAGGCCTCCCTCCGAGCCACTCCCCCAAAATGATCATTATGAATGTAAACAACGAACATGTCTATTGTTAGTACTCACAGCTGTCAAACTAGCAGCTTGTGGAAGACTCCGGTGACGAGCAATGAGTGTACGGGCAGAGTGCACACAGGCACAGACACGTAGGTAGACAGGCTGGTAGGTAGATAGTTCGTCCGACGGGCTTATTACAGTCCTGCAACAGTCACAGATACCAGATTTGTTTTACCAACCCTAGATGTAAATCACAGCAGACCACTGATTCATCAGGGAATCGTCACTAGCACGACACAGGACATCGTGCACAAACCCGCCATTTTTAAATAGCCAAGTTACCGCAAATAGCGGCCACAATTTTTTTATTTACTTGACTCAGATTTCTAAAAAAGGCAGCCCGCAAAACCACGCCATACACTACGGCGCAAAATTGACGAAGTGCAGAGGTTCCTCGGTTTGGTTTCAGATGAAAGGATTCAGCAAGTGCCGTGTTGAAGATGATGTTTCACGCGGCGTCGCTATGGCCATCAGCTGAGAATTCCGCCTACACTGAGGGGGGAACTATACGCAGTGGAAAACGAAATAGAAAGAAGGACTTGGTACCCAAGTAGGTCAAGTCGAGCCAAACCATGCAGTGGAAATGAGGTATTAGTAAGGTGTTGGGCCGCCATGAGCCTTCAGAACAGCCTCAGTGCTGCTTGACAGATTCTACAAGTTTTTTGGAACCATTCTTTTTTGGATAGTTTCGATTATAGTGGTGGAGAGCGCTGACTAGCATATTGGTCCAAACTCTCCCGCAGGTGTCCATTAGGTGACTGCGATGGTCATAGCATATGATTCACATTATGTTCCTACTCATCAAACCATTCAGAGACTGCTGGCCCCCTGCATGAGTGTGTTCTCCACTCCTTATTTCAGCTGTTTCTTTTAAATCTTCTGTCTGTATCCGGCATTGTTAATTTCATAGGAAAAGTTACATATCCACAATATTATTAACTTTGCATCAGATATTTCTGCATACATTTTATAGCATTTTAGTATTATGTTTACCCTGATCTTGTTTCAGCAAGATGTGAAAGTAGTTTGTATCCTCACAAGGTCAGACTCGGGGGTGTCCTGGGATAACACAGCCTGACTTGCACTTTCTAATATATGCAGCGTGATACCAATCTCTAGTTTGCTGGCGTGACCCGTCTCAAGGATATGTACAGCAGCACTTGTCCTCATTTTATCCCGTTGTTACTCAGATCATCACTTTTCACTGCTCAAGAGTGTCGTGTTATTCAGAATCACTCCATCCGACAGTCTTGTGGCTGCACGTCCTTTTTCTTTCTCCCTATTTTGTTTGACCTTCTTTTGCTTGTTCTTTCCATTGATGTTTTCATTCTGCTAAAAGCACAGCTATTCACAGTGTGAGTGTCTAGTTAGATGACAACTCAGAGATAAAGTTGGGAAAGTTTATAGTGAGTAGCTTGTGAGTTTGTGAGGTCAATGTAGGTAAAATAACTGAGCTTAAAAAGATACATTGAATTTTAATCAAGTTTAATTTCTTTGTTCAACTTTATTGTTTGCCTTTCCACTAAGTTTCTTGATCATAATCTCTACAGTTTAAATCAAACTGACCATTCTTGAGAGCCGCACATATAAGCATTGAGGTGTCATCTGTACTATGAATCTAATATTACATAATATAAAAGTAACCCCCACTCCCTGCCAGTGCATGTTCGACTTGTACGAAGTTATTGTAGTCAGTATGTCAGGGCCTTTAATCAAAACATACAGTATATGATGTTCTATCAATTTATAAATATTTAATGAATTTAAATGAAAGCGGAAATGATACCATCGCCATAGGAGTGTAATGTATATTGTAGCAATCATTTTGACATTTTATTACCTTACACAACATTGTTTCAGTCTTTTACTGCAGTCAACAGACTGAAAAACAGACTAATAAATCAAAATATATTGCAGTTTCAAATTACATTAATATCAAATCCCAGTGATTCAGAAGGCACTTCTTACAAAAACATCTTGTCACAGAGTGGTTTACTGAGTAATAAAAATGCACAGAGTTCAAGTACGAGCATGAGAAGAATAAATCACACTTGTGTTTGTGCGCGAGTGCAAATGTGTACACACAGGAGGGTTTTTATGAGAGTGTGACACAACTTATTAATACAGTATCATCTCACAGGGAAGTGAAGGGAGATGGCAATATTGTATTGTATTACTTCTTCCAGTTTTTTGAGAGCTTTAAATATAGCAGTTTGTTGCCCTGTGGCCCAAATGTAATGACAGCATTAATAAAAGAAGCTGGTGATTCATATATCTGTACACACAATCACTGACAGTAGGACCTGGACTATGACCACGTCCAGAAAAGCTCCTTCCACCATGATGATAAGCTGTTGTAGTACAGTACCCCGCTGCCTTGAGCTCGCCTCACACTTTTTGTCCAGTTTCATGTGATTCTTAGGACCAAACTGTGCTCTATTCTTTATTAGTCTGCCGATTAGATCATGGATTAATTGATTAATTGTTTGGCCAAATTAATTAATTGATTAATTGTTGTCCAATGAACTGCCCAAAACATGAATATATTTAGTTTAAAATAGATGTGTGGATAGTGATAGTGTGCAAGTTACAATGTTTTGTTTTTAAATAAAAATTAAATGAGGTAGTAAACCGACGTGCAAATTCAACATGTGCAAGGTTATTGCAGTAGCAAAACAGATGGAGTCTGGTTGGCAAGAAACTAAACATCTGAGAGTTCTCTGTTAGACAGAGGTGAGGTGTTGTAGAGAGTCCTTGTGACAGTAAAATTATATTAAATAGAGTAAAGCAGCAAATCTTCACATTGGAGAAGCTGGAATTAGAGAATGTCGCAAATAGTTGCAGAGACATTTTCGACTGTCTTTAGACTAATTGATAATAGTTGCAGTGTGTAGGATTTGGCGGCATCTGGCTGTCTGTAGGAGAGCTACAATAGCCGTCGTGAAAAATATGAAAACCCGAATGGCCCTATCTAGAGCCAGTGTTAGGTTTGTCCGTTCTTGGCTGCAGTAGAAACATGGCGGCCGGCCCCGTGAGGAGGACCCGCTACCTATGTACATATAAACTGCTCATTCTAAGGTAACGAAACGGAACGATTCTTATTGTCAGGTGATTATACACTAAAGAAAACATATTTATTAATATTCCATTTCTGCACATAGATCCACCTAAATGCTACACAGTGTTCCTTTAGTCGACTAATAGTTTCAGTTTGAAAGAGAGCAGCGTACATGCACCGTTTATGAAGTTTCAAAACTGGCTTCTCTTCTTGTTTGAGAGAAAGATGTGACAATGTCAGGAAATGATATCAAACAGTGCTGTGGGATCCTAAAGGCTAAAGAGTCCGGCTTGTGATCTGAAGGTCAGTGGTTAAAACGTCTAGATCAGTCGTGGAACTGTAGGCCTGGAATAAGAATGAGATCCCAGCCCTGTATAGTTACTGCCTCTGAAGTGCCCCTGAGCGAGCCAATTGACCCCCCACTTACTTTCATTATAGCTGTTCACAGGCCAATAATAGAAGACATATTTTACTTGGCAGCTCTCTGATGTGAGTGACTGTGTTAAAATGGTGACATAGGGTTAATCAGGAGGTTGCTGGTACAGACAGAAATAAATAAAATTTGCCAGGTTTAATTAAGGTTAAATGTTAGCGTGAGAAATATTTGAAACGCTGTCTGGTTATTTGTCGCCCTGTAATGACTCCGAGATGACCATTTATTGAAGAGCTTTTTAAACTGATTGTATCAGAAAGACTACAAATGACATCCACCCCGTTTGATTTTCCAGGATTTTTGGAGAGATATTTTCCTTCTCTTTAATCTTCAATAATTGATCAGACTTGTCGGAGCTTTTCTTGCATTTCACCGCCTCCATAGCTTAAATAATTGGATTTCTGTTTATCCCATATTTTTAAGTGTAGTTTTCATGACAATTATACTTCAGTTTCCTCACTCTTGTGTGTACTAACTGGGTAATCTGGGTCTGACGTTTCCTTTTACAACCCTTTCTTTGCAATAGCTGTGTTTACTTCTGTGATTTCACCACACAAGACTCTACATAGTGTATATATGGAACTATGCATAAGCATATCACAGCACCAGTGGCTCTCTTTCTGTCTGGGTAAAGTTAAATTCTGATGAGGTCAGACCCCTTGAGGTATATGCTAGTGCTCTCCATCTGTCACCACCACAGTGCTGGAGCAACACTGCTCCCAGGCCTGCTTTTCATGTGCATGCTGATCTCTTAGCTTTGCATTTCTCTTTTGCAGTCTCAGGGCTGATGCGTCCATGATGAGACTCTTTAGATAACTCAAATTGATTTTGGTAGATACTCTTCAACCTATGGTTGTCTTGATTAAAGGCCCTGACACACCAAGCCGACGGTCGGCCGGCGGAAAGTTTGGGGTCGTCGGTGAGCGTTGCTCGGCCTAGTTATTGCAGCGTGTCCCGAATCGCGCTCTAGCCTGCCCGTGTCGGAGGTTTTTCGGCCGATTCAGCATGATGGAGCCTGTCAGCGAGAGAAATCACTCTGATTGGCGCTTCAGCTTAAACGAATCAGTGCATGAGAAGAGAAACGGAAGTGAGGTAAGTAAGCCAACGAGTAAAGTCAAATGGACACACACAGAAGGCTCTTCTCACTTTTCATCTTCAACTCGTCTGATCATTCCAATACACGGATATTGAAGTGGTGTGAAAATGGTCGGCAAACTCGGCTTTGTTTCATGTACGTATCATAACAACAACTTGTATATCCGTTGTCCTCGGTCTTCCGGTTTCCCTTTTTGAATGACGAATACAGACTACCACCGCCTGCTGGTGTGGAGAGTTATTTCCTCTCACGCAGGCGCAGAACGTACGTGCTAACTGGCTGTCGGATGTAGTTTTTGCAGTGTGTTCAAATGCAACTTGTCGGCCAAGACAAAGGCGACGTGAGGCGACGGAACAGTCGGCCTTCATCACCGCTAGTTCTTTGATGTCGGCTTAGTGTGTCTGGGCCTTAGTGGGCTGATTTTTGGTGTTGCAATTTGGAGTGAACTCATCCAGGTTGGACAACTGTTGAGAGCAGCTGAATAGGAAGTTGGTGTTGGAATAAAACTTGACAATCAGAGAGTATGTTACTGCTCATTGGTGTTTCTTGTTTGCGCCTTTTCTCAACGGCATCAGACAGTCTTCGATGTGCTTCTAAAATGTAGGCTGTGCAAGCTAATGATTGTGTAGTCTGTAAAATCCACCATCTTGGCTGTAATTGATTGTGACTAAGAAAAGCGTTTTATATCCCTTGAACTGTTGAACTGTTTAGAACTCAATAAGGCTATTCATGCTTATGTGAAATTGAATTCAAAGTGTGAGCACAAAGCAATGCTACAGAATAACTGTTTTGCAATGAATAAGTTCTTTATGATCATAAGGCTTTTTTCTTTCTCGTCAGCAAAGTATCCAGTGCATGAAGTCGAGGTACTGTATAGCTCTGAGACATTTTTATATTCTTTTATTGAATGGTAACGACAAAAGTGTGCTACAGTTGACCATTTGCTCACTTGTTGGTTTCATTTAATATTTTTTGTGTCACACAATTTGAGCTCAGTTTGCTCATTCTCCCAAACCTAAAGTTGTTCACTTTAAATTGAGCAAGAAATTACAAAGACGCATGGAGGAGCGTTTATTCGTTGCACTGAGATCAAAGTACACAGCAGCAGCAGCTGTGCTTTTGAAGGAGTTGTTTGGAGGCAGACTTTCATTGAGAGAGGCCCGAGCAGCAACCTATTACAGCACTTGAAGAAATTACTAAATTATTGAGTGCCTTCTCCCCTAAAACCTTTGCTGTGTTTCGCCCATTTCACTTGAAAGGAGTTCCTAACCTCAGTATTCCCCATCTGACCAGAATTGATTTTAAAATGTTGCTTTAGTTAACCCACTGCTGCTCATTACTGCCCTATAGTTAGTCTCTGATGTACGCTACACACACATGCATAGATAAATTCTCAACCTCCATCCATGCAACTAATGCCTAATGCAGGCTTGGTCAGGCTCCTGTCCAATCACACCCTTTCCTTTTCCACCCTTCACCACTGTTCAACATTGTGCCTAAAGGCTAGACTGTTTTTTGGGTTGTTTTTTTTTAACTAGAATAACAACACCTAATCTTCTTGCTCAGCAGGTTAACAGCAGTCTATTACATGATTGAGTGCCTGTGATAATACGATGAGCAGCACAAAAGCAGCGCTGTGTAAATTAGTACATTTGCAGTGTCTGTTCTACTCTGATTTTGCATTTAAAGGTCTGGAAATACGTCTTAATTCACAACGCCCCACAGAGCTCCTGCAGGTTTTGTTGTTCTTCCAAACAATTTTCTCCTCTAACTTAATTTGTTACACACCATAAAAAGCAGAAGACAACGGATTCACCTAATGCACAAACAGAGTACAGAATGGCACTGGGCACATAACTGCATACCACTACATATGGGCGAGACTGGGAGAGCAGCCTAGTATTGGGATAGACTTGAAGAGCTGACACAAGCAGTTTGGGGCCTGCAGTGTAGACGGCTTCTTTTAATTTCTTGGAGTAATAAAGAAAATTAATAAATAACAAAATTGTAATAGTCACCTAATGAATCATTATGATTGATTAGACAACTTAGGGATGGTAATTTTAATTAGCAACTTAATTATTCAGCTGGTTGTTAGTTGATCTCTTCATATTAGAGCTGGACGGTGTGTTGACTTTTTAAGGTATATCGATATATTTTCAAATGAGATATAAGACAAGACAATACCGTTTATATCAATATAGTTTAATGTTGTATTACATAACGTTTTGTCCTTAAAGCCGTGCCACTGTAGCCTTTGCATCTCTCCACTCTCACACTCTCCGCGTGACCCCGCCCTCTGTGTCTGCGCCTGTAGGCCTGCGCATAAACCCGGCCCCACTCGCTCTTTTTGGCTGGACCGCAGAAAAGCGGAGGTCAGTCTTATAAACGCAAAGGAGACTGACTGAGTGATAAAGTTGCTGAGTGATTTAGTTACACCATTGTGAGTGATAACGTTACACCATCGGCCGTTGCTCTTTCAAATGAACAGGCCCGACAGTGCTACCGGCAATACTGCCTCTGCGATCAATCAGCTGATCCACTTCCTAAGTACATGCGCGGATGTTGTTGTTTTTTTTTTTCTGTAGGCCTATAAAGTGTTTACTTTCCTGTATATGTGTTTCACACCAGGTCAAATCTTGTTTTTGTATTGTGTTTGAACCATATGTTATAAGAGTAGTGTGGGTGTAGCTGTGTGGTGGAGAGGGGTGGATGCGCTCAGAGCAGACAGGTGTTGAAGATCGAAGCAAAGGAGAAATTAGCAGTTAAGTTGTCAAGTGGTAGTAAATGTAGAGTGTAGGTTTCAGTTTGTATATGAATAAAAACTGCAGCTCCTCAAGACCAACATTTGAGGCTGTGTTTACAATTGTCATGAGATGTAACCTGGTCTGTTTAACAAAATAACATTAATTACACAATAACACTCTGTATGAGTAATTTAGAACAACAAATAGTTGGAAATAGCATGATTATATTGTTTAGAATTTATTTAATTGAAGCAGTTATTTGTCTTAAATGTAGCTTAATCTTGCCATATGATATGATATGATCTATTTTAATAAAAGTGTTTGTGACATCTCACATAGAACTTTGACTTACATCTGAACATTTAGTCCACTTCATAGAAAATACAGATATATATATTGTGTATTGCCATTCAGCCTAAAAATACCAAGATATGATTTTTGGTCCATATTGCCCAGCCGTACTTCGTATGAACTACGAACATTTTGGTCCAGATCAAGATTTTATCAAGATTTCTCACAACAAACAGCCACATTATATTGGGTCTGGTCCCCCAGAGGATAATTCCTAATGATTTTAGTTTCCCCCTTTTTTGCCAAAATACGGTTTAAATCATAGCTTCTTGGGGAATGTTTGGACCATCAGCAGCAGTGTATTTATCCACATTCTGAAACAGTCACCAAGAGTTTATCTGTTCATTTCTTGTTCTTTTGTGTTTCATTAGCATTATTTGAGCAAGAGATACACAATTACTAAAAAGTGCCAGTTTCCCCTGCAAATTCACAGTTACCTGAAAAAAATCCCTCCTTTTGCAGCCTAGCTAGGGAAAAGAAGACCAAAAGTATGGTCTAAAACAGTTTTTGTCTCTTGTAAGACCTATTGCATCAGGTTGCACACGAGTACTAGATTTGACATGTCATGCCTAACTGCACCGAACAGCCGACTACTAGCTGCTGACCACCAGAGAGCGAGGAGATAGTCCATCGATTACAAAGAGCTTTAATGCCTTTCACTGCAGGCTTTACATCACACTGACAAAACGTCCCTAACAGGGATATGTACTGTATAAACCATGTGTCTGCTGGAGGAAAAAATGTTTTCATAAGAGCTGTGGAAATCCTCTCTGTGCTTTTCCTGCCGTTTACACTTCATTTCGGCACCGCTGATGCACCACCAGGACCTCATTGGTTCCAATTAAGTGCCAACTTCTATTTATGATTTCTGCTGCTGATATCAGTGATTTAATTTTAGGCACCAGCTTCACACCCATCTGTCACACCCACACCGGCCTTGGAGATGTGACACATGCAAGCCGGGGGCACAGTGGAGCATCATAGTTCATGGATTAAGTTGAGTCATCGGTGCGTGTGGGTGGTGGGTGGAGGGTGGAGGTGGTATGCAGCGAGGAGTTCAACAAAATGATAATAGGTTCATTGATGAGTTGTCAGACCTTCAAATAACAAGTAACGACCAGCTAATTAATGGCTATTGACATTTACAGTGGAGCAGAAGTTAAAGGACAGGTCTCCGGCCTCAGCTGAGAGGATCAACTGCAGTAATTATGTCAACAAAGGGTATCCTTCTCATATATGGCTAAATGAAGATGATGAATTGCAGTTTAACAGTCTGGCGTTTTTTCTCTTCTTGTATGCCGTTCGTGGGATGATGCTGTCGGCTTGCCAGCATTTCAAAAACAATTGATTTTCTTTGGCACGGCCCTCAGAAGTCTGCCGGGAGGAGGACTTTGTAAGTGCAGGCAGAGAAGAACACATTGATTGGTACTTCATTGTAAGAAGGAGGCTAATGCGAAATCAAATGTATCGACAGCTTGTTTCCAAAAGACTAGAAAAAAATGACATTTCAAACAATTAAGACACATAAGTATCAAGGCAGGTTTTCTCACAGCTTTGTTCCTGAGAGAACGCAGGTTGATGAACAAGGATGCCTTCGGAGAGAGCTTTTTTTTGTCATGACAGCTCTCTATGTGCCGCGCAGCCTTGACAGATATTTCTGTCTAGTGAATAATACCACTATTCCAGCCTTTTAATTAATTCTCCACCTTCCACACATGTATTTATTCCAGTCTCTTGGCAGTAATGGCAGATATTCATTTGGCTGCATTTTGGAGGTGTCAGAGAGTGATGTATGGTATGCATTAATACTCTCTGACAGCCCAGTGACTGACACATTAATGAAATAAGATGTCATCTCTGGATGTTAAAGCCCTCCCGCCAGATTAGATCATTTCTCTGTTGTTTAAGGTTTTCTGGATGTGAACACTAACATTTAGATACTCATCAAATTCAGTAATCGTTCCTCTGTGAGTGTGCAGTCATTTTAGAAGACGAGGTCTTTCATTGGGACACAAAATGATCCAGGGTCCTGTTTAAAGTCTCATTGATCTCCTACCAGTGTACATTCAGTATCTTGGCTGTCTAATCGACCACTCAGCTAGTCTATTGTGGTGCTCCTTTGCCGGTGCTGCTTGCGGACATTTTTACCACAGATGCAGATTTGTAAAACGTACTTTGTCTGCATTGCAGGGCCATGTTACATGCTTTACAACGCAGACGTTATCTTTCCCAGCAGATTTGTTATTTCCCCGCCTCAGTTGGTACTTTGACAGCCTTTCCATCTGTCACTAACATGTGTCCAGGGTGATTGGACTGTAACTGCATAGAGCAACAGGCCGTGAAATCCAGGTGTAAATTCACCCAACACATTTTAAGAGCTGCATCACCCAAAGTAGGAGGTGTTTACAGATACATTTAGGCACAGAAAGCAGCAGGGAAAACAAACGTGAACATTCTCATTAAACCTTCGATCTGAAGAAGGAAAAATGAGGAAACAAAAGAAGCAGTCATTGTTTATAGCTAAGAGAGCTTTTTAAGGGGAGACACCTCAGGTGAATATGGTAAAAAAAATATATATATATATATATATATATAGATCAACATGAAACTTCCCTAGTTGATTACTTACATTAAGACAATTATTTTTTGTATTACATATTTTGGATGTTTTCTGTCCACTAGTCTGATAAAAGAAGAAATGTTATGGAGGCAAAATAGCCCAAAATCTCAAAATTGACCTGTGCATGAAAATCAATGTTTTTTGCCCGGGGGTCGCTCCCCTTAAATGTAACCCAGCTACATCATATCTCAACAAGACTCCCATATGAAATGCAAAATGCACAGCTTTTGATTGATGGCATGATGCGCGGTTCAGCTCACAAGCACTCGAGTCACGTTCCCAACACTGACACCCTTCAACTCACTTGTTAAAGGGAGAAACTGACACCAATGCATTCTTATGAACTCGGGCAAAACAAATAGCTCGGCAGCAGGGGAAATGTGCAACAAGCAGCATCAATGTTGGGTGTTGACACACAGGCAAAAGGAATGGGACTGTGGGATGTTGGAGCAAGGTGGAGGGATGATCAGTCTCTCCTCCAAACTGTGTAAACACATTTCACCATGATATTCTCAGTTATTTTAGCCATGCTTTTGTATGTAGGTACAGTGAACTGTGTTGACTTCGTAGTTGTGGGATGTGCGGAGAATCTAGAGTATGTGTTTTTTTGTGAGAATGTTGAATTTCAGAGCCAGTTCATGTCCGAGAAGGATGCTATTTTTGTTTTGATTATTAAAATGTCAAGTATGCACATTAAGAATGCTACATGAAAATATGTTTCCCTGTCCATCTTAGAGGAGAGTTTCTGTTCAGTTTGTGTATTGCTTAAAGGTTCTTGTTACTGCATTGAAAGCTGGAAAAAAAAAAAAAGTTGAAATGGTAATGTGTGTTTTGTCGTGCAACAGAAGATTTCTCTGCGGTCAGAAAGGAAGAATATATTTGTTTACAGACAGTGTTTGCAAAGGCTGGGTGCTGTTGTTGCAGAGATTTATGAATGACAAACAATACCAACGAACACACGAGTCTTCCATCAGCTTATGTCCACATTAACGGCTAATCTTTGGCTAATGGCACACCCGGAGTGGCTGGAGAACATTGGATTAATGGTTCCACCTCTTTAAGACCTAAGTCTCCCTGACACTTGTTAATGTAGCACACGACTCTGAAACGACATCATTGTGTGTCCTTATCCAAGTATTAGCACAGAGGCAAATCACATCCTCGTCCTGGTGTAATTAACTTGCCTCAGTTAAGAAAAAATACATTTCCCTGGTCTGCCAGCTTGCTGAGCCCAGGCCATTTTCTTTTCCATTTCATCTTTGTTTTTATTCTGGCTCAATCCAGTGACAGATGCGAGGGGGAAAAAGATAAATGTTTGCGGAGGCCGATTGTAAAATGCCATCTCTGAAGTAGAGCTGTGGCCGGAGTCGCACTCTCTCTTTTGTGTGTAATGGACCCCATGATAATGCATTTGGACAGATTTTTTTTTTCTACATTAGAAGAGACCCTTTTCATGCTTAACTGCTCAGTGCATACTAATGGCGGTGGTTAGGAATGTGTGTGTGTTTGCACCACGGGGCCTGTGGACTTACGGACACAGCCCTGTTGAGATCTCTACCTGCAGCTTTGAACCTTTGATCCCCCGCCTCTTCTCTGATCCTTCTTTCAAACCGAGCCAACCTACCCCTGTTTCCATTTCCATCTGCTCCCATTCCTGCACTCAGATAAGCTTCGCTCAAAAACTGCTCTGCTTCAGTTCTTTTTTTAAAAGAATTGTTTACACTAGCCTGAATGCCAGACCTTAATCCACAATCACATGCTTTTCTTTTTTGCAATATTTATAAAATTGGCATATATCATAGCAGCTAATACCAAACAATTTGCTTTGATCGCTGCACCTTGGTTATCCCCAGGCTTGGCTATGTAGCGCAGGATGCAGTTCCTTCTCTTCCAGGTCAAATGATATTGAAATACTAATTAAAGGCTCCGTGGCTGTGTCCCAGTGTGATGTCATCCCCCTGCCTTCGCCTGTGGAACTAACTGCTCTAGATGCGCAGTAGGAGGTTTTATGTGGACTGAGACTGCTTTAGATGAGAGTCACTCAGGTCCATTAGATACAGCTTTTCAGTTAGCCATGTTATGTCCTCTTTCAGCATCCACTGTGAAAATGGTTTTGGGTCATCCGCTTTATGTTTGATCACTTTAGAAGCAGATGGAAATATTTGGCTTTTGGAAGTGGCATTTGATATTTTACCCAGTGGGAGTCTAGGCATATAGTCCAGCTAGAACCTGTTTAGTATAGCCTTGTGGTTGTAGCTTTCACATCTACTAAATCAAGGCTTCCCAAACTTTTTTTTTTATGACGTTCCCATACAGTCCTGTCAGATAAACTCAAGTACTCTTACATCTACACCACCCATCATTCCCAATGAACTGTTTATTAATTACTTGTACCTATTTATTTCAACCATTTATCCATCACTTTTAGTAAACTATTTGGACTGTTTATTCATGTCTGTTTCAACCATTTATCCATAACTTTCAGTTAACTGGTTACCCTGCTGCTCGCTTGCTAACTAGTTTTCACTAAATCACAGCACTTGGTGTTCAGGTGTCAGCCTGACTAAGTATGTGGATATATTTTTCTAATCAAAATATAATTTATATCTTTTCAAATGACTTGAGCTACTCTATAATACAATCTTTCCATGTACACCCTCCATCTACTGAAGTGCACTTGGTTGGGTATCGCTGCTCTAGGTAACTTCAGAGCAATAATAATTCTATTTAAGTTAGAGAGAATGTTTTCATAGTATGTTCATGGAAAGAGACTATTTAAATGTCTGCCACAGGCCTATAGAGCTCTATAAGGATGTTATAGGTTCCAGGTAGGAAACATCACTTTATGTTTATGTAGTTGATTTGATCTACGGTGATATTCAATGCACTTATGTCGACATGCATGTTAACAGCTTCAGTTAGTGCCTATAAAATGCATTTCCTATGATATAGCCTAGTTTTAATGTTTACATGGCTGGAATATTAAGCATGAAAGCCTGGGCTTAGGAGGAAGAAGCTAGGATGAGTATTACAGTAGTACTGTATTTGAAAGGTATGAATCCTGTGACAAATGCTCTTCCTGGGAATTCCTGACAACGTTTGGGGGAATAGTGAAGGGAGTGCTGCGAGTGTCTCGAGCTGTGTGCTGCTGTGTGTTTATGTTGGGTGTGTGAGTGAGTGTGAAAATGCTTGTAGCTAATGGTTCAGGCCTGTCATTCATCACCTTGTTATTCTTCATATGGGGTAGTTGCTATTAATGTCATCACTGAGGACGAATCCATAAATGCTGTATGCACGATGCCAGGGTGAATGATACATTAACATTTCTGTGTTACTGCCAAAGTGTGTGGGTTTTTTATATATTTCAGAAGGATTAGATTCAACCTCCGGCAGCATTAAAGCAAAGCATTTTTTTACATTGCCGAACATATAGGCTACAAGTTTTAAATGAAAAGGTACGTGAGCTAAACACACAGGTCTCAATGTCATTAATATAAAGCTGAATGTAAAGTCTTAGGACAACGTGTGCAAATTCTCCTTCTGCTTATGTAAACTTTCCATATGTCAGTACAGGATTAACAGATAAAGTGCTGACTTTGTCCCAAGATCTTTGATCCATCTACCTGACGAGTGGTTGAGTACACATTTCACCTCTGTGCCATACGCAGACTTTGCTGGTATTTACCTATTGATGCTATAAATAGGCACCACTTGCACTGCTACTATGCCAACATTCAGGACAAGCAGTACTATCAAACATCATCAAAACAAAACTCATAAACTTCCTGAAGTGATAGTCCACCTTTTTAGGTGGAGCCAAATATTTAAGAATTCCCTGGTGGTAAAATTAGCATGACAATATTTGTGCATCAGGGATATGTGTTTTTAACTGGACTAGGGTTTGTTACAGTTAAGAAAACGACACTCAACTCATGCCAATCACGTAGCATATTCTTATTATCTTAAATAAAACAAGTAAGTCTAAAGTCTTGATTCACGCTGTTATTATGGATGAACAATTAATTGACTATTGATTGTTAAATAATCCATAATTGATCAGTGACGTTCCACTGAGGAATACATTCTTATTTTTAATGGGGAGTTAGGTTTGTGGGACTAACTGTGGATAACTGATTCAATCAGTGTATGTACTGTGTGTGAGAGAACACGAGAAAGTGAGACTGTGTTGGAGAGATGGAAAATATACTGTACATCATGGTGTGTGCGTGAGAGAGAAAAAATCTGACAATTGTGTGTGTGTGTGTGTGTGTGCAGCGGGGACGGCTACGCTCCAGAGAGCTGAATGCATCCGGAGCTTTCTAGCCCAAATGAAAACACAGGCTTGTATTGTTTTCAGTAAGTGCTATTCGGCTCATGTGCCTTCTACTGTAGGGAAAAGAGAAATGAAAGCCAGATCCCTCAACATCACATCCACAAACAACACATCTTAAGAAAACAGTCACCGTGGATGAGTGTTTGTCTCAGGAGGACTTTGCTTATGATTTCATTACAACAACCACTGACGTGTTTAGTGTTAAGTGGAACAGATTTGCATTCTTTGCATTAGCTCCTTTACAAGTTATCATCTTGACAACTGTTTTGTTTACTCATTAGATTCTTCCTCTCTTTGTGTCGTTTGTAGACGGAAAATATTTTTTTGACAGCATCTTTTAGTTCTCTGATATGTTTTCCAAGTAAATCCCAGTTGCTGCAGCTGGATATGTAATATGTATCACATCCTGTTTCATAGTCATGATGTACTCAGTATTGTTGGTGATGGGGGTACATACTGCCTGAGACGACATGAGCAAACATCTTTTTTTTTTTTTTTGCTTGATCACAAGATATTAATTTCGTAGGGTCAACATAACAAGCTTGTTCTGAAGAAATCACATTATTTTGTGATTAGTTTCTTATTTTGTAATCGTGACATAACAAATTGTGAGGTATTTTATGATTACCTGTTTTCCAATGACCATAAAACAATTTCATATTTTTTTACTCATGGTCTGGGAATGAATTCTTTGTGCCACAAGAAATATTGAGATCATTAAATATTGTCAATCATGTGAGAATAATACATGAGAATTAATGACACACAAAATCTATCCAGCTTTAATGTGAGAGTAGCAAATTCAGCATTTATTTATGTAAAAACATCACATTATTTCTTAAGACGGAGAAACCCATTGATAGAATTAACAAACAGCAAAAAGAAGCAGAACAGCAGTGGAATCCTGGATAAATTAGATTTTAGCATGGTCTGGGATTAGCATGATTGTTATGAACATTGTGCTAGTGGCAAAAAATGGAAATGTTTAACTAGATAAGCTTGGGCTAATTAGTAAACATGAAAAAGCAGCCAGCCAATTCAGTGATATTTCCCAGACTGTGAGAGTATTTTATGAAAGCGTAATATTTAATTTAGGTGTGTTCAGCAGGGAGTTCCCCTGGTCTTTCTTCTGCTGTACTGCTGTGGACACACTGTAAGTCTCCTGACACTTCTCATTACAGCTGTGGTAGGTCAGGCTAGCAGGGCAATTGATGGACTGTCTGTATGACCCTTCAGGGCTCTGGTGTATTGCTCACCTGAACCTGCGTGCTCTTCCATCTGTATGGCTTCAGTCCCCCGGTGGTGTGTTTTCATTAAACGTGTGCTGGAGTTTGGTAAATGGGAGCTTTACACTGGAACAAAAGGTGCTCTTATGTAAATGCCAGCATGGTCTCTTTGTTGATTTAGCACATCCCAGGGTGTGCGTGAAGTATATACACACACATGCTGGCACACACACACACACACACACACACACACACAGATACACACACACACACACACTCTGTAGCAAGGCAGGGTTTTAGGATGGATTTAGTTTTGCCAGCTAATAGGGTATCAGCTGTACTGTACAAGCAGTGAGTGGAAGCAACCCGTAGGCTATCCACACAGGCCTTATCAGTCAGCGAGCAGACCCCATGATAAGGTATTATGTTTTTCACAATAGTCTGCTGTGTTTTCTCCTGTTTGTGCAGTTTCCCCGTAGCGCACGCTGTAATAACCCAAGGCTGCCAATTACACAGAGACTGAGTGTGCTACCGGTGCTTAAGCCTCTTTCGTCATATCCATCGGGTTTGAAATGCTGGTGGTGATTCAGTAGTCGGAATGACTAGTGAGTGATTTCCAGAAGTCTGGCTCACGCTGTTTCATTTACAAGATTTCCACCCTCTTTGAATTTAAGAGCACAGTTATCCTGCACCCTCTTCATTTACAGTATCTGCTCTGCAGGATCATTCCTGGTTCAACTCTCTGATCCTCTCTGTATGTCAGAGGGCAGTCGTCTTCTCCATCATATCGATCTTTCATTCAGACGTTTGAGGAGGACTCTGCCAGCATCATGAGAAAAATCTGATGATGAAAAAAATACCGAATGTTGTAATTCCTTTGGTACTGGCATTGGTGGATTCCTTCTTAGTAGTTATTTTCCTATGTATTATAAGGTATGCAGAAAGAGGATGGTCATATAAGTGGTTCATGGCCAGTTTTACCTACACACATACACTAATGTGCTCCTTTATTTGGTGCACATTAGTGGCTTTATTTAGTTCCAGGACTTTTAGTCCTGGAGCAAATTTTAGTCCTTACTTTTTAAGGAACTAAAAGTTTCCTTCAACCCACTGTTGTCTACATTTCCACCGCGGTCTAAAGACCTGCGAAGATTAAGCAAATTAATCCTCTGATGTATGAAAAAGCAACATGACATGAGAAGAGGGCTGCTGGTGGTCACAGCAGAAAACACACTGCAGCCTGCAGTTCAGTGTGTCCGCCTGTTTCATCTAAATACACACTGGAAAAAAAAATTGTCTCACTGTGACGATATTTACTGCTGCATATATTTACTGATGCACGTTGGATGTAATGAATGAATTGCAGAGGAGGAGAATGAAACTAAGAACGTCTGTTTCCACAGTAAATCATCTGTTGAGTGTTTGATGGTTATTTATTTGTGCTTTAGAACGTTAATGCCTTGAAAAAATCAGAAAATAACTTTTCTTTCCCTCATTCATAGCACCGCTGCGCAATGTCTCTCTTCTACCGCTCACCCTCTCAGCTGGCTCGCACAATCTCTCTTTTTCTCTTTGTCTTTTTTTAAATGAGTCGGGAAGCCGACAGCAGAGTCTAACTTTACTTTCAATGTTATCAAACAAAGAGAAATATTCCCCCCTCGTTCTCAAATGGTCCTAAATCGATCCTAGATTACTTCCTAGTTTATGAATGAAGCAGTACAGTTGAAGCAGCGGTGCTGTGTTTCAACAAACAGCGACGGTGGTCAACTCCACCCCGAACGTTACGGTACTTTCAGGAAGTACTACCCCCCAACCAGGGTCTTTTTGGGGGTAAAAAGGCACCGTAAAATATCCCTGGAACTTAATTCAGACCCTGGTCCCTGCGGTCTAAACGCAGTGAGTTCCTCAAAAGGTTCTTAGTTCCAGGGGAAAGTTCCTGCGTCGAAACGAGGCTTAATAGTACTTGTTTTGAAGTGAAGCTGCTGAAGTTCACTGTATTTTAAATATACAGGTAAAGTGTGCTTATCAACAATGGACCCAGAGAGTTGAGATCACCGTTAAATATGTGATAATTACAGAATTGAATGAGTCATTTAGATTGTGCCTTTGTTTAACAGAAATGCCTCTCTTCAGTATAAAGGGTATTTGAGGCAGTCGGTGAACAGACACGGGGTTGATTTGATGCTCCTCCACCACTAAACAACACACAGACTCACTAGTGTGATTTGTTGGCTGCCAGTCTTTCCCACTTTCAACAGGAGACAAAGCATCAGTTAAATGGATCAATCCACTCGGTTGTTCCAACTCCAGTGTTGTTTTAAGCTATTAATCCAGGCCTGTCTTTATGCCTCAGCCTCACTGGATTCACCAGACAGCCAAACCTACCTGCAGCCCCAAGTACAACATTATTTGAGTTATTGTGTACACATCTTTACAATCTTGTCAAGTGGAAAGTAGAAATGTCTGGCTCGCTGCTGTTTCCTTTGACTCATGTTTGTACATAATTCACATCGGTATGTCAGTACTCCAGTATTTATGAATATTTCCACCGTAGGCTTCCCTGCAAACTTGACATTTATGGCAGACTTGCTTTATGTTAAATATTTGACATCTTTAAAAAAAAACATGTGCTTAATCTGTGTCCCTGTAACTCCATGTTCCCTGCCGAGTGGAAAGTGTTTGGTTCCGTGCCCTCGAGGCACTTGACATTAGATAAGGCAGCTGGCACAGCTCCACGCGCAGTGAAAGTGATTTACTGCTGGCTCTGCAGCCTGTAAAAAATTCACAGTGGAGCACATATAGAGTACAGTGTCGGCATAAATGCACCGTTGCTCATCACGTCTCCCGCGGCCTGTACATTAGAATACAGTGTCACAGTGGAGTGCTTTTCTCTGTGGTGGCCCTGTTCTCAGTGCTGCACAAACGGTCTTGTAACCGCAGTACTGGGAACAGGAGGGTTGGTGGTGGTGGTGGGGGGCTCCCACTTGTCAACAGTTCCTCAGTGTCTGCTGGGCCGTCGTCATCCCGACTCTCCCACAGGGCTCAGGCTTCAGCTCGGCACTGGAGACTCGTGCTGTCTATCTTTGCGGCTGTCTTTCTCGCTGCCACTCAGCCATCTCTCTTCCTCCTCCCCCAGAGGGACTCCTGTGAAATGAAGCATTGATTGCCCCTGTGCAGACGGAGCATAATACATAATGATATTGGTCTCCACCTCCCCCCCTCTCACTCTTTCAAAGGTTAGGCAAACCAATACAGGCTATTTGGCCGATATTAGTCCTTCTAGATTACTTTTCAAAATAACATTTGGGTTCCTTGATATATACTGTACAATCTTTGGTCTGTTCTCAAACGTATTCCTTACTGGCCACCAGCCTGTTTCCCATTTCCCGATTTTGTTCCTCCTCGTCTCCTCGCTCCTCCGACTTGTGACCCAAAAAACGATCTCAGCGCTCCATCTTGAAAGACATCCCAGTTCCTAAAATGCATCTTGTGGAGCGAGGAGACTTGCCGGAGAAGCTGTAAGCGAGGATACACTGGTGAATTCTTTGCGGAAGGGCTTTCGGCACCCGCAACGTATAAGAGGTGTGACACACAGCTGGAATAACCTCAAACCATGGCAGGACTCTACAAATGTAACTGTTGCTTTTGTATTTATCAGTTGTAGTTATTTAAGATGAACAAACTTTTTGCCCTTCACCGTGTAGCCCCTCGTAAGGCGCTGTTCTAAGGCGCATTCCTTAATGACATTTCACCTTGATATTACTTATGTTTTTATCTTAAATGTAGGCTACACCTAATCCAACTGCTATAATCATGACGTGATGTTTACAAGTGCAAACAGCTGCTGACAACAAATTATTACATCAATAAGAACATTCCCTTACATTCTAATTTGCTGTTTCATGTTGTAGATAGACAGGAGTGTGTTGTGTGTAGGATAATAGATATCACTCAATCATATACAGTATATATATGTCACTCTTTATTTGCATAGCATAGTACTTTTCATACAAACACCTGTAGTGCTACACACAATAAAAAATATAAAGGCTGTAATGTGGGTGTGTTAAAAAGAAATCCGACATCCGTTCGTTCTTGTCACATTATGCCATGTTATGAATTCAATTAGTAACAGTAAATATTTTTACTTTTAAGTTGTCATGAACACTGTTCTGCTCACCTGACAGAGATCATAAAATACCACGGTAGGCTATAACAAAACTATGGACAGCTGATGCAGCTGTGCCATGTGTCCTATTTAATTGACATCGCTTTAAAATGACGGCTCCGAGGCAACGATGTCTCATTTGTTAAAGTTGTTGCCTGTTGCCTCGACTCCTCTGTCCTCACCCAGTCTTCTCGCATCTCCCGTGGGTGGGATTAAGACACGAGGAGAGGAGGCGAGGTAAGGAACTGAGGCTGTACAAACTGGGAAATGGGAAAGGCCATCTGTCTGATTACGAGCAAGTCAAGCAAAACAATGGCTCCGTATCAGGAATCTCTGTGATTGGCTGGCTGTAACTGCAGTGCACCCTTTCTACTGGGTAAACCAGTAAACTGTAGCACGCTTAAGCTGCACTCTTGTGTTCAGAACCACGGTTATATGCATTTGCACTGTTGCCTCACAGCAGGGAATAACCGTGCTGACCCAGAATATTATCTAAATGTAATTTCTAAACACTGGGTAAGAAGGAATCTAAAGGCAAACACACCCAGCCCAGCGTGGCTACTGTATCTCCATTCAGTTCTTCTCTGCTCTATTAGTTCCATTACTGATTAGAGAACTCCTGCTGCTGCTAATACATTATTGAACATCTCTGTTTCCTAGTGTAGTTTTAACCTCAGGCAAGCATTGATAGATACTCAACTTGATGCAGGTTTGTGAAATGGAAACTGCTACCAATTCGCCATCATGAATGGAAATTTGACTAGATTTGCTGATGCAAATTGTAGAATTTTCATAATCTTTCTTTTGCTTCCATGACAACTTTTATATCCTGAAAAATCTACACTACTGTACTTTAAAGTTGCACAAGTGATCCGTTTCATGCTTTCATTTTAGCCAATTAAAAAAAGTCCTGGACTTAATTTCTTCCACAAATTTGGTAGATAGCTCAGTTTTAAATCTGATGAGAAGCATCAAGGGGATGAAATGATAAAATGTGCTCATGAAAATGAATTTTAAAGGACTCAGTAGTCATTATCAGGATTAATTGGGTGTTTATATTTTACAAGAACTGCTATTTTTTTTTAGCATGTAATGAAGTATGAACAGTTGTGTTGTTGCCATAAGACTGGCAGATAGTACCATCCGACAAGATAATGACCTTAATTATTGCATTTGCATCCAATTGTTATTACAGTTCCATTTGCCATTCTGTTCATTAGAAGTGATTAACGGTTTGCTGCTGATTGCCAGCCAACAGTTTGGTTAAATAGCTGGCTTCAGAGTGGTCCAGTGAGATATAGCTCCCCGGGAAATGTCTCCAAATGTGTTACTGCAATGTGGAAAGAAAAACACATACACCTACACATACTCACACAGACTGCAAATGCTCACATAGTTTATTGCATGCTAAGTAAACAGTTTAGGTATGAACATTTAATTATAACAGTACATATGTGCTTAATTTTAATCTCAATTTTATTCTTAATAACCAAAGCACAGCAAGATATAGAAAGTATTTCGACATCAACTCATGTCTTTGTCATTTAATTTTATGCCAGCACCGATCAAGGGTACTTACCATTTCTTTTCTCGACCTGTCCTTGTTAAGATATGAGCTCCGTTATACATCTTAGTTGCATTTCTGAGACTGGACAAGCCACAGAAGAGTGCTTGAGTTGAGTTGTTTTATACTCTGTAGGACAAGTCACAGGCTTTCAGTTAAGAAGCCCCATAGTGATAATTCTATTGAAACTACTGATGGTTCACGAATTGTGCTTTTTAAGTTTAATGATTTGTGTCATGTTTGACATCTTGAAAGCTTATGAGGCAGAAAGGCAAAGGCCCTGTTCAGACCTGGCATTAACATGTGTCTTGGTTGATCTGATAACAAGTGGACAGCTTTAAGTACGCCTGTTTACACCTGGCCTGAAGTTGCGACGTAATATTACAGGAATGTCAGTAGTAATATCCTACATATTCATGAATTCGGGTACATTTTATTAACATCAAAATATAAGGTTATTGTCTACCGATCAGATCACAATGCGTCCTCAAAGCGTCTTGGGTGCATTCACACCTGTACGTTAGAGCTGTCCTCTCCCATGCCACATGTTGATGCAAGGTCTGAACAGGGCCAAAGGTAATTAAATAGGCCACAAAAAGACCACAGATACAGCCTGTAAGCAATATTTATCCTTTCACCAAACGCTAGTGTCAAGGGACATCATGTAAATGTGGCAGTAATTAATCAAAAAAACCTTCTAGCCAGCACATGCACTTGTGCTGTGATTCATAAATATAGAGCTCAATAAAACAACATATTACTTGGTACAGTTTGACTTTTTCACACCCCACAGCTCCACAGAGGTAGGTGGCTGATGATTCATAGTTCCCACAGTAGGAAAAAATGGGCCAAAAGTGAGTCAATTTAAAGTCTCTCACAGCCTCACAGCGTTTTTAGTGTGCTTTTTTAGATGCGGAGTACACTCTGCTCCAGCTTACTCTGAGGCAACATGAACTACATCATTGGATGAATTACCAAAAGTAAACAAAAGGCTTAGTTACCAAATTAGCCTCAAGTCACCATTCTGCAGTTTCAGTGTTGTGAATAAGTCTGTGCGATGGGAGGAAGTTCAGGTTCAGAGCTGTGGCTACAGTTGAGGGGAGGTAATACAGCAATGAAAGTCAACCGTGCCTGTCCTGAGGCTGTGTAGCGGGAGCGTGATGATTTGAGGCATTATATTGGGAGTTTTATAACTGACCCACTGAAGTCCGGACTTGACTTGAGTAGTTGTTGAGCAAGGTTTTCTTTTCCTCTCGAGCATTTTGCTGGGACCACATCATACTTTTGGTTTGTGAGTGCACGAAAGTGCTGGTGGAATTGTTGGAAGTGTTAAGAAAACAATCTGGCAAAGCCTCAAGTGGGTATATATGGCCATAATTACTGTGTCATTATTCTCTTTCCCTGCCATCTGTAAGCCAAAACCAGTGATGTGTAATGATCTTCTTGGAGCTACTGTTAGGACTGGAATCAATAAGGGAAAACACTCAGCAGGGTTCTTTTTAGTATACTGTAGGGGAAACCCAGTCTAGAAAGGCAAATAGTTTCACCTGTAAAAGGCTTAAAAAGTGTAACGTATCCCTCCAAAACAGAGCTTAGTTTTATTATCATAATTTAGGTAATGTGATTTAGTTTGGATCCTTAAATTGCTAAAACATGTTCTGCTGTTGCCACGAAGACCACCGGTTTCAAACCAATGTTGTTTTTGGAGCATCCAAGTGGCTTGGTGGGATTAGGTGCACACTGAGCAGCCATAATATTGTGGGTTCAAATCTGGCTGTGGGTGCGTGTGGTAAATTATCCGCTCACTCCTGATCTGTACTCTCTCTACTGCATTCTGTCCGGTAATACACAAATGTCTTTAAAACACAGTTTAACAAAAGAACTTTTTGACACCAACTGTCCTCTCTAAGTTTATCTCAGAAAAACATACCACCTTAGCAAAAAGGCAGACTCGGTTTCAAACTGAAGACCTTTTGTCTGCTTGGCAAGCTCGATAACGATCACACTACATGAACTAGCAAGCATTGAGTCAGCCTCAGCCTCCTCTTTGTCTGAAACTTAAGCCTCTCGTCCCGCTGTCAGCTGAGACCAAGGTTTGTACATTTGCATGCTGATTAGGACTTGGAGTGACTGAGACTGAGGGTGGTGCACAAATGTGTGTGTGTGTGTGTGTGTGTGTGTGTGTGTGTGTGTGTGTGTGAGTGTGAGTGTGAAGGGGGATTGTAATTGGGTGCGAGTGTTGGCCAGATTGAAAGCCCCACAGAGCAATTAGTTGAGCACTGAGTTGTACTGTTAAACTATTTTCATTAGCTGTCAAGGAATTCAGCGAGTAAGATCCAAAAACTTGTTTTCATTTAAAGCGACAGTCAATTATGAACTAAAGAGCACACAGTTAATCTAAAGCTGAAAACAGTTACCAATGTTATTGAAATTTACAAAACAAGAAATGTTAGTGCAGATTGTGTTGATCCAGTACAAGAGCATATTAGTGGCAATGTTCAGGCTGGATGATTACAACTCCGAAGCTGCATCGGTAGATTAGAGGCTATGACCCTATTTGCACTTGACTTTTACATTTACACTTAGCCGCATATATGTGTCTCCGTTGGCCGGAGGCTACATGCAAATCAGGGTCGGTCCTACAGTCCAGTGGGTAGTGGTAAATAATGCACAGGAAGCTGTTCGGTGACTGCCCCAAACGTAACTGTAACTTATTGTGCACTTGTTTAACATGCATTTTTAGGTCAGATGGCTGGTTCACAAGATGATGAACTGACATTTATGAGCTGCTTCTATCGAGTATTGTTTTCTCCATCAGCGATAGCGTAACATAATTGAATATTGCAAGCTCAAAAACTGTTACTACTTCACTTCAGTTCACTATCAGTACAACACCTCCAAAACTTGCCCATTAATGACACTGATAATTACATCCAGATTCAGTTTTAGGGTTTTCTCTGCTTAAACTTTAATACAGTTCTAAGATTCCAGCATTTCTATAGTATATGCAGTTTTCCAAGTATTTTACACCAATATTAGGTTACAAGGCAAAAAGGGCATATGTGAATATCCACTGTAGAAGGCCAGTAAAGTCTGAAATGATGCTACGAATAACCATTTCCTGAAAACACAAGTCTTTTTTGTATTACAGCCATTTCAGTTTAAACTGAAACCCTCAACAGTCTGTCCCTGTATTCTGCTCTCATTGTAGCATAAAGCAGAGAGAGCAAAGTGGTGGTGAGTGAAATGGGAAGAGTATTTCATATTTGAAGAGTCATATTGAATGAGAACCCTTGAATGATTATGCTTAGCAGAGCTTTGCAGGAGAGGGTGAGCTGTGCAGACTTGTCACTCTACAGGGAAGCTGAGAGGATCTTTGCAGGGATTTTTTAAAACAGATGAAACAAACCTTTTTTTCAAACCATACATTCATTTACAGGACACACTGTGAGCCGTCTCTAGACACTGACATCAACTTAACTTTTTTTTTTTTACTTTTTTGCATGGAGTTTGTGTCTGTCGGTGTCTCTGTGGATGCTTGCAAATTTGTCTGCATATTGTACATCTCCATATGTATGTACACACTTCTAGTTGATGCTGTGTGAATGTCAAATGTCTGGAGCCTGAAAGCCTGAGTTGTTGAATGTGCTTCTTGTCATTGCCTGGTCTTTCATCTCTGGGTGTCAAGAAAGAGCTGCTTTGCAAGGGAAATTGGCTTTTGGCAGACAGATCTGTAAAATATAATCAAGAGATGCCAGAGTTGGAACTAGTTGGCTTGCCTACAGTCTGCCAGCCCACATTCTGTATGCTGTCACCATCAGGAATATTTCTACGCCTCTCACAATATTGGAAGAACGCAGTAGAAACACAGCTCTATTGCCGTTTGTAGTGGTGAGTGTGTTATTACAGCAAAGCACAAATTACTGCATGTGGTTACACCAATATCATGCCATACTACATGAATATTAAAGAGAACCTATTGTGTTTTTTCCCTTTCCTTCAGTGTGTTATATATTTTTTTGTGCATATAAAAGGTCTGCAAAGTTACAAAGCCCAAAGTCCATACCAAAGGGAGTTACTCTCCCCCACAGAGACACTACTCCTGAACTGCCTGAAACGCCTTCCTTCAAACCCTGCCTTTTCTTCCATAACGTGGTGATGTCACCAAGTAACACATTTTCAGAATACCTGCCTAGCGACTAGTTTGGCACGCCCTCAAACAAAGCTAGTTAGAGTGGAGCTGCAGCACAGCCGGTATGAGAAAAATAAAGTGTTTTTTGAAGATTAAAACATGTAAACATGTTGTAGTAGTAACCCCAAATACAAGTATACACCTGAAAATGAGCATAACAGGGTTTCTTATGCGGAGGTTAATGGAAGTGCTAGCTTGAAGTGTAAGGTTTTATATGTAGTTGAATCAGAGTAAAGCTGTGAACTGATATATTCTGCTCAGAAATTGATTTCAGGGTTATTACATCTGTTAAAAACACAGTTTTAAAGGGGCTTGGATCTGGTTTCCTTGACTTGTTATATCTTTAAACAATCTGCTCATAGAGCTTGGATCATGGTTTAACTTCTTTTGCTGCTTCTTAGGAAGGCTAATGCTAGTTCATACGGGTTAATGCCTTCATACACCAAACCTCTTGAGGCTCCACCGGTGTAATGATGTACTAGACAGGAACTGAGGAGCCTCTTTATTGAATTAGCCTGATGGTCTCTGGGAAAGTGAAAAATACTGCCACGCCTGCCTTAGATTAGTTCATTGAGTTCATGTGTGCAGACCCATCGTATGTAGTTTATTATTTCCTATGATGGAAGCTGTATATAAACATTAAACCTGTAATTCTAGTGAGAAGTGTCTGGACTTCATCTCCGATCTAAGGCTAGGAGTCTGACCACAAAGTAGAAGGTCCAGTCACTGCTGTGGTGGCTGATCAAAGGAGGTGGTGTCAGAGAGACGCACAGCAGAAGGAAGGGAAACAACAGTGTTGGCAATGGAGTGTGACAACAGTGTTGATAAAGATATTTCAGAGTTTGTGGGGAGAAATACATTCTTATCAGATGATGTTTTTTCTATTCAAATAGCTCTGTTGGTCTTGAGGAACTTATCTCTGTTTGCACACAGATGCCTATTTCAGAGGCCCTGTTCAGAATTATTTTACGGGAGTGTACGGGTACACGTACCAGTGTGTGTATGTTTTAGTCGTGGTTTGGGCATTGGTTTTATTATGGGGTTTATATGTTGTCAAAAAAATGTCAAAACAAGTGAAAAATGGTCAGCTAAATTATGATATTGGGTGATAAATTAGTTTATGTAAATTCAATCACACCCAGGCGAGTTAGACTAAGCTTTTTTCACTTTTCCTTCCATATACTCAACTGCATCTCCTTTTTGTTTTGTATCTATTCTCTCATCAATCATTTGAGGCTGGACGGCATGTTGTCACCTGCCAGACTGCCATTCTAACTGACGGCAGCCATTCACGACTGTTAGTGTAATTAGATTGCTTTGTGAACAAGGTTGTAAACTAAATGAATGTCTGGTAGATTTTTTCCCTCCCTTCCCTAAATACATCTTTTAGCAACGGTAATTGATATTGATGCCTGCTGCAGGAAGTGCTCCTAAATCACAGGCAGGCTTAGGGCACGGCTGTGGCTTTAGCAGTTCCAAATAGTGTGAGTTATGTGTGAATAAGTACCCGCCGTCTTTAATGATGTGTTGTTGCCTCGTGCTCCTGCTGGGGGGCTCTGACAGGCCTGATGGATGAAGTGGTCTTGATGTGCTCTCCTGCAATCACCTATGTGTGGTTCCAATCAATAGTTCATTAGACATTCTGATCCCTCTCTCCAGCAGTGGAGTAATGCCATTTTATTTGTTTTGTGTTTGTTTTTTATGACTTGCTGCACATGTTTGTTTAATAGTGAACGCATAATCAGTCAGTCATATAAATGTGTATGTTTCAACATGTTTTCTGTTTATTTTCACCTTTTAAATTGGCTCAGTTGGCATGCTTTTCCAGTAAAGTAATCGTGTTATAAATCTCCTCCGCCTCCCTGAGCAGTCAGCGTACGTTGTTGCTTTCACTCCAATCCGGCTCTTAAATTGAGAGGGTTCTCTTATGTTTCTCACTGTGAAGCATGCTCGTATTGTTGAGCTGTTTTTCACACACAGATTGCAAGTATATGTGTTAATCAGTCTCCTCAGAGCCTGTGTTAAACAACACCATCCCACCCCTCCCAATTTGCCCTCCAAATGAATGGAAAGGCAAATTCATTTGTGCGCTCCGTTGCTTACGGTATCGAGATGTTTCCGGTTTGGCCCCGTCATTAGCGTCTGATAATTTGAGCCCAGGAAGCCGGGATCAGGCTAGTCCAACAGATCCATCTCATATGGCAAGTTGATCAGCTGGAAGATGAGTGAGGATCGTTCACTGTGGCTTCAACCAGAGGGAAAATGGTTCCACTCATGCTCTGAGGATGGAGATGACAGAGGCCTTTGAATGATGTAAAGTTGCCCCATATATTTTGGTATTTCAGAAGAGGTTTATATGGGTTGAATCAACCTTTTACATTTTTTGCAACCACTGGGAAACAACAGGGAGTGGTTATATAGTGTTTTGTGGCTGGAATATGTCTGTTTCTGCAACACTTAAGACAACTTCAGAGGAAAATAACACGGTCCGTGGTCTTCATTTTAGAAGTGTAGCATTTTTATTTTTCCTCATTCTTGTCCGTGTCCTTACCTGTCCTTACTTTTACATGCATCCAAGTTATGTTAATTAACTTTTTTTTTAATTTAATGAAGCTGGGTTACTCTCATGATTAATTAGCTTTTGACTGACAGAAAATTAACAGACACACATTTGGGCAATGGCTAAATCATGAACGGGAACATTTATTTTACTAGTGTAACAAGATACTCTTAACTCAAGATCCACTTACTAGCTTTTTTTTCAGCAAACTTAAGAGTAGTGAAAAAGGTGACAATATACGAAAGTAATATCGGATAAGGGGGTCAGCTGTTTTTCCTGTAAGAAACCTTTAGTGAGTTTAATACGCAAATGAAGCCCTTTGGAGTTGTCATTAGAATACAACAAGAAAACATCTTGTTTTGATAAACAAATATGTGTTATTGCATAATAATACACTCATATGTCAAGATGTCATGTCCATCAGATTAGACCACGTCGATTACTAAATATTTCAGAAATCACGATATTAGAATTCTGACTTTGTAATTGATGAATTAGACAACAATATTATTAGGGCTGTCAATCGATTAAAATATTAAGTCATGATTAATCGTATGATTGTCCATAGTTTATCGTGATTAATCGCCTGAAAGGGAGATTTGTCAAGTATTTAATAAGCTTATCAACATGGGAGTGGGCAAATATGCTGCTTTATGCAAATGTATGTATATATTTATTATTGGAAATCAATTAACAACACAAAACAATGACAAATATTGTCCAGAAACCCTCACAGGTACTGTATTTAGCATAAAAAATATGCTCAAATCATAACATGGCAAACTGCAGCCCAACAGGCAACAACAGCTGTCAGTGTGTCAGTGTGCTGACTTGACTATGACTTGCTCAAAACTGCATGAGATTATCATAAAGTTTGGAGCGTTATTTAGCCTCCTCCCCAACAATCTATTATGACAGGGTTGGTACCAATGGATTTCCTTTCATATGATGCCAGTATCTTCACTCTAGGTTTTTAACTGAGCCCACTACAACCTAAAAATCGCAAGTTGCGTAAATGCATTATAGAAATTAGTGGCATTAAAACAAATTTCCGTTAACGTGATATCACGTTAACTTTGACAGCCCTAAATATTATGTATTGTTTAATGTTGAATTTGTACTTTATGATAATAAACAAAATCCTATGTGATGTAACTACAATAGTTGAGGCTAAACAATAAATACCAGTAGCCCGCTCATCTGTGCTTACAGTAACTGCATCATCAATCATGTGAAACACTCAAGATGTAAGTTTATTGTGGCCTGTTGAGTTACTCAGAAACAAATGCAATGTTCTCCCACTAATAGGCTGAGGTTAATTAAATCACCTCTTTGTCAGCCCTCAGGTACTAATCTGCTCTTAATTGAACGGATTGTGGTAAATCAGGGGAAACGTGCCCCTTGAGCTCTGAATTACACAACCCTTCCTAATTGTGATTGGATTTAGCAAAGTAATTCAACTCTCTGTTGCTTGGTTGGGGTGAATGTATGGAGAGGAAAAAAGCTTGGTGAGACATAAAGGTGATATACAGTGTATGTATGGGAGCAGCATTTTTATTCTGTTATAAATGACTTGTGTGATTCCTGATAAGGGTTACATCTTGCTAGCTGTCATGTTTGTTTGAGTGCGTTGTGGTGAGGGGAGATTGTAGTGGGCTGTTTGACAGGATCCAGAGGGAGGGGAGGAAAGCAGGAATGGAAAGGAGGAGGAGGAGGAGGAGGAGGAGGAGGAAGGGGGGAGTTTGCTGTGGTAGCACATGACATTATTTGCTTTGTGGAAGGAGGCTCCCGGGGACACTCGGAGAGGAGGAAAAGACTGATGTTTGTTTTCCTACGAGGCTCAGTGTGTGGCAGAGAAGGCCCAGTCAGCAGAGAGGAGGAGACGGCTGGCAGGCAGACAGACAGACAGACAGACAGACAGACAGACAGACAGACAGACAGACAGGCAGGCGAACGGACAAGAGGAGATGGGAAGGAAGGCAGCGGCTGACTGACAAGCAAAACATACAGAGAGAGAAAGGCAGACAAACTAACCGACACTCGTGACAATCAGTCGAGCTGTGGGCTCATCTCAGCACGCTAGGGCACAGTTGGTGAAGATGGACAGCTCATTCCCAGTGCTATCCACACTGACAAACACAAAAATAGTGGGGTAGAGAGAAACATGTCAGCTGCTTTTTCATCTCATCTGCAGACAAATAAAAAAGAATGTCAGCTCACAATAAAACAATCTTCTACATCCCCAACCCCTCAACTTGGAAACACTGGAGCTAACTTACCAACCACCTGCTGCTTTATTGAACCAATAGCTTTGCTATTCACATCTGCCTTTCCCTTACAGTAACACAAGGTTTTAATTGAAGTTACATGCATCATGTAGCATTGATAGCTTGATGATTCCTTACTTAATTGAGAAAAGCTCACATTTATACTCAAGTTAGAAATTAATATAATTGCTTAATACTTCAGTACCAAGTCAATGCCAAAATTCTGAAAACGTGATGGTGCTCGTTTTGTAAACAAAGAAAATGGGTTAGGGGCGCAGTAAACTCACTATCGACGCGTCTAGGGGATGAACCCTTTTTTTCCCCTGATAATGCTACATTGCGAAAAACAAATCTCTGTTGTAATCGGGAGGACGAGAGCCTCCGTGCAGGACTGTGCTGCTTACCAGCTGCTAACAGCTAACGTTAACTAGCTGCTGATTTCAACACGGGAAGTGCCGTTGATTTACATGATGATGTATTCAGAAGGTAAATTCTAACATTATCATGGTGTGTTCAAATGTAATCTTGTAAAATGTAGTTTTTGGCGAGAAACTTGAATAAATCCAGTTGTTTCTCAGAAATATAAAATAGATAATAGAGAGGGAATTATGACCTGTTTAACTTCCTAAAAAACAGTATGCAAACTGTAATAAGGGAGTGTATGTTGAAGTACATGTGATTTATTGTTTTTGTTTTTTGCCTTGGTATCGAGAATCGTGGAATTTCACCAGTACTGGTATCGACTGCTAAATTTCTGGTATCATGACAGCCCTAATTTCTAGCTGAATTTTTCTGAATTGTGCTGCCTTATTGCATTCTATGGCCTAAATCATGAAGTGGTCGTGCATTCCCCTTCCCCACTGTGGAGGCATACATGCATGACTGCACACACACAGCGCATGCATTGCTTTTACGGGGAGAGAGGCGAGCACTCTCTGCAGTGTAGTCTTCCGAGCCTTCCAGGTAATTGCAGTATCTGTTTCAACTGAGGGGTGGTTATTTCTGCGAGGTGTGAATTGTACATGCGTGTGCAGTTTGGCTTCAAAAGGTTGACGGCAACCCAAGCAGCACGGCGAGTGTAACTGCCTCTGCCCTGCCGAGCTTTCATCACCCAGTGCTCCAGCATCCGTCAGATGCGGGGTTCCTTCTCTCCCACCTCATCCCCCATGAGACAATTCCCATCATATGTCTTCTGTCATCACTGGGAGGGGAGGGGCAGCAGAGGGAAAACACTGGCCTACAAGTTGTTGGTGATAAACATGTCTAATAAGCTGCACATTTTGTTGTGATTACACAGGAATTAGGCCACATATGGTTTTACTGTAATGATGTCTCATACAGTAACAGATGGTTTATGGCATGCTTAATGCCAGCATATGTGTGTAGTCAGTTCAGGCCCTCCCATTTTAACTGGACAGCTTTTTTTTTCATACCTAGACCTCCATAGGGAATAGGGCAAGAATTAGCCCATTATAATTCCCTGTTTAATTGCTGTTATGAAAAATGGGTCAGAGAAATGTTGAAGTGGAGAGATGGATGTGATTTGTCGTACTAGTGTCTGCTATGAGGAGAGAGTCCTTTGAGGAAAAGAGTTTAACCTCATTCATATGTGATCGTAATGACACTACTCTGCTGTATTGACTTTTTCCACCAATTTAGAATAGTGCAGTGTTTTATCAAGGTCCCAGTGGAGGTCAGTTGGGACACTTCAGTGTTTATGGGGCCCCGCTGAGCTTTAGCAGCACAAGTCTTGCTGGAACACGCATCCATGATCTTGTTTGCTTCTCTTGTTGTTTTCACTAAATGGAAATTTTCACTCATGTTTTAGATGATAAATGATTCCCTGACAAAACTAATAAGAGTCACCCAATTTAGAGGGAGTTGGCAGCAGATTTTTTACATGATTTACATAATCTGGGGGTTTTGCTGGAAAATAGCCACACTGCACAGCAAACAAAACAGCGCTGTCAGTGGAGCATGAACACAAGTGGCTGGGAATGAGGCAGCCTAACTGCTCTCCACTGGCATGTTTTACCTTTCTCCTGACTAATGGGATACAATAAAACGAAACGGTTTTCGGAGTTGTCTCAGTATACAGCATCTATGGTTTTATTTCCATGAGGTTCCATTGGGTGCTATTAGCCTTTTAAAGAGGCTTTACATGTCATAAGAATAAAAGAGATCATCATATTATATTCTATATATTTCTTTTTGAGACTTTCATATTCTCAATACCCCATGGAACAACGGGGGAAGAAAGTGCAATACGACAAGGTACAATCCCGATCTGATGTCTTACAATGGGAGGCGAGCAAGATCTGTTGCACAACTTCATATGAATGTTGGGCTCCAGACAAGTTGCATCCTAGTCCAGTTCCCTCTCTAGTGAAGACATTCCCTCTGCCATCATTTCATTCCAATTTCCCGGTAGGAAGTTGGTCACAAATATAGGACACTATTCAGGGACTGCCCATTATTCCGAAGTATTCTGAAACCCCAATTGTCCAACCGAAAACTGTCCCATTGGACCGAAAGCCCGTTTGTCCAACAGCCCATTCTCCTCCCTGCAACAAACACATGGCTAATTATAATGCAGAATGACATCATCTGATTTTCCCGGTTACTTTTCTTACTATGGCAAAGGCCTGACCCGCCCTACTCTGCCTTTGATCGGCTAGTATGGGTTGCCTTCGTTGGTTGGGTTGGTTACAGGGTCCGAAATTAACACCCGCCAAGCGCCAAGTTAGGGTATATCTTCCGTTTGGCAAGTAAATTTCCTGAAGGCTATCTGCCACACTGGCGGGTAAATGATGGTACCAAAATAGTCAAAACTCTGCTGAGAGTTTTGATGTCATTTCATTTTTTTGGGGTCATATACGGGCACGCTGCTTAATTACCATTAATCAATATATTGAAATACTTTTTCTTCAGATTTTGCTCTGGCTTCTTCTTTAACTTTGTATTCAACATAGTAGGCATAATACCTTACTGTCTCAATAAAATGTACTGAAACAAATATAATATATACTGGATATGTGTGACACAGAAAGGCAATATATTATTTTGGCCAGTAAAAAATAATCTTGGCTGGTGGATGCTTTTCATCTACCAGTCCCCTTGGCCGGTGAGTCAAATCTATTTGTTGTGTTATTTTTCGGACTATTGGGGCTTCGGAACAATGGCATGGCACCCACTATTCTAGCAGACTCCTGTATTATTTTGGTGTTCCTTCAGATCTGACCCCATTTAACCTTGTCAGCTTTACAAGCTTTACCTCGGTCTAAAGTAAAAGAAAGGATAATTGCTTGTCAGAATTGTACAGTACTCAGACTTGATTTTGCTTTCCCATATTTTACTAATGTTTCCCTTCTCATCACAGTATTATTATTAGTTGGTTGTTATGCCTGGCAGTAAAAAGGTCTATTATCTGTAATTTATAAGGGAGGCTTGGACTCCTAAATTAGGACAAGGCCAGCCTCCAGCTGATTCAGACTAAGTCATATTTAACAAGTAGAGCTTAGGACCAATAATCTACCAGAGGAACTAGAGGTAGTATTGAGTTCATAAAGTTTATGGGGGGTGGGATGTTCGTTTTTATGATAATGTGGACTGGAACCATCGCTGGCAAGGACTTCAAATGTTTGATATCATCTTTGAGCTTTTGTAGAACTTGTCAGTAATTTACCCGAGCTACCTCTGTGATGTTTTATATATCTTGAGACCTTTATAGATATTTACATCTCTATCTATCTGGTGATTACATGGAAAATGTTAGCTGCTTTTGACTTAACCAGCCTGCTAACACCCAGCCTTTACTGTTATCTCATTAAGGTTTAACAGTTTATTAAAGCAATTAGCATACTGAGAGTATCTGATCTATGGTGATTGTCCTATAATATCGGTGTTAATAAACCTTTTCTATGGAGATATTTCTTTATTTAGATTTCCTTTAGATGTCAACCCTTTAATCATAGTCACACCAAAAATATTGGAGAAGATGCTATCTGTAAGAGTGTTAGACTGTTCAAGGTGACAAAGTGAACATAACTCCAAGTTGCCCGTGGTCGTTCTGACCGTGTGGCTGACAGCAACACTAAGCTTTACGTCTCTCTGGAAGTGAGTCCTTCCTTCCAGTGTCGTCCTCAAGTGCTCTGTTGAAATGTGGACACTTGCCCTCCGGGGGGACACACGCCATCTCACTTGTGGTGTGAATTACACAGTTGGAGACAGAGCAGTTCCCATATGGACTGTGATTTTTATTCCATAAACTGGGAATGCAGCACAGTCGCCGTCACAATTAATAAATTCACCCTCAGGTTAAGCTCCGCAGAACCAGTATGCAGAGGCTAAGTATATGTAGGCTAATTGATTAAATGGGATTGATCTCTAATGTTATGTAACTACAGAGTGTTGCTGTAGTTGTGTTAACACTTTGCAGTCTATAAGGCATTTTCACAGATTGTGAAATGACTGTGCCCTCTGGCTCCCTACTTGAGACAGGATTAATGACTTTGTTGTAGCGGATACAAATACAGAGGAAGCATGCAAACATTAGTTTTTTTTACCCACATAATTTCCAACCATCTGTACTTTGTTTGTCACAATACATTCAAATATTGAGTCAGCTGCTTTAATGTTGTCATTCTTAGCTGAATGAGAGTGAGTGGAACAGAAAGAAGGAAACCAGAAATGTGTCTTCTAGTGAGATACAGTTTTATTTCTTCTTTTACTTGTGTTAAAATCATTGAAATGTTCATCTTTGACAAGCTAAATGTACCGCAACAGTAGTAGAAGTAGAGAACCCCCATAATGTCAGCAGATAGACTCAGTAACATCTCACACAGCTACATGTCGCTAATGTTGTAGGTAACAGCTAGTTCGCTATTGTTTATCTAATCAAGTAAGACTGTCGCAGCAAAACCACTGAACTGAACAATGGTGTGTTTTATTGCTTATAAATTAAACCTCTGTGTGAGAAAGAATGTGTTATTTCTTTACTCGCATTAGGCTTAGTTTTAAGCAGAAAATGAGATTTCCCCAAACATATTTCTGAATTGCCATATTGGCACAATGCTGAAGCCGATGAAGCTTCCAGTGACAAAAAAAAACAACAACTTTCAATTTATCACAGAAACAAGCTGTTATTATTACTATTGTCTAGTATTGGTTCAGAGTACTTATGACCCAGAGAATAAACTAATGGACTACCAAAAGGCTCATATTAGAGTTATTAGGGGTGTCAATCGATTAAAATATGTAATTGTGATTAATCGCATGATTGTCCATAGTTAATCACAATTAATCGCAAATTAATTGCGTACTTTTTATCAGTTCAAAATGCACCTTAAAGGGAGATTTTTCAAGTATTTAATACTCTTATCAACATGGGAGTGGGCAAATATGCTGCTTTATGCAAATGTAAGTATATATATTATTGGAAATCAATTAACAACACAAAACAATGACCCTCGCAGGTACTGCATTTAGCATAAAAGATATGCTCAAATCATAACATGGCAAACTCAAGCCTGACAGGCAACAACAGCTGTCAGTGTGTCAGTTTGCTGACTTGACTATGACTTGCCCCAAACTGCATGTGATTATCATAAAGTGGGCATGTCTGTAAAGGGGAGACTCGTGGGTACCCACAGAACCCATTTTCATTCACATATCTTGAGGTCAGAGGTCAAGGTGCCTCTTTGAAAATGGCCGTGCCAGTTTTTCCACGCCAAAATGTAGCGTGAGTTTGGAGCCTTATTTAGCCTCCTTCACGACAAGCTATTCCTTAGGTTCTCAAGTTTCATATGATGCCAGTATCTTCACTCTAGCTTTAAAACTGAGCCCACGACAACCTAAAAATTGCAAGTTGCATTAATGCGTTAAAGAAATTAGTGGCGTTGAAACAAATTTGCGTTAATGTGTTATCGTTGCGTTAACTTTGACAGCCCTAATAGTTATATTTACATATAACATAATAGTTATAAATTAGTTATAGTACAAATGTTCCTTTTTCTATAATTAATTAATTATATAGCATTGTCATTTCACCCTCTTACTGTAAGTATCTACATTGGTACATTTATGTTTGATCAAGATGAGTGAACTTAAACAGTTGACGTCTAGCGGTAAAGTCTATTGTTACACTGCTTCTCAACACTAATTATGTCTTGCTTCTCTAAGCTGTGTTGCTACCAAAACTGGTTCCCAGCGAGTCAAGTCAGTGTTTCAGACTTGAAACTGTCTTGTATAATCACAGCGACCTTGAGTCTTAACGCATCGGTAATTGCAGTGCGACTGTAAATCATTTTCGGCTGGATTAACAGGTCATTTACTTTATTTTGACACTAATTACATATTTTCTGATTATGCAATTGTCAAAACAACATGCATGAATCAGTCATCACGGTGTAGACGTGGTGGAATTTAATGTCAACAGTTTTGCTTTAGCAGGAAAAAATAGCTCTCTAAATGTAATTCTATTGCCATGGATGGACATGTGCCAACACATAGACACCCTCAAAGACAGCCTACAGTCATTTTGGTCAAACTGGGCTATAACAGGCCCATTCAGATGCAGAAGGACTCTGACTTCTCTTTTTGCGGCTGCTGTGAGCCAGAGGGTCAGTGTTGGCAGTGCCAGCTAGCCAGCAGCTTACCACACTGTCCTTCCTCAGCATTCAGTTGACATGCTCTCAAGGACAGTGCTGCCTTGCCACCAGTACTAAGCTGTCTTTCTCTCTTTTCCTGCTTTCTCACCGTCTCCCTCTCTCTTACTGCTCCCATCAGGCTCTGTGCTGGCAGTGCAAACAAGCCACTAAGATTATATTGCATTAATTGGCGGCGCTGCGATCATTAAGAGCTCATAATCCCTGAGTAACTATTGCTTTTTATGATAAGCATTTGGTTTGCCTCATTACGTTGTGCCGCTGCGTTTTCTTCGCATACCGCAAAGATATGAAGATGTATGTGTGTGTCTCCGTGCGGTCGTCTTAGTTTAATTATGCCTGCAAGGAGCGGAGCACTTCACGGGGCCATTCTTACTCTCCTACCATCGCTCATTTCAGCCTCTGAAGTTGTGAAGATAACTGCATTCACACTGTGGCAGCCGTAGCATATATTTAATGTTCGCTGTTTTTAGAAGGAGAACTAAAGTACTGTAAGTGCCTCAAACATTGTGTTATGACCACACATACTGTAGAAGCTTGTGTCAGAACTTTTCTCTGCAGCTGCTGAGGAATGATGGCAAAAGCATACAATCACATAACTTTGTCCACCTGCTCTTCTTATCTCCTCCTCCAATAAAGATAAAAAACGGCTTTCATTATTCATATTAAACTGGAGCAGAATGTTAATTTTAATTTAATGTATGCACACAGCAGCCCTTTTAGGAATGGGTATAAGCCCCGACACTGACCTTATAAAGCGGCTCCGGTATTGGCCAAGTGTGACCGATCCACATAAAATAGTTCAATATTTCTGCTTCGTTTATTAGCTGCAATGATCTCATTATGATGCAGTAAGCTACTGTCTAAAGACACCTTTTCTACACTTGTTGTCAGGACGCTGTTGAAACATTTCATGAATAAAGTAAAATTCGATTTTATTCATTGTTAAAAGCAGTGTCTGGTTGGGGCTCCTTGTCATGTTTCAAATGTCTAAGAGTTGTCAGCAGTTTCACCAAAGAGACTTTCCCTCTCTAAACTCATCTCATGGTTTCATTTCTGTAACTGTTCAAATTATCTAATATTTCACAAAAATCATACCATTGTTCTTAATTGCCTACCTCATTAATCCTCTCATGAACCCTCAGATTTATTAACCACTAGTCTGACTAACCAGATGTAGACTTTGAGTATAAGCCTGCCATTGGCCGCATATTTCAGCTGGCATTCTCCTCCTCTTCCGCTATCTGCATTAACTATTTTGCAAGGGCACCACCTATGCATCCTTTGCTTAGCGCCGCCCAAGACAAGTGTGATTGGTTTAAAGAAACAAAGCCAGAGCGTTTTTTTCCCCCTATAGCTAGATGATAATGGCTCTGAAATGAATTGAATTACAGTGAAATATTGGTTATTCCCCTTCCCAAACCTATCACACTAAGAGACCTATTGTGACAAATGTTTGTGACAGTACTGAACAAAGCTTGTTCTTGCAGTTCACAGCAAGTGTCGGAAAACCAAATTCACTTCCCAGACTGACTCAGCCTGCGTGCTCCGTTTTAAAGACTGCTCTCGGATGAAGCCCTGCCAGCTGAAATTGCCATCAAGCTGCCGTACCTTTCTTTTTTTTCCCTCCATGCGCCGAATGTATTTCATTCGGCAGCTGTGTTCCCTCTCAGCAGCGGTGACAAAGGGTCGTCCTGTTATGATGAAAACAGCTCAGCGGCGTGAGTCTCCTGTTTCTGTCTCACCCCGGGCTCTGTAACTCTTCTAAAGACACAAACAGCTCTTTCGCCTCATGGGGACATTTTAATGGCTGCAAACCACACATCCATCTCCTCCGACATGTCACCTTCAAATAGGCTAGGAGATGGCAAGGGATTCAGATGGGGGGGGGGGGGGCATGAAGGGTGGGAGCTTGCTTGCTTTTGTGTGTGTGTGTCTTTCTGTGTGTGTGAGGGAAAACAGGGCCAGCCTGGGTAGATTTTTCATTCCTGAGCCCTTCACCCCTGGCAGTCACAACACAGCGTTTCATCTTCCTCTTCATTCATCTTGGATACATAGAGCCACAAAGAGCAGGGGAGCATAAATAATGCACTTTATACCACTGGGCCCCTAGACGCTCTAACAATGCACATGGGCTATACAATACATTCAGTTGATGATGCATCGGTGCTGTTTATGGCTGACAGTATACATTGCTGTATCATATACGGGTAGAAGATAAAGGCCCACTGAGTGCAGTGATAGCTGTGTTTTAGAGGTGTCCTACTGTGCTAAAGCAGTAATGTAATGTAATGATGCACCGCGGTGCTTTTGTAAGTTCTCACTGACCAGAGATCAAATTTCATCACATCATTTGAGCTCATTTAAGCTAACGTGCCTTTATTTGTATCTTTAAATGGCACTCAGTGTCCATACACTGCACGTTAGCATCAAATAAAAAGCCTCTCTGGTCCTAATATGGAATTGTGGACGTGAGCATCGCTGTAGCACGGTGTGGGAAGGATCGCCAGATGATGCAGAGTGGGAATCAATCAAGCTGCCAGTTGCTCAGTTGACAGCTTTATAGTGGGGATGTTTGAGATCTGCTCAGATAACCATGATAGAGACGCAAAGAGACGAGTCATAGAAAATATGGGTTGATAATGATAGAGGGCAACGGCACAATATTTTTGTTAACTCATTTTATTTGCTCCTTTTTTTGTCTAGTCTCTTACTGTTTCTGGTCAGCTGATACTTGAATGGTTCTGTTGTATTTTGCTGTAGTGCTGTGCTGGCATAATGTTTTATTAAATCTGCATATAGTTGATAAGTAACATACATAATCTGTGATCTCTTATACTATTGTCTTGCATTCCAAAGCAGCACATCATATCCAGGCCGGCACACTTCAGAGCCAATTGAGCCTATGAGAAAATGAGCCTACTTCTCACTTGATTTATTACCTCAGTAAACATTGTAAACATGAGTTTATGGTCTCAATCACTAGTTTCAAGTCTTCTTCAATACAGCATGATGTTCATTTAGTAAATTATGGTCCCATTTAGAGTCAAGTAGACCATAAAGCAGGGGATGCTTTAGGGCGGAGCTACCTTGTGATTGACAGGTCGCTACCACGGCGTTGTCCGGTCTGGGAGTTGTCCATGTTTTCGTCTTACAACTTTAACCCTTTCACAGTGTGTTTTCAGTTCATGAAAGTTAATTCTAATATTTTGATCGCCTAAAAATGACTTATTCAGCGTTCGGTTGTACTTGCCTCCACCCTCTCGTGTCTCTTCTGGTCAAGATGGCGACGGCCAAAAACCAAGATGGTGACAGCCAAAATGCCGAAATCAAGGCTTCAAAACAGCAGTCCACAAACTAATGGATGATGTCATGGTGACTACGTCCACTTCTTATATACGGTCTTTTTCGCGGCTATGCACGGGTGTATCAGTATATGAAAAATTCATAGTGTACAGGAAATTAAAAACGGTTTACCGCCCAGTACTAGCAGGAATCTGACTGCAGGAGACACATTTCCTGCAGAGCTAATCTGTTGAAAGGTTGTGTACAGCTCAACAGACAGTCTGACTTTGCTGCTGAATGAGAGCTTGAGGTTTTCAGTTCTTTATAGCTATTGCCTAGAAGAATACAACCTGAGATATAAATGTATGATGATGATATTGTAGATTGATAGAAATTACACCTCTTTTCTGCTTTACTTCTAGCTTGTGAACTTACCCAAATAGGCTCTTTATGAGTATTGCCTCCTCTTATTGTATAAACCTACGTCTTTACTAATTCTTCGTAGTGTTCATGTATGTTTTTTTCAAATGTAGCGAGCTAGCACAGCCCCGCTGGCTGGCAGACGTTGTTCTGTGGTGGCGAGTGTTTGTGTTTACCTTGGCAGACAGCTCTCTGCTGCGGGCTGATGGGACATGACTGTCTGGATTTGCAGGAGGGCCTCTTCCATTTGTCTCCATCAGAGACTGAGCCCAGATAATGAGGAGGGATTGCTGCAGAAGTGGTTAGTTGAAATTAAAAGGGCAATATCGCATAATTGGACAATTCACATCTGGTAATCTTATGGCCCGGGTACAGCCCAGTATCTATTGTACACACAAACAAAATACAAATCCAAACATTCAATGTGTTGTACAAAGATGCAGTTCAAATGATTAGCACTGACAGTGTTAACCACGCCCACTGAAGCCAAAGGTGTTATTTGACAGTTACAGGCGATGTAATGTGATGATAAATGCTTCTATTGTAATCAAATTATCCTTCAAGTCACTATTTAGTCACTCATGTACTCTTATTTTTTCATTCTTACCTTCCCAACATGCATCCCTGAACACACGATTCAATGCCTGTATGGTGTAGAAAGAGATTAGAAACACTTGACATCATGTATAGCAAATTATTTATTTAGATGGTGAAAGTGCTGCAGAATAATTAGTAAATGTTGACAAAAGTTTTTTTCAAGTTTTGAGTTGTTAAACCGACTTAAAGGGGCTGTCACATCCCAGTATGAGTTCCCAATACGAGTTCCCAATCGGGAACTCGTATTTCCGATTATTTTGACACCACACATGACACCACACTATCTCGCAATGTTAGCGAAAGTGAGCGCTTGTTTGCATGAGGAGCGCAGTCAGACCCCGTAGATCCAAGCGAGTACGCAGGCGGAGTGTCGTTCCCCGTCTAAAAAGACCTTGCGTGTACAAACTAACAAACAAACCGAACCGAAACATAACCTCCTTGGCAGAAGTAACGAACTGTATGTTGACCTGATGTTAGCAGATGTGTTTTCCTGTTGAAATGCGATCGTGAGTGACGGGTTGTATGTGGGTTTTGGCAGGCAGCTGCTGTCCCCTCTTCCTGGTACTACGTACCGGCACTGAATCTTTTAGTGGTACGGAGTACCGGACCGTACCGGCCTACTTTCACCCCTACTGATATTGAGGGATTGTCTTAAAAAATGAAATGACTGTCATATTACAACAGCACCTTGATTTGCAAACTAGTAGATGTCTTTGTGCATCCCTGTGTGTGGGAGTTGTTACTGTGTCTATCTATTCCAATCAAATCTCTGTGGAGTGCTTCATTAGTGTGGCATCACAGATTAGAGGTTCCCTTCTCATTACCGCTCAACAAAGCAGTGGTAAACAGTCAGCGAGACAGGCTTCCCAGAGTCCAAGGGAACAGGATAAGCACACTTCAAAGCTGGAACTCTGTGGTGGTTTACTTTAAGAGGAAAAGCCTCACTGACTCTTTCATGTGAAATGTCAGAAAACATATCAGCTGATAAAAAAACATGATGCTGTTATTGATCGTAATTCAAGCCGAAGACATAAGTGGGCAGAGCTGAAGCCACAGAGCAGCCGCAGTTGAATCAAATAAAAAGGATGGATTGCAGTGATTTTTTACATGCAACAGACAACCGAATGGAGCCTCATAGAACAGTGTGTGTTTATGTGATCGTAGATTTCCTGCCTCATTCCACTTAGTTGGTTGCTGCAAACCGAGAAGACTTTGAAGTCTGAGTTTTCTCATCTTGAATGTTTTCACGGGCTGTTGGACATTAAAGGAGTTTAAAACTGTGTTTAAATTGAATGTGCAAGTATACCAGAGGCCTGTACTATGAAGCAGGATTTGGGGTTAGCGAGGTAACTTCAGGTTTAACCCTGGGTTTTCAGTCCTACGACAGTGGTTCACTTCTTACCGGGGTAGATCGCCATGGTAACTTATGCAGAACACATAACCTGCTCCGGAGAGTGCTGTGGGTGATAATAAGACATGAAAGTAAGCTTTGAATTATATATTTATTATATATTATATATATAAAAATATAGATTTTTAATTTGCTCCCAAGTCTGTTTCACACCGCCGGGGTCTGGGACGCAGCTGAAAGAAGGGTAAAAGCGTCATACATGCCACAATTTCCCTAAAGGGAATAACAAAGTATCTTCTAGTATTCTACTCTAGTCTATAAGCAACATATTAATTTAACAGAATACAAAAAGTAATTATAGTCAGATCTATCATCCTCTAGATGGGGCAGTGAAATTATAAGTCTGCTAATTTACACATTCACACAGCTGTCCTTCTGCATTTGGCAGCTTAAACTGTGTTACTTTTAGTCTGGATTGTGTGTTTAAATTCTTCGTATTTGTCTAATATTATAGTTTGCTCTTCCTGACCTGACTTGTGAGTTAATATGTAGTATCTTCTTTATCCTTATGGCTGTGCACATTCTTGCAGGAGTGTGTTGGTGTTTGCGTGTTTTTTTTACGTGTGTGTTTTCACACACACTTGAGAGCCCATCAGCATACCGAGTATCATCGTCCCTCTGCTAAGGTCACGACCTGCTGACTGCATGGAGACTAAAAGGAAATACTGGCTGCTGAAAGTCTGAGTTTGTTCTTCTCCTCTATACCTCCGAGAACTGCTGCCGATGTGAATCCTTCCCATTAAATTGTCCTCCTTTGTGTTTGTTTCTGTGGGCTCTGGCGGGTGAACTCTCCACTGTTCAGGTTCAAGAGATTTTACAGGCCTGGCTGGATGTAAATTGCACCCCGTTCCAAGACAAACACAGGTAATGAGCTAGATTGAGCCGAAAGCAGAGACGTGGTCTGTGTCGCTGTTCCCACCCACTTCCTTTTGTGAGTGCTTTCGGTGACTGCCATAGTGTATGAATGGGTTCAGCTGATGGGGGATTCTCCAGTTAATCCACCCTTAAGACATCGATCAGTCCATCACAGGGCAGAGGGGAAATTATTACAGATGGAAATGGCTGCCAGCTCCATCTCTTCCTCTCTCTCTCGTTTCTCCCTCTCTCTGGTTCATTTTTGGCTCTTGTCTGCCCTTAGTAAAATCATTGATGCATTGTTGAGCCTGCACATTCACTGATTGATTTCTCCCTCTGTTTTCAATCTGTCTGTCAGCCAAGCTTAGTGTTCTTGCTCCCCAATCCATATACTTGTTAAATTTCCATTCACTGCCAGCTTATAAGGCCATTTTCTCTTTGTGCCGGAAATACGCTTTTGGCAATGGAGCATTATTCTAATGCATCCATACTTTGTATCAACATTAGCTCTTCAAAAAAGAGCATGAGCCTTTGAAAGACTGAACGGCCCTCAGTTTCTGGTAACTGGCTTGTTGTCTTACTGAATAACTGAAACTTATTATTGTTGCGTTTTATGTAAAAGAATATTTAGAGTAGAAAACAGTTGAAAAGCAGAAAGAAATCAATAATGCAAACAAGGGGAAATGAGAAAACAAAAGAACCACTTACTGTGTAAACCTTTTGTAGTGTTTTTTTTAATCACTTCAAGTGATGTACTGATCTACAACATGATCAGCAGCTCTCTGAGTTTTCACTGAGAACTATATTCTGAGCTGCTGAACTGCTGTAAGGCCTGTGTGGAGTTTGCATGTCCTCTCTGGTTGTGCCTTATTTTCCTCTGGGTGCTCTGGTTTCTTCCCACAGTCCACGTAGGGGTGGGGGAAAAATCAATTCTTAGATGCATTGCGATTCTCTCGAAATATTATGTCTCTATGCAGAAAAGTCAAAACCCAATTCTCGACACTATGATCGCCTGTAACCATTTTGTAAGACCGGGCTGTATGTACCTTACAGCTGAGCCAGTTGGATGGTGAAATGTAACGGAAACATGTGCATTGTGTTTACGCTATAAGCTAGGCTTCTTCTTGAGTTTTGGTGAGGATGGCTGAGCGCAAGCAACCGCAGATGGATACAATGAAAGGAAAAGGGATCTGGACAAGAGCTAAACTGTATGCAAGTGGTATAGCTCTGCTTTTCCTGGCAATGTGTGAAACCCAAAGTGTTTCCATACTTAACTGTATGTGTAGTGTTTACCACTTTGGATTTAAAATGTGAGGGTGCAGGTCGTATCCACGCGGACCCTCCGCCGTTTTCTACTTTTTCGTTTCGGCTCGCGGCGGCCAGCTGCTGTTTGTTTTGGTTGAAGGATACAGAATGGATATGACGTCACGTTACTCTGACTACAACAATAAAAGCGGTAACTTCCTTTTACCTCGGCATAGACTCAAGTGTAGCAAATATATCGATTCTGGCATTAAAAAATCTATTTCAAATTCGTAAAAAAAAAACGCGTTACATAGGTAAATTGATTTTTATTTCCCACCCCTACTCTATATAATAGTTTTTATGTGTAGAGGTGGAGTCCGCCATTCAGCATTGCAGCATGTAATCCAGCACAGTTTGATCTAGTTGATCAGCCTCACTGTTTATTGTTCACTCTCCTAAAGCTGTGGCTACTTTATATTAAAAGACTGTGTAAAACAAGAACACACTCACACAGAAATACTGTTCATATTCTGTATTGATTGTAAAGAATCAATAGACAGTGGATGTGGCAATGAAATATCTACAGCTAGTACCGATGCACCTGTAATTTATATCATTCAAGTGGAGACTGGTGAGAAAGAACCATTGTTGGGGTCTCCACTGACCAAAAATCCACCTAATTGCTAATGCTGACACACTCATGACTCAGTTTTTCAGAGCAGTCAAGGACACATTTGTGTTCAGACGGAGCTGGTCTCGTGTCCTTGAACCACCTCAGAATGTGATTTGAACAGTTGGATTGGACGTTTTTTCTCTGTCTGTCTCTCCTCTGTATCCTTGGACTGCTCCCAGGCCTCTGTGGGGCTTTGGAGGAATTCACACAGATCTGTTTTAGTGTGTGTGTGGGCAGACAGGGCGTGTGTGTGTTTTATTTTTATTTTTTTGTCGGACCCATTGTTTCGCTCACCCTTACTGTGCACTCAAACACACACAAGTGGAAGTGGGGGGGGGGATTCAAGGTGCCAGGCACGGCAGCCTGGGACAGAGTCGACATGGAGTGTGTGTTTCCACCCACCAGTGTGCATCCTGTTATGTCTGACACGCAGGGACAATGTTTCGTCTTCCTTCTTCCTCCATGAAACACTTTGAGCGACTGGGCTTTCAAGTGTTTTGTGTTCCAAGAACCTCCTACATCACATCTGTCTCCTTTCCAGTGTTCACTGCCTTCACAGTCCTTTCACTGGCTTTGATCTTCACACGAAAGCCTCGTACTGTCTGTGTGTGTGCTGCTTGAAAGGCTCCATCAGTCATCTGCCTACAATACCACGGCAGCAAACGCCTGGCTGCATACAAAACAGTCACTGGATATTTCAAGTTCCCTCTGCTTAGTTACAAATGAATTTAGTGTTCTGTCCTTGAAGTGATGGTGTTGAGAAATACTGTGTCAAGTTTTTCTTTGTTTGAATTACCGGCCGTGTAATGCACATAATGTTGAGTGTTGTTTTCTCGGTCCTCATCACGGGCAGAGACGTTTGTGTAATGTCTCAAGGTGACAAGACTAAGAGCGTACAGCCATGCTAGCTGCTCTGTGAGGCTGCACCAAAGCACAGTGGTGCTTTGAGCTAAATGCCAACGTCAGCAACATGCTCACCATGACAACATAACATACTGATGTTTAGCAGGTGTAAATTTACAATGTTCACCATCTTAGTTTACCGTGTCTTCATGCTAACATTTTAGGGCTGCATGATTTTGAAAAAAAGATCTAATTGGGATTATTTAGACTGATATTGCAATTGCGATATGATTTGCGATATTACAGGGTATGATTTACATCAGTATTGTCATTTTCATAGAAAACCATATTAGAATGATTATGGTGTGATTTTTGCCAAAACCAAACAAAAATGTTTTTTTTAAGTCTGTAGAATGATGATCACAGCATCACATGCAGCACTAAAATATTTCATTTAAAATATTATTTGACTCACATTTCACCTTTAACAAATATTGTGATTTCTTCTTCATCCTGTAATTTGAAAATTGCAGTAGCCCATATTGCAATTTCGATAAAATTTTGAGTAATTGTGCAGCCCTACAACATTTAATAATTAGCACTAAATACCAAACACAGCTGAGGTTGATGGGAATATCATTAGTTTTGCATATACCTAAGTACCGGACAAATTCAAGTTTTGACCAGTTGATGGCGCTAGATTAAAAGTTGGGATCACCAAAGTTATTATAATTCATCCTGTGGAGAACACAGTTGTGTTTACCAAACTTCACAGTGATCCCTCCAATAGTTGTTGAGATATTTCACTCAACAGCCACAAATGTCAACCAAGAAACCCAGAAATGTCAGGGGATCAACAAAATTCTATCCTTCCAGTAGATGTTGAGAGATTTCATACTATGAGCGAAAACTTTGACCTGCTGATGGCGTTAGATGAAAAGACAGGGGATCACTAAATTTATTAGGTTTGATTGTCTGGGCACAATGGATACCTGTACCAAATGTCATAGCAATTTGTCCAATATTTTCTGAGTTATTTCATGAAAAACTAAAAATGTCAACATACTGATGGCGGTAGATAATAAGACAGGGGGGTCAACAAAGTCCCTCATACCTAGTCCTCTACATAGAACTCCGTGGATAGTGAGTAGGGAGTAGTGAAAGAGTGAATGAATTTGGATACACCCATGATGTTTAATCTTGCAGTTATAGTTGACTGGAAGCCATGTTGGAGTAAGCTGGCTGAGCTGCTTCAATATAGACAGCCCGTGTTGAGCTTTACTGGTAAAAACCAGTATGTCAGGCATCTTGTTTTTATCCGTTCTTGTAAAACTGTCATTCACGGCATGTGTATTTTTCTTCCCCTGAGTCCATAAGCTCGTCTCTGTCAGTGCTGTTAGCGGAGTGAGGGTTTATGTCAAGTTTCTCTCTGCCATTACCTCAAAGAAAACCTTTTCCCTCAACCTTTCCTACTACCCTGACCATTGTTTTGTTGACAATGTTGACTGACGGACGGAAAATATGACACGGCAAAATAAATCAGCAGTGTAGTAAAAAAGAAGGAGCACTCGTCCGTCTGGTTGTGGCGACCCGGAGTCGCTGTGCACTTTCATGTGTTACTGATCTTATTAGTTTCTTCACCCATGAAATGTCAAGTGTCTGTTGAGGCACTGAACGCTTCTCAGACGTATTGTCTGTCCTGTTCGTTCTGCTTATTCACGCTTAGTTTTTCTCACATAAATCGTCTTACTCATCTTTTTTTCTTTCTGAAATCCTCTTTCTAAAGCTGTGGACTTGAAGTGCAAAATAACAGCATCGGCATACAGTGTTTTCCACTTATCATCTTCACTTCAAGATTTCCTCCCTCTTATCTATGTCTTTTAAAGTGCTGCTTTCTGAAGCAAATGGAAGCTGCCCTTGCTTGGTTCCATACTGAGGACCTCTTTGTGTCATCGCGGTAGTGCGGTGATAATCACTTGTTTCTGCTGTTTCTCCTCTCAGTCACACAGCCTCCTCCTAGGCCCGTCTTTTAGCAGCCACTTATCCCTCCTTTCCTCTACCTTTTCCTGCTTCCTTCTCGCTCTATCCTTTCCTCTCGGACTTACTCAGCACACACGCACACTATCTGTGACTTCTCTGTGCGATGGGTGTCTGACAGGTGACAGGTGGCACAGATTTCACCGAGACAGGGTGTCACCACTGCAAAGTGCTGTCTCTCCCGGCTGATGTATGGGGGAAATCAGCGCCCTGACAAGCCATTAGTTATGCTCAGACACAAAGCACTGACATCATCGGCTGCATGCAATTGCTTTGATAATTTGATAACACCTAGCCTAACTGTAGCGGAGGCAGGTTTTATCCCAGGCTGACACATCGTAGCTCTTCTAGCCTCTCACTGGTGGTGAAAGCTGTCATCTCCGTTTAGCGGTGACCTGAGGGTAGCTTGACAGACAGGTGGAGGAGGGGGCAGTATGGACTGTCATCAGGGTCACAGAGCCCTGACATATTTTGGTCGCACAGCCTATCCTCCCGGGAGACATCCCCGCCACAGAGAGAGAGAGGGAGCAGTGCTGCAGGGCAGCCTCGGATGTGCAAACGCAACGGAGTGACAGCTCCTTAAAACGTCTCCGATTCCACTTCCCTGCAGACGCAGACGCACAACCCACAGGATATTGGTTGTAAAAAGCTGCAAAACCCATATCCCCTGCCAGTGTACTGTACGTCAGGCCTGTAGTGCTTTTTCCAGCAGTTTCTTGCAAGCTGTAAAAGCTGTCATTTCCTTGGCGCTGCTCGGCTTGCTTTATCCTGTGAGCGCACTCCCATGAACATAAGTGCTTTGAGCTAAATCAAGCAGCCAGGCGTGCATGGTAGAGCCACGGGGAGGGCTATGGCTAGTGCACGCAGCACTTTGAGTGGTTACCGCAGAGGAGCGGTCTGCCCCCCACCACCACCACCCCACAATAATTCTCTATGGTCTATCCCAGATAAAGATCAAGCCAATACGAGACCGTTGAAGATAAGAGCGATTGTGTTTCATTTTTCTTTTATTTCTGCTGTTTGTTCCGGCCATTTAGTAAGTGGATGTTTCATGATTCCACTGAGAATGTTTTAAAGTGTGCTAGGTGATGTTGAACAGAGGAATTTGAAATGTCCTCCACAGGATGACCATGAGCCATTGAGCCGATTACCAATAGGCTGTCTGTGCAGGTCTTTGGGAGATGAGCTAAAATACATCTTTTATCGAGCGGAGATCCATACAATGATAGTTCAAAATATAGCTGAAGACACTAGTTTTTATAGTGCTGACACTATATGCTATATTAAGCTTACATCAAATAGCCTTGAGAGAAAGGGATAACATTCTTACGAGGCCAACAGAACCAGGCCGTCTCTTTCTTTGTTCTTTTCTTTGTCTTTTCATCTCTCTCACTGTCTCGCCGTATTTCTGGATGTTCTCCCAGACTGTGTCTGCAGTCTGTGTAGATATGAATATAATACACATTCCTGACTCTGCAAACCCTGTCAAAGTAATTGATTTGCCTGATTAATGGCAGGGGCAGGGGAAAGTGTGCCATGTAATAAAGAAACAGGGGAGATATTTCCTCATCTGTAATATTTCATTAGCCAGGCTAATTAAAAAGTAACTTCTTCAGTACCTGTTGTCTGGGAATATTAATTCCCAGGCTTAACACAGATGCTTCACTGTGGAGAGTTTTCAGCCGTTGCTAAGCCTCACTCCTTATTCAAGCAGCGCTGAGTGTTTTGATTTTGATTTAATGAATGCTAAGCAGTTTGGAATAGATTGAACACTTAATCGTGGCATACATTTCTATTCTGCTAAGAAAGACAACATGACGTATCAGTATATTTGTCAATATTCAGTAGGCTACATCTTGCGCTCTGGTAATTACATTCTGTTTGATTGTGATGATGAAGGAAAAAACGGCTCTGCCTGAACTCAGTCCCGAGGGACTGGAATACAATGGCTGGCTGAGATAACGTAATTATACAGACTGTTAACTAATGTTCACATCTGCTAACCTTAGCAGCGCTTCAGTGATTTATTTCTGTTGACATACCTTGTGTTGTTTAGTGAGAGTGGGTGGGCTGACTGAGCATGAAGGCAGACATGAGAGCAGCTCCCATGTGAGCTTTAAAGGTACAATATATGTTTAATTTGACCTTAAGGACTAAAAGATGTTTATTTGTGTTTCAGTTCATGTTGTGCAAAGTCCTGTAACATTAAAATTAAAGGGCGGGTCCATTATTATTCCAATTATTATTATTTCTTTAGGTTTTTATATCATTCTGTAGCTTCCCAGTGGTGCAAGTAAATAAGAGTATTTCCCAAAATGTTGAGCTATTCCTTAAAAAAAAGACTGGTTAGTTATGACGCAGCAGTGGCCAAGCTATCCTGACTTCTAGTTCCTGTTATGGGTTAAGCTCCAAGAACATCGGATCCTACATTTCCCATAATGCAGCTCAATTGCATTTTTTGTTATTCCCTCCCTTCCTGGTAAATGCCCGTGCCTTCCTCTCTCCACGTCCCATGTTAATAAAACAGCATTTCTGTTAAAGATATGAAGTCTGGAGCCCAAGCTGAGATAACCCTGATGACTTCATCAGCAGAAATAGGTGGGAGGGAGAGCACCTCTGGTTGAATGTTTTGTCAGATGCACACCAAGGTCAGAACATCCTGATGTGACCTTCCTTTGATATATTACTTATTTTCACCTTCTCTCACTTTGACATGATCTCAAAACTCTCCCAGAGAAATAAATCAGGCAGTTGGACACTTGTGTTCTTGGCTTCTATTAATCTTATCTAATAATGGCAGCAAGAGGAACTGAGTGCAGGTTAAAATTTTACAAAAGAATTCACAATGTGGTTCAATGATAAAAAACTCAAACGATGTAACATTACATTTACAACCTCAAATTGCTTCTGATGTCCTCTTTATAATCTTTTCTGCCACCTTGGGAAGTAACATTTATTAGGATTAATTTGGAGGGAGGAGGATGAGTGGTCAGGATAGTGTGGGAGGTGAATACCAAGCAGTTAGGGCGGATCATCATTGTAATTTGCACGAACAGTGTGAATGCATTGCATATTCATATCCCTCTTGTAAGCCTTGGTGAACAGCTGCTGTACAGAGTGATTCTCTTGAACTATTTTCAAACACCTGATGGTCATCATTAAACTTTAATAAAACAATAAAATGCTGGTAATTGTGGGATTAAATGTTGTGGGCCAGTGCTTTGTGGGGAGAGCTGCAGTCGTGCTGTAAACACATTCCTCTAGATTCCCTGATCCAGATGGCTTTTACACATTGCAGATTTCTGCTCTTAGTTCTCTTCCATGTAGAGAAGGAATCCACCCTAAATCACTAACTGTTTAAACAAAAAGAGCTATCTGTAAGTAGTACGAGACAATGGGCCCCTGGGCACAGATGAATGCATCAATCATTGGGAGCCTGGGCCTGTGCCTGGATTTTTTACATACTTTTTGGTTCTTTTGGGTTTCATTTTTCTTCTCCTGTGATGGACAACTGGCCAAATATAGATAGTTTGACTTCACATTGACACATTTCCAGCTAAATTAAGTCTAACAGGAGACAATAAAAATCTTTCTAGTACGACTAGTCATCTTATACTGACATTCAGCAGTGATACAGAGAAAAATCCATTGATGTAGAATATCTGTACTACTGTGATTGCTTTCTCCACTTACAGCTAAAATGCTTGGAGATTTTCAAGACCATGTTCTCTACCGTTTGCTGAAAGGCAACTGGCTAACTGAAAGTGGCCACAACAAAAAGCTAAATTACACCATTTTCATCTTCCGTCCTGTTTTCCGTGATGGCAAAGGCCACCTAAAGTACACACAGAACACTAACATGCACCGTCGTAGCTTTGATTATACAGAGAAATCCCAGCCTTTATCCAAGGTGACTGATGACTTCACCTCTTAGTTTCTTTTGCTGTAACGGTGTTGAACCAGTGGAATAAAGTCGAGAAAAGGTGCAGTTGTACCAGACTGCAGTTAGTTTCCCTCTGTACAATGAATTCTCTACTCTTCTAGGTCTGAATTACAGAGCAACAATATCAGTCGTAATCATTTCTCTTCCCCCTCAAGGACTTCCTCAACAAGTAGGAAGCAGGTTTCAGGCTTGTGGTTCACAGCAGACCAAGAACATGGGCTGAACTAATCCAGACTCTTTTAGCGCCTAAATAGATTCTTTCAATTAAAAGAGAAAGATGTGGAAATGCAATCATAATCACATTTAAGTACTGTAAATGTACTCTGTATGGATTCTTACACTTCTCAGGCAAATAACAAATTGATTAAAGTTCCCTTGTTCAGTCTATATTTAGTAATGACCGTATAGTACATGCATTAATGCCTTTCTCTATACTACTGTGCTACTCTGTTTATATTTCTGACTTCCTGTGAGGATTGGCCTCGGGGAAAGATGTACTTTTAACACCAGATGTTAAAGGCACCCTGTAGAGTATTTGACCATTAGTAGCTCTATGGAGCGGTGTTTTTATGAGAGAATGGGCCCCTGATTTGTTTCTATCGTGCACATGCAGAGGGGCGAGCGTGAGGATGGGGTGATACACATTCCTTCGAATAATAATCGACCAATTTCCAGTGATTTTCGAATAGTATTTTTGCTTGGAATGCAGATCCCTACTACCTACCTGCATTTACCACAATGCAACTCGAACACCGACAGTTCAGTGAGAGGTTTGGGTGTGTTATGCTGGTAGCTGCTAATGTAGTTTAGGGCAGCTAGCCTCAAGCAGAGATGAGGAGCGGGCTACAGAGGTCTGGTAAACTCACAATCGCAAATTATCATTTTCAAACTTGTACGGATACTAATATATATTGAAATCTTGGTCACTACTTCAAGAGCTAATCAGTGTCTTAATATAACTTAATTCCCTGGTAAACAGAGGTCTTTGTTGCTTTCAGAGGAAGCAGGGTTTGATGAAGCTCAGAGCTTTACTGCTAATGAGAGGAGATCAATAAGATCAGTCAAATGGTTGCTAATGCATTTTTTATGTAAATCAAAAGCTTGCAATCCTCTTTCCAGTTGAAATGTTCCTTTTGAAATTGAGAATATACAGTATAGCTAACCTTTCAGTTAAAGTAAAACACACAGCAGTGGTTTCACATTGAGCATGTCATTGTATTGTAACTCTCAGCTTGGAGCTGACTGGGAGGACACAGTAATGATCGCTTGCGTGAGTTTTTCTCCGCTGGATTCCACTTCTCAGATGCCCGTGTTGCTCTCTAGAGTGTGACACGTATAAAACACCATCAGTGGCCAATAAACTCCGCTCTGTCTGCGACACTGTTGGACAAACACTTGTCTGCATTGGTAAATCAAGGGACTTGTCAGTTAATGTGGAAATGAAGGCACTTCAGTTGAGCTGTGTACAAGCTGACTTGTGCACGCTCTGTAATGACTCTGGCGCGCTCGCAACACAAAAGATGAAGCATATTATTATCAGTCTTGGATCACCAGATGCTTGCAATAAATGTTTTAATTGCCTGTTTGTGTATCCCTGCGTACCTTCATAGCCCCGGCTGCTCCTGTTACATCTGGCTCACAGTCAGACAGCCGCTTCTTTTTCAGAAGCCTCCCACTCTGTAGTGCTGTTTATACAATTGATTTTTTCATTACACCTTTGGTGGAAAGCTATCAGTGACAATGTATTATCTTTAACAGTATCAATTAAACAAACTGTGAGGTCTGATTTCTCCTCTTAACTGTTTTCTTGATTTACACAGATAGTTGTTCTGTGCGTGTTACGTAGCAATGAGAAAGTCAGTGTGGGATTTTTTCATATAGTGATATACAGTATAGTGATTTGTTGTAAGGTTATACTTGATAGAGCTGATGAAGTGTGGCATAATGAGAGCAGCGGGATGAAAATTTAAAGTACCTGAACACAGCCAGTCCAGAATAGAATTTAATTAAAGTAGCTGTGTAAGGTTAATTGAGGGAATCAATTAAAAAACTGTTCTTCTGGCAAACTCTCTGTGTTCGTGTGCACTTGACGTGTCCTTTTGTCTGAGTTATGAAGTCAGACATGCGAGTCACGTGCAGTCGGGCGCTGCTGTTGGCAAAGAGAAACCAAGATGCAGCTGATCAAAGAAGAATCAAAGAGTACATCCATATAACGATCTGATGAATGCATAATAGTGTGTCTGCTGCTGTATTCTCACACTTAAACACTGATTTTGACCAAGTGAATACTTTAAAAAGGATTCACACTCCCAGGTTTTCACTCCTACGGGGATAAGAATTTGTCCCTAAGCCCTCATATCAGCCCTCTAATGTACATTTGGCTGGAGAGCTCTGTGTAATCAACTGACCTCCCGCTCATAGCACACGCTCTGATGTGTTGCCACTGAGCCAGCGGCATGCTTCTTATCCCGTTCACCCAGAGGAGACGCAATCCTTTCCCATTTCTCATTTTCCACATTATCCTCATTCAGTATAGAAACCTTATAATCCTGTAAGCCAGTCTTCGCCTTCATTCAACCCATCTCACGCATCTCAACACCCACCCCAAAATCTTCTTCTTGTTCCTCTCTATACTGTGTGTGTGTGTGTGTGTGTGTGTGTGTGTGTGTGTGTGTGTGTGTATTATTTTAGATTTAGTCTTAGTCTTTAGATGAAAAAGTTTATTAGTTTTAGTCACATTTAGTCATTTCTATCCTTTATAGTTTAAGTCCACAACTACAAAACGTTTGACTTGCCGAAAAGTCATTACCTTGTAGTCAAAATGTTTTCTATCTTAATTTTGTGAGATATTTTTAAATTTCCTTTTCAAATGTCCTTTTTTTAGTCATCAGATTATATTATAATCGCAAGTTAATCACACATTTTTTATCTGTTCAAAATGTACCTTAAAGGGAGATTTGTCAAGTATTTAATACTTTTATCAACATGGGAGTGGACAAATATGCTGCTTTATGTAAATGTATGTATATATTTATTATTGGAAATCAATTAAGATCAAAGGTCAAGGGAGCCCTTTGAAAATGGCTATGGCAGTTTTTCCTCGCCAAACTTTTGTGTGACTTTAACGTTAAGACTCAAATGACATGAGTACAGACAAAAAAAGTTGATTTAGTGTTGAGTTACTCTTTGAAATAATTGAGATGGTATATATCAGGAGACAAAACACTCAAATCCTGAACCCTCACAGGCTACAACATCATCTCTGATGATTCTTCATTCTTTTTGCCGATCTTGAAAATCAGTCAATGCTCAGATTGTAGCTGTAATCAGCAGTGTACTCTGTCCACTCCATCTACATGGTCTTAATTAGTTTCTCTTTTAATTGCACAGTAAGCTGTAGTAAATAGTAGAGCTTCTTGTTATAAATGCCTCGCCAAGTATTCTAAACACGTGTCTTATAAGTGAAACAATGGGCTGCGCTAGACAGTTGAGAACTTAAAATGAATTGTTGCATGGAGACCGTAATCATTACACAAGCTTAGCTGCAGCATAGCAACAGCCCTAAATCCCCAAAAGTGCCTGGATTTCACTTCAGTGATCCTGGAAGGACCGTATCTGCAATGTGAAACTAGCTGAGGAGGTCTGGAAGTGTATTCTGGCTCATCCCCAGTGTGTCTCTTCTGGCACCGTCTTTCTCCTCCATCGGTGAGCTTTCGCTGGGTTTCTAATTACCAGTGGAGGGGCAAGTCTGCGGTCTCTTGTTACACTGTTAGCTTTAAAGTCCGTGGGCTATAAATAGTGCAGGTGTCGGCTCGCTGGTGAGCAGCAGCCTCTGCTCGTAGTCTTTATAGAGGCAGGAAATAGAGCTCTGCGTGCACAAACACAGTGTGCTCCATTGATTTAACTTAATGTTAACTGAGCTGGGTTTGTGCAATGCAGTTTCCTTATGGAAAGAACGAACATCCTTAGATGAAATGAGATGTAGCATGGTAAAGTGACGTTTTGTTCACTTTACAAAAATATATGTATGTAAATTTATGGCGTGAAGTGTACAGTCCAGTAGTTGCATTTTGGATACTGACTGACTGAAGGCATCACTTATCCTCTTTGATTTATTCACTAAATATTAATATGCGGTGCTTGGTTGACTTTCAGCAAGACGCTATGCTTTTATTGTCAAATATTAGTGCTGTCAAAGTTAACACGATAATAGCGCGACACACCTTTCATATGAAGCTAGAAAACCTAAGGAATCCATAGGTACCAACCATGTCATACTAGCTTGTCGCGAAGGAGGTTAAATAACGCTCCAAACCTCCGCCAAATTTTGGCGAAGAAAAACTGGCATGGCCATTTTCAAAGGGGTCCCTTGACCTCTAACCTCAAGATATGTGAATGAAAAGTGGTTCTTTGGGTACCCACGAGTCTCCCCTTTACAGACATGCCCACTTTATGATAATCACATGCAGTTTTGGGCAAGTCATAGTCAAGTCAGCACACTGACACACTGACAGCTGTTGTTGCCTGTTGGGCTTGAGTTTGCCATGTTATGATTTGAGCATATTTCTTACGCTAAATTCAGTACCTGTGAGGGTTTCTGGACAATATTTGTCATTGTTTTGTGTTGTTAATTGATTTCCAGTAATAAATATATACATACATTTGCATAAAGCAAGCATATTTGTCCACTCCCATGTTGATAACAGTATTAAATACTTGACAAATCTCCCTTTAAGGTCCTTTTTGAACAGATAAAAAATGTGTGATTAATTACGATTAATCGTGATTAAATATTTTAATCGATTGATAGCCCTATCAATTATGTTGAAAAATGTTAATGATTTATTATTATTTTAATAAGTACTGGAGTACTCCAATAAGAAATAAGACAGGCAACTGGAATGCCCTACAGCAAACTACAGTACAGTCAGCAAATGAATATGTCTGAACTGCTGTGAAATGAAAGATTGACAATTTATTTGTAATACATTTTTTGAATGATGGAAAATGTATTTAGGTTTTATTTGCTTTGAACATGAGTTTGCAAGTGGATTTTGCGGCCTCATCATCCACTCAGTCACTCATTTATTCATGATTTAATTCATTACTATAGCTGCAGGATTGTTATTTTGAATGACCTGAGGTGCCATCACTGCCGTCTTAATGCTGCGCTGCACTTTTGAGACATCCGAGTTCATCCCAGGGAAGATTTCTACTCACTGCGAGTTGGAGCAACAAGTTCTCAGATACATAACGAAGGACTGAGTGAGCATCACTGCAATTTAATGATCTTCTTTCCGTACCCAGTTGCTAAGCAACCTGCACTGTTCTGTCTGAAGCCACGGCGTCCCAAAAGAAATATCACGTCATTGGTCTGAGGAGCGGAGGAATGATAGCAGGGAATGCAAAGCCATGGGGGGGTTTAATCATTATCTCTTTTTTCTGCGTGTTGACCGTCCCGAGGTGCCCACATGCTACGTTTTCAACAGCACCTCTGTATGGTTTAAAGCACGTTCCCATGTAACCAAAGGTGTGATAATATGAAGAGAGTTAATCACATCCTGCTTGGTGGTCGAAGCGTGAAGATGTGACTGTTACAGTTTGCAAGGCTGTAGCCCATTGTGTCAGCCTGCTGGGCTAATCTAACAACCACTCCTTGGCTGGAGAGCCCATGGAGGGGGGCACTTTTGTCCAGATGCCATTAAGCGAACACCGGTGTAGTATGGGAAGGAAAAAAGGAGCGAATTAAACCAACCAGCTGTAAGTTTCTCCCTCTGAAGACCACTGCTTCAGAGCCTGAAAGCAGGCTAGTTTTGGCAGCGAGCAGGAGAGAAGCACATTCAGGACAGGAAGGCTTTGGCATCACCCACTATTCACTCCCTCCCTGAGTCAATTTTCTGCTGTGAATCATAGAGGTGGAGAAGCAAAGAGAGAAATAGCAGGGAGTGAGAGCTGTTGCTACAAAGCCACAGCTTGAGCGAAATCAAGCATTTCTGTTTCCCTTCTCCCCAAGTCCCAGGAGAGGGCTGCTTTTCCTTCTGCGGTTGTTGTTCTGGCTCCACCGCACTCAGAAATCACAGAAAACAAAGCTTTCTCGAAGACAACAGTGGACAACAAATGGGCTTGGTAAACTTCTGAGAGGACACGTCAGAATTGCACTTTTTGAGGCAATTGATGCTTTCTATATATTACAGGAATTCTCTGTTGTTCATTAAACATCTACCCTGCCGCCTTCTATTTATATGTTGATTGTTTTGTCTGCACTTGGCTGTGTGATGTTTATCTTGTGTGTAAAGTGTTATACGAGAGGACCACAATGGAAATAAGCCCTCAGGATTTATTGTGTTTTCATCCTCTGTGATTCCAAAGGTATGTAATGACTGCAATGCAGTGTTAGGTCCTCAAATAAATTCAATCAATCAATCTCTGCAGGATTAAAGTGGTCATTTCTGAGACCCTATTTGTTTTTGTAATGTTCTATGTTCAGTCCGCACGAATAGGCGTATAAATGCGCAAGGCGTTTAGCGTGCAATAAGAACGCCTTTCTTGATTTCCGTTAGTGACGTAGTATAAACAGCAAGCCACCTATGGTGCGGTTGGAGAGGTGGATGGGTCCAACAAACACTGGACTTTTTACCAGGAGACCCATGTTTGAGATCGCTGTTGACCGGTGTTTTTGTTTTGAAAGTTACGTTAGTGATGGTTTTTGTTGACGTTTGTGACATTTGTGTCATGGTATTTATATGCCTTCCCGTGAGACCGGGTCGGTTCACTATAGTTTTGCTTTGTTTTGCTGATATCATTAGTGCATGCACTGCACTTCACCTTTCAATTAAACAAGCAGTACATTTCAATTGGTTACACATTTTTTAAGTGCTGCAACAAGCCTTCATGCTGCACCCTTTGCTTACATTACAATAATGCTGTTACAAGTTGATTCTTAATCCATGCTGAACAGATGTGATGAGCAGTCTATTGGTTGTGCTTATATCTCATACTTAGATGTTTTCCTTTGGGGCGCTATCTGGAGGCACTGATGATCAACTTTAGTCTCATCAGAGCTTCCCTCTGGCAAAAAAACACCACAATATTCTTCAACAAGGCTTTCCCATCAGGTCTGGATCCAGCGGGATGCTGAGGAGAGCTTTGCTCCTCCCCTGGTTTTTGCTGCTACCACAGCACACGCAGACACAAATCTTTTTTCAATGCTAATTCTGTTGACTGATCAGGTAGCTCCAGGGGCTCAGATATTAAAATGGGAACCGGGCGATAGACAGGTTAGATTACTATTCTAAATAGAAACACACTCTCCATGTCAGTTTTCATGATCCGTACAGCTTGTTTGTGTTGCATGTCAAAAACCCTAAGATGCAGTTCAAAGCTGTGGAAAAAGCTAGTTACTGGACCTTGAGATGGTGGAGGGGCTCATTTCAGCCCTTCTCAGACTGCACAGGGACTCGAGAAGCCAGGTTAACCCAGGATAAACCCATGTTTGAAGGCATAACATGAGTGTGTTAACATTTTTATCATCTCCTCTCTGGCTGGACAGTCAGAGGGCAATGTTTAGAGAGATTTTAGTAAGAAAATTAACCAGGAACAATAAAAGCGAGGGGGGCAAAAATAGGATTTTTTCCATCCCAGTGAAAACTATGTCCTTGCCTTGGTCAAGTATTTTTCAAAGGAAATTTGCATTTAATACTCTAAACAAACATTTATTCAAAGCACAGTTCATAATGTGAAATGTATATTTACTTCATGATGACTTCCTCTGACCAGACACTCAATTCAGGAAATAATAGTGCACATTCTGCTACTGCTCTCAGCATACAGTACCATCGCTACGGCCTTCATTACATGCTGCCATCACTTGGTCATTATGAATGCCACTTGTTTCCTGCTAGCAGCTCTTCATCACCTCTCTTCCAGCTTTTAAAAGGGACCTATTATACTCATTTTCAGATTCATACTTGTATTCTGGGTTTCTACTAGAACATGTTTACATGCTCTAATGTACAAAAAAATACATTATTTTTTCTCCTACTGTCTGCCTGAATATACCTGTATTCACCCTCTGTCTGCTCCGTTTTAGTGCCCGTCTCTTTGAGCCCCCTTCCCAAAAAAGCCCAGTCTGCTCTGATTGGCTTCTGAGAAAAATATGGTGCAGCTTTGCGAAAATATAGTCCACAAGCTATGGGCGATATAGTCCAATGAGCCTGCATGTGACATAGGAAGGGGAGCCAAATCTGAGTGAGTTTTTCCACGATATGTCCCCTTTAAGACCCCTTGCTGCCTGCTGAGACAGTCTCAGCTTCACTCTTCCAAAGCTCAGTTTTTGCGCTGAGCAGATTTTCTGTCACCATGTGGCAAGCTTGTCAATTTATATTTAGTTGAAAACAAGCAGCATTATGCGCTATGTCTGCGTGTTTGGCATGCATGTGAGGGTGCCAGTGCTGCTGGCTGTTTCCGAAATCTGGTCACAAGCTTGGCAAAAGATGCTTGTCGCCTGAACATGTTTGACTGTAGTTGGATGCAACACTTTGTAGGCAGAAAACTTGTCGTGGGATTTATTATACTCGTACATATGTTGTTGTTGGTGATGCATCAGACATGGCACTTGTTGCCCAGGGATTTGCTTTAATAATGTTGCCAGCTGATGTATGTGTGGCTGTGTACATTAGAAATTTAAATCACTAGAGGTGGCTGGCTGAGCTCTGTTTTCATTTGAAGTTATTTCACTTAAATTGATGCGTGTTTTCGTGCCTCAGGGACAAGGAAAATTTATCAAATTGTGGATGATAATATTTAATGCAGCTCAGCATATCGCTGCGGTATACTTGTCCAGAATATATCTCTTGTTAAAGGGTACTCAGCAGTGTTTCAGCACAGTGTCATCTAAGGTGGCAGCATGAGTTCTAAACTCTCATCAAACAAAAATGGCTTTACAAGCATCCGAGGAGAATTAGGCTGCTACTCCATGCTTGTTGCTCAATGTAGCTTAATGCACATTTAATGATGTGGAATTTTTCCCTTGTATCAAGATACTCCAACAGTATTGGCCACAGCGTTTCCTATCTTTAGCTTCTATGCACAATTGTTTGTATTACGGGCGAATAGTGCTGTTCAGAACTACATCACCAAACAAGTCTATGAGAAAATGAGCCTACTTCTCACTTGATTTATTACCTCAGTAAACATTGTACACATGAGTTTATGGTCTCAATCACTAGTTTCAAGTCTTCTTCAATACAGCATGATGTTCATTTAATAAATTATGGTCCATTTTAGAGTCAAATAGACCATAAAGCAGGGCTCCCTTGTGATTGACTGGTCGCTACCACAGTCTGGGAGTTGTCTGTGTTTTCGTCTTAGAACTTTAACCCTTTCACAGTGTGTTTTCAGTACATCAAAGTTAATTGTAACATTTTTGTGGCTTAAAAATGTCTTATGGTTGATGTCTCATGATTCATATCTTGTCCCTACTGTCCGCAAGTGGCTAAAATCAAGGTCCTGACCAAGATCTGATTGCAATAGATACAGGATTTTATTTTCATAAAAGGACTGATCTTCACATAGCCAATAGTAGTGGTGAATTAAAAATGATTTGACTGGTCACAGTAATGATCTTGGAGATCCGCTTGGATCGTCCTAAGTAATTTCATATAAATATGATACCCAATAGTATATTTGTTCTAATAATCTACGTTTAGACTTGTAAGTAATTAACTATCTAATACTGTCGATTATAACTTCAAATGTTTATATATGGACGTGTCATTTTCAGTTAAATACTGTACTTTATCTTGTATGAATGCAGTGTCCCTTGCAGATTATAAATAACTCTCATTATGCCCAGCCATGAGATGATTTTTTTTAACAATGAGTGAGTTGTCAGTTGTAGACAGCTAAACAAATTGGCCCTTCCCACTGAGAGTGAATCTTCTGTAGTAATAGTGAATGGCAGAATCCAATAAAAGCCCTGACCCAGTGCAGTCACCGTAAGCAATCTGTGTGCCTGTTTAAGCAAATGGTTCATTTGCCTTTACATCTGTCAGCAATTAGGTGCAATTATTTAAGCCAACAAGGGCAGCTTCAAAGGGCGAAATCCATCCCACAATGCCGCTCGGGCCTGGATCATTATTCTCCACCTTGTTGTTTGTTCTCATCTGATCAGGACGGTCTGCACTTCATCTTATTTCGCAGCGTGCTTTGCTTATTCATTGTTGTCACCACATGTTATCTCGCTTTTGTTTGCTTTACACTGAAATCCTTTTGTTCGCATTCTTCTTCACACAAGACACGACCTGCCAGCTGATGTCTCTGTCTGAAATAGTCTTCATAGGCTTTCACAAAAAAAAACACCTCTGTTTCAGTAACAGAGCAACACAAACACTGTTGGTTTTCATCTTCCTGCGCCCATTAAAGGGCCACTCTGCCTGCTCTGCTTACTCAGTGATTAACATGAAAAAAGCCAGGCTGTGTCTGCTCCTCATGTTTATTTAATCAGGGTAAATGTTGTGGGTTCTTGTGGCTCATGCTGAATATGTTTGTGTTTCATTAAGTCCTCTGCAGAAGGCCTGATTTCCCTCCTGTCAAGACGCACGCTGAAAACACATAAATGCACACACAAACATATGCAGCGTCATAAATACAAACGCACATGAATAAAGATCTGTTGACTTTGGTGCTTAGCGAGATCTGTTGTTGCCAGTATGGACAATGTTGTAAGATGCTTTTTTGCAGCCATATTTTTGGGAACAACTCCAACCTCGCACCCGCTACAGGCCTGTTGTCACATTGTCACTCTGGGCATGTCTCGTTTTCCAAGCATGATTATTGCGAGCACAACGAAGCCGTTTGGTCGCTGTCTTCGATACGGTATGTGTGGCCGGCACCGCTTTGTTTTATTTGGGAAAATGAGTTGTTGTGTTTCTCTCCGGACGCCTGATAAGACTGGGTGATACAAATGGAAAGCAGGTTGCTGAGATCTCCCTTTACCCCAGCTCCCCGAGGTCCCGTCTGCCCTCCCAGGAAGAAAAATAATCTGTATTTGTTTAAGAGCCAGACACAACCAGGAAATCAGATCATATACGCAGGATATCCCCTTGTCCCATTGAAAAAAAAAAAAAATCTCTGCTATGATGAGATTAGTGCCAGGAAATTGGCTAGGTGTCTTTGTCTGAGTGCATTTTTGAAGTGGACACTATTTTGTCAGGCCCCGCTATTGTTGTGAGAGTGCCTTAATGAGAGAGAAGGGGAACAAACATCTTGTAGATGGGTACGTCTGTCAGGGGAATAATTTACTGCCGACCTGAAAAGCTCCACTGGCCTCAGACAACTCCCCCCCACTCACTTCTGTGTATTATGCCGACATTGGCTCATCTGCACCTGAAAATTCTGTCTGTGTGTGTTTGTGTGAGCATCTGTGTCTATTCTGAGACACTACAGAAGGCAGACAGACTTTCGGACTGCCGTTTTAGGAGGGAGGAATGCAGCTAGGAGAGGTTCCAGTTTTGACTTTGGGTTTCCTGCCATACATTTCTATTATGTCTCCTACTCTAGAGCACAGTATATAGATATGATAAATCTGCCTTTACCAAATAATGCCGCGGGGCTCTAAATCTCTCCATGAGTTTAATGGTTTTGTTTTCGAGGTGATTGAGTTAGGTCTCTGTAAATCATTCCCAGTGGCTCAGCCAAAGCGAGGCATCGTCATCCCTGATTGAGATGACATAAATGAGTTCACTTAAACTAATTACTAGTATCTCTACTTTCTGCTTTCCATACTCACCAAATCCAGCAATGCACCATCAACCTTTCTCAATAGTTAGTGACAACCGATGTGCTGAGTGGTTTATGTTTGGCCGCATTCACAGATCCATCACTGCCGATGAACACAAACTACAGTGTTGATCTGGAACACAGAAGCTGGTGTAAAGAGACAAAGGAAGTCCTTGTTGTCCTTTGGAAGAAGGCATTATTTGGATGATTTCAGTGAAACAAGACCAAGAGTCTTAGTGTTAGCAGCTCTTTAAGGTTGTACTTAGTCACAGCGGTGCTTTGCGTTAGTGATGTTATAGTACGTGTATTCGTCCTGAACTGTTTGGTACAGGATGTTCGGTTCGGTATGCGACATCCTTTCAGTACGCCCTGTGATCCAAACAGGGACAAAATAGTTTATTTATGTCCACTACTTGCATATGCGGAACAGAAATGCTGGAGCAAAAGTTTTACCTGGAAAGTTTTTTAAACTTAAAACTTGGCACTAGTTGTTCTCTATCAGCTCTGCTCTAGCATGCTAGTCGGCTTAGCCTGGTTAACCGGGTTAATCAAGCTCAATGGACAACGATTTTTGTCAAACTGTATTGTAATGAACGTTGGAATTTTTTTTTTTTTTTTCCATTGTATCGAAATTGTACCAAACCGTGACCCCAAAACCGAGGTACATAACCAACGATGAATTTTGTGTACCGTTTGCGCTAAATGCGCACATCAACACGCTCACAATGACTAGCTGATGCTGATGTTTAGCAGGTACAATGTTTATCATGTTCACCCTCTCAGTTTAGCACATTAGCATGCTAACATTTGCTAATTAGCTCTAAACACATAGTACAGCTAAGGCTGACGGGAATGTCATTAGTTTTTATTATCATATTTGACCACAATGATGGCGTTGGGTGAAAAGATAATGGATCACCAAAGTCATTACAATTCATCCTGAGGGGGAACATGAATGTCTGAACCAAATTGCATGACAATCCATTGAATAGTTGTCAAGACATTTTATTAAAAAAAACCACAAATATCAACCTCATGGTGGCCGCTAGCGTGGCTAATAAAAACTGAATTCACGGTGAGCTTTAGTGCTTCCTGGAGACAGGGTCACACTCTGGTGAGAACTGTGGTTTTCGGGTTGATGTTGTAATCTGTTATATTTGTAATTACTGTACATACTGTAGGAAAATAATGGATAAAACAGTATGTTCAGCATGTGAAGTAAAACTGCTATGAGGTATTTGAACCGAATAAGGACTGGGAAAGTGATGATGGCTTTCATATCCTCACTTCAGGGTCCTCACAGCTGGAGTATGACACGATTATGTGTGGATGTGAGCGCTTCAACTATATCCTATTTGTGCAGCACGGGCGAAGAAGCTTGGAATCTCAAAATAAGAGTAACACCAATTTGCACTGAAGCATTGTGTTTAGAGATTGGCCCTGCTACCTTTAATGGCAGCCTTGAGACACAGAATAAATACATCTCCCTAAACTCACATTTCACTCCACATTTCCAATAGCTGCAATTAAGCGGGAATTCATTCAGTCGAATTTGCAATCAAAGAAATTCTGCCTCAAGGATTTTCTCAAGGGCTTGCTCACCTACATAGATACAGTGTTTTGTTAGTTTTCAGCAGGTTTTGAATTGTGTTCACTGTTAATTATTCCTGTACTTCACTCATTTAGTTCACCACTGTTAAATCAACTCGAATAGGGTCGTAAGTCAACATTTAATACTTTAATGTTCTATCACCTACCCAAAGTTAATAAAATAGTTATTTCTGTTGAAATTCTGTCCTCTACCCTTTAACTTTTCATCCCTCTGTCTCTATTCCGGAGCTGCTGTACACTCAAGCAGCTCTCGGGTCTTTCGTCTTGTGTGATTTCTCTGAGCTGCAGGTCAGCTTGCTTGGATGGACTGCTGAATGAGGTTTTTGTAGGACCTTGCTCATTCCCGGCAACTCTTTTTTTCCCCCCTCTTTCAACTCTTGTCTCATTGTTGTAGGAAAGTACTTGAGCTTCTCCGTGTTTCTCTTTCTCCTTGTTGCTTGAGGAAGAGGCAGTTATTCAAGATGCATAAACTGAAGGCTCGGTGAAAGCACTAGTGCTGAAGTGTACGTGGTGTGTTTGTCCAGGTCGGTCAGTTGTATTACTGATGCCAGCACTGGCCAATGGCTCGCACAGATCGGTGTAAGTACATTTGCTACTTACACAAAGTGGGCGCTGGGCGGGAAAATGACAACTGCGTCGGTCTGAAACTAGCAATGACAGGTGCACTGTGCTGTGCGCCGCTTTGCACCTGGTGTAAGATAGGGCCCTAAGACTTTAATTCAAAGATAAGTTGTAATTTTGCTAGAACTACTGTGCTTTGACACAAAGGTTGTTGTAAAAGTCCATAATGCTACATTACCACAAAAACAGTAAGAAATATCAGTGTTTTAAATGCTCTTCAGTAGATCTGGGCGCTCTGACTTTGACGCATGCTACAGAAGGACATGGTGGTTACTCTTTTCTTATTTAGCCATGATTGTGGGCTTAGAGCAAAAGATTAAAAATAAGAGGGATTTGACAAACACAAAGTTGTTTTTCACCACCATTTGACCCCAAGCCCGGTCAAACAGTACTTTTCCATGTCTGACTTCAGCGTCGAATTGTTATTCCAGCTGTCTTTAATCTTAAGAAAATATTTAGTAGAGAGCCATCTGGAACGTAAAGCTGATGGGGATACAGTAGTTTGTTCCATCATAACGCAAGAATTGAATTAATCCTTGTAATGCAAGCTCCATTTTCCATGCATTACTGGGTCAGCACCGTGAAACTAACTTTCTGTCATGTGGCTTTGTGCTCTCACAGTCAATTCTGTAGAAAGAGTATATGAATATAAGCAAAACTATTGTTCTATTGTATCACTGTGTATAATGGTCTCCATCCTTGGCTGCCTTCTTGGTAAATTGGAGCAACAACCTCCCCAGTGAAAGATAATTATAAACATTGACATTCTGATTTTTTTTACTATAAAGGTTAAAAGTTCTACCACACATTTAAATCCTCAGTTTGATGGCAATAGTTGATCATTACTAAGTTTCAGGAAATACAATCTTTGAAAGATTTATTTTAGGGCTGCCTGCAACTAATGATTATTTGTATTATATTCTCCATGGATTATTGTAATATACAGTACAACAATTGTGGAAAAATTCTCGTCGCAATATGTCAGCCCAAGATGACGTCTTCATATTGCTTTTTAATTTCTGACCAAAACCCAAAGACCTTTAGTCTACGATGATGTAAAACAGAGAGGAGCTCACATTTGTAAATATACAGTAGATATTTGAGTTTGAAAAAGTTGCCAGGCTGGTGACCATACACCATATATACCATATGTACCTGTCATTCTCCCCTTGAACCATTAGATTACACATGTACACCTGAAGTAGTTCAGCTGCTCTCATCACACCTGTAATTGGTTACATCTCCACAAACAGCAGCTGTGAATTACCCATCAATTTGTTCCGCCCAACACTTAGAGCTTGCTTAATGCTATTTCACACCTACTAAAAATGTGATAACCAGGTCAAGGACTCCCTAAAGAATGAGAGACAATTCACTGCGCGACTATGTAGCAGAAGTTAATAAGGGCTGTTGTCCCGGAGTACCCCACAAGGAGAGGTTGTACTTATCAGTCTTTATTAGCATTCATTAGATCTCCTGTTATTGTTTACTTTGTCTGTTGTTGTGTAGAGATTTGAGTTATGTGTGTTTGTGTGTGTGTGCTGATGTACTCTGAGCTCTGCTGAATGCAGCAGTATCGTGGGAAGCCAGATTCGTTAAGCCTCTGGTGCGTTCGAGTGCTCTCTCCGTCTCTCACCATCTCTGTCTGTTCCTGTTTTCTGCCACCATCCATCCCTCCCTCTTCGCCTCTCTGCCGGGAGCCCGGTTTGTGTAAACTAATTAAATTGTCTCAGTAAGACATGTTGATCAGACTCTTTGATCAGCCTCTCACAGGCTCGTCTTGTTTGGTGGCTCAAATGCCAGCGAAGACCAGAGAAGTTCCAGCTTGTTAAATCTACTGCTGGGGAACAGCCAAGGTTGTCTAAGGTCTCAGAGCTAAAAGTGCCATTAGATGAATCCCAAAGTACAACTGTAAAGTTATTTTATGTACAATAGTCTCATAAAGAGAACTAGGGCTGTCAGATTTATCGCGATAATAACGAGTTGACGCAAATTTGTTTTAACGGCACTAATTTCTTTAAGGCATTAACACAACTTGCGTTTTTTAGGTTGCAGCGGGCTCAGTTGTAAAGCTAGAGTGAAGATACTGGTATCATATGACACTAGAAAAGGAATCCACTGGTACCAACCATGTCATACTAGCCTGTTGGAAAGGAGGCTAAATAACGCTCCAAACTTGCGCTAAATTTTGGCGAGGACAAACTGGCATGGCCATTTTCAAAGGGGTCCATTGACCTCTGTCCTCAAGATATGTGAAAAGAAAATGTGTTCTTTGGGTACGCACGAGTCTCCCCTTTACAGACATGCCCACTTTATGATAATCACATGCAGTTTTGGGCAAGTCATAGTCAAGTCAGCACACTGACACACTGACAGCTGTTGTTGCCTGTTGGGCTGCAGTTTGCCATGTTATGATTTGAGCATATTCTTTTATGCTAAATGCAGTACCTGTGAGGGTTTCTGGACCATATTTGTCATTGTTTTATGTTGTTCATTTATTTCCAATAATAAATCAATACATACATTTGCATAAAAAAAGCATATTTGCCCACTCCCATGTTGATAAGAGTATTAAATACTTGTCAAATCTCCCTTTAAGGTACATTTTGAACAGATAAACAATGTGTGATTAATTTGCAATTAAGTGTATCGTTAATATTTTAATTGATTGACATCCCTAATAGGTACAAATTTGTCTACTGAAAGTTAGCAGTTTTTACTACATGAACAGGAATACCAAACATAGACGATGTTTTGAAGAGTTAAAAAGAAGCACACAATCTTTTTTTTTTATTATTATTAGAGAAGACATAACCCATGCTGCAGTGATTATTGAACCCGTTTCTGGAATCATCCATTTGCACTCTGTCCCTTCAATTCACCATCTTTATGCACTGATTCATTCCAGTTAATATTTCAAACCGTAATAAAAGTAGAGCTTTCCATTGTTTCATTCAACCTCTCCTCGACTGTGAAGGCAGCATCAACTGTTCCACATTTATTGAGAGCTCCAGACGAAGCACAGTGGATGCTCTGGAGGAGCCTCTTCACATTTCTACTCTATATGAATTGTTAACTAGGAAAGATCAAGAGAGAATTGCATGCAGCGCACAATATTAATCCACTGCAGGCAGCTCCTGGCATTTGATAATTTACAATTTTGAAAAGACTCCAGATCCTATTTGCAAACATAACTGGGTATCTGCTTTAATGACACATCAACAGCGGAACTTATACAGTTTAAAGAAAATACTCTACTTTGAATAATATGGTTTTTCTACAAAGAAAAAGTTCATTTCTCCATTTAAAATTATTGTACCATATAATACCCTCATTGGAAACTCCAAAATCTATAAATATGCAAATATTTTGCACTTCAAAAGTTTAAATGCTGGAGACAGAAATTATATTTTAGCCACCTAAAAAAAAATCAATATCAGTTTAAGTATACGCAATATTTAGAAGATTTTCACAGCTTTATCTTGCCTTCAGACAGCCTTTTCCGATGAGGAATTGAAGACGTTATATCACCGTCTTCAAAGCCACCAGATTCCATTCACAAAAACAGTAGTTTTACCTGGCAGAACACGGGAGTTGCTGGTGTACCGCTGCATCGATCGGTTAGTTTGGCAAACGTTTTTAGAAGGACTTAGGAAAATAGCACTTTGGCAATAAAACATACATACTTCGACCAAAATGTGAATGTTCGGATTTGAATACATGAGGAACACCACTGAAGCTACAGAATTATATAAAAACCTAAAAAAAAAAAAACCTAAAAATAATGGACCAGCCCTTTAATTAAAATCGAGGCCTTCCAGATTGTAACCTGCTGTAAGGATACCTGCAGACATGCATTGCCACTGCCACATTGTAATTACTTTGTACACTGCCAGACAATCACAGAAATGAAAGCTAGTGGAGAGTGAGCCATATTGAGCAATTAGTTTTTTTCAGTGTCATCCTAAGGCGCTGAAATAAGGAATTTGTCTTGCTATTGTTCAGTGGGCAGGCAAAACATGATGTGCATAATTTATTCCAGGCAATCAGTTGGTTGGGAAGCATGCAGAAAGCTGGCACAATGGAAGCTCTCTCGGCCCCATCATAACTTTGTCACTTATTCTGTGCACTGACAATGCATGTCATGTTGCATTATTTGCCTTGGATGAGTGTGGGCGGGAAAAGCAAACAAGATTAGTTGATGCATGCACTTGTTTTTCTGCGAGTGAATTGAGGCCTTTAGAGATGGTTTAGTGAGTCAGTGCCAGTAGCACACCCATCAAAATCATCCTCCTGACAGCACGGCATATCTGTAACACTGGTGATGTAATTCTCTACAGGCACGCTAACGTTGCTCCGAGGTGGTCCTTCAACGAGTAACTGCTGCTGGAGATGTGGTGGATTTCTTTTTTTTTTCTCACCAGTATTTCGTGGAAAATCTCCCTCGATTTCATTCCTCGTATGCTCTGAACACCAAATATGAGTCACACTGTGGTTTCTGTGGGCTGTGGGCTAAATCCTGGACTGACGCAGGGCTTTGTGGAGTCCAGCTTGAGTGCTGTTCAACAAATATGCACCATCCATAAATATGTCACTGCAGCTTTACTGCACTGCAAGTAAAAGTCCTGCATTCAACATTTTACTGAGGTAAAAGTACGGAATTATCAGCAACAAGATATACTTAAAATATCAAAAGTAAAAGTATGCAATTGGCTGCAGAAAACCCCCCATCAGTATGATTGTATAAATAATATTTGATTATTATTATGAATGCATTACCGTGTATGCAGCATTTTATGTCGTGGAAGTAAAGCTAATTTTAACTACTTATCATCTGTGGGGTAGTTTAACCTGTAACAGTGCATCGTATTTTATAACAGATTACCTGTTTCTATTTGGATATAAAACCTTGATCTTCAAAGTAGCTGTCAAATAAATGTAGTGGAGTAAAAAGCACAGTATTTTGCCTCTTACGTAGTTGAGTAGGAATAAAAAGTAACATGAAATGGAAATACTCAAGTAAAGTATATATTAGGGCTGTCAATTGATTTAATCGCTAATTTAATCACATGATTGTCCATAGTTAATCGTAATTAATCGCAAATTAATCACACATTTTTTATCTGTTCAAAATGTACCTTAAAGGGAGATTTGTCAAGTATCTAATACTCTTATCAACATGGGAGTGGGTAAATATGCTGCTTTATGGAAATGTATGTAGATACTTATTGTTGGTAATCAATTAACAACATAAAACAAAGACAAATATTGTCCAGAAACCCTCACAGGTACTGCATTTAGCATGAAAAATATGCTAAAATCATAACATGGCAAACTGCAGCCCAACAGGCAACAACAGCTGTCAGTGTGTCAGTGTGCTGACTGGACTATGACTTGCCCCAAAACTGCATGTGATTATCATAAAGTGGGCATGTCTGTAAAGGGGAGGCTCGTGGGTACCCAAAGAACCCATTTTCATTCACATATCTTGAGGTCAGAGGTCAAGGGACCCCTTTATAGTTTTTCTTCGCCAACATTTAGCGTAATTTGGAGCATTATTTAGCCTCCTTCCCGACAAGCTAGTATGACCTGGTTGGTACCAATGGATTCCTTAGGTTTTCTAGTTTCATATGATAACAGTATCTTCACTCTCCCGCTAAAACCTAAAAATTGCAAGTTGCGTTAAAGAAATTAGTGGCGTTAAAACAAATTTGCATTAAGGCACTATTATCGTGTTAACTTTGACAGCCCTAGTATACAGTATACACCTCAAAATTGGACTAAATTACCGTATTTGAGTAAATGTACTTATTTGCTTTCCAGCACTGAAGAGTGTCCAGAGTGTTGAACCTTCAGCCTAAGTTTGTGATGACACAGGAATGAGGAAAATAATCTCTGTCATGTAGTGGAAAACTTTTCAAGTTGCACAGGTGTGGAGGATTTAGAAAGTGTACGATAAAGTAAGCCAAGACATTGCCTATAATAACTCAGCCCATCGTCATGGTTAAAAACAATGAAGCAGTACACATGCACCAAGACAATAAGTCCTCTAAGCTAGCACACCATACATATATTGCATTTCTTGGCCGTTAAAGTGTCCATGTGTCATCACACAACCGTGTCTCTCCAGCCTTCCTGTTAGAATGCTGCAGAGTATCGACATGTCATTAGCTCAGCTGTGGCAGCTTTGCACCTTCCCCTTCAACAGTCAGCCTCCACTCTGACGGCTGCTTCACCAGCTTAAATGTCTCCCTGGGGGTATTAACACCAACGGCTCTTTGGTCCACAGTGGAGCAAAACAGGTCACCCCTTCAAATAACAAAGCTGATTTGTTCCATAAGTTTTACTGTGGACGGCTGTGATACATTACACAGTCTCTCAGCAGCAGATGAGTGGTTCTATTGATCAGCACTGTCAAGCTGTATAACCCCATGTGTGGACCCCGCGATATTAGAGTTGTAGCTTATCGGTTTGTTTTCACAATCCAGTTTTCTTCATGAAAAGAAATGTCTTCTGATGTGTCTACGGGCAAACTGAACTTAAATGTTTTGATGTTTCTTGCTGTGCTTCTGCTGATCTGCTCAGAAATGTGTCTTACAGGTAAACATAAACTTAATAGAAGTTTCTACTCAGCTTCATCTCAGCCCAACTTTCTACTTCAGGCCAAGCTTCATTGTTGTTTAGAGTCTTGTAACGTGATATAATTCAGAAAAACCTGTTTAAATTGCACCACTGTGGTATTACTTTGAATATGAAACAATTCAAAGGTAAAACTACCAGAGGGTAAAAAAAAAAACAGGTTGCATGGCATACAGTATATTAGATACACAATAACTTAGGCATAGAAAAGAGCACCACCTAAAGAGACTCCAACTTCACCAGCAGAAAATTCCAGGGGTAGTGTGTCACATTACTGGCCACACGGCTTGATAAACAAGTGATCTCAGGTACTTTGCAACAGTGTAGTTACAGTATGACTTCTGACTCACACACCTGACTAGTATAATTTTAAGATTAAAAGTCACTTTGTCTCAGCCCTGCCAATACGAATGGTCTATAAACAACACCAGATATTCCACAGCCACGCTAGTGGCTACGTGAGGCTGTACTTAAGCTGAAGTGCTTTGAGCTAAATGCTATTGCCAGCATGCTAATATGCTGATGTTAAAGAGGACCCACCGAGTGCAATTCTAGTTACAAAATGTTTTGACATCCAGAACTATGTAACATATCTCAGTCTGGAACCAAAGTGGTGGACCAGCGCGGCTAAAAAAAAAAGAAACACTTTTTGTTGTGCCTCTCTTTGTGAAGAAAAACATGCGATACTACACTGTATCTAAAGCCTTTCTGCATCATTAACCCTCAATTTGGAGCAAATTCACTGCACTGCTTACTGTAGAGCGGGGATTTGCTATCTGTCAAAACGGGCTTTTATGAGTGGATATTAGGCTGTTTTTTTTCCCAAGCTCTTGAGTGTGCTAATGAGCTGAATTTCCCAGGTATAGAAATTTAATGAAACATTGATTTGACTGTTGATGGACCGTATGATTGCAGAATCCTCAAAGGCTCATACATGCTGCAAAAACACATTACCAAACTGTTTGTTTTTGTACTAATTGAAGCTTTCTCTTGTGCTGTTTTCTCTGAAGAAGAACTTGACACTGAAGCCCCAGGAGTGCAAAGACAACCAGGCGGTGCCCCTACACAAGAAAAAGGCTGCCAGGGTCCCTAACGGCCTGAGCCTGGAGCCCTGCAAGAAAAATCACCACCACCAGCAGGCTTCGGACCAGGAGAACAACCCCCGTCTGGCTCACACACAGGGCAAGAGGAAGAAGAAACACCTCAACAAGAAACACGCAATGGTGAGTTAAAGATTCACAGTATTGATAAAGTGATAATACCGTATGTGCAATACATCGCATATGGCAAATGTAGCCGAGTATTATATTTTCATTATGAGCTGTGATACATATGGATACGGCCTTTTTGACATCCTGTCATTTCAGCATACTTATGTGCAGAAAATTGAGAGAAAATGAGTAAATGTAATTAGTTTAATATATGAGAGATTTTCTCTGAAATTGGATTTGTGTAACAGGGGTTCAGCACAGCATCTTGTATTAACTTACTTTACCGTACCCTTTCATGATGTCATTTTGATATCAGTTGTCGACCCAGTGAGTATTTAAAAAATAATGCTGCAGTTGTTTTTTCCTCTTGGCTCAGCGGTCGCTTTGTGTCGATGCACCAAGTGTTGTTATATCAAATCTGTAGTTCTGTAGCAGATGTAAAATGTTATCTTCTTTAATGCAAGCTTCTGCAGGGGCGTTTGTGCAGTTCATTGTTCACCATACAGGCAATGGAAGTGGAATGGCTGGAGATGTTTGGCCCAAAAAATGTAGAAGCTAGTCTTTGTGTTATGTGCATCCAGAAATGTGAAGGTTTCTGTGGAGTTGTCATGCAGGCTAAGCAGTTCAATACAGGGTTTATGCTTTCTCTTTTTCTTTTTTTTTTGACTGCCAATATGGCCGTTAATATTATAGAATTCCAGCCATATAGAACAACTACGGGACCTATGTTTTGAATAGCCATATAATAGCCTATATATGGCATAACTTGAGAATAAGTTAAATGAAGAAGCGGTCTAAAAAATATAATAATAAGCTGGACGGTCCGATTTCCGTGTTTATGTGGCTCGTAGGGCCGTAGCCTACCGAATAGTTTGAAGCTTCGTTCATAAAGTTGACATTCTAATTATCATTAATACCTTACCGAAACATTGTGTGCAGTCCACCTTCTCTTCCCCTGTCTGTCTCTCTCTGAAGCACGCACACACACTCACAGCGAGCGCGGCGCCGCGCTCCTCATCTCTGTAATTGTCTCAGTCCAAAGTCCAAAAGTCATAATTTATTGAAGAAACGTGATGTAATCATTATTTATATCATCACTGTAGTGGTTTGGTCCGAGCCACTTTGTTTGTTTTGCATTTACACAGTCAGCTGGCCGAGGATGAAGACCGGCTTTTTTTTCAGCGCACACACAGAACGGACAGCCGGCGGACCGGAAGGAGATGTTCACTGAATTTGAAAAAGTGTATCAGATTAGAATCACAGCGTAGCAGAGGAATTTAAACTCTTGTATAAGTTTATATTTAAGTTATCTTGGCAACATATCTTACAATATTAGGCTATTTAATATGCTATTAATTAATTATATTATTTATTTGGCATATTTCTCAGACATTTTGGCCGCTGATCATTTAATCTGCCGGATAACTACACATGATACCGGCAAAAAGCCGGCATATACAGGCTAACCTAAACCCTGGTTCAATATGTTTATTGCATTATACTAGAAAAAGTAACAATGAGGCTGAATATTTGTGTAGAGCATGTCAATTTAACCGCTCCAGCAGAACAGTGTCACTGTAGCAATCTATTGTAGCAGCAAGTAAACATCTTATCACTGTTTACAGCTCTGGTGCTGGTTTAATGATAGCCATTGGTTCTGCTGTTCACTTCTGGGACTGAGTCAGTCTCACATTTCTCATAAGGTTTGTCAAACTCCATGCTGAGGCTGTTTCTGTTGCAGCTCAGAAAAAAAGGGAAAAGCAAAATTCAGAGACAAACAACTGGATCACATTTCTGTATTTATATACAGTATGTACAACATAACAATGAGTAGTTGTGTAGTATAATTTTTTATGTGTATTGGTTGAATGAATGAAGTCAAAATGCTCTACTGGTGAGAAATACAGCTTCTACGGTATGTGAGTGTATATCAGTGTACTGTGTGCCTGAACATATTTGTGTGTGTAGCAAGGTGACAAGGTCACTAATGAATATTTATGCTACACTGATGCAGTGGTGTATCTCTACCAGCAAGGACTATCTGTCACAGCACTACCTACTGTGTGTGTACACACACACACACACACACACACACACACACACACACAAGCAGAGACTCTGAGGTTATGCTCTGCCATTTCTCTGGGCTAGGGTCGGTCTTCTTGAGCTGCATATTCAAGGACGTGCGTGCGTGCGTGCGTGCGTGCTTGCGTGCGTGCGTGCGTGCGTGCGTGCGTGCGTGCGCGGGTCGGTGCAGGACAAACAGACATGAGGGGAAAAAAAAGACACAGGCTACCAGGCACAGCATTTGCTTAAATATACTGTACACTGTTGACTCCACAGTGGTTTGTAGGAGCAGTAGTGTAATGGTATTTCTTGATTTCTGTTCCACCTTTGTCCTGTTGGTCACAGGTTTGTGAGTTGTGCTGATTATAGCACAAAACAATCATTTAATTAGAAGACTTTGTTGCAGCACTATTTACAGTACACTAAGGCAAGCTCATACCCATATAATCCTACAAATATTAATGCTCAGGCTGTTCTCATACACCGTTCGTAGCTATAGCTATGGAAAGTAATGCAGTGTAATTAGTATATATCCTACGAAATCAATGCATATTTAATCCACGTAATCGTGAACCAGGAAGCAGAAAGAGCGACAAATGCTGCATAGGGAGGAGGTCGGCGTGGATGGGTGGATGAAAAAGACACCAGAGTCCACAGTTCGTGTCAACGTTGTTTTTTTGTCACATAATTTCCGTACTTAAGTAACGCCACTTCCATAGTTATTTTAAGCCAAACCATGATCTTTTCCTAAACCCAACCAAGTAGTTTTGTTGCCTAAACCTATGCATGTAACGTGCGGAAATTGACACGTGTTGCTGGACATTCGTAGGAGAACGCACGAAAAATTAGGAATAACTTCATAACATATCATACAAACCGTTGTATGAGGATAGTTTGTTGTGCTACATGATTTGTATCAGGCAGTTTAGCAGTTGGGTCTCTGTGTGTGGCTGTCCTCCCCTCAGCCTGCAGGCATTAGTAAGGTGAGTTGGTGTCCCAACGGCTTTGTAAGGCTCCTATTTTTAACAAGTCACATGACAGAATGTACAGTAGTCGTGTGAATGCTGTATTCAGTAGACTTTGCAGCAGACCTCTATTGCGAGGGTCATGTCTGTCTCTGTACTGGCTAATGGACAGATGGTGCTACCTGCCAGTTTCAAGGTTGTCTTATATACTGCTGTGATGGCTGGGTGGAGGCATGGGTATGTGAGACTGTGCTTTAATAAATATGTGTTCATCTGCACCTTCATTTCAAATGGGTCTTGTGTAGGGCTGCACCGATCCGACTTTCTCAGTCCCGATACCGTATTCTGGGCTTTGGGTATTGGTCGATACCGAGTGCCAATCAGATACCAGTGTTTAATTGATAAGCTGTATACCTCACTGTGTGGAAGTGACTGGGATCATTCTTTTATGTGTAAGACAACATCAGGCTTGACTTAAACATTCCTTTCCTAACTTTGTAAAACAAAATGTAACAAATAAATACATAGATATAAATTTAGGAAGGAATTACAATTCAAGTGCAAACCTATTTAACACAACAGATTGGTCAAAACTTAAACAGGAATTAAAATTCCAGTCTTTAATATATATAAACTAGGGCTGCCAAAGTTAACGCGACAATAACGGGTTAACGCAAATTCGTTTTAACGCCACTAATTTCTTTAACGCATTAACACAACTTGTGATTTTTAAGTTGTAGTGGGCTCAGTTTTAAAGCTAGAGAGAAGATACTGGTATCATATGAAACTAGAAAAAACCTAAAGAATCCATTGGTAACATGTCATGCTAGCTTATCGGGAAGGAGGCTAAATAACGCTCCAAACTTGTGCTAAATTTTGGAGAGGAAGAACTGGCACGGCCATTTTCAAAGGGGTCCCTTGACCTCTGACCTCATAATATGTGAATGAAAAAGGGTTCTATGGGTACCCACGAGTCTCCCCTTTACAGACATGCCCACTTTATGATAATCACATGCAGTTTGGGGCAAGTCATAGTCAAGTCAGCACACTGACACACTGACAGCTTATGCTAAATGCAGTACCTGTGAGGGTTTCTGGACAATATTTGTCATCGTTTTGTGTTGGTAAATTGATTTCCAATAATACATATATCCATACATTTGCATAAAGCAGCATATTTGCCCACTCCCATGTTGATAAGAGTATTAAATACTTGACAAATCTCCCTTCAAGGTACATTTTGAACAGATAAAAAAACTGTGCTTAATTTGCAATTAATCATGATTAACTATGGACAATCATGTGAGTAATTTGCAATTAAATATTTTAATTGATTGACAGCACTAATATAAACATATAACTGAAATGAATAGATCGGCCCCATTGTCATCCAATCCAGCTATTTGAGTCATTATCTGCCCAATATCCAATCCAGTATTGATATTGATGCATAGTCTTGTGTTGTTGGCTTGAGGGTGTGTGTGTGTGTGTGTGTGTGTGTGTGTGTGTGTGTGTGTGTGTGTGTGTGTGTGTGTGTGTGTGTGTGTGTGTGTGTGTGTGTGTGTGTGTGTGTGTTGGATACGTTGGCAGGTGGCTGTGTGGTTGGCTGTGGTTGTGTGTTTTTGGTCATGGGTGGTGTTGGCGGAGGGAGCCCAACCCTGATCTCCTGATCGCAGATGCATTCACGCACATGCAAGCTAACACACGCAAACACATTCACCACATTCTCACCCACTCGCTTTCTCACCTCCCTCACCTAGTACTCACCCACATTATGTGCTTACACACACACACACACACACACACACACACACACACACACACACACAGACACACACACACACACACACACACACACAAGCAAACACACATGAACTCAGAATGCGTTTCCATATCCCTCCACACACACATCACAGGTGGCAATGGGTGAAATGCAAGGCGTATTGGCTTAGTCACCAATGAGAGCTCTCTTAATTACAATGGCTCCCTTTAATCTGGGTAATGATCAAAGATGATTTTAATGATTGTATTTCTGATGATTATGATAACCTAATGTGTTTGGAAGCTAAAGCCCAGACTGCTACACAGTCTTAATAATCTCAATAATAATTCTCATAATGAAAAATAGTTTTTGTTCCCTGCGAGATGCTGATAGACCTATCAACCTTGACGCTCAATAACACCCTAATCTGTCAACGCTTTATGACATATGCATAATTGAAAAGATGATCATCCGCGCCCTACGCCGCCCCTTTTTGTCCTCTCTGCAGAGAAACAAGCTGCCGCGTTATCTAGCAGAACTATTATCTTTTCTTTGGCTTCACTATAAATAAATGTTAAGGCATTGTCCTCCCACAAGGTTACATTTTAAATGCCAGAGGTCTGTCTCGAGGTTTAATTCTCCATTTAGAAACGCTACAGTCTGGCGAGAGAACGCCTGTTATCAGCACTTTTTGTGAGCTCCGACTTAAAAGCGGAATGAGGGAGAAAGAGAGAATTTGGTGTTGAATAAAGCAAGAGGTGTTTTTTCCCCCCACTTTTTTTATTTTTGTTCTTCTTCCAGCCGAGCTCGCAGATTGCAGCAAATGTTTTCGATCTCTGGCACTGACCCAATGTACTGAACTATGAGACATTGTAAGCTCAAGGGGGGAAAATAGAGAAATGTTTATAAGTGCCTCTGACATATCGCCTCACAGTGAAAAAAGAGCCCAGATAGAGGAAGCTCCAGCAGAGATGGATGAGAGTGCAGTGGCAAGGCACAAATTATATGACTGTCTGTTAGTCTTCCCTTCTTTTATCATATTGCACGGAGCTTTTTTTTCACTGCTATGTATTTGTTTAATTGTCACTTGTGCCATAATAAATTATTGATCCAGATGTTGAGAATTTGATTCAAGGCTACATTTTCTATATTATAGCTCTAAAAAACTGAGTGAGAGTGTTTCTGAATAGAGAGCGTACTCTCTTTCAGTGACTGAAAAGAGATGACATTCAACACCAGATATTTGTGCGCGTCTATGTGCATGTGTGCGACAGCTGTACCAGGTTGTTTTTCACCTTGATTATAATAGTTTACAGCTGGCTTTCACTTCCACTTGTCATGGATGTTCTTCAGTTCAGAAACGTGTATTTCAAACATAAACATGGTCACATGCAGGACTATAGCAGAGAGTATCAGAACCTGTTTCACATATTCATTGCATCAGCCTGTGGTTTTGAGCTGTTTTCTGGAGCTCAGCTGGAATGTAAAGAGATATAGCCGCTTCACAAGTTAAGAAAACATCAACAGACCTGGAAGGAAAAACATTTTGCGTCGGTTTACTTGTTTGTTTATTCATGTGTCCCAAGTGATATCTCACAGCAGATTTTGACAAAACTTGAGGAAATGTTACAACCCATTTAAATACTACACTGGCTGCTGGGCCAGTGGTGCTGCATCTACGGGTCACATATCTTCTATCATATCTCAGGCAGGATATATGTTTCTAGCACTGATGTGTGTGTGTTTGGGGGGGGTGTTGTTCGGTTCTGGTAAGGCTCTGTTCAGCTCGCTGATGTTAGATTGGTGGCCTGTGGTGTGTGCTGCTTTGTACAGAAGCTCTGGTGAACAGAGGGGCGTGCTGTGAGGCCCATCTGCTCTCTGGCACTGGGGGAGTGGGGAGACGAGGAGTGAGGGCTCAGGTTGGACCTCCCCTCTCTGATCCCCCACATCTCTGTCCAAACACATGCCTGTCTGTCTGCTTGTCCGTCTGGCTGTCTGATTTCCTCTCTGTGTCTGTCTCTCAGACATTTGGATGCCATGATTTATATTGGGCTGGAGTCACTCTGGAAGGAATGGTTGTCGGCCCATATATGAAAATTTGGTGAGATTCCTCTTATTGAGTATTTATACGTAAAATAAAGCACCATGTGACATGTTTGAAAAATGAATCCATTTGTTCTGAACTCAAACAATTGGGACACAGTTCCACTATTTACTACCACTATTTCTAGTCTACTACAACTCTTAAGGCTGTATTAAGATCATGATTTTAAAATCAGACCTCTGTGATCTAATTTTTATGTGCCGTGTTTGTATTAGCAGGGAGATCCCTTACATCAAACAGAACACTCCCAGTTTCCCCCTCAGCTGCATCAACCTGACAAGTGTGCGTTACGCCACCTGTCAAGCTGTGCACAGAAAGAGCGGGGCAGAACACCAATGTACTGTAAATAACTCTGAGTGGGTGACAGACAGAGGAGTGAAATGACAACAAAAATGTGTCAGAATCATGGAAACCCAGTGATGGTGAGAAAGAACAAATAAATACAGCCACCCCATTCTGACAAAAACGATGTGCTTGTACCGCAAAAAAATGTTGTGCACACAGTCTGCTGTATGGAACCGGATTGACAGTGATGACAGTCAAAAGTTCCTACATTATGGGCGCCCCGCTAGCTCAGCTGGTGTGCGGGCGCCCATAAGGCTGTGTCCCGCGGTAGGCCCGGGTTCGAATCCAACCTGTGGCCATTTCCGCATGTCGCCCCCTCTCTCTCCCCCTTTCTAGACTATCCACTGTCCTATAAATAAAGGCATAAAAAGCTCCAAAAAATAATCTTTAAAAAAAAAAAAAAAAAGTTCCTACATTATTTGGCAAGCAAATGTAATGTAAAAAAAAAAAAAAATCAATCAATATGATGAAGATATCAATGCCAGGAAAACGTCATCAGAAAATGTGTCGCCAGACCATTCAAACATCCAATAATCTAAACTCGATTTGTAATTAAAGGCAATACTGTGTACGAAGCCACCGTAGCTGACCATAGCTACATGCATAGCTGACGTGCACCTCCTCACAAAAGAAAAGCCATAGGATGTGAATGACGGCTATCCAAGGATTTCATTGGTCAAACATACATTTCCGCAGGCGGAAATCCGCTGAAAGTGAGGTCCGTACGAATATTTTTTCCCCAACACGAATGTTACGCAGGAATGTGCAATCATTCATAAGAACCCACAAAATCAGTTTTTACAAATTTCTGTTCAAATTTTTTTTTTTTTTTCGGACAAAAATCCATGCTTGGTGTGAAGTGGCTTTAAAGCATGTAAACATGTTCCAATAGAAACCTAAAATACAAGTATGAACCTGAAAATTAGCATGATATGTCCCCTTTAAGGCAACCAGAGCTTCATGAGAAGTTTTATTATTTATTTTTTTTCCTTTGTTTTCGCTGTGTAACAGACATTTTATAAAATGGTCTCACAAATGTACATGGCAATAAAAAAACGTGTGATTAGTTTAATCTTAGTTTAAGTACTTTGCACCATGATATCCTTGTGTAAACCTCTCCAGCACATTAAATGAACTGTGGATTAAGTGTGATCCTGGCATCAGGCGCCGTCGGCTGGTTGTGGTGTTATATTGGCTCATTATAAGGCAGCGTAGTGTAATGGGGATCACAGACCACCCTGGCATCACCGCTGTCGGATCTTGGAACTGAGAATGTGTTTTATGAGCCTTTTTCACAGTAATTCTCTGTAATTAAGAGGTATTACCTTTGTACACACCACATCTCATATGCTGTGCTTGTAGTTTCAACAGTCTTGTATTAGAAAGACACAAAAGCCCATGTGAAGACATGTAATATGATGAAGGAGTGAGTAATGCTGTGCAGGGCTGACATGAGTTCTTTTATTAAAAAGATAAAGTAAAAGCCTGCCACTATACTTCACAGCTGTCCCCATTTGTCAGTCACACCTAAAACATGTGAAAAAAAGAGCTGTGGTCTTTGGTCTGGGTCCCAGCAGTGGGGAGTAATTGCTGTGGAGACTGCTGAGCGGTGTCTAGCCCCGGGGTTTGAAGAGGCTTCCTTGAGAAGCTCTAACCAGGTCAGCCAGTCAAGCAGAGGGCTCTGGTCTCTGGCCTCTGGCTCCCTGAATCATCTCACTGACTACATCCTCACTCCACCTGGCCTGATGGAAAAGCCCTGCCTTAGGCCTGCCACAGGCTGTATTATCATTCAGCATCAGTCTCTTACCTCCACTGAACTCTTTGTTTCAACTTGCTGGTGGCCACGTGTAACGAGATCAAGCTAAAAGCACCAGTGGTACAACTCCCGGGCTGGCTGTGTTGTGTGTGTGTGTGTAAATATTTGGACTGAAGCCCTGATTTTGTCAGGACGGTGGCAAGCTTACACGCTTTTCAATCTGCAGTGAAACTGTAATATAATGTTCAGCTCTTACAGCTTCGTGGGTCACCCTTAATAAGCTTATCCACTAAGCCAATAAGAGATTTGAAGAAAAGCAATGTCCTGATTGTCAGATAAGATGCTAAATCCATTCTGGAGGGGGGGCCGCGGTTGTGGGGATGATAATTGTCGCTGTCACAGTGGCGGTTTATAGCGCTGGATCTAATCAAATCCAATCATGACGGCTTGTTTTGTGGTCTTTGTGTCTTTGTGACACACATGACGACAATCTGTAAACATTTTAATGCATCTGGGGGCTTGACAAGGCTACATGTAATTAGTGTTTTTACAGCACTATATGGTATATCCATGGTAACGCAGTAAAAGTGTGTGGCTTCACTGCTGACCCCTACGTCGCTGCACAGCTTCACCGTGCACTTCCATGTTAGTGTGTCACTCTGATAGCGTGTGTGTGATGAAAGTGCTGCTAGGAATCCAGGAGCCTCTGACAAGATGTGACGCTGAGGTTCCTCTATGTTCCTCGATTTTAGCCCGTTTCTGGCCCCAATTTTGAGCGGCACGACTCATTTTAGAGTTGGACTGAATTTCAGCTTCGTCGGGCGTCGTTTGCCACCCAGTGTACAGGGGGGCCAGAGGATTAACTCCTCCCGACCGGCCGTCGTACAGTCGGATGAATTTCTGAGCCACGAGCCGATAACCCAACGTCAGTGCCTTTTTTCTACTCTTTTATTACAGTAATCAGAGCGTAGCTATCACGATAACAATGTACTATAGATACAGTAAAATGTAGTTAGCTTACTTCCTATTCTTTCTGCAAAATGGACAAGCCATACTGTCCATGTCTTCCTAGCCACCTGCGAGTCGATATACGCCGGCGTCTCTTTTTTTTTAGACGTTTCAGCAGACAGAATGGCACAGATGATCAAGGCAGACCTCTGCTAGAAAACAAACTTTACCTGCCTCGGAGCTTTCAAACCAATCTTTATCGACAACTGTCAACAGCCAGAACGGCCTGCAGGAGCCGACGGGCTCGCAAACGATCGCAAACGATCTATTCGTACAGTAGGAGTAGGAAATACATAACATTTCTAAAATCGTACAGCCCAGCTTAACTTGTTACAGTCATTTTTTTCTCTTTACCAGCGGGTCCCCACTGACAGCACATTCACACCCCCGCAACTCTAACTACATCCATCCACCCGCCCTGTCTGCATCTCCTACTGACGACTTGTGTGTTTACCATGTCCCTTCCGCCAGCCGCCTGTCTTTAGCACGAGCCCCTGATGCTGTTTGACAAGTCTAGGCCAACATGTCTTTGAAAACGGTTTAATGTTTTTTTCTCTCTCCCTGCTTGCCCTGCGTTGAGCAAGCTTTTCTTTTGAAGTGTCACTTTTCTCTAAGGGAGGACGGGCAGGAGGAGGGTGGGGGGGGGTTGGACTACCCGCTTGCATGCCTGTTAAACATTCCATTGCACGCTCGCGATGAAGACTGTAGCTGCTGTAGGGAGGCAGAGCGATGAAATGAAAGACAGACAGCATCTGCTCTCACTAGTCACTGTCCAACCCGACGCTGGCTCTCACTCTTGACAACCCTCGCCGTCAATTTGTGAAAAATTAAGTGGCTGCACTTAAAAACCGAAGTGTTGCCCCACCTTAAGCCCGGGCCCATCTCAGCTGTCAGTCAGAGCTGGGCAGTGGGCCGGAGGTGTTTGAAGAAGCTTTTATCATGGCCGTCCAGCCCCTTGTCACAGGCGGACCACTCCAGCGCAGTATTCAGACTTCCGTCTAATCCAATCTGCTACCGTTTACAACACACAGGCCCACAGATGAGCACTCAAGATAGTTCAAGTCCATCTGGATTTGGAAATTGTTTTTTTCCCCTTTCTCTCCCTCTCACCAGAGGTAACATAACTCTGTGTGGCTCTATGTAACTCTCCTTGTACTACAGCTGGGTCTCTCCTTTTTTATTACTCGGCGCCGGCAACAGCCGTGGCCAGAGGCATCATGTGTTCGGGTTGTCCGTCCAGCCGATTCTCGTGAAAACGATTCTTGTTTAATTGGCTCACATCACAAGTGAGCCAATTAAACAAGTGAAATGTTAGTATTTTGTCCTCCTTGATTTTGAAATCTGGGATGTGCTACCCTATCACATTTTTATGCTTATTGGACTTTGGGTCTAGCACTCCACCGTGAATCCTATTGTTGAAGCAACCTCCTTTACCAAAATATATATCAATACAGTATTTGTACTCGGGCTGCCCGCTAAATGTTGACGATTCGAATCATCACTCGAGCAATCTCGGAACCCGTCGGCAATTTGACGACTCGATAAGCCTGTGGTGGCAAGGGGCTAACGGTATATTTCTGGGGTTCCGGTGTAGCCAGCAGATATCCGGACCAAGACTTCCTTTTCCATGGCTTGCTCATTGTTTACAGTCCGATTGACAACTTGAGATGCAACACTGGAGTTGGCACCTGTATCTTCTGGTGTGTATTGAGAATTGCAGCCTTGTGGTTCTGCTAGTGTAGCTTTTTTGCAGACTTATCCTATTGGTTCATAAATCTATATACTAACATATCAGCCATGTGTAACATGATGGACAACCTGGGATGTAGCCACACACTAAATATACACACACATACTAACTCGTTCACACATGCACGCTGATGGGCTTTAATAAGGTGTATAATTGCCCAAACCCGCTTCTCCTGCTGCTCTTTGATGCAGCCTGCACACCGCAGAGGCAGTTGCTGTGTAAATGTCAATTAGGCATATCCTGGATTTCAGCTAAGCCTATATACATAGAAAAGTGGTCTATATGTAGTTTATCATGTGTGTATGTACAGTATGTGGATGGTGGGTGCCTGGAAAAGAGCTCTGTGTTACCTCCTCCTCCTCACTGTCTTACCTTTGCTACACTTTGTTGCCCCCTGTAAAAGAGGAGGTCGGGGAGCAGGTGCTGGCTGGGGAAGTGCAGTATTTTTGGGAGCACCACCAAGTGGCTCGTGAAGTGAAATATTCCCATGTGGGGGCAACCCTGACTGTTTAAGTATCTCCAGTTTAAGAAAAGGACATAGTGGGGGCTGGTATTTACCCAGCGTGTGCACCACACAACTACTTTGTTCCAGTCCTGAACAACAGTCCAAAAGACTATATAACACACCAAAGGAAAGGGATAAAAGCACAAAAGCATAACTTTTAAAACCAAAGTTAGCAGAAAAATGAACACTTGAACATACAGTACATCAGCGTGATAAGGACTACCTAAAATGACAGAAACCATTTTTAGGGAAAATTTATTTGACGTGTACTTTGACTTTTTAGTTTGGCCCATGTCCCATCCGCTAGCATGGAGGATGTGGGATATATGACCTATACTGCAGCCAGCCACCAGGGGGCGATCCAGATGTTTTGGCTTCACTTTTGGGGAGCTGTCATGTTGTCCATCTTTATATACAGTCTATGGTTTTGTCTAGTTGGGAGAGAATTCATAGAGAGGGACGGCCTCCCCTTGCAGCATCTCAACCCAACAAACGTGTATTTAATTTGAATGTGGTGCTCTACAATTTTTTACAAAGTTTACTCAGTTATGTTTTCCTGACTTCTGACAAGTACAGGTGATGAATGAAATAAACATTAGAAGTAAACTTCTGTTCCCAGTGCTTCAGACAACACAGACTCCCACTCACTCAACACTGAGTCTCTAATTTGTTACCACAGTTCTACAAGCAGTTTAATCATCCTTAAATAGTAAAAGCTACAAGTGATTAAAGCTAGCAGAGGGTTAAAACAATAGCATTGCCCTACTTGGATCATATCCAGATATTACTAGTGGAAATTTAATGAGGGGATTTTGGGTAAGATACAGTATAAAGCAAACATAAAAGCAACTTAATGAGCTATTATTTCCCCTCCCTTTTCCTGGAACCTTTTTAGAATTCAGTCTTCTGCCCCAGTTTTTCACGCTGCTCCATCTTTTGCATTTAATGAACTCATTTTACTGGGCTGAACTTAGCTTGTGTTTGTCTCTACAAACCTACAGCTAATTGCCCTCTCCACCTGGATTAGTCTATAATGTGTTTTTGAATAATAAAACATGATGCCTAATTTTGTTATACTTAAGCTCCCTAAAGCTTCATGGGCAGTATTTTTAAAATGTACCATTGTTGGCAAGGGGGGCAAGGATTTGGATTTTTATGTGGACAAACCCAGTGACCTTTAAATAGGTGTCATTGTGGTGACTTGGTCCATAGATTGATTTGGACTAGCTACGGGGACTGTATGGCCGGTCGATTTTTGAAAAAAGGCAGGTATCTGCTTGAATTTCAGGTAACAGATCGGTCTAATCTTAATCTCCACATCATCATTACTTTTATCCTTCAAGAAGACTTGGAGAGGGACAGTTGTTTGGCTGATATGTAGGATGACAAGATAATCAATATCACTGCTGTGTGATTTAAAAAACAAACACAAATTTGACATTGTCTTGAAGGCCGCCAAAGATGGCACACTATCAGGCAAAATAACTTCTACTTTGTATTTTGGCATTTGATCAGACACTTAGTTTTGCTGTCAGTCACTTCACTGCCAGGGAATGCACTGTATTGACGTGAGCGTATGGTATTGTAAACATGTTCTAGTAGAAACCCAAAATATAAATATGAACCTGGAAATGAGCATGATATGTCTCCTTTAAGTCATGAAAATGATCAGCAAAGAACTTTGTTCAACCTTTCCCTTTTCCTCCAAGTAGTCTTTGATTTTTATTTTCAGTAGAATAGTCATGACATCTTCTACAAACCTGATGCCCTCTCCTCTCCATACTCCTGCTGCTCTACAAATTGCCACTGAAAAAAACACAGTTTTGTCCATTTTTTGTATTAATTCCAACCAAAACCACTTAAATGCGTGACAAGTCCTATTTATCGACTCCCAAACTTGGAAGCTGGAGCTGCTGATGAGTACTTGAAGTCAGCATAAGTAGTCCTTCATCATGCTGGAAATGAGCGCAAGGCTTTAATGATTATGGCAAGCAACGGCTGCAGGGGGGGAGGAGGAGGAATATCTGAAAGCTCATATTTGCATGTGTTGAGTCATTGCTGGAAAGTTCTTATCTCTTTTTCGCTTTTCATCAGATCCACATTCCCTGACGGGGTAGAAAGAAAATCAATTTCCCTCCGTTCCCTTCCGCCTCATTTCCCTGCTTTTGATAACATAGTCGACCATATCCTCTTAGTAATTTGTCTATATAGGAGTTCCGTTATTCCCAGTGAATTGTCTCTGATTTTTGATTACTCTCAGTCCACTGGTGATGTAACTTAACTTAGCGCCATGAAATTGAGTGTAATAATGGAGGATAATGTTCACAGGATCTCTGCTATGCTGCTTCAGATAAGGGAGCGCTCATGACTATTGTATAATTACTACATGCCATCTCCCAGCTAATTGCCTGTAATGTCATCCTTAGTTACCCTGTCATCTGACAACAGGTCATGTACCAATGCAGAATATACAGAACTACATGCTTCCAGACTGCCATAATATCTATCTTTGTTGTTTTTTAATAAGTGGAGGCTTTATCCTTTTGGCTCTTTATATAAACTGAACGTCTGCAGAGCCCTGGCTGCTTTGATTCAGGTAAAAGTATTTATAACAGCACACCGTGTCCAAATCAGGACAGGATCCTTTCAGGCAGGAGTTTCCAAGTGTTTTCACATTTCAGATTCAGCTTCTTTTCCATCATATAGCCCGCCTGAGTAGAGTTAACTGCCTCTCTCAGACACACACACATCCTATAAATGGATAAATAGAGGTGTTGAGAAAGCAAACATCTTCAGAAGAGAGCTGCCTGGTTCACTCATTCCACAAACAGCCTCTAGTTTAAATTGAGCTATTAACTCTGGAGCAATAGCTGTGAATAGCAAACAGAGAGGGGGACTGTTTTTACATAAAGTTTGCATGGGGAAACAGGGCTGGTGTTAGAGAGGCATCTTGTACTGAGTATTGGTATTGGTCCAATACTAACAAAAACACTAGATTGAGTGTCAAGGAAAGTACAGTTTACTGTCCAACTGTTGACAAGCTATTGACCCTGAAACACCATATAAATGATGTAGAGCCAATCTCCATGTGGCATTATGTAAAGAGAACTAGTGACATGTCTTGGATAAGTGCAATGTGAGTGTTTAGAAGGACAGAACAGCAAACTTGATAAAACTTTTGCAAAACCATCATGGATATACACACCGAGAAGAAAAGTATGCCGCAGAAATAAACATGATTTGATGCAACAAAGGAGCGTAATTTACTCCAGACAGCAACAACGTTAGTCTGACAATGGAGAGCATTGTAGCAACATGCCGTGTGACCAACCCATTTCTCTGGTTTTGGGGATTTTATTCTCCATGTCAAGCCTGTCTATACACTTCTAATCCAACATCTTATGTCTGTAACGGTTGTTCGACATCTGTACAACCAGAGCGATGAATTGATGTCTCTTGGAAACACTGCAGTGAAACACAGCAGTACTGCAAAACTGATGCATATTTAGGTTTTAATTAGGGCTGTCAAAGTTAATAATGCATCAACGTAAATTTGTTTTAACGGCACTAATTTCTTTAACACATTAACGCAACTTGCGGTTTATAGGTTGTAGCGGGTTCAGTTTTATAGCTAGAGTGAAGATACTGGTATTATATGAAACCAGAAAAACCTAAGGAAATCCAAGTGTACCATGTCATGGTCATTTTCAAAGGGGTCCCTTGACCTCTGACCTCAAGATATGTGAATGAAAATGGGTTCTATGGGTACCCAAGAGTCTCCCCTTTACAGACAGGCCCACTTTATGATAATCACATGCAGTTTGGGGCAAGTTAGCTGTTGTTGCCTGCTGGGTTTGAGTTTGCCATGTTATGATTTGAGCATCTTTTTTATGCTAAATGCAGTACCTGTGAGGGTTTCTGGACAATATTTGCGATTGTTTTGTGTTGTTAATTGATTTCCAATAATCGATTGACGGCCCTAGTTTTAATTAATTTATGGTGTTTTAGAATCATGTATGGATATCTACCTGAATAGACAGCTATTTTAAGCATGCATATTAAAGAGAAGTGAAATGTAATAGCCTTTTAACAAGGTATCTGTATTGGCAAGAGGAATGAAAATGTGCTATCGAGCCATCTCTAGCTGGTACATTGGATTTCAAGAGAACTGTACTTCAAGATAACTTGTCTGGAATGAAATCATGTCTTCCGTCTCCTCACTGCAGATTGGATTGATATCCCTAACCTAAGCACTAAACATGACTATTTCTGATGCAGGAATTTGATAAAAAATATTTTTTGCACTCATCAATGGATGAGATCCGTGCAGTACGCCCCGCGGGGATTCAACTCGGCGGGTCAGAGATGGCTGCTCGGTGTGGGGGGATCCCCTAGTGGGACCGCTCCCCGGCGCTGGCTGGCCCTCGCCTGACGCATTTCCTACGTGGCGCCTCGCCACCACTGGCTCTTGGTCGGCTTGGAAAGGCCCGGGGTGAAGGTGTGAGCTTTACAGCACCCTTTACCCGGACCTCGTCGCTTTCCGGGGCTGTGGACTTAGTGCTCACTACGCCCTCTCTCCCTAAGGGGAGGGATGGGGCATCCTGCTCCCGGCACAACTGTCAACTGGGCGGACTGTCCTCAGAAGAACTCAGAAGTGTCTGTGGTGCTGTCGGCAACCCACCCAACCCGTTTTGAAACACGGACCCCTTCCTGTTTACCATGCTTTGTGGGTGTGACTTTTTGCCGTGTCATCACCATTCATCTCTATACAACCAATGTGTTTATGATTAAGTTGTTTACAAGAGCACAAAGTTCTTCATAGATTTAGCCTCTTAATTTTGCTCTCTCAGATTGTTAATCTGTGAAACATCACGAGTAATGTGTAAGATTTACAAACACACACCTTTTTTAACACACAATAGTGCTTAATAAAGCATAAACATGACTTTGAGAGTTAACGTTTACGTATCTACAAAGGAATGCAGTCTGATCCTGACATATTGACAGACTTCCCTGTACTGTCCTCTTAAGTGATGACCATGGAACCATGGCAACAGCAGCATGGTAAAAAGAAAAGATGGGCAAAAAGACCAGAGCCTGTTGTTTTCTCTGTCTACTGTTCCAATTTCATGGTAGGGCTGAACAAGCTGTTAGGATGCGGAGAGTTAAGCCAGATATGAGAGCCCGGCATCTGTCAGATAACATCGAAATGCATTCTTTCCACCGCATTGCATTACATGCGCTCAAAATGCAAACACCCTGCAGCAAGTTCCGATTATTGCTTTTTTTCACACGTTCACCGCTGTCTGTGTGAACTCAGTGCTGCACCTCCACTTGAATCCAGATGGATCTAAAGTGGGAAGGGGATAACAGTTATTGTCCCTTGACCTTGAGCTCAGCCTCTGCTGCTCTTTCATCAGACGAAGCCTCCGTCTTAACTTGATCTGTTTGGAAACTCCTCTTAACCCGGCACACGGGCAGGGATCCAGGGTGAAAACGAGGTATTGATCCTCTAACCTTACAGGCCACTGGATAGGAAGGAGGAGAGCTACGCATGAAAGTTACAATGTACTGTCAGAAAAAAACTGGATGTGCTTCAGAAACACTCTTCAGGGTCTCACACCGCCCAACACAGTCAGTTTCTGATGTTCAGTGCACGAGTGAATGAGTTTGTGGTAAATGTTGTACAAACACTTGATGCAAATGGGAAGATATTCTGCATTCTGTGTGTAAAAACACAGGCTGTATCCCTGGTGCATACTCACATTCACATACAGTAGAGTGTAAAAGGAAATCATGAAAACTGTTCTCTGTCAGATTTGGCCCAGATGAGCAGATGGAGACGGTTTCTCCGAGGAAGCCCGCAGGGAAGGCCAGACTCCATCCTCCTCTTTCCTCTCCCTGTCCTCTTGACAGTGCCAGCTCTTTGCTACTGCGGGGCTGAGGAGGTGGCAGTCTCAGCCTGGTTTTCCTGTCGCCCCAGGGCAGGGAGAGAGAAATAGCCATCTGTGATTTTCTCTGGGCATCGTCTCCCACGGGCCAGGGGAGGGACGAGAAATGTTAAATCTTCCTGAAAACATCGATACATTTAAGAGCGTTTCTGGTGACTAAGGCAACTATTTTCCCTCTGTGTGTACTCTGTGATTCTTCTGTGAAGTACAGTGTAATACTCTTACAAGGATTGTGCTGCATGCATACCTAAGCTTAAGGCTGGTCCACACTAAAAGATTTTTCAAATCTTAACAGATATGTGAGAGACCCCACACATAACGACGTTATTTTAAATTGAACAGTTTTTCTTTTCATGTACAAGCCACCTCAATTACCCTCATGTAAAGTTTCAGCTCACTTAGAATGCTTTGTCAGCGAGTTTGAGTTTATGATATTAAGTCACCATGTGAAACACCATTATATAGTTTCCTGGAATAAACACAGCATGTCTAGACCATGTCCCCCCTCCCCAGACATATAGCCCTCAGTGGCTGCCAGGAAAGATGGAATAATTGAATCCTGAGCATGAAAGAAAAAGTACAGCGATGGTACACCAACAATGGGTCCAGTCTCTCTCTCTCTCTCTCTTTGTCTGGTATTTTTAGATGAGTAAACTGGACTGAAGTTGTGTGGCATGCTGGGATACTTTTGTGGTGTGCTGGCACCCTCTGCTGCTAGCTAAGGAGAATGCTTTGGTACCCTTTTTACGGAGGGATCTCATTTAAGACGTGCTCTCCTTTCACCGTCTGCTGCTCAGGCTGTGGTATTTTCGGATCTTGCATTGAATTCCCTCTTCCTTCCTAATTGGCTGCAATGTAGCTTAACAAGGTTGATCTTTTTTTTCCAGTTCCACCGGTCAAAGGCAGTGCGGCTGATTCATTGTAAATGTAGAAAGGGACAATTGGCATGCACAGCAATTTAAAAATAATGTACCAATATTACCCACAAATGGTTAATGTTTAAAGGCCAGGCCCAGAACAAAGCAGCTGTTTCATTAAAGCACACACCCGTGCTTCATTTAATGTAGGCACAGTGGCACACACATGCTGATAGTCTCTCTCACACACACACACACACACACACACACACACACACACACTCATTCACTCATTACCTGTCTCTCTTACTCTCTTATTACTGTCTATCTCAGAGCCAATTCGCTGTAATGTTCTGTGATGCAGGGGAACTGGTTGGCGATAATGAAGCTAAAATAAGTAGAGCTTATTATACAGTGGCACATTGGAACTGTGCAGGGCTCCCTCCACACACAACAGTCATTTCTCCAGCAAAAATATGCCACTCTGCAGGGATCAACTTGCGTGGACACAGCCTTGTTAGTGTAGAAGGCTGAAGCGCCATGTGTACCGCATGTGTGCAGCCGGGGCTGTCTCTTCTGTGTAAAGCAGATATCTCATGTGTCTGAATGTCACACTTCAGAGCTAACTGGCTATAATGAGCAAAAAATGTTGCAGCGGAAAACGAAATTCTTGTGATTGTCGTCAGTTGGTGAAGTCTTGTTGTTGACACACAGTGAGGTATTAGTAGGTACAGTGTGTACAGGATCGGAACAGATGATTTACATCTTTAAAAATATGTCGTTAACGAGACGGTGACTATTTTAATGGGAGACAAGGATTTGACTGATGAATTACGTGCTTTAATGGGCTGTATTTTAGAAATTATGTCATTTATATCAGTTTGCATAATATGCAGTTTGTAAGTGAAATATGTAGAAGCCTCATTGTTTGCTTTCTTTTTTTTGTGTGTGTGTGATTTCAGCACCTTTGCAGAACATATAGTAGGGCTGTCAAAGTTAACGTAATAATAATGCGTTAATGCAAATTAATTTTAACGTCACTAATTTCTTTGAAGCATTAATGCAACTTGCGATTTTTAGGTTGTAGCGGGCTCAGTTTTAAAGAGTGAAGATATTGGTATCATATGAAACTAGAAAACCTGGATTCCATTGGTACCAACCATGTCATACTAGCTTGTTGCAAAGAACGCAAAATGTTGGCGAGTAAGAGCTTTTCAAAAGATCTCTCACCTCAAGACTTGTGAATGAAAATGGGTTCTATGGGTACCCACGAGTCTCCCCTTTACAGACATGCCCACTTTATGATAATCACATGCAGTTTGGGGCAAGTCATAGTCAAGTCAGCACACAGACACACTGACAGCTGTTGTTGCCTGTTGGGCTGCAGTTTGCCATGTTATGATTTGAGCATATTTGTTATGCTAAATGCAGTACCTGTGAGGGTTTCTGGACAACATATTTCATTGTTTTGTGTTGTTAATTGATATCCAATATTAAATATATACATACATTTGCATAAAGCAAGCATATTTGTGCACTCCCATGTTGATAAGAGTATTAAATACCTGACAAATCTCTATTTAAGGTACAGATAAAAATGTGTGATTAATTTGTGATTAATCATGATTGACTATGGACAATCATGCGATAAATCATGAATAAATATTTTAATCCATTGACAGCCCATGATGTGGCTGAAATCAATTTCACAATATTAATCAATCAATAACCCATCATGTTAGAGGAAAGAAGAGTAAAACTGTTTTTAACTATTTGAAAATAAGTTAAATTATGCGTAAAATATAGAGATTTAAGATATTTAGAATTTAGGTCTTGAACAGGCATTATACAAATATCTCTCCAGTATCTATATTAGTTTTTTGATTAAGATTATAAAGAAGATTCATTAATTTGGCATTTTGTGATATCATAACCCAAATATGATCATATTGTCATGATATGATTCCACTAGATGTCAATAGACAGTCATATTAAATTATCACACAGCCCTAATTACCACTTTCCCAGTCAGTCAGTCAGTCAGTCAGTCAAAAATCTGCCATGATTTAACAAAACGTGACGCATATAAAACTGCACAAAGCTTTATGCTGAACTGTGCAAATCTCTTCAGAATGTATTTTATAATATAAATTGAACTTCCTAACTTACACTATAATGTCATACTTTCTTGATATTCATTTATTTCACCAAGAAACTTACATTATATTCAATCAGAGGCATTTACCTGTACATGCAGTTCAGTGTGAAGAGATCCAGCGTGATCTACAGCTCCGCTCTGTACTAGAACCACGATGGGATGCAGTAAAATAACACACTGCCCTCACATTTTGAAGGGTTACGAGCAACCATCATTATTTTTGAAATACAGATTCGCCTTTGCACAGAAGGTGAGGTTCACACAGATCAATACGGCACTTCTAATAGGATCTACCTTTATTCCTTTTAACTGTGCTTTAAATCACTTTGATAGCCCCCCCCCACCCCCCTCCCCAGCTGCCGTTAACCTTGATTCAAGTGTCTTTGGCTCACTGCTATCTCTTTGAGTTGACCCGCTAAGAGCTGCGGTGGAGACGGCTGCTTTGATGCCTTTATGCTGCATCTGCTGCTTCTCTGACTCGCCTCCAGCTATACAATACACTTACACACAAGACTGTCAGAAGAAATGGTGGAGAGAAACAAGTCAAGCAGCGGGGAGGGTGCAATGTGTGTCAGGGAGGACGCGGAGCACACAAATACGCGTTTGTGTGTGCGTGTTGGGATGTTTTGTTGTTTTCTGGAAGTGAGAGATGTAAGAACGATGTGAGTCAGAGGCCACGCACGGCATATCCCCCCCCTCACACCCTGATGAATTCCCCCTGTCAATGCTACACATGTAGTTCACAGGTTACGATCAATAATTTGTACTCTCCACCCCTCTCAAAGAGATGTGGCCTAACCTCCACCAATCCACAGTAATGGCTGTTGCTAAGGAGTGTGGGTAATGGGATGCAGTCTATTTTTCAGGCATGTTTCAAAGTTTTTAATGGGTCCGCTCCTACATAAGAGCCCCTGTGTGGATTGTGGTAATGGGCGGCGGAATGAGCAGGCGTCCTCTCCATATACTCTGGAATCATGAGTGTTGTAGCTCGGAGGTCATTATCCTCTGGTCCCATGCTGACTTATCCTCTGTCGTGGAAAAAAAAACGACAGAGAGAGAGGTCCACAAAATGGATTTTATTGCCCGTACTTACAGAGCAAGTAAGCTAAAATTTGTGAAGAGCAAATAGACTGGTATTTATTTACACTGCAGTGACCTGGCTGAGTCTGTCCTGCCACGACTAGATGGGACGTGTCATCATGACCTTTAAAGGTCACACATGTACACATTTAGTCATTACATCATCATCAAATGTGGTTTATGTGTTGTAATTACTGCAAATAAGAGGCATGGTTACATGGGTTGGGAAAATTGGAAGGCTCCATCTCACCAAAAACAACATCACCTCTGCCCTTCTCCTCCCCTGATATCACTCTGCAAGCATTGTTCTAAAGGAGTTTTAGCCAGTTCAGCCTCAGCTGCACTTTGTGTTTAGGGCAAATTACAGGATGTTAGCATGCAAACATGCTAAACTAAGATACTGAACATGGTAAATAGTATAGCTGTCCAAATACCATTTTTTGGGCTTCGAAGCTTCAGTGAGAAATATTCAAAGGTATTTGAAGCTTCGGGAGAGCGTCGCTGCCGAACTACTGTACACACACGCACCTCTACCCATAACAAACAGCGATATCCGTCTGGGAATGACTAATAATTATTGATGTTGAATATGAATAATGAATAATGTTGTGGGATTATTCCTTATTTCATGGGCTATTTGAGGATTTATACATTATTATTACATACTTATATATAAAATCAGCACAAAACGAAGCATTCGAATACTGATTTTGAGGTTGATTACCATGGCAACAGTCGAATCTCGAAGCATTCGGGTCAGTGAAGCCAGTGCAGAAGTGCCTTAATCTTTCATTCTTTTTAATAGCCAGCAGGGGGCGACTCTTCTGGTTGCAAAAAGAAGACTGATTGTATAGAAGTCTATGAGAAAATGAGCCTACTTCTCACTTGATTTATTACCTCAGTAAACATTGTAAACATGAGTTTATGGTCTCAATCGCTAGTTTCAAGTCTTCTTCAATACAGCATGATGTTCATTTAGTAAATTATGGTCCCATTTAGACTCAAATAGACCATAAAGCAGGGGATGCTTTCGGGAGGGGCTATCTTGTGATTGACAGGTCGCTAGCACATTGTTGTCCAGTCTGGGTGTTGTCCATGTTTTTGTCTTACAACTTTAACCCTTTCACAGTGTGTTTTCACGTCATGAAAGTTAATTAATATTTTGGTCGCCTAAAAATTTCTTATTCAGTGTTCGGTTGTTCTTAGCTCCACCCTCTTGAGTCACTTCTGGTTGCAATAAAAACAAGTTGGCGACAACCAAAAACCAAGATGGCGACAGCCAAAAAACATGGTGACTACGTCCACTTCTTCTATACAGTCTATGTGCTAGACATAACCATCAGTGTTGGAAATTATTTTTTTTGTCCACCTGCTACTGTGGCGTGTAAATTTCAAAATCTACCAGCCTCTCATAGATTACCATTGTTTTTTTTGGCTGGTGAGTGAAGCAAATCTAGCAGCCACTTGCATATTTTACCAGCATTTTGCTGGTGGCTGGTGCTAATTTCCAACCCTGATTAGCATGTTAGCATTGTCATAGTGAGCATGTTAGCTTGGTGAGCATTGAGCTCAAAGCTCCGTACAGTCTTGCACAGCTGCCATAGCGGCTGTAGTTTGTTTTCCATCAGTTTCTCCCTCATTGCATGTGCCAGTGTAAAATTATGCTTTGATCAATCATTTTCCAGTTTTTTGCTCCAAAGCAGTGTGTGTTTGTGCGGTGTGCCTTCACTTTAAGAATACAAGACACGAGTGCCGCTGTCAGGACAATGAGCAAGAAGTCAATTCTTCATTATGTTTCCCTAAATGAGTATTTATTTTACACTTGAATTACAAGATATTTGCAGCAGCAGGAGCAGCATTGATTCAGCTTGCAGAAAGATGTGAATTAAGAAGGTCTGATTGTTGAGGATAGCAGCTGCGATGTAAGAACAGTATGTGAACAGAAATCTACGGTCAGTGCACCCAGTTAATCATTGTCTTTATCAATAAATTAGGTAATTGGAAGATAACAGACCATTATGCAGGAGATTTCTCAACCATGATGAAGTCAAAAGCCCAGTTGGAGTTTACAGTGCAGTAGGTCACACTGAGTACAGAGAAATCTCTCTCTCTGGGATTTTTTGCTTCTTCATTACTTATCCCACCCACTCAAGCTTCTAATTATGATATTGCATTTTTTATTTTCTGGTCCTTTGCTCCAGTAGATTTGTTCAACAGCTTGTGCTTAATCTCCTCGATATTTCTGTCTGGCTTCAAGAGACACACTTGCACACAAGGACATACGCACACATAGAGCGAGATGCACAGCAATCAGGTGGGGATTTACAGAGGTGGGTCATGTTCCAGTTGAGTATTATGTAGTGTAGAGATACTGAAGGTCAGTGTTATGTTGCTGTATAAGGGGAGATTAAACTCAGCCTTTATCACATACACCGTTTAAGTTTCTAATAGTCTTTTTCATGCATTTTACAAAATACTTTTTTAGCGATTTGTAAAGGGCAGATGACAATAACAAAGTAAAAGGATAACATTTAGAAGTCTTGATGCTTTACACTGACTTCGGAACGGTTGAAATTAGTTTCTGGGACGGAGGTGAAAAAAGTTAGTCTGGAGCCTTTTTGTCAATTATAGTTCTTAGAATAAAAATTAGAAATCAGCAAACATCGTAATCGGCAGGTCAGACTTTTATAAAATCGGAGATCGTAATCGACCAAGAAAATTGCAATCTGTTGCATCTCTAGTGAAGTGCGTCTGGTGACTGTCAAAGATTGACTTAATAAAGAGATGACTCTAATGATATTTCTTTAAAAAAGTAACTGTGCCCCTAAATGTAAGCGTAGAGCTCTGCATATGCAACAACAAACAATCTGCTCATAATTGTAACAAGTGTTCTGATGTTGAAAGAGCAGCTGATTCATTGTCTTTGTTAAAGCATTCGGTCCCGGGTAGACCTGTTGTCTTATCTTGTGTGGGTTCTGGAGTGAACACTGAAAGGATGCTATTTAGGTGAAATCCATGCTGTGATAAACGACGTTCAGCGCTCTTTCTCTGGCTGCCAGTAGGTTCCTTTACTTATTTTCTCCTCACTCCGTGATTTACATCTCTGTTTTCCCTCCTTTCAAACTCCCCCCTCTCTCTTATTTTCTGGTAATCATGGGGAAGTGTTGTTGTCCAGGGTGCACATGTAAAGATCTCGAGGCCCTGGCTAGCATCAGTCAACCCAGCAGCAGTCCAGCTCCGACCCCACTTCCAGAGATCCTGTTTTTGAACCTTTGCCTTACAATTCCCAACCCCCCCCCGCCTTGCCCTGTCCCAAGTCTCTCCTGTCTGTGAGCAATTAATCTGTGTTTATCTCCGCTTCCTGCTTTCATGTGATCCGTCCACCAACCCATGGCGGGACAGCTGGGTCTGTGGGCTGCTTCCCTCGTAGAAGAGGAGAGGAGAGGATGAATGCGTGCGAAGGCGTTTAGGCAGGGTGGAGGTGAACTGAAACATCATGGAGCTGGCATTGGCTCATGCATCTGAAAGTCATTGGAACATGGACTCATTCCCCCTCCTATTTCTCTTGCGTATTTCTCTCTGGAGCCTATTTCCTCCCCCTCCTCATCCAAACCCAAGTCCAAATCGCCCGCTGACTTGTGTTTGGAAATGAGTTCCAAATGAAGTCCTGGCTCTGGGCTCAGACAGACAGTATGTTGGTGTGTGTGTGTGTGTGTGTGTGTGTGTGTGTGTGTGTGTGTGTGTGTGTGTGTGTGTGTGTCAATCTGTATTTGCAGTGTGTTTTTTGCATGCTGGGATCCACCTGTAGTTCTCTCTCCAGGCTTTTACAAGGTCACGGTTACATGTAAACACACTGCATCATGGCGCTTGGCTCTTATAATTAGTTTATACAAGACTTCTTAGAAGCTCCTCACAATGTAAACCATTGAGCGAAATGTTTTACAGTATGACAATGCACCGGCAGTGTCCTCCTTTGACCTTGATGTTCCTTTGGTTGGCTGTAGGGAGCGTTTAATTAATGGTTATAAATCAAACAAGCAAAGATTCCTTCATCCACTCTGTGATCTCTGTCTGTATGTCACCTTTGTGTGAGGCTGCTGCTGCTGCTGCCTTTGTTGCAGAATAGCAGGCAGTTTTTAGCCATGCTAGTGGCATGGATCTATGGATGGCAATGCTGGTCTGTTGGTCGGTCGGTCCACCACTTGTTCAGCCTGAAATATCTTCATAACTATTGGATGGATTGCCATGGACGATCCTACTGACTTTGGTGATCTTCTATTGTGTGATTGTTACCTTGGTGCATAAGAGCGCGCGTTGAGTAGCCTATGTTCCCCGGGGTCATGTGTTTGTGCCAGCTGTGCCAGGCATTTCCATTTGCGTTTGCATACTTTCGTGGACCATGTTGCTGTCCTTAAATTCAAAGATTCTTGTTTTTTATAAAAACAACCTCAAGTCAGTAGCTGAAGTTCTTTCCGATCACTCTTTTCAAAGCCCCTGGTTGAGAAAAAATGATGTATGTGAACTAATATGCATTTTCGCTTTTGCTTACTAATGAAGTTTATGAGGCGATGCAATTGTGTTAACGATGATAATTCCTGTGAATGTTCTTACAGTCATTCAAATGATGAGAACTAAACTCATATGAAGACTACCTCTTAACATCTGATAATTCGAGCAACATTTACTGCTTAGTAAAACTGTACAAGGAAACTTGTATATTTACAAAACTGCTGTTTAAAGCGCAGAGTTTGGCATTTTGGCCGTCAACATCTTGGTTATTTGCAACCAACAGTGAAACGAGAGGGTGGAGCTAATTAAACCAAACGCTGAAAGTTCCAAGACGAAAACACGGACAACTCCCAGACCAGACAATTACAGTTGGTATTTACTACTATGCCACTAGTATGGACAGATAATCAATTATTTCCCTTGCTAAACCATGAATATAGTGGAGTTACAAAACAAACAAAAATAATAAACATATACTGTAGATTTCATCTTCTGCCAGTCGGCGCGCAACCCTCCAGGAAATCCAGGTTATTACTGCACCTCATGGACCTTAGTACAAGTAGCCTCAGTGCGTTACAGCAAAAGCCATTTGTGCCAAGGCAACCTGGTGCAATAATCCCCAGTATTAGCAGGAGGAGGAGGTGGCTGGAGGGGGGGGAGGCTAACGTGATTTCCTGGCTGTGGCCTAGATGGGACTCAGGCCTGTATTATCTGGCCATCAGAAAGACTCAGCCTCAACTCTAATATCTGTGTGTGTGGAGAGCAGGAAATGGCCTTTTGTGTTGCTGGCCAATACAGCCCGCGGACAGGAAGAGAGGAAACATGCACTGTGTCGTGCCATGTCGGGCCACTGCCTCTCGGTGCGTGCAGCAGTATTACAGAGAGAGGAGGAAGTCTAAGACTTGCAGACAAAATCAGTCTTGTAACTCATTCCCTCCCTCACGAACCATTCTTACTCTAAGTTGAGGCTAATTGGGGTCTGACAAACTAAGAAATATTGCTCTCCGTTCTCTCTCTTAGCCTTTCCTTTTGTCTCTTCTTGATTTTGTTGCATTTAAGAGTACAGAGCTGTTTTAGCCCCCGAGAGCTTCAGGATTAAAGCAACCTCTAAGAGCATTTAAGAAGTGGAGAGAACGTTTTTTGCAGGAGGGCTCGCCGTTTTCTCCTTCGTGCTCGCTCATTTTTTCATGCCAGCAGGTTTAATGGAAAATTGAAAATTGAAGCAGGGCTGATGCATCTTAGCTCCGGGGTGGTTGAACATCTGGGTCTTCTTCAGCTGGAAGAGAGGGGGGGGGGGGGGAGAGATGAGTCTGCTGTTGCTCGAACCCAGACAGACAAATTTTCTCTGTTTCACATGCCTACATGTGTCATGCACAAGGACACACTTGGATGAGCAATTACTGCCACCAATGTCAAGTACGCAGACACAGACATGTCCATACAAAACACACACAGTTGTGTCTTAACCCCCAGGAGAAGCGGTGCCTCCAGCAAGAAAGCGTCTGTGCAGGCAGGCAGCTCCAGGGCCTCTGTAGGCTTCTAAAAGTTGCCTCTCTGTTTGGCCCTGTGGGAAGGAGGGATTCTACACGGGAGAAATCAAAAGGAAACATATCATCAAACCACACGCACTTTACAGACATATCATTGTATTAGATAGTTGTCTGAAAACTGGAGCATGAAAAGCCAATTCTTCCTCCTTGGCCCCTCCTGCCTGCTGATAAAGCCATGCGGAAACAATGCTCCTTAACCTCGTGTTATTCCCCTCTGCTGCCCCTGAAGTTAATTGTTTTGATATGATCTCTTTGCACGCTATGTTTAATTGTTTAACTAGAGATCCGAAAGGATCTCAAGATAACCCTGTAATATCCAGCGAGTGTGCATTATAGTCCTTAACACATTATCACCAGAGCAATGACTTCATATTTTCAGCCACGTACAAGTCTATGTGTTGTGTCTAAATACACACTAGGCGGTGGAGTGATACCCTGAGCTTCTCCTCTCAGCTTTTTGGGATTTCGGCCCTCCGAGCTCTTGCAGCTCTGTTATCCGGGCACAGCGACGGCCGTGAGGGACACGACCAAGCGTAGGCATGTGTGTGGGAAGTGAGCAGGCAGGCCGGCTGTCACTTAGCATCACAGAACTACAGACTCCCCGTGGGTGACATGAGGGGAGTGGAAAGTGAGAAGACGAGAGGGAAGAGTGAGAAGGAGAAAACCGGAGCGGAGCAAACGATATACAGCAGCCCACACACCAAAACACACGACCCCGAGTCTAGGAAACCTGCTGTTTGTTTTTCTTTTCATTAGACCGACCGCTGACGATAAGCTCTCCTGACAAGACTTCACTGCTGGCCTCTGAAAAAGAGAATCCAAAGTGAAAGGATGCTGAGAGGTAAAGAGAAGGGTTAAAGACTCCTGGGTAGAAAAGACAAAAATAGTCAGTTCATAATGTTCATGTGGTGGGCTGCAGATCAGGCTACTCTCTCTGTCCTTTACTTTAAAACTGTCTCTGTGTCTATTCCAAAAAATCTGTTTGTTGAATCAGAATTTTGCCCACAAACATTTGGTGGCACTAATTCCTTTAATTAATGTATAATGTCAGGACAACATGTTAGCTTGTTAGTTAACATGGTTGTTTCATTACTTCTACTTTAACTTCGTTGTTTGGATAAAACTTCTGTTAATTTTAGGTGGAATGCTCTTCCTCTCCTACTTCCACTGTGCACTGCTCTTTTTTATCCCCACATGCCATTCCAAACCATTTGCACCTTTTAATATTTCCGCCACAGGTAGTCAGAGAGTTGTGCTAACGCATTATTTAATTCTGGCATCAGCAGCTCTGCAGTTACACTGACAAAACATCATACCAGTCCTCTCTACGTCAGCCTTCTGTGATAACAATGTTCTACAATGCTGCATTTGGCTCTAATTTAGGGGCGCACGTGACCTTTATGGTAGCTCAGTACTTTTTAAAGGAATAGTTTAAGAGATCCTCCAGTATGACATCATTAGTCTGTGCAAGGAAATCATACCAGAGAAACAATTTTCCATTTAAATAGACAAATCAATTAGCTTACGGAATCGTTTTAAAGGGGACCTATTATGCTTATTTTCAGGTGCATACTTGTATTTAATGTTATTTTTCTCATACCAGCTGTGCTGCAGCCCAGTCTGCTCAGCTGGCCCACTCTGTTGTGATTGGTCAACCCAACAAAACTCTTCGGACTCCACTCCAGCTCCGCTCTAACTAGCTTTGTATGAGGGCGTGTCAAACTAGCCGCTAGGCAGGTATTATGCAAATTTGTAACATGTACATGCACAAAAAAACTATATTACACACTAAAGGAAAGGGAAAAAGCACAAAAGCATTATAGGTCCTCTTTAACATTAGTCAACTAAGAATTTCTCACATAATGGACAACATTATCTTGCATAGATTTTTTACAACACCTGTCTCTTATGTACATACTGTATGTCTGGCCACCCAAAGGCTTCCCCACCCAAGGCTTCATTTTGTACAGATAGCAAACATTCTGTTGGTTCAGCCCCACTTTCATAAGCATGACTTGTGTAAGAGATGCAGTCAAACCAAAAGTTGTCTCTGTTGTCCCACAATGTTAAAGGGTTCTGACAGACGTTTTGTCCTGCGCTGGCACAAAGCGTTGGGCGCAAAGGTCTGGCCAAGGGAGGCTATGTTTCCATGGATGCTAACACAGCTATTGGCACTACTAAGTCCGATTGCTTTTGTTTATAACCCACTGTTGTCCTGTGATAGAGGGGTTGCCTCGGTGTAACTCGGGAGCTGCCAAATTTGGTTAAATCCTGTGGGATACAAGAGCCCGTTCTGGCTGGCAGACATCTCAAGCAATAGTCAAAGGTGACATGATTATATACACAGCGACGCTGTGTGTATGGGATCTGGGCCCTGTGCGCCGAGGGGAGTGGCAGAATGTAAACATTGGCTGGGTGGCCCAGTCTCTGCTCCGGCTGTGGCCTTTTTAGTTCTTAAGCCTTCACAGTGGGCGACTGGCTTTTTAAAGGTCAAGTTCATAGTGTCACTTTGCTGCCCCCTGCTGAAACTCTGCGTCCCTACTGCTGGCTTTGTTTACGTACTGATTTATTGATCAAACATATTTTGGTCAAACAAACTCCCTACATTCTCTGACATATGTGTTCATGCCAGAGTGGGTAGGCAGTGCAGACAGATGTGGTGGCAGTGCAGACAGATGTGGTGACATCTGTCGAAATGTAGCTTTCAAATGCAAAGGAAGTGGAATGTTGGCATTTTTAACTACAGTGAATGTCCACACAGTCAATAAATATAATATCACAACCCTCACAATGATATACACCCCTAGGAACACATCAGGAAATGTAAATGAGTTTACAATGTCATATTCAAATGCTGATGTCATGGCTTTAACATTAGCAAAAACACTTCTGTAATCCTGGAATATAATGTTTCCAAATCATGCTGCCCGTGAAATGTTATATAATCTCTAATACTTTGATCTCATCAGGCCAAATTGACACCATCTGAGCTTTCTTTGTCTTCAGTAAATTCTCACGTTTATTCTATGTGTTTGTAGGGTGGCTGTCATTCTTTCCTTTTGCTGTTCCAGGAATCTTAATTTGATGACAGGATAACATTACCTGCATGGATTGTTTATGGCAGGAAGCATATGTGAAGCATTAGCACTTGATTTGAAGCTTAATTCGTGGTTAATGTCAACATCTGCCTCAAGCAGATGAATGAAAGTACACAAGTTCAAAAGTTTCTAAGCTTACTTTTTTAAACATGCTTTCACCCAGTAAGTAGTATGCTACGCTAGTACAACGCTTTGTATGTATCTCTATGGGGGCAGCTGTGGCTCAGAGGTAGAGCGGGTCGTCCACCAATCGATCCACCCAGTGGTCGGTGGTTCGATCCCCGGCTTCTCCAGTGTACGTGTGGAAGTGTACTTGGGCAAGATACTTAACCCCAAATTGCTCCCGAAGGCTGTGCCATCGGTGTGTGAAGGAGTTTAGAGTTATGAGTTAGATTATTAGATTAGGCACCTTACATGGCAGCCTCTGCCATCAGCGTATGAATGTGTGTGTGAATGGGTGAATGCTGATGTAGTGTAAAGCGCTTTGACTGGTAGGAAGACTAGAAAGGAGCTATATAAATGAAAGTCCATTTACCATCTCTTTGTGTATTTTTTAATTATTTTTTTTGGGCCAAAGAACAGTTTTGGTTATTTCACAGGACAGATTACTGTATTTGTCTTTGTCTGTTGACATGATGTCACTGGTTTGAAGTAGGTGGAAAATATTTGCATACTTCTATTTACCAATCACAATTTGAAAGTAATCAAAATCTGATGACAGCTGTGGGGTTGTTTGCTTATGTTGCAGGGCCACAGTAAATCAAATCTGAACTAACCAAACCCACACAGTCCTGATGAAAAACAAGAAAAAACTGATTGAAGATATTTTCTTCCAAACATTTACATTGATTGTTGCCTATTTAGTATTCAATATTCAAGGTTATCAAGAAAAATTATAGAACTTTTGGAAAGTTTTCAGGGGCTTTAAAGCTGCTTGAATCAATATGTGTATAATAGATCAAATAACTTTGTGTAATGTGTAGTGACAAGCCCACAGAGAATTATCACCTGACTCTGCAGTTCCTCTCAGCTCTGCAGAGCTTGTTAGCGTCTTTGAGCTCATTGTTTAGGTTTCTCGGCTTTGGTTTTGGTTTTGGGTCTTTTTCTTTTTGGTTCACTCCCAACGCTCTCATCAGTGTCGTTTTCAGCTTCAGCAGTTTTCAGTAAAAAAGCTCTGATGAAGTCACTGTACACTACCTGCTCGGGACTAAACAGAAGACAGACAAAGTTAGCGACTAGCTGGTGAACATAGTGGAGCATTTAGCAGCTAAAAGATATTTTTCACAAGACTTGATGGAGACCCAAATACAGCTAAAAGGACAGAGAATATTGGACTTGCATTCATCAAGTGGATGCTAACATTGCTCCGTGTCTGCTTGATGTGTAAATAAGCCACTTTTTGCTAACATATTCGCGGTATCAACTTTACATGCTGATAATAAGGAAAAGTTGTGTTTACTGGATAGCTTGTTGCACTGCCCCCAAATGGCCAAAATGATCAATTAATGCAGGTTTATGTGCTGTTTTAGGAAAAATGTATAAAAGAATAAAATTGCTCTCAGAAAACACTAATAATGTCTGAGATAGCTGCAGGGATGACACATTTTTGTAGACCATCCTGGAAGTTATCATCACCCTGGTTCCCTCGACAAAAAGCCAATCGTATTTTTCCATTGGATTTAGAGTTATTGCAGAAAATTAGCTCTGTGGTTTATGATACTCTTTTTGTTCAGCAAGATAATCTTTGCAAATGAAAGCCACTTTAACGCCAAGTTTAAATGCAATCGCCAGAAGTAAAAAGCTAACGTAAGGCTATAAACGAACTACACCACGGTCGCATGACTTTAACGCCACCACCCGCTTCAAACTTGTAATTTGAGTTTGCGCGACAACCCCGACAACCTCGACAACCTCTGTAGACTCATTTAGCCAATTTTTTGGCAACCGCCTTTTTTAAGACACGTAATAGCTTCAAAAATTCACAAGGGTGACTGATGACGTTACTGATGATTTTATGTCGTAGAACAAATCTCTTAATGTAAGCTTGTGCTAGCCACAAATTGTGTTATTTCAAGCATCTAACCAAAAATACATTTAAAAAACCCAAATGCTAACTCATTTCCAAGTTTTATGACTCAATCCTGCACCACTCTATTGAATTGAAATATATATTTAGAATGAATTATTTCGAAAGGACACCAATAATTCACCAAATTGGTTAAAAATCGGCATCAGATCTCTAAAAGTTGAATTGCAGGCAAGTGAGGCAGTGGTTGGCATTTTATGAAATGGGCATACCATATAGCACACTAACATAATCCTTTTTGCAATACTTGTAAATATTTGAAGCTACCATGCAGAGTTGAGCTGTACCCGGTCTGGTCTCGACATAACTGCATTTGACAGAGCATTTTCGAGGCACATTTGTTCAGCCGTCAGAGTTTATTTGGCTCGTGGGAACGCCGTGCCTTCGGGGTCAGACCAACATCAGGGGCTTCTGTCTGCAGAAATAATAAAGCAGACAGTGTTACTTTACAGAGGGCAGGGAAACGCAAGATTGAAATAGATACAGAAGGGGGTTAAACGAGGTCAGACTGAAAGAGCTTAACGGTGCATAAAAGAGAGCAATAGGGAAGCACTGGGGGGAGACACTGAGTGAGCAAAGGGCTAGAAAAAGGGAACATTTAAAAAAAAGGGAGCAAGAGAGAGAGAGAAATGGAGCATGTAGGATAGATAGAAAGTTAGAAGAAGGAGAGAGGGAAAGGGCAGCGAGGGAGGCTGGTGCTTCAGTCTTTAGAGTTTGCTCACATTCTCCTCTGCTGGCATCTGCCACCACTGCTGAACACAGCTGAAGCCCATCTGAGGAGCTCTTCTGTCAGCCTTCCAAGCCCTCCACGCCACACACACACACACACTGCGCACACCACACTACACCACGGAGACGAGGGAGCGAAAGAAACCGTAGCAGGCTCAGAGGCTTGAAGTCAGAGGCAGAGCGAGAAAGAACAAGCACAAATACCAGCAGGGTAAAGTAGCAGAAACTGTTCACCGTCGCCGCACTGCACGTTCAGCATCGGTCTTCGGAGGAGACGTAGACTTTCCCTCGGCACACTGAATCAGTCAGGGACAGAGAACAGAAGGATGATCAAGTCCAGTTGGTTTTATGTCAAGTTCAAATACAACGAGAAGGTACGTACGTGTTGATTTTTTTTTTCTCCCCACCTGGCCTGATTCCTCTACTCAGAGCTTCCTGGCAAATATCTAAACATATGATATTGAATTGTCCATGAGCATGTTGAATTATTGGGCTGTGCATGGATACCCTTCCAGGCATTCTTTATCTTATCTCAGTGGCTGTTTTAAATTCATAGTTGAACTCTGTAGGCCTGTGGTAAGAAGTATTTCATAGAAAGGCATTACACTGCAAAAAGGCTGCGTTGAATGCCATTTGTTTGAAAGTATTGTGTGTTTTATTAAGTGCTGTGCTTAGAAATTCTTGCTTATTATGACTACTGCTTGCTAAAGTGGTAGCCTATCCTTGCTATTGTAGTTTAAGCCATTTAGCTGCACAACCATTTATACCGTTTTTTTTTAAACAGAGTTGCTGATTTTTCTGCATTCAGTACCCTAGGTGCTAAAGTGTGAGTGAGATTATATCGTCTCAAGAACATCTCTGAATTTAGTTTGTTTTTTTTACAAATAAATAGGACTTACCCTTTTTAGCTTACTGTATAATATCAAAGGTCTAGTGAGTACATTATTTAATAGGGCTGTCAATCGATTAAATTATTTAGTTAATTGCAAATTAATTGCTTGCCTTATGTAAATTTATGTATATATTTATTATTTGAAATCAATTAACACAAAACAATGAAATATGTTGTCCAGAAACCCTCACAGGTACTGCATTTAGCATAAAAAAATATGCTCAAATCATACCATGGCAAACTGCAGCCCAACAGGCAACAACAGCTGTCAGTGTGTCAGTGTGCTGACTTGACTTTGACTTGCCCTAAACTGCATGTGATTATCATAAAGTGGGCATGTCTGTAAAGGAGAGACTCGTGGGTACCCAAAGAACCCATTTTCATTCACATATCTTGAGGTCAGAGGTCAAGGGACCCCTTTGAATTTGGTCACGCCAGTTTTTCCTCACCAAAATTTAGTTTAAGTTTGGAGCGTTATTTAGCCTCCTTCCTGATTGTTGTAAAAAAATCTATGCAAGATCAGGCCATGTAAATGATGTAAGAAATTCTTAGTTGACTAATGTTAAAGAGGACCTATTATGCTTTTGTGATTCTTCCCTTTCCTTTAGTGTTTTATATAGTTTTGTTATGCATGCACATGTAAAACATTTGCATAATAAGCCCGCTACAACCTCCGAATTGCGTTAATGTGTTAAAGAAATGAGTGGCGTTAAAACAAATTTAACGCGTTAATATTGCGTTAACTTTGACAGCCCTAGTGATGAATCAAAATACATTTTGCTTTATACCTTAATAACATGTTAAATGTAAAGTCTTTCATTCAAATATAAACAAATGTAGTGTAAAAGAAGGAGCATTAAAAGTGAAATAGTTTGTTAAGAAAACCTGATGGGAGCATGACCCTGTCTTGTGATGTAGTATAGTTATAACGTTTTAATGCAGTTAGTGATGTCACCATCTGAACATAAGATCCTATACCTAGTGTAATGGGATTGAGTCTGATGGGACACAAGTCCTCCGAGTGTGGATGGCATTACACTGTGAAAGCCAAGCTTTGGGTCATTAGCTAGCACTTTCCCCATATGTTTGCAGCTATGCTAATGAAAACGGCTAGTGTTACAATTACCTTCAGTCAGTTATCCAGTCAGTTAGCCAGCAGAGCAGTCAGTCAGACGTCAGCCACCAGTGACCATCTAGTCAGTCGGCTCCTGTTTATGCCTCGTCTCTCTTTGTGGTGACCCCTTATGCTGATCGAGTTCTCCACTTAGCATCAGGTGTCTGCGCTGTAGCATCAATAAAGCTATCTCATTACATAAAGAAGCAGAGCTCTGTTTACTGCGGTTCATGCCTAACTTCTCACAGTTTAGTTTGAACATTTGGTGCTATAAAAATATAGAAGCAGCGTACATGTGTTGGACCGGCTTTGCCATCATCAGGCTTATTATCGTGGATAAGTGAGAGTGTGCCAAGTGGCCTCATGGGAGCATCTGTTGGCACCCGGAGTGCTCTGTTTCCATCTGGTCTGCCATTTTGTACTTTAGCAGTCTTGAGGTGGAGCAATGAGAAGATGGCCGCTCTTTTTTTAATCTATTTTCAACAAAGAAAAAGGCAGATTTGTCCTTAAACATGACACAAGTATGGAAAAAGGCTCCACACTCAACTTTGTTTGTTTAGAATGTATTATTGTTTTCTACAAAACATGCAAAGTGACATTATTAGAGATAACTGGAACCATTAATGTAGTGTTGGTCAGCAGAGGAGCCGGCCAAATAGAGCCACACAAAAGGTGTCGGATCAAAAAGAAATGTTGCTGTAAAACCTGGCGGAGACAAGTTAAAGCAACCATGACAACAGCACGGGTGTTCGCTGGCAGTGTCTGGCGTGAAAGTGGAAGAAGGTGCTATTCTCCTTTCCCTTCCACTCACTGCTAATGCCATTACATTTAAAGTGAGAACATTTCCACTTCACATTTCCTCCCCAAAAAACAGTAGGAGGATAATGGAGGGAATTGAAACGGAAAGAGCGGAGACAAGATGGCTGGTTGATTTTTATTTCAGTAATCTTGGTAAGTGAAAGAGCGCAGAAATAGAGATATAACGGTCGAGCTGGTTCGTTACAAGCCTCGTTGAATCACAAATACATCTCTAATTTGCACTGAATCGATTGCAGGAGCTCCAGACAGACTACCGAAATATGAAAAATTCAACAGCTTGATCAGCTGCTGCTGTATGTCTGGCTACACTGATCCTCACTCCTAGGTGGCCTGGATTTCCTATACTTTTCTATTTTCCTCCGCGTCTGTGTTCCCAGTTAGAGGAAAGTGTACACAAGAACAGGATGTGTGTGTCAGTGCTTATGGGGGTCTGGGGCCGAAGCCGAGTGTGTGTCGGAGGAGAAGAAGGGCATATGCAGCCGTCGGCTTTTCCTGCTCCCAGCTGTCTCGCCTCCGGAGCAGACAGCCTCCATGTGATTACGCATGATTGACAGGCACCCTTTCAGCAGCATGCGAATAGGAAGTGACCTTAAACAAGCGCTGCCGTTTTTTGACGGAGTGGCTGTCTTTCCTTTGCCTCCCCCACCACCTCCCTCACTCTCTAAAGAGAGAGGGTGAGAAGGGCACGAAGCATGGTGGCTTCTGGGTCAAGACCAGGGTCACCCAAGTCTGGGGAAAGGGTAATTGCCACCCCTGTGTGTGGGCTCAGGTCCTGAAGTGAGTGGGTATGAGAGGGAGGTAGAGGCAGGAGGTGGGTTACATTCCTCCGACTGGAAAGAGAACACAGCACTGAAGTCCTGCTCTGTGTCTGCTCGCAGCTCTTTGTCCTCTAAGCCAGTGCCAGGACCCCCCAGTGGGCCAACTCCGGGGCCACAGACCCACAGAGGGCGAACAGCAACCTGACTCACACTGGACTAATTCAATTTAACACACACTGAGTGCCCTGTGATCGGTGTGTTAACTCTGGCCTCTCCCATGGCCAGATGGCTGCTCTTGGAGAGATACATTTTAGGGTATTTGACTGGTGCCTTTATATGAGTGTAGAGTGAGGAAACACTATCATTGTACAGATAGAAGATGTGGGTTACACCCTTGTTTTTCCATTGTTGTTTCATAAGCTCACACAAGTAGTACCTGTAGAACTATGTAAAAAATAAATTAAATCAAATACCAGTAAGTCCTTCATTTAAAACCCTGCTTAATTAAAAGTACAAAAGTTTTATCAACATACTGTACTTAAAGTACTCGTTCTGCAAAACCAATGACTATGACTGCTATGTTATTTTTAGGGCTGTCAATCGATTAAAATATTTAATCGAAAAATTATTCAAACATTTTTTTATTTGTTCAAAATGCACCTTAAAAGGGAGATTTGTCAAGTATTTAATACTCTTATCAACATCGGATGCAAATGTGTATATATTTATTATTGGAAATGAATTAATAACACAAAACAATGACAAATATTGTACAGAAACCCTCACAGGTACTGCATTTAGCATAAAATATATGCTCGAATCATAACATGGCAAACTCAAACCCAACAGGCAACAACAGCTGACTTGCACAAACATTGTGAGAAGTTAAAGGTGCAATTGGTTTGGTGGAGCTGCTAACAACTCATAGACATCTGAAACGTGACAAGGGGCCCCAACCACACACTGCTTTCTTGAAAGAGGTCAAAGGCCAAAAAGGTTGTGAGCCATTGGTTTAACCTTTAGCACTGCATGTTATTTTATAAGCTTGGCATTTTTTTTACAACCCTGTCCCCTAGAAATTACATTTATATAATACCAAAATTGTTTTTCCAATTAGGTTGTGGTGACTAATGTAATGGCTGGCTGGCTTTGGTTCAGAGGCATGTTTTTTGAGTGAATGAAGTGCTTTATTCATATATAGCCAAAGTCTTAGGTCTTTGACTCCAGAGTCTGGCTTTTGCATCCAGACTCCTGTCTGTGGTTACGTTTAGGAAACAAAAATACTTTGATTAAGGTAAGGGGAAAGATTGTGGTTTTGGATAAATGTTAAGAAACAGGTTGTGTCTCAAGTCACTGCTGACTCTTTCTGTTTAAAACCAGACCACGATCTTTACCTAATATCGAATATCGGATCAGTACTCGGTACCGGCCGATATCATAATTCAGGTATCAGAATCAGTATTGGAAAAATAGTATCGGAACATCTCTACTAATTTACTCACAATTGTCTAAATGTCAGGTCCCAGATTGTTCAAACTGTGCTGTGTAAGATGTGTCTCCTCTCTCCATGTTCCCACATATTGTTGATTGACTCTGTATTTACTGAGCCTGTGTACCATGCAGGCTTGGTTTGTTGAATAGTAGGGGGTGACTGTAATGACTATAATGACTGTGAAAACCAGAGAGTGGGGGGTGTGGGTTATCATTACAGCAGTCTCTGATGATACCACAGTCTGTTATATGAGAGACACACGGTGTGGAAACCTCTCTTGGGTGGTATCACCTATTTCAAACATAAACTCAGGGAGAAGGTTGAGACCAATGCTGTACATTCCTGTGGACCGCTCTGCACAGGGAAAGGAAAATCTCGTCTGTTGGGAGACTGTTGTCGACTGGTTTGCTTCTAGGTTTTTAGCTTGCGTCTAATTGTGTTCGCTGCTTCAGAAGGTTCCTCTTGTGTAACTGTTGCACCGGCAAAAGCTGTTCTCCTTTCCGTCCTTTTCCTTTTGATCAGCATGGAAGTTTTATCCCTCTGCCCATCCATCCACGCTTGGAGGACTTTAATGAGAGTTTATTGGAGCCATTTTAGCCAAGCTAGTTTAATTTATTTATGCTTAAAAGCTGCAGCGGTAAGAGGCTTACGGAACTGTTAACCCCGGCAATGCTTGTCGCAAGCGGGCCCTGTCAGTTCTTTTTTTTTTTTTCCAGAAAGGCTTGCTTACTTTACAGACACATTGAAATTCTAGGAGAGCGCCCCACAGCTTGCCGAAGGGATTACTGGTAAATCCCTGCAAACTCCAGATGTTTTCCCAGGCAGCACGCAGTGAGGAAACATCGCCCATCCCCTGTAAACATCTGTCAGACAAAAGCCTCCGCCACAGAGGAGACAACAGAAGCTTAGAGGGAGTGAAGTAGCTTGACTAGTAAGATTTCCACTCTGTTAGATCTGTTTGTTCATGAAGAGCTAAGTGGTTTTGTGGGGCGTCTCGTGTGCCTGTTTATGCTGAGCTTCGAAGTGGACGGGGTGTACAGTATGTTTCATTCATTTCACTTATTCTTTTATTTCTGTCATGCCAAATATTTGGCCCATGGGATTACAAGGCACCGCCACTATATTACATACATCTTCCAGTCTTGCATACACAAAGCATGTGGAAAAACAAAAACAAAATCAGTATCCCAAATGAGCTGTTCACATAAAAAAAAATGAAATATCTACAGATTATCTCGGCAAAGATATCTTCTCTCTTCTCCCAGGCTTTCTCCAGATAACGGGCTAATTTATATGTTTCACGTGTGAACAGCCATCTCAGTCTTTGTGCATCGTTTGTATATATATATATATAGTTTTGTAATATACATCATCATTAAAGAAATGATGCTAAATTTAAATGATCGTAGCTGTCCTGTATAATAAGTATGGTGACAGACTCTGCTGCTTCACTCTGTAGTGCAAGTGACTTCTCAAGTCACAGGGGCCGATCTCCTTTTTCTCTGTGTGTGTGATGTAAGTGGCAGTTGCTGCTGGGTTCAGGCCCCAGGCTGGATCTCATATCCCCCTGCCATGTTTGTGTTAATTTGTTGGATGTAAACACAGTGAGTGGGCTGTAACAAGGCAGTGCCTGCCTCTGCGGCTCTGGTCTCAGGCCTGCTCAGTGGAAGACAGAAGAGGGAGAGAGGGAGCGGCTGACCAGTGTCTGGATCACTGAACAATTGCAGGCCAGAGAGAGAGCGGGAGAGAGAGCGAGCCCTCAGTGTAGCCACTAGGGACAGGCCTGACAGATGGATGGAGCGTATGACTGGATGCCTAGCCAACTGGAAAGACAACTTTCACCCACACAGGCTGTATGCTTTTTGCCTGTCGCCTTTTATCTCCATCTCTCGTACACAACCTAAAGGAAAGAAAACAGGATGTGCGTGTCCATAAACATACCATTATATTTTTACAGTATGTATATACACTGTAGGTGGTTGTCAAACTGGAGTATAACAAGGGGTTATTCAACTAGAAATGATGCCACTTACAGAAGGTGGATTTATAAAACCAGCTACTCTAATCACAGGTTTCGCTCTCCCACGTTTTATTTACTTTCACCTACAGTGTAGAGACAAACAGTTTGGTGTCAAATCAGCGATTCCATTTAAGGTTTTATTTAGGGCTGTCAATCGATTAAAATATTTAATGCGATTTATTGCGATTAAGCGCATGATTGTCCATAGTTAATCGCAAATTAATCACACATTGTTTTATCTGTTCAAAATGTACCTTAAAGTGAGATTTGTCAAGTATTTAATACTCTTATTAATGTGGGAGTGGGCAAATATGCTTGCTTTATGCAAATGTATGTATGTATGTATTTATTATTAGAAATCAATTAACAGCACAAAACAATGACAATGACATTTCTTTAGGTCAGAGGTCAAGGGACCCCTTTGAAAATGGCCATGCCAGCTTTTCCTCGCCAAAATTTAGCGCAAGTTTAGAGCGTTATTTAACCTCCTTCTCGACAAGCCAGTATGACATGGTTGGTACCAATGGATTCTAGCTTCATATGATGCCAGTATCTTCACTCTATCTTTAAAACAGAGCACGCTACAACCCAAAAATCATAATTTGCGTTAATACGTTAAAAAATGAGTGGCGTTAAAACGAATTTACGCATTATCGCGTTAACTTTGACAGCCCTAGTTTTATTCCTTGAGATTTTCATTATATCATGCCCATTTTAAATCTCTATATAGCTGGGATTTTTCCAGCATTAGCAATTGAATTATATTATTTAAAGTCAGGTGTTGCCAAATCAACCAGGACTAAAACCTCAAGGACAATAACTTTGAAGGGATAGTTCCACATTTAGAGTGGAAGATTGATACTACTCTCGATCTTCTTTTTCAGCATATAACCTCCTGTGAAATGGCAAACATATTGATTTCTCTACGGATTAAACAAATGAGGTATAACATGTTAATTAGCAAACTTTAAAGGTGCTGGTAAAGCATTTTTTGTGACCTTACGTTTGTACAGCATCAGACTAGCTGTTTCCCCCTGCTTCCAGTCTTTATGCCAAGCTAAGCTAAGCTAAGCTAAGCAGCGGTTGGCTATAGCCTTATGTTTACTGGTCAGATATCCTTATCTAACTCTGCAAGATAGCAAAAAGTTGTCATAGTATTCCTTTCAGGTTCCTATAATCATATTCTTGGGCTCCGAGCATAATTCGCTTGTATTGAGTTATACATGACATGAAAATATTTGAAAACATCTGCTATGCTCGATGTGTCCACACTCACGGCACTGAGTAAAGGTGTGCTTAGAGCTGCACAGTGAATGTGAGCCTCATTTTCTCCTCAGAGGAGCCCTCCCAGAGCTCATTAGCCCCAGTCAAATTCCCACTGGAATGCCGGATCCAGCCTGCCGTCTGCTGCCCGCTCCTGAGCAGCTCTGGTTTCAGCCTGCTGGTTGACCGGGCACAGGGATGGTTCCCATAGTTGAGCTGCCTGAGCCGGACGGGCAGACCCTGGTACCCTGGCTCAAAGAGCCCTCTGTTGTCCCGTGTGCACGCTCACATGCAGGGCAGGGTCGCTTCCAGGCCTGGCGCATAAACTTCTGCCGCCCTAGGCGAAAAACAATAATGCTGCCCCTCTATGTGCAGCAGGGACGGACTAGGACAGGGGCCTTTATTTTTGGCAGTAAATTTAACACTTTATAGTGGATGTCACCTCCTCATTTTGTATAAGCACGTCACCACTGCACTGAATCAAAACAAGTCTGGCCAGGCAAGCTGAGGTGAGCTGGAACACTAGTCACAGTTCTAAGCCAATCAGATTTGAACAAATATGAGGATCAGTCCAAATAAGGAGGGGCTACTCGTATCCCCCCTCAATACTGAAAGAATAGATTGGCCCGGTCTGACAGGCAGTGTTCCACTCTGTGCTTTCAGCCTGCAGGTACGGCTTTTGGTTACTTTTAATTATTATATTATTATTGTTATATTGCTCACGTTGAATAGTTGGCCCACATTTCGCTACCCTTGCCAAAGAGCTGCTCTGGGCAATTGCCTAGTTCACCTATATGGACGCACCGTCCCTGGTCGCTTCACATAGACACACATAGATACACAGAGAGGCAGCCTGGCAGTGTGAGCTATGGGAATGCCACACATTTGTGGAAGGATGGATCTCATGCTCACAGACTGCTGCAGAGCAAAGCCCAACAATTGCTTTTTGTCTGAACGTAAACTGTCTGGCAATACCATTCTACGCTAGTGTGGTCCAAAGACACAATCCTATGCTTTTCTGTTTTTTTTCTGCAGCCTCCCTCTGATTGAGGCTTGGCTTAAAATCTTTCTAACTTGGCCGGCTCTGCAGAACAGATCTGCACACGTGGACCCACTCCCGCATTCAAATGCATAACATCTAGATTATAATTTTCCATCTGGACACTGGGGAAAAGTCTGTTTATTATACACCAGTATGTTCTGCAAATGGCCACCACTTTCTCAGTGTGACCAACTTGCTTTCTCTACATTCAGCAAAATCCACTGTAGTCCGTTCCCCAAGTTGGCTTTTTCCCTAAAAGTTTTAGCCAGTGATGGAGGGAGGGGGGGAGAGCGGGCCAGAAGAGAGTACATATCAAAGAGAAGCAGCCATCTGTCAGCACAGGCAGCAAACAGCTGGTGGAAGAGATGCAAGATGTCTGAACAAAGACTGACAAGATGGAAGATGACAGGAAACAGATTTCCCTCCCTTTTACCCCTCCTGCAAGAGAAGAGGTTGACCATCAGAGTGCTGTGATGTCTCGCAGTCTCCAGATGCTGGCTCTCCTAACTCCTCTCCTCTCCTCTCCTCTCCTCTCCTCTCCTCTCCTCTCCTCTCCTCTCCTCTCCTCTCCTCTCCTCTCCTCTCCTCACTCCTCTCATCTCCTCTCCTCTAATCTTCTTGCTCTCATCTCCCCTCTCCTCTCCTCTCCTCACTCCTCTCCACATTTTTCTCCTCTCCTCTCGTCTCTCCTCTCCTCACTCCTCATCTCTTCCCTCTTCTCCTCTCCTCTCCACTCCTCTCCTCACTCCTCTCCTAATTTTTCTCCTCTCCTCTCGTCTCTCCTCTCCTCACTCCTCTCCTCTCCTCTCCTCACTCCTCATCTCCTCACTCCTCTCATCTCCTCTCCTCTCCTCACATCTCCTCTCCTCTAATCTTTTTGCTTTCCTCTCCTCTCCTCACTCCTCATCCCCTCTCCTCTAATCTTCTTCCTCTCCTCTCCTCTCCTCTCCTCTCCTCTCCTCTCCTCTCCTCTCCTCTCCTCTCCTCTCCTCTCCTCTCCTCTCCTCTCCTCTCCCAGCAGAGTGACGGTCACCTCACTATTGGACTTCCTACTGTTTGTTTTAGTTTTCCATGACTTGTTACTGGAGAGACTCTTCAGTCTGCTCCCTCGCTGCTTAATTTGTTCATTTGCATTTCTGTCGTGATCAACAAGAACAGAGCATCTCTCATCTCTCTCATGTAGGCACACACAGAACTAAACTAGCTCTACTGGAATTATCATGTAATAATTATTACATGATATGCTTTCATTACACTAATTAAAATAGCATTTACTCAGAGAAGAAGTTTTTTTTTTTTTTTTTGAATAGGATTTTTGTGGGACCTAAATATTACATTCTGTGAATTATTTAGCTTTAGTAATTGACCTGCTGCAGCTTAAGTAGATACACATCTTTGCGCTCATTTACTCAGATAAATGAAGCGGCGTGAGTTGCGTTAAGTACATTTTTAAGAAATGAGCACGGGCCTTGTGTTAATTAGTGTTGCAGCGTAAGCCGCCTCACATCAGGCCTTCTTTTCTCTCTACTTAGCACAGTCTATTCCCCTTTGTGTCTTTCCCCCCCCCCCCCGCACTGTTAATTTGAACAGAAAATGCAGTCTATTTCTAAATAGGGCAGTGGTGCACACTAGCCACAATCATTAAGCCCATTTTTCTGCCAGCTTAGAGCTGTTGAAATGTCTGTAATGGAGGGAAAGCGAGAGAGTTTTTCTCTATCCACAGTGTAGCGCGTGATGTGTGACATTGGCCAGTGTAATACTGTAATGGCCCTAATTGTCTAATCACTCTAATATGTGGCTGCTGCTCTTGGACATGACGAGGGCAAAGTGAGCTAATAAACAGTGATTACTGTCACTTGAAATCAGCACATAGAAGAGGGGGAGAGAATGTTAGCTGCAGGGGGAAATTTTGTTCTCCTTTTCCCTCCTCTCGCCTGTTTGGTGCTTGACAGACAGGGGAAGCATGGTGGCGGTGAAAGGTCAGCTTGTGGTTGCACACAAGTGATGGAATGACAGAGAGGGACAGAGAGAGGGTGCTGTTGTCTGCACATCTTGTCCCTTCGGTCGGTTAGATTGACAAGCTGTCAGCGCGGCCGGCTCGTACTCTGTGGAACAAAGAAAAGACAAGGCAGAGCTTTCAACATCCCCAACCATCTGCCTCTCCATCTCTCTGCCTCTGCCTGCTTCTCTTCAGTATACTCAGTTAGAAATCCAATTTGACATATAAGCTGAGGCTGTTGAAAACGGCGTTAGAGTAAGTGCAAATGCCAGTACTTTATACTCACTGCGACTTGAGGTGCATCCGTCCATGTCATGAGGGTGGAGGTCAGGAGTCACTAGTGAAGGAGATGAGGTGGGATGAAATCCAAACCAAAGATATTAGAGTTGTGGCTGTTATGTAAGTTTACAGGAGGGATCCGGCCCTGGAATCATTTTTATCTTCAGAAAAAACAGCAGTAGTTTGTTCATAAAGGAAAGAAGACTATTTTCTAGCAACAGAAATGAAGCAAAACGAGTGACCCTCCATCCACCATCTTCAAAAGGATTATTAAAGTAACTGCTACTTTTTGGTTTATTCTAGGGCTGTCAAAGTTAACTTGATAATAACACGTTAATGCAAATTCGTTTTAACGCCACTAATTTCTTTTAGGCATTAACACAATCAATATTTCGGAGGTTGTAGCGGGCTCAGTTTTCATACTAGCTTCATTGGTACCAGCCATGTCATACTAGCTTGTCCCGAAAGAGGCTAAATAACGCTCCAAACTTGTGTTAATTTTGGTGAGGAAAAACTGTAATGGCCATTTTCAAAGCGGTCCCTTGATCTCTGACCTCAAGATATGTGAATGAAAATGGGTTCTATGGGTACCCACGAGTCTCCCCTTTATAGACATGCCCACTTTATGATAATCACATGCAGTTTGGGGCAAGTCATAGTCAAGTCAGCACACTGACACGCTGACAGCTGTTGTTGCCTGTTGGGCTGCAGTTTGCCATGTTATAATTTCATCATATTTTTTATGCTAAATGCAGTACCTGTGAGGGTTTCTGGACAATATTTCTCATTGTTTTATGTTGTTAATTGATTTCCAATAATAAATATATACATACATTGCATAAAGCAAGCATATTTGCCCACTCCCATGTTGATAAGTGTATAAAATACTAAAAAACAAAGTTGTAACTAGAAACCTAAGGACGGAAGTTTTTGTTTCAGTTGTGAACGCGCAATATCGTATGTGAGAAGACGGCAGTTTTGATTTTCGATTATAGTTTGCAGTACAGTCAGCCTTACGGTGCCGAGTGAGGACTCTGCCAGCAACACTCACCAAAAAGTCTTTATTTGCACTGTTTGTGCCTTGTGAGATGAACTTGTTTGTGTCTGCGTGTTTGGAGTTGGATGTTTTATGCACCATCTCCAGGCTATGAAGTCCTCATTTCACAGCCTCCCAGAGACCAGTTAACCCCTCATTTCCTCCCTAGAGCATTCAATAAGGACCACAGCCGCCGTGTGTGTGTGGTTGTGTGTATGTGTGTGAATCCTTGCTGTATCTTCTGTCGCGCAGACTTTTTCTACAGTAGTCGGGCCTCTCTGATAGCCTCCATTCATTATTCAGCTCTACTCCAGATGCACCACACCCCCAAGCAGCACAGAAATAAAACAAGGTTAAGAATTGGCATGAAATGTGTCTCAGCGGATCAAGTGGTGGGGGGAGGTTGGTCGGTGGGTTAGGAGACGGGGGAGGTATGGGCCTTTATCTGCGCGCCATCTTTTATTAATTGCCCTTGTGCTTAGACTGCGAGTTTCTCCGTGATCATTAATGCATGCGCGGAATAACGTATTTACATGTTCTCATGCATTATGCATGACCAGGGAGGGGGCTACAGTGTTGTGGAGGACCCTCTGCCCACAGGTCCTGTGTTTTTTTTTCTGTGTGTGCTTGTCTGTGTGTAACTCTGTGTGGGAGCTGATTTGCATTCAGCCTTGCTGTGAAATCCGCTCGCTACCAGGCCCCTCTGCTGCTACAGGAAAGCGATGGAGCATCGGACAACAAACAGCATTCCCTGCATTCACACGGGCCGCTGAGGGTTTGGACCGTCTGACAGCGGCTGACAGGTCTCAGTGTCACCAAGAAGCTGTAACCAGATATGTTTGCTGAAGGAGCGGGGGGGTTGAAAGTGCAGGGACACATTTAGTTTCTCGCTTTATTAAACTTCTCGCTCATAATGCTGCCATAGTCGCATGCTCTATGCAGTTCACTCTTGTGAAGATGTAGAGTCACTGGAAAGTCAGAACCCTAGACAAAAAGAAAAAGGCTAAAAGACATCAGTGACAGGATGGGGACAGTCTGATGGTGGAAAGAGTTCTGAAAGTCTGGGTAAAGCCTCTCTGTCTGTCTTGCTAGTCCCTGACACACCAAGCCAACGAACAGTTTGGGGCCGTCGGTGAGGCTGGGCCTTAAAACGCAGGCATTTTCTTGTTTTCTTGCCGGCAAGGGTGCTGATTGATCAAGTCAAAGCACAGCTCCCCGTTGGCCTATTCACCTCCGTGATTGATGGATCACTGACTCAGTCAGACATGTAGTTCTTGTATTTCCACAAACTGCAGCTCATGAAGTCAACTCTCTGCACCGGAGCTGCCCTCTTATTTTTTTATTATGTTTATGTATTTCCTCGTTCCTCCACTCCTGCCTCGATTATCATAAGTCCAAACTCAGCAGAGAGCCCTGATATCGATCACTGGCTGGCCCCGGACGCTCCCGTTTAACTCGTTGGAAGTGAGCACTGCGTGTCTCATTATTTTTTGTGCTGATTGCCGTGTGTTGTAATTTGTGCGTTGTAATTGTATCAGATAACCGCTGGTGTGGCTGGTCATTGTACTGCCCGCTGCCTTGCATCAGAACCAACCCTGCTGGATAATTAGAATTGATTTAGTTACAATTTAATTAATCACACTGTTAAATCTGTGGTACTTACTGCAGACTCACACTATTAGCTTTCTGTGTGCAAAAGTGTGTGTGTGTGTGTGTGTGTGTGTGTGTGTGTGTGTGTGTGTGTGTGTGTGTGTGTGTGTGTGTGTGTGTGTCGTCAGGGATATTAGTGGGCAGAAAAAAGAAACCGTTCACAGAAATGAACAGAGCTGCATAAATCAAAGATATTTAATTCATTTTTTGATAAACTGGGCCTGAAATATAAGCAACGTAACTCAACCTCATCAGTAAATGTCAGCAGCAAACAATATAATTCAAAGTGTTTGATTGTCTCTGTCTGAGAGTAAGATATGTCAATGTTTTCTGATTTCCAAATGTTCTAGAAAGATAGTGTTTGCTTTAAGGAACACTGCTTTTGATCGTAATCCCGATAGCTGACTACGGTTATATTCTGGTTTTTGCCCTTACGCCGATCAAGACAATATTCCTACAAAGCTGTTTACATGGCTAATGAAAATGAATATTCCACTGATATTCCCGTTTATTATATTTCCCGTGCATAGTCAGACTGGTTGGACCGTGCGAACACAGCCTCCCTCTTTCATTCCTTCAACCATCTTCTTGAAAAGGTTGGTGTATCGATATTTGTGCTAGGGCTGGGCAATATGGAGAAAATCAAATTCCCCAGTATTTTTACCAAATACAAAAAAAAGCCCAACTTCCTGTGAAAACAAAAGTTTATTTTGAAAGGACACTATGCATGTAACGAGCGAATATTGACACGTCGTCCCTGGTCCGTCCAAAAGTAATGCAAGAGGGGTACTCCGTGCGTCGGACTCCGATGCCGAGGGACACTGACCAAGCGGCGGTATTTGACGAGTCGGGAGTGAGAATTTGTTGTTTTTTCATGATGAGATGATCAGGTCATGTTTCATTCACTGTAACTATGAAACACATACATAGAGTTTGTAAGGTTTACAGAGATAAGTGTAGTAGTAATAATAAGTGTAGGAGTAATGGGGAGCACTTTAAACGTCCCTTCTAGTTAACAGTGTTTGAAAATGCTGTAAACAAACATTACAATTTGTGCATTCTGTGTGTTTCAGAGCACTGTTAGTTTGACCTGTGTGACATGTTGTGTTGTGTTGCTACCAGTGCAGGAATTTAAACTTCCTCTTCTCCTCCCGTGCTTAATGAAGCCTCCTGACACGCAGTATATACCTCAGATGTAAATAAAACATGGTGTTTTTGTGTCTGTGCGAGTTGCCGCAGTTGTTGCTGTTTTGTGTAATTTGATTGTCCGGGTGCCTCCTTGAATAGCCGCTCAGGCGTGTAGGCTATACTGCAGCACCGACAACGACAGAACCGCCGCTGTTGTTGTTGTTCTCTTCAGGTTTATTCATCCTGAAGAGCGCTGGAGTGTGTTGTTGTGTGTGCGTATCTCTTCGCCTCCTTCACAGCGGCGGAGAAAACAAAGGCGTCCTCGCTCTCTTGCAGGCCCTGATTGCAGTCATTAGGATGCGCAGGCGCTCCCGGTGTGACGGGGCCTCTCCTCGAGGGGATTCAGCACGCAAAGCGCCGCCGCTCGCCTGTTTTTAATAACAATCATCTAAAATCGCTGCAATTAGCCCGCAGCTACAAGGAGATGGAGAGCAGAAAGATGTGGGGAGGGAGGAGGGGAGGGAGGGAGGGCTACAAGCTCAGATTCAGTGAACCTTTCCAATGTCGGCTCCTCTTTCACATGGAAAATTCAAGAGGGCCTTTGTGTTCATCAATTATTAGCCTTGAAAGTTAAAAAGATCCATTGTGTATTTTTAATCAGAGTTATATGGGGAATCTTTGAACTGACTCCCAGTCCCGCCCGGGGCTACAAGCAGTTACCTCTGCCAAGTCTGAAAGTCTCTTATAAGAAGAAGAGAGGTTGAAGCGAGAGCTGACTCTCTTAAAGAAATGTAGGTGTCGTCTTCAGGAAAGTAGAACAACAGGCAGGAAAACAAGACTACCATCATGGCATATGATATACTGAGTTTAACTCAATGCTTTCCTCTGGTCTGCAAACAGGATGTGGAGTATTTAACATTTAATTTGGAGTGTATGTGTTCAGTGATGTCCTTGATGCACTGCATATTTGCCGGAAGCTAAACTGACCGCACCATGTGGCCGAGGTTAATTTACTGTATCAGCCAAAGTCAGTGCGTCAGTGAAGAAATGCATCTTCAAAAGCCATTTAGTGTGTTCCTTAAATTATTTATTTTATTTAAAGTCAGCCAATGGGATGAGAACATTCTTTCTTTCTTTTTTGTTTTGTTTTTTCTTACGGAGTCCCTGTGATATTCTGCCCTTTTATCAGGATGAAAACGCTTTTTACTTGAGATTTTTATCTTTTTTATTTCATGTATTCATACGTTGCCCACGATGCAACTCGACTCGATTCGCTAGACTGTACAGATTTGGGTGTGTTATGCTATGAGCGGCTAATGTAGCCACTGACACCAATGATATTTCAAATATTTTCCTTCACACTTTTCTTGACAGCTCCTGTAATATTTTGCCCCCTTTCTATATTTTTCCTTGGAATGTCCTGCATTGAAAACAAGTCTGAAGCTCACCTGTATTCACTCACTGAGTCTGAATCAGAGCTTTAGTAACAAACACACATCTTTGTTGTGAGCATCTCTCTGGTTTTGGAAGATTTGAGGTTATAAATCTGCTGCTTTAAATATTTCCACTGTTGGAACACACACAGTGACAAACAAGCCTAACCCGTTGGCCGCAGGCTGTGGGTGACTTGAGTTAAATGGCTCCCTCCTACAGCGAAGTTAAAACTTGCAAACCAGAGGAGCCGGAGCAGTAACATCAAAGTGATGCTGAAGGGGAGAAAGGGCGACCCAAAAAGAAGATAATGATGTTTGTTTCAAGTATTCTGTTTAGTTTGACGCCTCCTTGATTGAATGTTGTAGAGTAGAGTAGGGTGTGTGTGTGTGATATGTTCACAGTGTAATACGATACACATGTTGTTTTTGAAAGCAACATTCTCTCATCACAGACTATATTATCTAATACTTGTACTATGAGTAATTTCCCAGTCATTTCTGCTGTCCTCCTCCTTCCACTCCTCCTCGTGATGTGTTGTCATGTAGCACCACCCACAGGTCATCAGGAGGGCGACAGGCTGCTGTGCTGCAGCTCTCCGTCAGGGAAGAAAAGACACAAGGGTCTGACTGAAGCCGCAGCAGCAGCAGCTCTGGTTGCCTGTTGAAAATCAGCCGAGAAAGCTCAAAATAAAGCAGAAAAAAATTCTCAGTCACGAACAGAGGGAGAAGTGCCCGCGTCATTGTTCCGTCTTGTGGGACGGGGAAAGAAAGTGCAGCGCTCACCAGAGAACCCGGCGCTCTCGCTCAGATTCAGTCTTTGTTCAGGCTGTGCTGAATTATTTACCCCCGTGTTTAAAAGACGGCTCAGGGGAATTTTGACATTAGCTCTTCGGAGCCGCGCTTGAGTCTCTCTGGCCTACAAAAGCTTGGCGTCCTTTCATGAAGTGTAGTGTATACAGACAATTGTAAATGAAGAGTTATCAGGGAAAAAAAAGTTTTGATAAAAAGCATTGTTGAAAGTGTGCTTTTAAATGTAGCGGGTGCTTGTTTTAGCCTTGTTCTTTGGCTCACATTGTGCTCTCCTGTGAGACAGCGGGGAAGTAAAAGCGTCTCTCACCCAAACCCCCAACGCTTCCTGTTACTTTTAAGATTGTACCCAGCTTCGCATGTTGTCTCTGCCTCGCTTCTCTTCTTTGTGTTTCGGATTGAAAATAAGCCTTGTATTGTTCTCATTTGCATTCACCGAGCTTCTCCATAATTTATATTACAAGTGCCTTTACACCGTTTGAAACTGTGATGCTGTCTGGGAGTGTACAGCTGTTGTTTGTAGACACAAGCTAAGGTGGCATTTTTGACTTGATTCTGTTGAAATTGTAGTTTCTCACTTAAAGGGGACCTAATATGCTTATTTTCAGGTGCATACTTGTATTTTGGGTTTCTACTAGAACATGTTTACGTGCTTTAAAGGTGCAACAGTGTGTAACATTTAGGGGGATCTATTAGCAGAAATGGAATATAAAATTCATAACTGTTTTCATAAGTGTATAATCACCTGAAACTCATGTTTTCGTTAGCTTAGAATGAGCTCTTCATATCTACATAGGGAGCGGGTCCTCTTCACGGGGTTCGCCATGTTGCTCCGCCATGTTTCTACAATCGCCAAGAATGGACAAACCGAACACTGGCTCTAGAGAGAGCCTTTCACGTTTTACGTTACCTGAAGGCCACCGTAGTTCCGACACACTTGTGAAAATGCGGTAACGTGAGTAACGTGAGTGCAAAACCGTGGTACCGCCAGCCGCCATCGTACTTCCGTTGCTCCTAAAGTAGTGTTATTATGGTAAGGATGGCCTCTGAGCGAGGCGAAGGGTGTTGCCATGTTTTTTGCAGTCTGCGGCTCACATTACCGTTGTCTTGGAAAGGGTGGAGTGAGCAGAGGGATACTCAGTTGGTTGCAATCTGCAACCACACCACTAGATGTTTCCCCCCCCCCCCCCCCCCCCTTCCGGAAAAACCCAGTCTGTTGTGATTGGTCAATCCTACCAAACTCTCTGGACTCCGCTCCAGCTCCACTCTAGCCGCTAGGCAGGTATTATGCAAATGTGTTACTTGGTGACATCACCACGTTACGGAAGAAAAGGTGGCACCTGAAGCAAGGCGTTTCAGGCAGTTCGGGAGCAGTGTCTCTGTGGGGGGAGACTAACTCCCTTTGGCGTGGACTTTGGGCTTTGTAACTTTGTAACTTTGCAGACCTTTTACATGCACCAACAACTATATAACACACTAAAGGAAAGGGAAAAAGCACAATAATAATAATAATAGGTCCTCTTTAAAGCTGTTTTGGGAACAAGACGTCTGCAGGTGCATTTTATTATGGTACAAAATGTCACAGCCTTGACTAAGTTTTATCATGTTGTGCACAGCAGAAACTCATCACCATCGTGATTGGGTGGGGAACCCACCGATGTTCCGACTCTTACAGATTACGCAAGGTTTTGTCTCGGGTCATGGCTGCATGTTTTGTCTTTGTCAGAGTGTGATAGAAGTTTATCTGAGAAAATGTGGATTATCTTAGGAGGTTTCATCAGTGTTATCGTGGAGGCAGGTAAGCCTGAAGTAAAGCAGCGCGGGTCATAAGTCAGCCGGAAAACACGAGTTCACCCAAACTAAATTCCACACTCTTATCAGTGAAACACTCACATCCCTTTCCAAACAGCAAGTGACTTTGCTCTGAAGTCATACCTAATCTTATCAGCCGCCGGCATGATGGACAAGGTCTTGTAATGCAGGTTTCCCCCCTTTTTGTTGCTCATTAGCCATAATTATGTGAGAGCTGCCTGTTTTGTGTTTTTTGGCAGGATAATTGATAGTGGCTGAGGAATATATGTGCTGCAGCCAGCGCTCGCAAATCTGCACTGATGAGTCTATGATCCCTGGTTCCTGGGTTGTTTATATGCAGTGTTCATGCCATCCACAGTAGTTCAAAGCCATTTGACACAAAAGCTGTCACAGTGGAAAGCCACAGAAATGCAAAGTATAACTCCCACATTACTTCCTTCAGTATTTCTTTGATTAGACCTCAGTGGATTCCTGCGCTGCTTATATAAAGTCTTCATCTCATACTGGCCTATTTGAAATGATTATACCAGTTTTGTTCCAGAAAATGCCTGAAGTTTCAAGTGATAAACCTCCGGCTGAGAACCCAATTTTCCCCAGCAAACTCAGAAAGCCACAGGCAGACTTCCACTCCTGCAGCGCCTGGCTTTTAAATTGTGTTTTTTTCATTTTTTTGTGTGTGTGCTTTTTACCAAAATTGCCACACTGAGGGTTACAGAAATAATTTTCAGTGTTTCCTCAGGAGGGGGGTAAAAAAAAGCTATACCCATTGTTTTTTTTCTCTTTTTTGCCACGGCGCGACCAGGGGTGAGCACAAAAGGGAGACAAACGGCTCAGTATCAGCCGTGATTTCCTGAATAGCCCAGTGGGAGCGCGGGAAGTCGGGGTGCATGCGGCAGATCGGCGTTGCCCTGAAACAGCAGCCACGCTGTGAGGGAGATGGCTTTTCTCTGCGACAGTCCGACTGCGAGCCACGGGTCTGCAAATGAAACGGGGGGGAGGAGGGATGCAGCCTTTACAGATTCAAGGCCCCTGTTGCCTTGCTGGGCATGTCTGCTGCTGTGGCGAGGCAGAGGGAGGAAAAAAAATGGATAAACAGACAAAGAGCTGCAGATAATTCTGTTGAAAATACAGTTGCGCTATTTCCTGCTGTTTGTGAATTCATCAGGCCCCACGCTGTGCCACTAGTGATTTCTAAATATATGCGGCTCATCTGATGTAGATGTGTAAACTCTGTGTAGGGTTGTGGATGGCTGTGCAGACAGATTGTTTGCTCTGGGTTCTCCGCGGTCCTGGTGGGTGGGATCTGCCAGCATCAGCTTGCATTGTTTTCCACATGAGCTTTATTGAGTTCCCCATTACAATGCTGGTCCTCTTGTCTCGGGCTCACCGCTGCTGCTGGATTGACCTTGCATTTTTGCGAGGGAGCGCTGTTGTGTATTCAGGTCCTGCAGGCCCGTTAGGCAGGCAGACAGTGAGGCAGACTGACTCCTTCTCTCAGGCCCTGCTCCTGCAAGACCCTGCTTAACAGGCATCAGGCTTACACGCTTAATGCTTGGGATGGGAGAGCGGGCTTAGCTCTCATCGCAGCTGACATTGTATGAGGCACCCCAGACGAGGCCGGACTGCTGCAGCCTTATTAGCCCTGTCTGGATTGGCTTTTCCTCAGTCTACCGCTAACGTTCAACGAGGAAAGCTTACTTTGGAATTTAATGGAATGGGTAGAAATGAGCTGTACGCGCACAGCCGTCTGCTGCTGCTGTTTTTTCCCAGAGCTCGCCCGCCTGCCTGCCTGGCTGTCTGAACAACAGAGGAAGGGGCACAGAGGAGGCACTTGCAGTAGGTGGAGCTCTTGCGTTGGATTTTGATGTCGGAGCTTGATTCACCTGCTCGTGAAGGACACGACAGCTGCCTGTGTGTGTGTGTGTCGGTGTGTGTGTGTATGCACACATCCCTTTCAAATGTCGTTTATGCAAAATGCAAAGATAGCATATAACAAGAGATTTACAAGCCCTCTGTATACACACACACACGTCATATAAACACATAAAACACATTTTCAGTGCAGAGCTAATTGACAGCTCTTGATGGGCTGCCAACTGTTCGTGTTTACATTAGACCTATTAGAAATTGTAATGGGACTCTTATGTTTTCAGCTGGTAATAGTTTGTGTACGTGAGTATACACACAAGCTTTATTTACTGCCTGCAACCACACGATACCTTTCCCTCACCGCGTCCTGACACCTCCGTGCACTGGAATAAAAATCCTCGCTGCTCTGCCTGTTTTCCCCCCCCCCCCTCCTCTCTCTCTCTCTTCCTCTTGCGCCATCTCCTCCCCGCAATCTACCGCAGGCCCTCCATCTCTCCGGCCTGTCAGCGTGCTTTTTCATTTGGCTTGTTGCTACAGGGGGCTTGACGCTGGCAGATTACAACTCGGCAGCCAGTCATTTTCGATTTATCAGAGCCCCCCCTCCCCATCCTCCCTCAGCCGGCCACACTCACTACCCTCGCCAGCATCAATCCAGACACATAGCAATTCCTCACCACCCCACCGCCCAACACACCTCCAGCCTCCCTCCTCCTGTTCCCTCCCACCTTCCATATCTTCCTCTTTCGATCAGCGCAGAAAATTTAGCTCGCAAGCCCCGAGACAAAAAAAAAAGAAAGAAATATTGTGGCAGTGGAAGCATTTAAGTTAGAGAGGCAGCTAGAGCTGTATTATTACTTAGGCCTCTGTCACTGGTGATGACCCGGGAGAGTGGGGAATATCGATCGCGTGTCACTCAAGGCATTCAGCAGATTGCATTGACAAAGCTTGTCGGGGCCTTTAATAGCAAGGTTAGCAGCCTTGGCTGGGACCCAGGAGAAAACTCTAACTGTGCCCTATTTCATGGTGGCTTTTAACCATTCCCTAGGTTCAGAGAGTGGATTGATAACAGTGAGGAAGTAATTTTACTCTCATAATTGCCTTCCTGCGGTTGACATTTGTGGCCCTCAGCGCCTGTAAAAGTGCTTTTCTAAGAACAGGAGAAAGAGGGGCCAGCATTGTCTGGCTGCTGCTTTTTTTTTGTGACAGAAAATAGCTTCGCGCGAACAAAGATGTGGTACACTTAACAAAACATGGTGGAGAAAAAAAATCAAAAGGGGTGTACAAGTGTGATTTATGAGTTGAAGGAAGTCCATTACTCGCTAGAGGAAGCCCAGACCAAAACACAAACAGAGTGAGGGCATGGCTTGCAAAGAGGGTCATGGAGTAATTCTTTAGCCCTGCCAAGATCCCTGATAGCTGCTGAAAACACCACTTGTCAGAGGAGGAAAGAACGGACAAGATTTCGATCTCACTGAAATTCTCAACATAAATAAGAGCACTAAACCACCTGAATAGTCTCTCTTTAAGCCAAGTGATGTGGAACTAGGCTGAAATGTAACAGGTCCCCTGTGTGTTGTAATATGCCTTACACGCATGTGGGGAAGCTATTTCTACAAGCAGCGTAGTCATCGCTGGATGCTGTCAGGTCTGGAGTGGCAGCTAGCTGTTCTCAGTGCTGTGTTAGACCTAAATCATAACGCTTGCTCTCAGGGCCGGCTTAAGGCATAGCCCATATAGGCGGTCGCCTAGGGTGCCACCTTCTGGGGGGACGCTGGTCGCCCTCTAAAAAAAAATGATTCAATTGAAAAAAAAAGTAAAAAAAGCCAGTGGGCAGCCTTCCTCATTTTCTGCATTGAGGTAACAAATGAACAAATAAAGAAAGAAAGACAGAAATACACTTTTCACCCCTGTAACTCTCGTTCTAGTGAAACTGACTAAACTCTTTTAAGCCAACAATATCAGGGACCAGTTGTTTATTTATATTAAAATAAATACAGTTATTTATGAAAATAAGAATCTTAATTTTTGTCTTACACCATTGTGATATCAGATGTGGGGGCATCCACTAGGCGGTTGCCTAGGGCACCAAAAGGGCTAGAGCCGGCCCTGCTCGCTCCCTTTATTTCCACAGTAAAGCTGTGACGTTGGCTAAAGAAATCGTCAGTGTTTATTTTCATCTTTTGGAGTTATGACAAGTTTAGAGAAAATAACATAACAATGCTCCATCTTTGTTAAAACCACCATTCATTGAACTACTACTACAAGTACGTACCCTAGTTACCTCTGCTGTACAGAGGCTTTTCAAGTAGCAAAAACTTTCCAAAGTTATTCCAACTTTTTAAGTGCCGTTGTTCAAATAGTTTTTCAGCTGAAAACTTATAGTTGACTCATAATAGTGGAAAGTCCTTGATAAATTTGAGGCCTGTAGTGTGTATTTTCTGATGCAGTCGCTTCTGTTCGCTCCACGCTCCTCTAACCTCTTCACATCACCCATCTGAGTTTAGGTTTGATCCCTTAGTTTAGTAAAGGTAGTGTATAATTAAAGGGTAACTTTTTTTTTTTTTCAATCTAAACCCTATTTTCCCATGTTTTTGTGTCTTAGTGACTAATGAGGACAACAATTTCTGAAATTAGTCCAGTGTTGAGGGAGAGCTTATTTTCTGCAATAATCCAAAACGCAGTGAAAAAATCCCATTGGCTTTTTGTCGAGGGAACCCAGGGCGATGTTAACTAACCTACAAAAATACGTCATCCATGGAGCACTCTATACTGCCAGATCCTACACACTGCTCCTTTAAGAAATCAAGCTTTATTGGACTAATTCCTCAATAACACAGTTGCAAAGGCTAATTCTGAATTATTTACAGAAATGTGCTCAACTCATAATAATGATATTTCCAACAGCACATGAAGGCAGCACTGAAACAATGCAGACAGTGCTTTCTGTGAGCTCCCCAGCCTGTCACCAGCCCATTATGGGCAGCTGCATTTTTATGACCAGTCAGATGAAAGGGAGTCAAGTACACCGTCCATGTGGTTCCACTAAAATGTTAATGGACAATATTCTACTCATCATCATGGCTTTATGCACCATCTTGCATCAAAAAAAGTACAGTATGTTGCTGTATTACACGTGAGCTACTTCCCCTCTCTGAAGTCCTGATTATTTCAATTACAATCATGTTGTTTGGCTGTAGTTTTGTTGCCCTTGGCTTTTTGCTGTGTCCCATTACCAGTCTGTTGCAGCAGCCAGAGCAGATGTTTTCTAGCATACTCGTCACGAAGCAGGCAAACTCAGGCTGCTATTAATGCGGTGGGAGCGTAGCACTGTCTTGTTTTATGACTTGATAACGACAGATGTGATTTTCAGGAAGGTGTCTAAATGAGGACGTTTACAGCAGGGATTAGTGATAACAGTGTTGGCTCAGGGCGGACACCCTGGGTCAGCCAAATAGGAAATGTATATCCTGCCATCAGATTTTACAGCCCCCTCTAATCCCCCGAATAGCAGTGCAGATGGAGCCAAATGCAGGTAAGGTGAGACACTATCATTGTTGTTGGTTTACACCAGCACACAAGCCACAGCACGGTGCATGGTAGGCAGGACCGCCTGATGAAACCTGCAGCGCAGAACTTTTGTCTCCCCCCTCTGGCAGTGAGAGTAATTACACAAACACTGTTGACGCATGCTCACGACGTACGCCTGCAGGTCCTCTCCTTTGATTGCTTTGTTTTCACCATAGCTTCCACCATACTCCTACAATGTAGCTGTTGCTATGGTCTCTCCCCCCATCCCGCCCCCTTTAGCTCTGGCTGGTTGACGTGAAACGCATCACTTCCAGTAAGGCAGTGCAGGAAAGTGTCAGAGCTTTCCCTGGCGGTGATGGGCTAAATCAGCGATATGTGAACTCGTTTGGCAAGGACTTGAATGTAACGGACGTTCATTTATATGTAAAAAAGTCACACACTCCAGCTTTAACTAAATGGCAGTATCCACCTGCTGACCTGAGATCAGCTTATGACCCCATGACCTTCACTTTTAAAGGAGCTCTGTATGAAATTCAGAGCAAATCTATAGCCCCTTTCACACAGCCTGTTCAAGGCGGGAATGTTGTGCTGTTATTCTGCCTCGCTGTTCTGTATGAAAGGTACGGAGACAGAACGGGGGGGACAGAGTTGTTCAGCCACTGAGCCGGCAGCAGAGGTAGTCACAGAGCCGAGCTGATGTCTGTGTGAAAGGGACAGCCGGCACGGCAGGACTGCAGGCGCACCCACACTAGACGTCAACGCTGTTGTGTTACACATGTCTCCTCTTTTGCTCCCACGATGCCGGCGTGCTATCTAAAATCACACACCGGGGCTGCTGTTTTTTCGTTCAGTGTGAAGTAAACCGGCGTATAGGCGGATCTTCTTTCAAACAGTATTGCGTAATCTCTGTGTGAAAGGGCCTTATGATTGAGGGATTGTCTCCATGCGGCTCTCAACATGGAGACGGTCGAGCCGACAGCTAGCAGCTAACAGTGCTAACAGCGTGAACAGTGCAAACAACAGCAACAGTGCTGACAGAGCTAATAGTGTTTACCTGAGGGGGAACCGGAGGGTGGGCGCTGCACTTCCGCGGCGATGCCATCAGTTGGGACGGCGTTATCACCTGTAACCACCGTATGAGCGTAGTGCGGAGCGGCGGTGATGAGCTAGCCAGTGGGGCGCGTAAACTGTGATTCACATGCACTAAATGACACGCGTGACCGGCCTGGCAAAGAGAAAGCACAGAGAAGCTCAGAATACAACACACACAGAGGGAGAGCGACTTCATCCTCTGCTCAGGTAGACATTACTCCTCTATATCTTTACATAGACAACAGTTGTTTGCTGCTATATTAATGATCTGAATGTCGTATAGTGAACCTTTAACGTTCGCTGGGTTATTAAACACTGTAATTGGATGAGTACTCACTGCAGATATGCAAACAGTTGATGTCAGAGGGCTTGTAGTTATGAGCATTGGTATTCACAGGTAAGGTGATGGATATGATTGAATGATGTAACGTCTTCTAAAATGAACGGAAAGGATTTTTATCTCATGTAACCTTTAAAAGGTTAACCTACGTACATTAGTCATTTGGCTCAGCCTGTGTCCGATTTGCTACAACTGGCACTAATGTGAGTGAAAAGCAATCTCAGTCGTTGTTGCGTGTTGTTCCAGAGTGGATGTAAATGAATTTAAATTACATGTTTATCGAGTGGCCTTTTCTCGTAAGGATTTGAGTGGAATGTCTTTTAATTAATCTCAATTAGCTTATATGTTTTCTAGCTTTATTCAGTGTATTACTTTTAAGCCAGTCGTTCTTCCACGCCTCTCGGTTTAGCATAATGACACAGCTTTGACCTATTTAGGTTGTTTCTCTTAAATAACCACAGCGGGGCTACAGTGCTTTGCATTTTCCCTTTTTCTGCAGCCACGTGTGTCATACCGAGCTCTCTGCGGATATTCCTGTAACATAAAAAAAGCCCTCTTTCCCCAAACTAGAAGCGTTTGTCTATCATATTACCACCACACATGAGCCACTCACAAGGCTTGACCCAGTGTTAAGTGTCTGCGCTAAATTTCATTGCCTCCATCTACTGGAAGGCCTGCCAATATACTGGCAGTGAATTCCTGGAGGAAAATAAATGGCAATAAAAAAGAGAAATGATAGCCCCTGCAAGCCGATAGGAGAGGGCTCTTTCTCTGCTGCCTTTTTTTCTCCATACCTCTCTTTATTGAGGCTGCCCAGCTCCGGGAGCTGTGATTTGGCACACTGACTGTGGCTTTAGTTGGATGGGTCCCTGAAAGCCAATATTGAAGTAACGACTCAGTAGCACAGATTGAAGAGCTGGGGAATCGTGTAATTAATTGCACGCAAATTTCTTTGATGAGTAGTTATGTGGTGATGAGCGCTCAACCGGGCAGCTAGAGGGGTCTTTTTGACCTCCCCCAAGCCCCGGCACCCTCCTCCCTCCGTTTCCCAGTGCATTCTGGGAAGAAATCTAGTAACAGTATTCTCTTGGTCTGCTTTTTGCCTGCTGTACATGGGGAATGTCAGAGCTCAGGAAATTGGAGGTGCGTAAAGTGGGCAGGAAGGTTATTTTACTGCCACGCGGGGCTACTATAACAAGATGTTCAGATATGATCTGAGAGAGTAGAGGTCTCCCGCTGCTCATTCCCCCCCGCCAACCACCACACACTTTTTCTCCACCTGCTCAGTTCATTATTAAATCTGGGAATTGTCCCCATAACTCAATCCACCAGACTACAGCATTATATGACCATTTGTGAGAGGGGAGAAGGGTGATTGCGACGCAGGGCAGAGGATGGATGTTAAAAGCATATTGATTTGTCTGTAATGTCGTCATAGATCAGAGATTTATGGCAATATATAAATGCAGCCACAAGCTCTAGTAGCCTCCAGCCTGCTGTGGAGGAAATGGAGTCCTTAGGATGACTGATGAGATCAAGACAGTGCTCTCAGCCACGTTTACCCCCCCCCCTGTCCCCTCTTCCCACCCTCGAGCCTCCATTTCCCACTCCACCTCCACCTCCTCCTCCTCCTCCTCTCAGGATGCTCTCACCCTGCGGCTGCTGTGACTAGTCCTCAGTGGTTCTGTATCTTTGCTTTGGCTTCACATTCCAGCACAGAGGCTAGGAAAGCCTCCTCCGTGGCCTGAGATTGGTCGGAGTGGGTGCATCAGGCCTCACTGATCTCTCCCCTGCTAGAAAAATGATGTCTGACAAGGTCGCCAGAGATCACTGCCGCTCAGTGATGCCAGAGGATTGAAAGGAAATGGAGCTTCTCCATGGTTACATACCTAGGTACTAATAAAAACTGGTGCACTGGCTGACTGCAAGTGACATCTTATCCACAGGCAAACAGTAGGATAAACATGCCAAATATTTTTAATATGTCATTTTAGTCCCAGTGATGAAAGAACATACGACATCCATGCTCCAAACTACAGAGTTAAAAAGAGGTGTTAAGGGTTATTCTCACACTGTGTGACTTCTTTGCCACACACGGAGCTAACAGTAAACAAATCTAGGGCGATTGAGGCCAAGCGCTGATGCTCAGTGACAGGCCGTGAGCGAGGGTGGCAGAGGGGGTTATGGGTGACGAGAGGGCCAGGCGGGGCTCCTGTCTGTGGCAGTTAAAGCAGCTGGGAGTCAGAGCCGAGCACAGGGTCAGAGCCAGGCCACGCTGGTGGGCTCGCCCACACAGCCACTGTCAGAAAGATGACGTAGGGACCGTTGTCGCCCCCTCACAGGTCCCGAAGAACCCTCAGCTCCTTTTTTTTTTTTACACAAGAGTCTCGTCAGATAAAGCCGAGTTAAACAGACCCAGCAGTTTCCAACTGCTGCTGTCGACCAGCCCAAGGTGGTTTTACTAGAGGGGCTCACCGTGAGGCTGATGTGATGTAGAGGCTGATATGGACATAATTAGCGATGCTTAATGTGGTTTAGTGTTTGGCAATGGCGTCCCCTAAGGCGCCCGTATAAAGTCGACAGAAATTCTTCAAGTTGTTCATTTTAACTGCCGAGTCGTGAAGCTCCCCGGCACTTTAATAGCCGTGGTATATAGACCTCTGAAGGTAGCATAAAGCAGATATTCAAAGTGTAGTCAGTGGAAACCAAGGGGATTTGACAGTGCCGCAGGAAATAGACAATTTATTATCAGCAACACAGCCTAGGTAGTGGATTATCTATAAAACTTTCATTGTCCTCCCTCAGTGGCAAGCAGCCATAAAACTTCCCAAATGAGGGACTTGTTAATTTACTTGTTAAAGCAAATTAAAAATTTATAAGCGCTTTTAGGTAAATGAGATCCTCTTTCATTGCTGCCCTAGTGGGATCGTCTCTGCCAGATCCTGAGAGGACAGGTTAGCTGTTCTGAAAGCCGCAGAAGAACAATAAAAGCCGTTAAATTGTTCCAGGTTTTATTACCGCCGAGCTCCGCAGCTGCTGTTGTGCGTAACTAAGGGAAACCAGGAGCTGATGGCTATCCCACTGAGGCCAGTACAGAAAACTGAGCCCAGTGCTCCCTCCGTCTTATTTTTTCTTTTTGTGGGATGAGGGATGGGGGGTTGGGGGGTTTGGGTTGCTGGTGCAGGCCGGTTGTGTATGGCTCTGTTTAAAAAGGCCTTTGTGGTTAGAAATGTTAGCAGGCCTACTTTTGTGCTTGATTGCATCGAGTCTGTAGTGCAGCCCTTGAGAATAGGTCAATACACTTGTAAAATTCCACTATGGCAACGGCGAGCACTTTTCAGTTAGTGAGAAAATAATTGACTCCACATGTTCCAGACAATGTTGTAATAGCTGTTCTAGCGTACTTTTCAGGGGAACGGTGTTAAATGAGATATTTCGTAATTTTTCTGCACTCTGATCTGTGAACATACTGTAGTGTGTGTTCCATTGTGTACCACTGTGTACTCTGAATCAGGTTTTAGTGCCAACACAACAAACTATTACCCCTCTGCTGCCACTAACAACAATACTGAAATGAAAACATTCCATATTGATTCAGCCTTTTTTAATGACATTTTTTGTATTATAAAGACAGGCATCTTGTGCTTTGGTAGAAATAATTACTTGTGAGGCGTACATGACATTCAACAGCACCTTTGGTATTTCATTTGGCAGCTCCAATAATGCTGCTGTGAGGTTATCTGTAAATACACTTGTTTATTTCAGTCAGACCTTCAATAGACATGTTGAAAAGCAAGGTCCTACTGCTATTCCTCTTGTGTGTTAGGACTAATTGAAATAATAATAATAATAATAATACAGTAGGTTCTAATGAGACAAACCTAGCTTTGGTGAAGGCGAGTCAAGAAATGTCAATCTTATTACATGTTATTGGAAATCCATAGTAGACCTTCGAAGAGGAAATCAGCTCCTTTGCTTCTATATTATCTATTTAAACAGGGTGAGCTGTCTTTTTATTAGCTGTTAGCATATTTTTCTCCAGATAATATGGTTGCTTTGATTAACTATGTCAGACTGTTGAGACAACATTGGTCTGTTTAGTGTCCGCACCCTTAATAATGGCTGTCCTCAACTAAAACACATTTTAGTCAACTAGAAGTGTTTTTTTTTGTTTGTTTTTTTACTAATTGATGAAATGATTAGAAAAATCTGTGAAATGGTTCGTCTTGTGTTGTCTTGAGCTATGTCTCAGAATCTAGAGCTTATTAGACCCAAGCATATCTCTGAATTCAGAATTTCATATTTCCTAAAAGATTTACAAATTTTACAGGACTGACATTTGCATTACATATGCATTTAGCATAAAAAATATGCTCAAATGTCAGTGTGTCAGTGTGCTGACTTGACTATGACCTGTCCAAAACTGCATGGGATTTTCATAAAGTGGGCATGTCTGTAAAGGGGAGACTCGTGGGTACCCATAGAACCTCATTTTCATTCACATATCTTGAGGTCCTAGGTTTGGAGTGTTATTTAGCCTCCTACTCGACAAGCTAGTATGACATGGTTGGTACCAATGGACTCTTTAGGTTTTCTAGTTTCATATGATACCAGTATCTTTCTAGCTTTAAAACTGACCGCTACACCCGTTACAACCTAAAAATCGCTATTTGCGTTAAAGAAATTAGTGGTGTTAAAACAAATTTGCAATAATGCGTTATTATCGCATTAACTTTGACAGCCCTAGTATATTTATATTATATTGTGCCATTTTGATACTCCGTTATAGTATCAGTTGAAACTCAGACATGACTGACACATTATAACGGTTTGGGGATGTTCAGTTGTCACCACTGGACTATCCAAATAAAGTATGGCGGTAACAGTTTGAATAGTTGCTAGTAACTTAAGTACAAGCGTTTATGTTTTTTTTGTTTTTTTTAAAGAATGATTTATAAGAAATGTTAAATGATTTCTCATACTTGCGGGCTGAACTGTTTCATGCTGAGGTTTGGGCTGCTCTCTTCCAAAGCCTCACGCTGACTGCTGATTGAAAACAGTTGTTGATTCTCTACTTCAGTAAATTCAGACTGGTAAGAGAGACAAGGAAAAAAAAACTTTATCCCCTAACACAGAACAGATTGCAGGAAAACAAGACCTCGCTGTGTGGAAATTAATGGCAGATGCACTTACTAGTAGTTTAAATGTTTCATTAGATGCTAATGTCTCGCTGTGTCTTTAATTGTTGTGAAATTAGCCTCTAGAATATTAAAACCATCTGTCTGTTATCTTCCTGCAGGGCCAGCTCTTACCCAGGCTGCGCAGATACAGTAGGGTCATTAAATAAATGCATCCGTATGTCTCAACCTGCGTCTTAATTAATGTCTTTATACTATTGCGTCAGTACGCACCAGTCTGGGGCATCTGCTAACACATCTCTCCGCTTTCATTACAGGTTTAAAACTGAAGCTAAAGGCTGGTCAACACTAAAAGATTTTTCAAATCTTAACATTTTGAAAACGTGAGAGACCCCAAACATAACGACATGTTATGTTAAATTAAACAGTTTTGTTCTTATAGTGTGTGGAAAGCAACGATTTGGCCAAAACAGCACACTGCACACTAACAGATTCCATTCATGAACAACAAGAGTCCTGACAAAAACACAGAAATCTCGCAAAAAGTATCTCGCGATCAAACGTGACTTTAGTTTTTGCACTACTTTGTACTGAAAATTCACAAAGAAAAAAGAAAGATAATGGATGAAGTCACGGAGACACGTTAAATAAACACTTGTGTTGTTGCCAAAAATCAACAAGTTGGTCCTCCATGTATGAGCTCCATCTTACTACTACTTTATGCTTTGTGTTTTGCATTAGCTCATGCATTAGCTGCGGCAGCCATGACGGCGGTGGTTGTCCTTCCGCTTCAGTCAGCTTGGTTCCCAATTGGCTGTCGTTCTTTCCAGCGTGACTGCGTCATCTGTTGTCCTCGGGGTTCCCCACGCGCAACAGGATATTCGATCGTAAATATTAAACATGTTCAATATTTACAATTTGAAATCGGTGCGGCCAGGATGGACTTCCGAGCCGATCGGTGGATGTAAAAAACACTATTAACATACCTCACACCACAGGAAAATCTGGAAAGATAATCTTTAGAACCATCAAAAAATCAGGGCTTTGCTGACGATTGTCAGGAGGGGGAATCGGGCCCAAATCGGCTTGATTCTCGTGTAGTGTGTACCCAGCATAAGTTTAAAAGGCTATAAAAAATTACTTGGTTGCAGTAACAAGTTGGAGTGATCAGATCAGCGTTGTTATAGCAGAGGTCACAGAGACTTCCCCCCCGCACCCACACACATGGACTTCTCATTTAGATTCATCATCCGACAGCAGGTCATTAAATTTCAACTTCACTTTTTGATGGCACTGACCACCAGCATTCCCTCCATTTGCTTTAGACATCCATTAATCACGCCGTAAAAAGAAATGAATCCATCATGTGAACCTCAGGAAGGGGAGAGCGGATGAGGAAAGGAAAAAAAAGAAAAACACACGCAATTCTCTGAAGTAATTTAAAGGAGCTCAAGGGGAAATTAAAGGGAACAAGCTGAGGGATACGTTTTCAAATAGCTGTGTAATCAGGTCCCGAGCTATGTAATAGCCCTGAAAGATGAGCCGCTCTTTATTGGAATGTCTTTATTAGACATGTTCTTCAGACGTTACACAGATTTAAATTTGTACAAGATTTCTGATTTCATGGAGTACTTCCCCACCGATAAGCCGGGATACAGACGATGTGATTATGTGGTTTCACTACCGCAGAGTCGGTTTGATACCACACTGATTAATAAAAGACAAATCTCTACATCTCTCCCACACTTGCCTGATTATATTCTTTATAAGCTTAACATATATAAGTTTGTTGTATACACATACACCTGTTCAGCAAGCATAAACATGATTTTAACATTTAGAAAAACAATATTTCAATCTGCTCTGTCCGCTATCTCTTATCCACCGCTGCTATGTTTACACAAGCATGCGCTAGCTCGGCTAATAGTGAATGGTTACGAACAAGCAAAAACAAAAGCAGTCTGTATGTAGTCTAACTGTTAAGCTTAGTTTGCCACGTATCTAAAAATTCTTGTAAACTAAGGCTGAGATAAAGCAGCTCCTCTCTCTACCAGCGTTACCAGCAGGCAGTGAATCATATCAGCAGAGGGAGGAGGACAGAGGACAGTAAGAAGGACTGATACTGACTGATGTCTGTGTTCTTCATTCTTTCTTAACTTCACTCAAGAATATTTATTGATTTATAAGTTTCCCGTAAGATACTATTGCGTTTATTTAGTGATTTTCATTACTGTTGCTGCTCAAGAAACATTAAGTTAGATTTATAATATGAATAAATTCTAATCCTGTTCTGAATTTATTAATTTTTTTAATAATATATTAAAAAGCAATTATTTGGTAATGCAAAAGAACCGATAAGAGTATCGAAAAGAGTAGTAGTATCAATAAAATCCTAACGATACCCATCCCTAGCTGCGAATATGTGATGCAGGAATCCGCAGCAGTAAGGTCTGCGTCTTTTTGTTTTGTGTGTGCACATTCATAAATGCATGAGTATGCTGGCGCGTGCTGCCCGGTGTTGTCGGCAGGGACACAGGCTGGTTAATAAATATTATAGGTCAACATGTTTTGATGAAGGAGCCACAGACCGGGGCGTAAACAGCGTCCCTCGCCCTTTCTTCAAGGTTCAGTTCACGGGCCAGGCTGGATGAGATATTATTCCCTCTTTTTCTCTCTAAAAATGTGTAAACTCCCCTCAGACAAACTGGCATTTACAAGAAAAAGAGAGAAAATGTGCCCCTGGTTTTTGTGGGAATAGAACGTGTTGGAGGTAATTAGTGCTATCACAGCGCGGGGCATTGGTGTGCAAGTGTCTGTGCATGTGCCACATTTTGGTTCTTGTGTGCTCTTGTCTTGGACCACGTAGACACACACTGACGCACACGCACGTATTCAGACACGTGCACACACACACTGACTCGAGCAGGCCCATCAGGCATTCCCAGAGCTCAAACTCTCTTATCACGTTCAGCACTCTGGCGAATCCAACCGCCTTCCGCCCATCATGCAATTCTCCCAAGGAATAGGATTCCTTTCACACCGCTAATGGCTACAGAAAAGGGAACATTTTCATTTTAATTACCTGCTCAACTCAAGGGTTCTTTTGGTATTCCCACACCTTGTGCCCTTTCATCGCACTAAATGATGGCCGATACCTGAAAAGAGAATATTGAAGGAGAGGTAAAAAAACATATACTGTAGCTGTTCCCCTCCGCAGCAGGAGAGGGAGGTGCCATCATCTTCTAGTCCAAATCCTTTGTGTGTGCAGCGCCACGCTCTGCTTTTCCTATTAGTTGGCAGAGCAGCCGTTTACTGCACTGTCCCATAAAGCAATTTTTTTTATGTGCTTTGAAATGAAACCTGCAGCGTTTGTCTGGTCTGGAAGGAGCAGCATGGGAGCTTCAGAGGACATCAATCGCAGGCTTGGACAGGGAGTACAGACCCCACCTCCTTCCACTCAGCTCCGCACTCCCAAGAGCCTTTTATTGTTCTACAGATTTTGAAGGGCCTCAGATGCTCGCCGATTGGCACGTCCTCCTCTTTATTCTCGTCATTTTGCCGCGTCTCGAACAGAGTGTCTAGAGGATGACACTAGCTGAGCTCCTGCTGCCTCGGCATGTGGTGTCTGCTTGGAAAGGATAGTGGCTCCATTTGAAGGTTCTGGAGGGGTCTTTGTCCCCGTTCTCTATTCCGTGGGCTGAGAGGAGTTTCATACTGCGAGATCAGATGGCGTCTATCATTGGCAGGCGCAGTGATGGCCGCTGAATGGGCTCAGAAACATGACAGATTTACAGAGACAGCGCCGCAGCTCCTGCCAGTTCTCACATATTCATGAGCCGATTTCTGTGGGAGGCCTTCCCTCGCCAGCCTTATCCATGTAAAGCTCTAAACTGCAGTGTTAACAGTTTTGCTTCATGTCGTTAACCCTTGGTCTCCTTGTGTGTTGTGTTTGGCAGCTGAAGCCAGGGCAGAACAACTGTAAGGACAGCGACAGCGAGAGCGTGAGCGGAGGGTCCAAGCCTTCCATCAGGAGCAGCTCCAGAGACAGACTGACCGATGTGAGTACATTAACGCACCAGTTCACTACTTCAGTTGTAGTTTGAGCTTCTGTCACAGGGCCTATTTCAACCTCCGTTCATAGTCAGTCATCTTCTAATAATCAGTAATTTCAAAATGAAAAATCTGTCATTACCAGTTTATAATTTTTATTTACTGTACTTACTGTAGCACATGGGTTCACATTTCAAATATAGATTAAAAAAAAAGAAAAGAAAAGATTGGACACAATAATTGGAAACCAAAGTTTGAGCAAATATTTTACTGAGTAAGTCCCAATTGTTTGGCAAAACTAGTATATAGGGCTGGGTATCGTTTTAAAAGTTACCAGTACCAATACCAGTACCCTTAAAGTGATACTGATACCAATAGAGTACTCCATTTAAAACCTATTTTCGATACCCATCATATGAATGGAAGCATTTAGTTGTGTAAAATGCCACCACCACCGCATTTATTTTTATCAGACGCCACAGGCGTGTAGTATAGCCATACTTTCAGAAGTTTTGGTGGCATCACGGCACGCCAAACCGCCAACTCTGTCAAATACACAGTGCTCGACTTACCACACTACAGACTGTATGGGTTGTAGTTGCAGGGCCAATCACACGTTCACACGCATTAAATCGAAGAACGTTTGTGGTGATTGGCTGCGAGCAAAACCATACCAATAGTACTACTTGGTTATTTAACTTTTGTCCAAATACGTATACGTGATATATAAAGTTTAGAGAGGAAGTATTAGTAGTGGTAAAAGTTCTACAGTTGGTACAGAAAATAATATTCTGCTTGACTTATTCATTAGTTGCATTGCTTGCGGCACGACCTTTGCCTTAACAAGAAACAGTGTGGACAGTGAGATACTTGTATACACTCCACTTCACGTCAAACTACCTACTTAATCATCACACGTAATAGAGAAAACTGTTCAGAGCTGTTCTATACAGAACTATAAAGCTAGAGAATTAAGTTGGTGTTCTATATCAGTGCATGTTCTTTCAGCACAAACGTCATAAATTATACTCCGGTTTCATAATTCAAGAGTCATTATGTGTAAGTGGCCTTGCACCTTCGGTATGCCACAGACAAAAGGTAAGTCGTGAATGTGATATAATCAATTTAATCAGGATTCCTTTTGGTGTTGAACCAATAAAATTCAGCCTCAGCTGAGGACTTTGTGGTAAATCTTAAATGTCTTAAGTGCACTCTACTTCAGGTGAAGAGCACTATTTGCATCACACACACACACACACACACACACACACACACACACACACACACACACACACACACACACACATCCACACACACTCTCTTCCTCCCCCAGAGGCTCTTTATGACTGATACAAAAAAAGACAGTACTTACCCAGGTCCTCGCTCCTTGCGGAGGAGCTGAAGGCAAGCATTAACTGACAGAAGAAAGAGCGGCTACGTGTCCCCGCGCCCTGTGACATATTCCGAGATGTAAAGCGAGCAGGCTCGAGGGACCTCGCTGCCACACACCCAGCCCTGCTCTTTGATTTGTGTGGAGAATCTACAGTGAAGCAATCAGATATCTGGCCATAATTAAAGCTGTCATTTGGGAGGCGAGCTAGGCTTTGAGAAAGACATGGCCGAACAACTGAAGCAAAACTGATTCTGCGTGTAGCTTTATGACGCTTGACTGGGCATGAAATGAAATAAGTAATTTGATGTTGACAACAGAAATTGAAATGATACTTGCTGATTCCTGACTGCGCTGTTGTGACTGTGTGCAGCAGTATACCGAGACAAATGTTGCTTAAACAGTGACATTTAACCTATGGATGGATGCTTTACTGTGGCTGTCATACAGAATGATATAAGCGATCAATTCGTCATCTGTTGTGAAAATGTTAACCAAATAATACTATACGGTGTTATGCAACAACACATTATCATATACAGTATAATTATACATAATGGTTAATGCTTAACGCTAGAGTTGGTTAACTTGACCCTGTCAGATGGTTTGTTTCACAACACCATCGAGAAGCCATCATTGGGAACTGTTTGGAAAAGGGCACTTTCAAAAAATACTTGGCAGGTGATTGGATGAACCACCTGTCAATCAAACGAACAAAAGTGAAACTAACTGAAGGCAAAAACCTCGCCTTCAGTGGCGTTCTTTCCTCTTCTTTCAATGAAATACTTTCCAGTTCTGATATATCTGATGCTATTGCAACATCTACGCTAACCTCTTCAGGAGCCGCCATTGTAGTTTAGAACCAACAGTCGCCTCTCCGTGTCGCGTCTCACACACATAAGCCACGCCCGTAGCTCCTCACAGGATGCTGATTGGTCTGTTGCCTGGCTGGCTGGTCACAAACGCCTTACTTGAAGCCTGACGAGATGGATTTTGACATTTGATCCCGCGATTCTCGTTTGATCTCGTGACATAGCGAGAATCCAGCGTGAAAGTTTAAGAGTTGGAAATCTTAAAAATATTTTTTGTTATATTTGTTTGAATTTTCAATACATCCCAACAGCAATCCATAAATCAAATGCTCTGACTGAAAAAATAAGAAAAAATCTGGTATCTGTGGCTGTCGTGGGACTGGAACAAGCCCGTCCAATCAATTTGTTCGGGCTGAATGAAATGATTGGACGGCCCACCTGCCTGTCTACGTGCGTGCACTCTGCCCGTGCAATCATTGCACGCCACCGGAGTCTTCCACAAGTTGCTAGCTTTGAGGGAGGCCTAAAGGGACGGACTGTCAGTGTTGGCGACTTTCTCGCTAGATTTAGGGACTTGTGGAGCTAGTACTGCTAACTACTTTCATTGGAAAAGAGCTGGCAACACTTGGCTGGGTTTTCCGGTTGGATCATTTTTAAAATGTAGCGTACTCTTGCTAGTTTCTCAACATTACCAACCCTAGCTTTAATGTATGAGTGCCAGGTTTCGGTTTTATCTAAATGTTATTCCCATGGTGAAATTATCCCTCTATTATTCTGTTTGGTTTTTACAAAACATTGTATAATAACGCATAATATGGCTCCATATCAAAATTCTATTGGCACAACTATCTTTGATGCTGCTGACCAGATCTTGATAAAAGGGTTGCATTTGGTCATTAAATTGAGCTTGATATTACTTGTTATCTTAAAGGGACACGCAAGAATGCATCCGTTTGCATGTAACTATTCTAATATGTGTTTCAGAGGCCTTTGCTCCATTTCATTTCTTTAATCACTGTTTGAATATTTATAATCATTTGCCTGAATTGGCAACAGTATAATCTGACTTGGCCTCATTGGCCAACCATGTCCCTCCATTTAGATTACATCGCTTTGATGACTTGCACTGTGACTCATTACACACTAATGAAACATGTTTAAACAGTTGCATCAGATTATGGTTTGCCCCTGTTACTCTCAAGATCACTGTTGCTTCATGTTAATCTTATTTCAGTTTGAATATTGTGTGAAATCAGTCCCTGAATGAATATCATTTACAGCACCAGCCCATGTGTTTACGCTGAGTAATTTTATTGGAACATTGTCCGAAATTCCAAATTATATCCGTAATTCGGTTTGAGAAAGTCAGGTTTCCTCAAGCAGAAACTTCCCCCACTGGTGACTTGTTCTCAGGAAGCATCTATCGCCCTCTCTATGATCACTTCCACCTGAGCTGGCATTGCAGCCACTCAGAACACTCTGGAGGATAGAAGGAACGGCGGCCCTGGTTCCCCCCGCTTCGTCTGGTCAAGACACCCCACAGGAGACTGAGCATGTCTTCAGAAGAGCTGCTGAAAGCTGGGCAGCACGAAGACAGACTTTTAGACCCCCATGTCACCTTAGATGGTCACACTTTGTGAGGCTTCATCTCTGGTCCCCACAGGTTTCTGAACAAGTCCCCTCCAGCCATGTTGTAAAAACCCACTTCACACGTCGCAAGAGGTTCAAGTCGTAACTTTGGTAGCAGAGCTCTGTTCCCCAGACTGAAAGGAGGAGGGACAAGGGAATGGAGAGTATAAAAACAAAAAGAAAGCAGTTTTGCTTTTGCGCTTTCATTGCATTTTAATAATTATAGCACACAGTTAAAGCGACTCTATAAGAATCAGAAATTGCTTGCTAACAGTGACACCCGTGGCCATTAAGTCAACGACAGTCAGCGTCCTGTTGCTCATGCTTGTGCTCGCACTACATAGACGCGAGCGAGCATCAGTCAAAACAGTGAGGCGACACACACAAGGCTGAACGTGATTGACAGGCATCATGTTGATTAACGTTAGCAACATTAGCAGCTAAAACCACAATATCACTATATATTTCACATGCTTGGCAGTAATGTTAGCTTACCGAACGAAGGTCCCTCCATGAATGGAAGGCCCGGCCGATGTTGATCCTAGTGTTAACTCTTCCTGCTTCAGCCTCCCGACCCTGGTCGGAAGGCACAGGAGAGACACCGTAGTTTTGGTCTCGATAATGTTAAAGAAGACACAGGAAACCTCTGTTGGTCTTGAGGAGCTGCTGCATTTATTTCTGCACAAACTGCAACTTCCACGGCACATTCACTTGATATTCTCAAAGCTAAACTAACTCTCTTCTGCTCCGCTGCGCGCTCGTTTTCTCACACACTCGCTCTGTCTGCAACCGCTCTCTCTCTCTTGCTTTACCACTCACTTCTCACATGCACAAACTCTTCGCACTGGCTCTACTTTTCTCCCACGACACTGGTTTTCCCCCGACGTCGGTCACATTCCTGTTTTGCAAGACGGGCTTCACTAGATATAACTTTTTTTGTGCTTCTGTGGAGTTTGTGTTGGGGGCTGGTTGTTTGTTGGCCTTAGCGGACTCCATGAACGTTAGCTATGGTTACACACTGTTAGACCTGTAAGTGGAGCTGAAAATAAAGGCACTCGTGAGTCTCATTTTTTAGGTTAGGTTACAACTTGTTCACACGTTGGCAATAAAAAAACGATTAAAACATGTTTATACGTGTAAAAAGTTGCATACAGTCCCTTTAATCCACTTTGAAATAGTTACAGATGAAGGTAGATGTATGTCCAGGTGATTTATGAAAGCCTGTAGCGTTTCCTCTGCTGTGGAGGTCGGTGTGTTTGTTCCACCCAAATGTTATATGTATTTTGATTGTAACTCTGCACAATGCAACTGGCCTGCTCGTGAGGTTCAGCTGCACAGAGCTGCTCCCTCACAGTGCAAAAACAAAGAGAAAGCATCTAAGTCACTCGTTAGTACCAGGGAGCGGTGTGAGACAGGAGCTAGCTCTGACCCCAACTGTTCATTAGACCCAACAGTTCGCTAATGGTATTTGCTGTAGCACTCCCTTCCCCTCACGGAGCGACCACGCTCCGATGAAGCAGATGAACTGAGTTTGTCGACTTGGCACTGGCTGGCAGGGAGATAGAGGCCAGAGGAGGTCAGGCCTGGCAGCCTCCTCTCTCCCGCTCGCCTTCCCTCCTCACTCCGTCCTGCCAGCTCATTAAGGCCTACAAATGGCACATCAGCTCGGCTGTGTTTGCCTCAACCCCAAACCCCAGCTAAATTGGCAGGCTTAGCCGCATTTGCTCTGAAGCGCCGGGTTCCCTTTTGGGTTCGTTTGAAGCCGACATGGCAGCCACCCCCCACATCCCCCCCCACCGCACCCCACCCCTTCATTCTGGGTGGCAGGCATTCAGGCAGGCAGCAGTCCTGAGCAGAGGGAGTCTGCTGGATCAGGGAGGGCAGGGAGCTCGGGATGAATCACTCCCGTTTAGTCTCTGCGGCAAGGGGTGAAATGCCATCATTACCCGGCTGCCTATCAAATAAATTGGCAATTACGGGCCTGGGATTGCGAGTAAACAGCATGTTACTCCTTTTTTTCCACCCAAGGCTCTTGATGAGAGGCGGGTGCATTAGAGAGAAGCTCCGGAGTACTGGGTCAGAGCCCGCCAGTCAGTGTTAGCCAGCCTGATGAGAGGCACACAAGAGGCAGGCTATAATGAATGCACCCCTGTATTTCGCTGGCTATTTTTATCGTCAGCCAAAACTTCCTGTTATATTCTGCTTTAGCTGTTCTACTGACTAAATTCTGCCTATCAAATTGAAACAGATGCAAAGCTGTCTGTTGCTTTTGGACAACACTTTTATATAGTATATGATGTGGACTGTAACATAGGGTAATGACTTGTGTGTTGGCCTGGTTACACCATTATTAATACTAGCACTTTATTGGTGTCAGTCCAGACAGTTTTGCATGCTGGTTTTTCCGACTGAAATGAAAATGTGAAAATTGCGGGTTCCTGAAATCCATACTCGTGCGTCCTGGCTCCTCTTGCACGAGAAGGTTTTCTTGCGGTGAGGTCTTGGAAAGTTGTTTTGCAATGAAACATCTGGAAGTGATATTGTTAAAAGTCAAGCACATCGTCTTCCCGTGCTTTTGAAGCGGTTTCAGCCCAAACACAGCTAAAGTCTCTCTTATGGCTAGTAAAACTGAACTCCGTTATTACTGGCTTTCCGCTGAAAACATGACAGCCTATTCAGAACCCTGTGTGCATGTGGTGAAACCATTTCATATACTCAAATTACAGCTTTTGGAAAGGGATTAATGTCATGAAGTATATTTTGTTGTTGTAAAAATCACTATTATGATTAAATTTGCTGGAGCGTACCAAGACTGCACATAACGTTTTGTCCTTGACCTCCGGGTACCGTCCTTTCCTTAAGCTTCTTGTCTGCAATGAATCTCACTGTCCAAGTGAACTGCTTATGTAATCCCACCTCCTCAGTACATTCTCCAATTATTTCCTGACACTCTGATGTAAATGAGGTGGCAGTCCCCCTACATGTCCAGATATGCTGGCCAATTTGCTCCGACACAGAACTTGTAATTGCTTGCATCAATTACCCGTCTCTTTCTCTGTCTGCCTCTCAATAATTTGAAATGTTTCCTATTAGAGACAAGCATTTAGATATGGAAGTAGAAATGTTGTACCTATAATTAGCTCATTATCATGGGATCGTACTCTTTGCCGAGGCTCCAGTGTGTGCATAGTGGCAGTGTGAAATGAGCAGCAGATGCAGTGCAGGGACTACTTGACGGTCTTTTGACTGTTTAATGGGTTTTCAGCAGCTATGTAAATAAGTCGGGGCAGATTGAAAGACTAAAGACAATAGAAATACAGACATAGCATTTAGTATCCTAACCTGTTGTCCAGATGTAAAGGGATAGGGATAGTATGGCATTTTGCAGTCAGCTGGTTAGTGGTTAAAAAAATACACATCCATATAGACAAATGCTCTGAAAAGCAGATGACTATATACGGGCTGTCAATCGATTAAAATATTAAATCACGATTAATCGCATGAATGTTCATAGTTAATCGCGACTAATCCTTAGGTTTTCTAGTTTCATATGATACCAGTATCTTCACTCTAGCTTTTTAAACAAATTTGCGTTAACACGTTATTATTGCATTAACTTTGACAGCCCTACTATATACCCACACTTGCACAACCACACAACCATTACATATAGGGATAAAACTGAGTCTAAAGGGGGAAAAGAAATGGCTGAAGCCTTATTTTAAAAGAAGTTAGCGTTGGGAGTAAAATAGCTAAAGGCAGTTTTACCAGCTTTTCATCTAATACTTTGAACAATGAAGAGGCCAGTTCCAGAAGTCCTGAAAGATCAAATCGACTGGTAGAAGTAGAAATAAGTGTGTTTTGCCGCTAAAATCTGAAGATCATCCATGTCTGTGATCAAATATGAACAAATTTAAAGCACAAGGTTTTGACAGGATGACTCACTCTTTGATTCATGCCATCTGGGGTTCCTATTAATTCATAAGGAACACCTGGAACACATTGTAGAACATATTCCCTCCCCACTGGCTACCGATCTCTCAAGTCCTGTGTGCTGAAGTGATCATGTCAGTACAGCCCGGTCTCCTTCCCAGGTCGTCAAATACCGCTTTCAAGTAACTCCAATGCAAACCCTCCCGTGGCACTATTAGACCCCCAGAGCAACTGCTCCGGAAGTCAGGTGATGTAGTATAAAGAGCGACAAAGTCCGTGTAGGGAGGAGGAAGGGGTGGTTGGGTCAAACAAACACATGACTTTCACCAAGGAGACCGCTCTTCGTGTCCCGTCTGAAACCAAAAGTCAACATTGACTTAGTTGCGTTGACTATTTAACTTATGTAGGCTACGTAACTTAAAGGTACAGTGTGTAGGATTTGGCAGCATCTAGTGGTGTGGTTGCAGATTGCAACCAACTGACTACCCCTCCGCTCACTCCTCCCTTTCCAAGACTGCGGTAACGTGAGCCGCCGAGTGCAAAACCGTGGTAACGCCGTTTGCCTCGCTCAGAGGCCATTCTTACCATAATAAGAATACTTTAGGAGCAACTGAAGTCAGACGGTGAATGGCGGTACCACGGTTTTGCACTCCGCAGCTCATGTTTCACCAGCGTGTCGGAGAACTACGATAGCCTAACCCTAACCCTTCTGCTAATAGATCCCCCCGAAGTGGGGATCACACTGTTCCTTTAGCTAATGTAACACACATACTTATTTTAACCCAAATCACAATGTTTTCCTAAACCGAAGTAGTTTTATTGCCTGAATATAACCAAGGAGCTTTGTTTGAATCCTAGACTGTATGTAAAGATGGACGACGCGTCTCCATTTCCTCCCACTGTACAGAAGTGACGCCAAAATATTCCAGATACGGGAGCTGCCATCTTGAGATTTTGACGTTGTTTGGAGCCAGAGTCTGTGCAGTAGTGATCGGGCAGTAGAGCCGCGGTATTGAGGTCCCGCCCACACACACATCCGAACCAATCGCGAGCCGAGCACGGCCGCAGCTTGTTAGCGAGAGAGAATTACAGCTGTCAATCATATAATCTCATCCTCTTTTTATAGCATCAAATAACTAATTAAAACCAAACTTATCAGAAAAATGACCACTTGAACATACAACAGCGTGATAAGAACTACCTAAAATGACAGAAACCATGTTGGGAAAAAATGTATTTGTCGTATACTTTGACTTTTTAGTTTGGCCCATGTCCCATCCACTATCATGGAGGAGGCGGGACTTATGACCTATACCGCAGCCAGCCACCAGGGGTGGATCCAGATGTTTTGGATTCACTTTTGGGGAACAGTCAAGTCGTCCATCTTTATATACAGTCTATGGTTTGAATTCACAATGTTAACCAAGTGTTTAAAACTGCGAGGTAGTGGAGCTTCATAGTTTGACGTGTAGCGATACCATAGTGCGTTAAAGAGTGACGCCAAGAGGTCCTGACCAAGCCATGAGTTGGGAAAGAGAACGCGTTGGTCCACAATAAGAGCTTTCCACCATATTTTTCTCATTTATTATGCCAGTTTCTGTTGTTCACTGCACAGTCAGCTTGCCAGATGATCCAGACACAAGATCACTTGAATTGCCTACGCCTCTTACTCTAAATCAACCTGATGAATAGGCTGTCTCCCAGGAAGTGGCCAGACATGCTTATTACCACCTCTGGCACTCCAAATCAAGCTCCCTTTTTTCTCTCGTCTCCCTCTCTTTTATTCCCATTTTCTCTCACATCGCCTGCAGTCGGGTTGTCAGGGACAGATTGTGACACTTTGTGACATGGCAGTCGGGCAAAATTATGCTGCGCCTCCATCGCCCTGCCAGTACCCCAACAGCCGAATGTCCGTCAGGGGCCTGTGAGAGGTCCCGCCGGACGGCTCGTCTCTACAAGTGCTCGGGGCACGCCCGCCTCCCTGCCTCCGTTCACAAGCGTTTAACTCAGACTCGGCTGCGTCTACTCTCCAGAAATATAATTAGAATGGGAGAAGCACAGTGTGATTGTGTGCAGTGACCTCTGAGCAGCCCTCAGGTTGAGAACACATGGCACTAGTTTATCTCTGCTAATTATTTACCACACCTAGAGGCCTTGAACACAAAATTAAAACGAGGAATCAGAGAAACATTGTGACCTTTACTGTTATGTTACTGTATACCCAGCAAAATAAGGCTCTTTAATTGTTGAAATTGATACAGAGCGAGGTCGGTGTGGTAAATACTGTTCAGGCTGATGCTGACTCAATGCAATCCCTCAGTGCTGTGGATGATAAATCTATTCTCATGGAAGATTAATGGACTGGAGAAGTGGTGTTGAATGTCATTGTTGAAGGTTGAAAGTATTGAGCGCCTGAATCCTATCCATATGTTTTCAGGAATGACATAAATAGGCTCAGCCGGAATCCATTTTGACTTATCAAGCTTAAACTGGTGCCAGAGCCACGCGATACTTGCCAAGTATTCAGGCTCTGAGGCTTCCAATAACAAATCCTATTCCACATAATTTCCACTGAAATTGGCCATGGCCATGCGCCGCCACCCTGCTTTTGCCGTGCGTCCCGCAGCTCTTGGCTATGTATCACTTCCGCATTCCCCGTAACCCAACCCCGTAGCCCCAATTTTTGATGTCACACCAGGCTCTGGTGAGGGAGTCTCTCCGCTCTTTGTTCCAGCCTTTTCAGCGTGGAGGCTGTTCCGGTGGGGTAAGTTGAATAAGTGGAGCCCGGAGGAATCTCTACAAAGGTCTCACTCTGATTGGATGCATGCAGAGCCCAAGGAGAGAGAGCGCCGGTTGCCATAGCAATGAGAGCAATGTGGGAACTGGCTGTATGAAGGAGAGAGGGGAAGTGGTGCTTTCTTTTGTGATGGGAGGTCTTCATCGACTGACATTCCTCTTTATGAATACACACTGGCAAAACACGCACATAAACACAAATACATACGAAGGGGCACACAAACGGTATTGTACGCACCTTTTTACCCCCCAAGGAGAAGTCGAGCTAGAGTGCATACTTCAATCACAATGGCCCGGTAGGGGTGTACTCGGGCCCAAGCTGGGAGCCAGAGAAAACACAATCAGACACACCGGGAGTCCAGAACCATCTCCCCCTCATAAACATGATTACTGGCCATTCACTGCTACATATTGCTTACCTCTCCTGAGCCAACAAATCATCCTTACCCTCATCACAGCCACTATAAACAAAGACACGACGCAAATGTTTCTCTCTCTTTCTCTATGTCGCTTTTTTTGTTGCTTGCATCCCTGTCTCACTTGGAGAAGATTTTCTAATTCTTTAACCCATAGCATTCAGGCCACATGAATATCTATGCGGTGATGCAAGCCTCTCCAAGGAGCATATGTTTGTGTTCAGGTGTGTGTTTTATATATGTGAATCCCTGGTGTGTGTATGTTTATACCACAGAGTTTAGCTGCGGGGTTTAGAAGCTGTGTGGGAGGGTTGAGGTTTGTGTGTGTGAGTCTTGTTGAGTTTGTTTGAAGGGCACAAGGGGCTGAGAATGCTGTATTGGGATTACACAGGAAGGCCTGCCGGTTCATGAACCTGGTCCGATCTGTCATGTCTGTAGGCCAGACACGGCCGTTGAATATACATCCTCTCTCATGCATGTGATCCTGCTGTTTGGAACAAATCAAATGGAATCATAAGGCACCTAGAGAATCCCAGCCCTGCTGCTCTCCACAGACAATATCCCTTTTTGTAATGTACCAATGTGTAGGATCCACTTTCCATCACATCATCTAAGATGTCTGTTGACAATTTCCTAAAATGTCACAAAATCACAATTCTCCAATTCTTCATTTGTGTCAATAATCACCCTATTTGATATATAATAGGGAGATATACAATGATGTACAATGCAACAAAGAGAGATATCATTATTGTGTTTTCCAGGTTTAAGTGTCCCACAATCTTTGCTCTAAAATACTTCCTCTGGAATTCAGTTTGTATTGTAGTACCCATAGCTTTCAGTGTATGCATATTATATGCCATATGCTACATTGCTACTCCATTCTTATAACTGAGCGTTATAAACTTTGTAAAATTAGAATATATTGCATTAGATTGCATAAGTGCGTGTGGTGGCTGTGTCTCAGAGGAAGAGCGGGTCATCCGCTATTGGAAGATCGGCGGTTTGATCCCCAGCTCTTCCAGTCCATGTGTCGACGTGTCCTTGGGCAAGATACTGAACCCCAAATTGCTCCCGAAGTCTGTGCCATCGGTGTAGGACATGTAGTGTAAAACACTTTGAGTGGTCAGAAGACTAGAAAAGGGGCTATATACAGTAAGTCTATTTACCATATACCTAATAAAGCGGCCACTGAGTGCCAAGTTGCAGTTCAAAGTGCTGACAAACACCAGACTTGAACGCTATGTTCGGTCAAAGCACTGCAATGTGATTATTGGCTTTCTTGAAGACCGTTTAGAAGACAAAAACGAAGGAAAAAGTTGATGAGCCATTCTGTAACAAACTGAACAAATGATCCATCATCAAATTCCATATTTAATTCTCTTGCTTTCAGCCCTTTGCTCTAGATTCAACCCACCCTGGAAAAGCTGTTTTTCTGTAAAGGAATATTGCCAATCATGCCAAAGTTACTTTGGCAGTTAAAATGTCCGTTATGTGCAAACTAGAATATTTGTAACTTTCTTAAATGCTTGAAATCTGAAATCACTGCTTTTACTTTTGTGTTGTGCTTTGTGCACAATGAGAAGTACTGTAAACATGATGATAAGCATGGGGGAAAGTGAATTGTGTTGTTAAGTGTTACACAGAGAACAGCGCAGTGATGCCGTGCTCACAATCTGAGAACATTTTGCTAATATTATGTTTTGCATGTGCTTTGAATTGAGCCCATGTTTTTCTTATTGACACTTTACAACACTGCATCTTCTCCCTTGTGCTGGAGAAGGACATGTTGTGTCTTATTCAAGGCCTGTGAGTCTGACAGGATTACTGTGAGGCATTGGATGTCACATCACTTCTATTTCAGAAGCCAGCGCAATTTCCCTTAAACCACAAGGCAGCAGCGCCGACAATAAATAAATAAATACTGTAGATAGATGGACAGACAGACACATAGATAAGACAGACGGAGAGATAGCGCCTCTGGAATTACAGTTGCAGAAGATTATTCCAGAGACATTATTTCCCTCAAGTCGTGGGCTTAAGTCCAATTTGGAAGAGAAATGAAATTGCCAGCAGTGAAAAACCAGACTAGGTAGGAGTTCATGAGTAGAGAAATAACATTTTCATTTGTTTCTGCCCCAGTGGGAGACAAGCAGCCTTTCGGTAAATAGAGACAGCTATGAGAAATGATTTTTTTGGTCGGTGGGATATTGTTTTAACGCGCACTTATCCATCTGCAATCTAGATGTCAGGCCTCAGGAATCCACAGGATGGCCATTCGACTGTTGTCTTTATGACACACAAGTGTTGGCCTCGTCTCGTCTCCCGATTGTCTCTGTTAGTGTCCCATTTCCAGCGGAGATTCAGTCCTATATGTGGTGTTTTTTTTTTTTAAACTCCCTTTGTTAAGAGCAACCAGCTGATGCTACAGTACTCTTTGGAATTTTTTTTTATATTGAGCTTTGCTGTGAATTGAAATGAAAAATTCAATCCTGGCGTCTGAGATTGTCATCTCCCCGTGCAGTAGAGGTGCACCGTACAGTATTATTTGTTCCACTGCAATAATAATAAATCAAGTATGGTGCATTAAGCAGAGATTGGCACAAGGTATCGGTTTTAGTAGATTTTCTTTTTTTTTGCCAGCACTGTTCCATTGTGTTTCTCTTTGTTTTGTGTTTGGCTGTTTTGGAGCCCAGTTTGCCTGAAGCAACAATGTGTCACAATCCACTCTTCCTTTGTTTGTGGTGTCAAGATTTTCTTAACTTGTCACATGCATTGTGCGTTTTGTCTTTCTTGACTATCATTTGATATCTTTGTTCATATTCGGGGTGTTATACTTTTGTGCATTTCTGACAATAGAGTACATGCACCTGGATAAATGGTCATGTTGTATCATCTCGGTTAAGTGTTATCTGGTTTCAAAGAGATATCCAGGGGATTATTAGGGGATTACTTCCACTTCCGTAAACCGCAGCCGTAGACTTCTGGGAGATGTCTGATCAATGAATGTGTTTCTATATACTCTGTATTGAAGTTATTTATATGGTGCATTACAATTCGTGATTAATGTGCAGCAGCAAAGCTTTGATCCAGAGCTGTCAGTGGTGATGTACTCCCAGGTGATTACGTCTACTCCCTGTCATCCACTATCAGCCAACACATAAAGCACTTGTCACATGGCCCATTCTGATTATGCTTGATATTGACACTGGAATTGAATAAATGTACGCAATAAGAAGATTAGTGTTTCCCAAGAGGCGTGCGCCCCCCCGCTGCATTCATTCCTGACGAGGCGCGCCGAGCCTTTTGAGAGACTCGCTTCACACAGGCAAATCCCATTTCTGACTACATAATGTGCAAATAGAAAAGAGCGATGAAGATTAATCTGCCGGCCATCTTAAATGGAACAGCAGTGGTCTCGCATTGAAGCAGGGGTGAAATTGCACTTGGGCTTTTTTGTTCGAAAAATGTTCTGCATAATTGCAAATTTGCTCCACTTTGCATTGCATATCAGTCGACCCCTGCCATGACATATTGCAGATCCGTGCCCTCAAGAGCAGGAATTCTGCTCTAATAAAGTGACATGTCGAAGAAGAGATTTGTCTCCATCTTCTCCCTCACATCATCTGCCATGATTGCTCCTCAGGAGAAAATTAATTAAAAGGCAAAACATTTCCAAGTCAGGAGACATGGCTCAGTTTTTTGTAACATTTCCAAGCAGGATTCGAATCCCCCCTCCCTAAAAGAGATAAAAACAACAGGATGGGGGGGCTACAATAGATTTCCCATATTTATGCCTAGAAGAATCTTGTAATATGATTTCAGACACCCCTAAAGTGGACCGTACCATTTCTTAACCATGACATTAGTTGAACTACTTGTCTACCTGCTGGAGTTGCAGTGGCTCGCATCCTTCTATGCTCATGTACATCGCCAACGTATCCTCATACAACGGTTTGTATTATATCTTACAAAACGTTATTCCTCATTTTTCAGCCGCTTTCCTACAAATGTCCAGCAACATGTGACGCACATGTCAAATTCAGCTCCAGTTTTTTCAAAATAACGTTCCGTCTTCACAGGAAACAACTTGGTTAGGATTGAGCAACAAAACGGCTTAGTTACGTTTAGGAAAAGATCGACTTGGTTAGGTTTAGGCAACAAAACTACTTAGTTAGGTTTATAAAAAGATTGTGGTTCGGATTAACATAACACCAGAAGGGGCGTAGCTTAAGTACGGAAGTTACGTGACAAATAAATCAACGTTGACTTCTGGTCTCACACGGGGTACGAACCCACTCATCCATCCCGACATACTCCTTACACGGCGTTTGTCGCTCTTAATACCTCCTGGTTCCCGATTCCGTGGATTACATGCAAATTTATTTTGTGATATATATATAAACAAGCAAGATACTGTAGAATAGGACTCCTCCATCAGTATACTTTTATTTCAAAATACAAAAACAACAAAGGTTTATTTCATAATATCCTATATTTGTATTTTGTGTGCACTTATATAATAGATCATGACATTTCAGTCAAAAGCTCTGCGGAAACCTACAACTATGTATAGAATGATGTGTGTGCCTGCTTCTTTAAAGCACACTCATGTCCCCCTTTGTCTTCAAAAGCACACCGTTATATTTAACAGTATAGTTGGTTGTTGTGCGCTGTTGTAAAATCCTCTGTAAACTAATTAGATGATCAGCTCTGACCTGTTTAAAGGGAGTCACATCAGCTGTGTTTGGTTAGCGCCGAGAGGTCAGAGGGTAGCGCAGGGCCACATAGTGCAGGGGATTGGATGGGATTAACCTTGGCCTGCCCCCTTGGCCCCGGGCCCAGACGGCCCAGGAAGAGTGGAATTAGCCAAGCCGTGGCGGGGCCATCTGATTCCAAGCCCTCATCCAATTACTGCCTTATCTGCTGGCCAAATGAGATCAATGCATGGAGGGCAGGGAGACCTGGCAGGCTGGCGAAGGTGCGATAATCAGCAGTAGGGAGCACGGCACTTAACTCCCCCGTGTCCCTCAAAGAGCCAGAGCATGTGTTAGGAGCACCACTCACTGCCATTAGCTCCCGGTGCCTGCTGGAGCCTGACCTGCACTTTGCATGAGGACAACCTGCTGTAGTGCATTTAGGCATCTTAGCTTTTTGTGTGCAAGTACTGCACTTAGGAAGATGAATAATGTGCATAATTACAGTTTTACCTCTTATCCTTGGTGGATCTACCCAGCAGATTACACTGGCTAAAAAGGTAGTAGAGAGGGAAAAAACCCTGCGTAATTGCTTTTTATGTGTATTGCATATGAAAGGCACTTTTAAGCATTTTACAGTGGTTAAGAACAACCCCGCACAGTTAATATAGTCCGCTGTTAATTCTCTTGTCAATTAGGGGGAAAAACAAATGTTTGACGTTTGGAGGTGTAATTATGAAAATAATTAACCTCTGTGTGCCATAAAAGCTCTCTACCTGCACTTCTTGAAATGGAGTTGGCTGAATGAGACTGTGGTGTTAAAAGAAGGACCTCAGTTAAATGGATTTTTTTTTCTGATGTAAAATGATAATTTATCCCGTTCTTATTCATGTTCCCTCATTGAATAACTCCTGTGCGTAAAAACTTTAATAAAATACTGAACCTTCAAACCTCAAAGAAATAATTATAAAATTCACACTTACTTTCTCTTTTCAGACTACTGAATTGATGACAGACAGCTGCCAACCAAAAACTTTTCAATAAGAAGCACTTATAGCTGCGAAGAGTGGGTTGATTTTCATCAAAATGGAAGTTTTGATAGAAAAAGTCTTTGCTGGCTGAGTTTTTATATGATATAAAGCTCTTCATATTTATTCTTGATATTTCTGCCATGCCAGTGATTGTATTGCACCACTGGTGTGTCCCTTAGCCATCTGGAGGACCGTTCTGTGCCCGCAATATGGCCGGAGTGGGACCCATTCTGGTGAATTTATGTTCGGCTATTTCTTCTCATGCTTGTGTTCTCGGCACAAGTATCCATCGGAGAGCAATAGGAATCCCTGAAAGAGTGTCTGTCCTCAGCTGTGGCCCTGCGATTGTACATCCCCTACTACCCTGCAGTTGTCCCCCCCCCCCACCTGTCCCTGGCTGCTCCTCCTCTTCTCAGCCCAGTTAGATTAAAGTCCTCTTAAATTCACCACAGAAGGCCGGCCGCACGGGGAGAGCTGGCATCACAGGGGCCCTCTGACAATCAGCACCCGGCTAGAAAGCACTAATGAGCGCTGGGAGGGGAGGAGAGGGCGTTGGCGGATTGCACACAGACAGCAGCAGCGGTGGGTAGGATCGGAGGGGGGTTGTTAGGAAGCGAGGCAGCGGGCTGGCATGTTGCTGGGGCTGGGTCCGGTACAGCGCTGACTAGATTAGCTTCCAGGGGGCAGAGCTGCAGTCAGTTTGGGAAAATATCACAGCCCATTAGTTAGGAGCAATGAAATGGAGTCAACTTCTGGGACTCCATTAGGCACGCTGCGCTTAGGCAGACAGCGTCCCTCGGTGTGATGTTGCTATTCTGGAAGGATTGAGCACAGAGATATAATTGGACTGGGGAAATCAAGCAAGTTTCAGTGGTCCTGGTGGGGCTCTCAGACAGAAAATGAGAACACAGGCCTTTGTATTTTCTCTCCCTCTCCCTGTTAGCTTTACAGCTTTTTGAAAAACAGGAGTGAAAAGGCAGCCAGTGCGCTTGGGTTTTTCTTTTAGATTTTATTTCTCCTCTCTCTCCGTCTCTGTCCCATTCTGTAGCTCTGTCTCTCTCTCTCTCTGTCTGTCCCCCTCCCTCCTTTTGCTTTTCTTATTGGATTTTACCATCTGCTTTAAATTCTTTTTTTTTTTTTCATTCGTGGCTCCAGCTCTGGCTAACCCTAAGCTAAACAATATGCATTTATTCATCCGTGCCTTTCTCTAAGCATTGATGAGACTGAGGATTGCGCTTGATAATAAACACGGCTTAGTCTAACACAGGCTGCCTGCTAAGCCTCGCGAGGCTGTTTACTGCAGATCAGTGCCAGCTAACTCCACTAGTTTGGAATATACAACGACATCCACGAAAGCAATGCCCAAGTATAGTATACCATATCCTCCTCTGAAATGTCCTTTCTCCAACATTGATGTCTGGATAGCTAGCTGACATTTTAGTTCCTTATAGGCACAACTCAGATGTAGATCGAGCGGACAGGCCTCAGTGCTTCACGTAATTGATGTGCAGTTTTTAGCACCGGCATGGGACGTCTCCATCCCTCCAATTTCTAACGGGCATGCCTCACTTGGTTTGCCCAAAACGCTTGATGTACTCCGTCCTAAATAAAGGACGTTTTACCAATCCTCCAAGTTAATATATTTCACAGTAGCAGTCCATCATACTCTCCTCATGCCTTCAGTTTAGTGGCTGGAGAGTAATTGGATTGAGCCTCTCATGGTGTATTGCCGGTGTCTTCATCACTGCTTTATCAAGCACATGTTCACTCACTGCTGTTTACGCAGTAAGTCAGTGACATGTTGCCAATTTATTATTGCAGTAAGGGTAAATCTGGTGGTGTGTAAATATAGAATATCACTGCTAAGTAAGCCATTTATCAGCTACTTACCATAGCTTTTTCTAGGGATTGGTAAGAGATCATTCAGGATCTATCCATTTAGTCTAATTGGCTTTGTGAGGGATTGATGAGTATAATTCTATTGGAGGGTCAGAAGGGGATATATTCATTCAGACAGTCTAAATAGCTGTGTTTTTCTTCTTAATGGTTTGAAGAGGAAACATGGCTCGAAGCATTAAGAAGCTGAAACATGCTAATGTGTGATTCACTGAGATACGGCTCGACAAAAGGAGTGCGCTGCATCTCCCTTGCTCTGGCTCTTTGTCCTTTCTATTCGTAGAATTATATGCCCATAGCAGGAGAGTGTTGACATTTGTGCACCTCTGGGGAACACATCACCATGAATGTTATCAGCACCTTAAAGACAGCCCTCAGCCTCCATACATCCCTGGTAGGCACTCTCAGCCCCTGCCTCAAAGGGCACACCCCATCTCAACCTTCCACCCCTGACCTGTCTGCCAGCCTGAAGAAAGAGCCCCTGACAGCTCCTTTGATGGCGGGGGGAGAGGGAGGGTTGGCTTGTAAAGAATAGGTGAAATGGAGGGTAAAAAGGGGGCCAGCCATTTGAAATGTCTGCACCGAGATCTAATCAGGTTGCAGTGGCTGTGCCCCCTTTTTAAAGTAGCACCGTGGCATTACAGCGAGCGGCCTCTCCCGGGTCCAGGCCTCACAGGGCGTCTCATGTCAGCTCCCTCTCCCCCCTCCCCGAGTAACCCTCTGGAACACATCATCCACCTCAGTCCCAGCTCTGGATTTATTCCCCCCCTAAAGCCGCCTTGACAGGTTTGTTATCTGTTCACCCGGTCGGCGAGCCCTGGAGAGTCGCAGCACTGGCAGTTAGGAAGGGGAATGGTACAGGAGAAGCGGGGCAAGTAAATGTCAAGTGAACCGCCAAGGATGGATATTATAGCTTCTGGGGACCACAGACAGAGAGAGAGAGGGAGGGAGAGAGAGAGAGAGAGAGAGAGAGAGAGAGACACGGTCTGTCTGTTTTACAGCCCACCGCTCAAGATGGCAGTCTGTACTGAATTCTCTACTATCTATTTCCAGAACATCTAAACTCTTCATTTATGTGCAAGTTACAATTAATATGACTGATACACACTCTTCGTGACTACAGATAAGCTGGTATCAAGTAATGATTATCACAAACAATCTTATAATAATAAGAATCTCTTCTCTATATGCATACACATACTATATTCCTGTTTACATTCAGTTTATCCGTTTGAAATACTGTCTCCCACAAATTTACTTATTTGATATTTTATTTAATTATATTTCAGCCCTATATTTTAACTTGCACCATTTTATGTCTTAGATTCTCATATTGCTTTTACTTCTGTGAATTTCCTCTTTTTTTTTTATAATTTAGGGCTGTCAGTCGATTAAAATATTTAATCCCGATTAATCGTAAATTAATCGCACATTCTTTATCTATTCTGTTTACCTTAAAGATGGGGTCTGCGATTTATCCAGTATACACTTTTTGTTATATTGGTTGAAATGGTCTTTACACCCCGACAGCAATCCGTTTCTTATGAGCACTGAAAAAAGACCGGAAAAGATCCGTCATCTGTAGCTGCTGTAATCCTGTAAAAACGTCTACCAGTCAGTAAAAATGGTCCCGGTTGTAAGGAACCAATCAGAAGCCTCCCTGCCTCCCTGCTCGTACTCTAGCCTCAGCGTGCACCAGCGTGAACTCAAAGCGCGTGTCCGCCGCACGTTCACCGGAGAGAGGAAGAGAAAACTCAGCTCTTAAAACACCGGACAACGACAACGAACTCGTACCACTATTACCATATTATCGAAAAATACAACTTTGATTTAGTTGTTTATGTTCTGTTAGTTTACTTTATAAAATACTGCAGATTTAAACTATTTATTCTAACAGCTCAAAGTGAAGTCAGACAAACAGGATCATCAACGAGGGGAGACGGCGGATAGAAAACATTGCCGAACAAAATTTACGTTACTCAAACTGCTTTTTCAGTTACAGAAACAAACGAGTGGACTGATCTCCCTCCAGATATTAGAGTAATGTTAAAAAGGGTCGTGTTGTCTCAGCAGGTATCTCTCTCTTTCCCTCCCCTCTCTGCTGCTCTGTGGCCGGCTCTCCAGCGAGCTCCGTCAACCAGGAAATAAAAGCCCCTCGTCTACAGACCGGTCTCTTGAGAGAGCTCCAGCTCATAGCGGGGTCTGTGTGAGTGAATGCCCGGGTGGAGAGGTGGCGATCCCGGCAGGAGCTAGCTAGCTGTGCCGGCAGTTTGTGGAGCTTCTAAACTCCGACAACAGTTGAGAAAATGTTTGATTCGCCATCTAACATCGTAAAACTGTCAATATTCTAAATCTACACCGTTGATTTCTCGCCTCAACATTTTTCAGAAGTGAATTTAGTGATGAAATAGCTACGAAAAATGTGAAGTAGTTAAGATGCGGCGGTGCTCGTGCATGTGTGTGGGGGGCGTTGCCTTATAAGGAGTTTCGAGGGGAGGGGGGGGTTTAGACGGAGCTCCTGAGGCGATGCGACTTTCAAATTATGCTAGTTTTCCAAGATCGCAGACCCCAGCTTTAAAGGGAGATTTGTCAAATATTTAATACTCTTATCAACATGGGAGTGGGCAAATATGCTGCTTTATGCAAATGTATGTATATATTTATTATTGGAAATCAATTAACAACACAAAACAATGACAAATATTGTCCAGAGACCCTCACAGGTACTGCATTTAGCATAAAAAATGTATTCAAGTCATAACATGGCAAACTGCAGCCCAATAGGCAACAACAGCTGTCAGTGTGCTGACTTGACTATGACTTGCCCCAAACTGCATGTGATTATCATAAAGTGGGCACTCGTGGGTACCCATAGAACCCATTCTCATTCACATATTTTGAGGTCAGAGGTCAAGGGACCCCTTTGACCCCAAAATTTAGCATCCACAGTACAACATAACTACGTCAACAAGCGCTTGAGCTACGCTTCAACGGTCACTCACTGTCAATGTATCTGGCCACGCTCGCTGTTTTGTTGCTTTTGTCTCTCATAGTGTGAACGTAGCATCAGGCCCAAGATTTTCATTGCCAACGACTGCTTTGTTGTAATTGTTGTGCATATGATGATAATAACGAAACTTGCAAAAATGAATCTTATGAAAAGATTTATCATAATCTCTTGGCCGTAGATAGATTTATGAAGCAAGGCGGTCGGGGTGGACGGGTGAGTCAAACAAACACAGGACTTTAACCCAGGACAATGCTGTTTGTGTCCCTTGTGAAAGTCAACGTTGACTAATTTTAATTTACGTTGGTAACTTAAATAACGTATCAAACATAGTTATTTTAAGCCCAACCATGATGTTTTACTAAACCTAACCAAGTAGTTTTTTAAGCACGTGTTTAAAACTGCGACTTTTAATATTTTTCCCTTGAAACATAATTGAGAATGCAGTTTAGTTGTGTGGGAACGTAATTTTGTAGGAGACAGGGTTGGTTAAGCTTAAAGCTTAACTTTAGAAAAAGGAATGGTTTCAATTTGCAGTATTTTGGCAAAGTACACAATTATGTAAAGGCTAACGTGGCTTTTATTATGACAAGGCACCAAAAATAAAATCTAGATGTTTACTTTTGCTTCACTGAAGCCTAATTGAATTTGGAATCTGTGAGCAAATGTGTGCGCACCACATGTGAGGTTTCCTACTTGGTTCCTCAACATTGAATATACAGTATGTATTCCTACTTTAATTTAAAACACACCTTTTAGCAGTAAGACTGTATGCATAAACATTAATACGAGCACAGATGATGTTACACTGAAAGCTTTTTCATATGCTGTTATTATTAAAACATGTTCTTATGACTCACATCCCCTTCAAAAACCCAAACTTGATTTCATAATAAAACCCAGAACTCATCCTCTAACGTGGATCTTCTTCACATATTGCCAAACTACATTTCTAATCAGTTTAACTCCAAACATGTGATTCGCAGACAGCAGTCTTATTTCATGAGCTTGGAATCATAAGGTTCTGTGTGGGTGGAGTGCAGCTCTGAGATACTAAGCATCAAAGATTTTATATATCAACTGTGAAACTGTCATGTACTTTCTATATTTTGGAATATTTTACCTCCCAAAATAACACAGCTCCAAGCCTAAAGTAACATTCAAGGGTTCATATGAAGAAAAACACAATTTTAATAAAAAGAAGTCAGATGGATCCTTACCATTTTGATCTCATAATTTACCAACATTCATTGAGGGTTTATTACATCCAGCATCTCTGCATTTCATTTGGATTTTCATCGTATCAAAGTGCTGAGAACATGTTAATGAAATTGTGAGGCAGTATTGTATTTATAAGGGAAATTAGGACTTTTCGAATTTATTTTTGCAAAACCGAGATCATAGATTTTATTAAAGAATCTATCTCAGTGGGTGTTTTCTGTCTCATAGTAGATTTGCATGCCTTAAAACTTGCTAAATTACACTCATGAATTTTCACACATTTTCATCGGCCACATGATTGCTGTCAAATAATAATTATATATACCCTTTCTTCACCAAAATTACTAATTTGGAACGATGTCCGAGCGCTGCTTGGACGAGACGGATGGAATTGTGGCTGAGATGACAAAGAAAGCGCCGGAAAAGGGTCCGAAATTAGCGTCTCCACCTGGATGTCATGTTCACTTCCAATCGGAGCTGGAGCCGATAAATACCTGTGACTACTGCAGAGTCATTTGACCTGGGAATGAATGGCGATAGTAACCTTTCCAGACAAAAGCCAGATGTTAGTGGGTTTTTGGTGCAGTCAAGTAGTGACTAGTAAAGCGTGATTTATGCTTGCCGCATTCGCAAAGGTCGCAAGTGTCCGCACGGCCAAAGTGACATCACACCATCAGACACGGCCCTTCGCAGGGGTTCCATGCAGCAGGTTTTCGCCTATCCGTTTGCACAACCAATTTGAGAATATCGGTTTGCCGCGAGGAGAAACCTGCACGGAGTATAAAAGATCCAAACGCTTCCTCGTCACGATTCCACATCCGCTCATGTCCGTGCGCCTGTCCATGCGACCGTCCATGTGGAAAGCATAACCAAAGCTTAAGTTAAGTATGTAAAGCAGTTAGCTTGATTAGGATACTGCTTCTCAGCATTATTACAAATCCTTAGTTTTTGCTCTGTCATCTTGAGTGACTGATGTACTTTATTGCCATTAATGCCATCTAGTAAGATTAGATGAAGATCTCATTTCAGTAAAGTCTTCATGTATTGCCATCTAACAGCATTTACAGAGGTGTTATTAAACCTGTCTTCCTCATTCCCTCACATCCTCATTTTGACTGCGTAATCTTGTAGAGAGGAATCCTCAGATGTATTTTGGGAATGAGTTTTCTGTGCAACAGGGATCGGGTTTTTTTCCTCTTGATTAACTGACTCACTAATAAGGCTTGTCACAACACTTTACACCCTCTGGACTTCCAGCAGTATCTATTCTGGTGCCAGATCACCTGAGCTGATTTAGAGCCCCAACCTTGCATATTTGCCGCTCGTATGTTTCTGATAAATTTGTTTGGTTTCACATATTTCCACATTACATCTTTCACTTGTTAGTCCTCTCAGCATCCTTCCATGCTCGGAGAGGAGAATAGAATCTAAATTGTGCGATAATTTCTCTGGCCTTAATTGCATGGCTCCAGTGAAAGCTTTGCTGCTCTCCCCAATCCTTTTAGAACTACTTAAACGTTCCGCTTGGGTGTGGATTAGTGGATAATGGGCCCAGCAGCAGGCCAGGTACAAGCTATTGAAGTGTTCCTGAGATAGCCTTGGTGGGCCCTAGGGGTAGAGGGGGAGGGTTCATTGTTGGTGTGACAGTTTGGCTGAGTGGATTACATGCAGTTTAGGGGACTGTATTGGATTGAGTCTGTGCCCAATTATCCTCTTGGATTGGATTGCAAGTGAGTAACCTCCTATCCCAATTTCCAGTGCACCAGGTGAAGCCTATAGGATCCTGCTGCTAGGTGTTCCCAGAAACCGTTAAGCCCCTTAGCCCAAAGATAAAGTAGTTATATTCACAGCATGATGCGATAGCAAAAATTCCACTTTTTAATAATTATAATTGAGCGTGAAACTACTTTTCCTACTTGTCAGTATGTTATATATTTCATTCATAGCATGTTTTGGCCACTGGATCTCAACAGGTCATCATCTGCCTACACAGACTGCATAACACGTTTAACTGTTCTAATGGAGACTCCACAAATTTTACACATCAAAATTAGATTACTAGTTAGTTGTGTAATGTCCTCTGTGGCTCTGGAGGGAGCTTTCTGAGAAAACACTCCTTGATGATGTCATCTGGTTAACTCGTGTGGAAACTGCAGTTTTTAATAGAAAGCCTGCGTCACAAGCTGAGGGTGTGGAGTTTACCAGGCTGGGAGGGTCTAGACCGACTCACCGGATGTAGACTGTGGGTATAAACCTGCCATTTGCAGCTTATTTCAGCTCACATTATCCTGCCTTTCCGCTGTCTGCGCTATTTTGCAAGAGTACCGTCGCTGCATCCTGTGTTTAGCGCCACCCAAGACGATTGTGATTGGTTTCAAGAAATACAAACAAGCCAGATCTGTTTTTATGTCTCTGTGTCGGAGGCATCATGTTTTCGGGTTGTCATACGGTAACACCATTCTCGTGAGCGCGATATCTCAGGAACGCCTGGCGGGAATTTCTTCCAATCTGGCACCAACGTCCACTTGGAGTCAAGGATGAACTGATTCGATTTTGATGGTCAAAGGTCAAGGTCACTGTGACCTCACATCCACCCCATTCTCGTGAAAGTGATTATCTCAGGAAAACCTTGAGCGAAATTTTTTAAAAATGGCACCAACATCCACTTGGACTCAAGGATGATTTTAATTTGGTGGTCAAAGTCAAGGTCACTGTCACATGTTTTTTGCCATAACTCAAGAATTCATATGCTAATTATGACAAATTCGCACAAATGTCTAATAGGATAAAATGATGAAGTAAGGACATATTGGACAGACATTTATGTAATTTGCAACTTCTCGTTGGCGGAGGCATACAACTGCGAGGCGGTAATTCTAGTTTCCCTACTATACCCGAATGATAAAGTGTGGAGCTAGACCTTTCTTTAGCGCTGACACAGCACTGTGGTCTTGCTATGCAAGACTGGGGAAGGTTTAATGCCACATTCATGTCATATCGGAGTTATCGTAATTACAAGTTTACGAATGTTTATGTCAACTTTAAAGTCGTAATTACTTGTAAAACTCTGGGATTTTTCTGAAAGCGCTGATTTATCCGACTTGTCACTTACTGAAATGGAAATACCCGGAAACCAGACAAATATGGAGTCCTCACATCCGCCAAAGACCATTGTAATGGATATAATGTTATATTGTCAGTGAACAGTATTTTAATCCTTACATGACCAACTCTGTATTCATACAACCGTCTTGAAGACTTTACCGTTCCAAGTCATTAAATATGAATCTTTCCCATTTTTACCATCCATTCCATATGACGTGACCGTGACATAATGGAAAGTCTTGAGTTGCATTATGGGAATTGTAGGATCCCGTGTTTTTGGAGCTCAACTCATACTACGGACAAAATACATACTGTATATACTATATCTCTGCATCTGCTGGCTTGATTTTGACCATTCTTTTATTTCATCTGTCTCCTGTGAGCCCCAATGTGATACAAGTACAATACTGAATAGTTGGTTAGAGTACTCTTCAAAGAGTGATCCCCCTAGACAATGTTGGTGTTAAGAGTCGGATATACTATTTTTCTGCCTCCATACATATTCAGTTTAGTTCTGTAATAAAATCAGTGTCCTCTGGTGCTTACGTCTTTGCCTTCCACTTTTAGCATCATAAACTTAGAAATACATTATCCAAATGAAATTGAATTCCCGTCTCCTCAGTCTCCCTGTTTGTGTAACATTGCTTAGAGTTCATTCAGTTATCACGCTTGAGAATCTCAAATGCTGTTCTTGGAAAAAAGTACTCTGCCCCCCTCCTCCCCCCCCTCTCCAGAAATCTCCGCTTGGATAATGGATGTCTCATTTTTTACAATCAAATCATGAGTTATGCAGTAATTTGAGCCACTCCATGTGTCGCCGCTGTGTTGTGTGAATGCATTAAAGGATATTTGCCATCCATTCATTACGAGATGGAAAATTCAGTTTTGCCCTCTTTGCAAGAGGGACTCAGTGTTCCTCTCTCTCTGGATTTGGTCTGAAATCTGTGAAATAGCTGCTTGACATTGCTGAGTCAAAAGAAGGGGTCTTTGTCTTTTATTTTTCCTTGCATGTCATTTTATTCTTGGTTATTAAATCTCTCTTTGCCTAGAATGAATAAGGAAAAGTTTTTGTTTATTTGAACTTGGACCCTTTTACCTAAATAGAAATTGTCTTTGTGGGTTTTGCTCTGCGTGCAAAGCTTTATTTTACTACTAGTGTGATTTTAATTAATATAGGAGAATCTCTTTAACAGCAAAGTAAAAGCGCCCATTCTAGCCCTCCCTTCCAGGCCCCACCTGACGTTGATTCTCATATTGGGAGCTGTCAGAGCCTGCTGTCGCATTTTCCCCCCCTTTTGTTACTTTTTTGCTGGATACTTGCAAGTGGATAGCAATGAGTCCCTTGGCTGTGCTCATCTGATTCCATCAAGAAGAGGAGAAAAGCACCACAGCGCCTTGGGAATATTGTGCCTGAAAATGGTAATTTGCCAGCTCGAGCAAATCCTAGGAGAGCAGGGAAGATGAAGAGTAGACAGATTTCACTTGCTTTATTTATTAAATTTGATAACCGGTACAGGCCTCCAGAGAGGCAAAAACATTCTGCTGCGTGTCATTTGGAAGGAAGTAGAGAATATGGTGGAGATCCGTCGTAGACAGCCTCCCGATCATTCAGTCAGGCTGATGTTAGGCATCACGGGGTCCAGCAACCACCTTCATATACTGTATATGATGCTACTCTCATACGTCTCAGACTGAAAACACCTTATTAAGTCTACACATATACAGATATTTTTAGAAAAATGTTTCCCTCTGTTTAAAAACAAAAAAATCTGTCCACATGACCTTCGTTTTACAAAATATCTCCGTCCACACTTGAACGCAGAAACGACTCCAAACGCTCGCCGTAATATTTACATGTCACCACAAGTGAGATCAAAAGTTAATGGTCAAGAAATGTTGTTACTACCCATCTCACTCCCTTTCCTTCGGCTTCATTACAGTCAGTTGGATAACCATTATTGTTGGTGGGGGTGGGGGGGTTTCCTGTTCGAACTGCATGACTGTCATCACTCTGCTGTCATCAACTGTCTGTGAGGAAAGGGAGGTCGTTCAGGTTTATGTCCGAAGCCCCTCTGAGTGCTCCAAACCTCGCCTTTGATCGCCCAAAAGCACATTCAATCACCATTCGGCCTTGACATGTTTAATGTGTTCCCTGCTCGGGCCTCCTGTTACTGGCCCAAGTAATTAGTGGTAATTATTCCGAGTATTTTAACAAAACGTAAAAAAGCCGATGGACCGCCATCTTTGTTATTGTTTCTGGCTCATGCTCATTATACAAAGCAACAATGGGCATGCGCAAAATGAGGAGAGGACGTCTTTGTTTCCCAAACGCTCTGTTATACACGTCCACACTGATATAAAGTAACCAGAGTTTTAAAAAATCTGCACTTTAGAAAGCGTTTTCAAAAATATCTGTTTTTTTTACCCAAAACTCTGTTTGCGTGTGGACTAGAGGAAAATATCTGTTTTTAAAAATATCTGTATACGTGTAGACAGGGCCTAAAAGGCTTAACATTTGGCTATACTTTGCGGTATTATTTCAGATCCCTTGTAAATAGCTCAAAGATGTTACTCCTGAACTCTATCAGCCAAATCTATCCAGTTGAAATATGTAGAAGTGAGTCAATAATTAGAAATGATTTGTATAGACCAGAAGCATCTTTCCCATACATGATGCCTCTGAGGAACAGTACATGGCTACTGAGCCTCCCCCTGGGCTGGCCTTATGGTAAAGAGGAAGTAAGCTAATTGATTAGCTGACAGACGCTGTTTGGTGTCAGGCAAGCAAAAAAGGCTACCTCAAGTCTCCGCTCCCCCAGGCTATTATTTAATACATCTGTGTTGTTCTCAGTTACCTCCCTTTGTCCAGGAAAAGCTCCCTGCCCTCTCAGTCCTCAGAGGGCTCCTCAGTGACACTTCACACAACTCCGAGAGGAGGGGGGAAGAGAGAAACATAGCCACAAAGCCATACTTGAGAGGTATCACTTTGCAATCTGCCCGTCTCCCAGCTCTGGCGTCTCATTTGTTCTGTGTGCTGATGTGCATCAGGGCTCCAGGGCAAGGTGATAGTCTCCAGGGACGAGTTGCAAAGGAAAGTTACCTGAGGAGATAAGACTGTAAAGGAAAGGTGGGGGGGAGGCTTTTCTGCGCTGTGGATCTTTGTGTTTCTGCAAAAACCAGAAGCAGCAGTTTAGCAGTACCCCTGCAGAAACTTGACTGCAGAGCCAGAGGTCCTTGAATGGCTTGGCTCTGAATGGCTGGGGTCTTTTGAATGTGCTCTGCTTGAATAAGAGGTCTTTGACGAGTGAGGGCTTTGTGATTCTCCCGTGCTCCTCTGCTGTTATCAGTGCAGCTGGCTCTATATGCTGGAGGAGTAACAGCTCCCACTGGCAGTATTCTCTGATGGCACTTGTTTATGTTTATGGAAGGATGCTCTTCATGTTTGAAATGCTCATTAGGAAGCGTTGTGCCTACTTCCCCACTCATAAAAAGAGTGGATTGCCTCATGAAATGTGAAAAATTCAAATCTGTCACAAAAGTATCATACGACGAAAACATGTTGTTATGAGTGTACACTGTACATACTTAAAGGACAAAAATGTCAGCATAGTAAGTGATTGACACGCCGCACCTACAAGCAGTTGTAATATTTAATCCCTCCCGCTGACTTCCCGAGCCTCTTAATTCTTCAAAATATAGAAGCTCATAGAGTTTTTGTAATTAACAAATCACAATTTAATCCGCAGTGCATGACAATTCAATTTGTTGATTGCCACCCCCCCTCCCTCCGCCCTCCTCTCTTCGTCTATTTAGGAGCGAAAAGGAAGGAAAAATAATCTCATTGAATGTATTAATTCAACATGATGAATCCTGTATTCAAGTCAGTGGAGTGAATAATTAAAATTAGCTGATAAAACTTTCAGCAGAATTACTTTGCCGAAATTGCTGAACAGATGTGTCATTTTAATGAAAATCCACAGCCAAGCTCCTTTCCCCCTTCCCCTCTGTCGGATAAAAATATTATTCCCATGGCACATTCTTAATTTGGTGGTAAATACACTGGCAGCCATCTCCGGAAGGGTGGGTGGGGAGCGGGTGGAGAGAGAGAGAGAGAGAGAGAGAGAGAGAGAGGAAGAGCAACTTGTCACACTTAGTAACTTGATTTCTCCCCCTGCATGCAGTAACAGCTATCTACAGTAATTCACAGCACTCCATTGTTCCAGCAAGTCCCAAGGAGGACTTATTAAAATGCAATAATCTCCCTATTTAAACAGAAACAATAACCATTAGAATTCCCGCAGATCTAAAACAGAGCGTAAGCCCCCATCTGCTGTGAATGATTAGAGTCTTGACGAGGGAATTTAATTTGCAACATTCAAAGATGGGAATCTGAGCAGATCTCCCCTCCGAGGCTCTCACCCTCATACTCATTTGCCTCTCGCTTTATTTGTCTTTTTAATTATTTATTTAGCTGCCACTAACGTTGCTCTAGAGAGAGGCTATTGGATGCATTCAGGCTAGACAACAACATGCTGTACAGAGCTGCGGCCCTTTAGAAAACCTCCATTCAGTGTTTTAATGTAACATGCTGTGAATGTGATGATACATTATTATACACTCTGGTGTAAACATATGACATGGTGCATATGGGAGACAGGAAAAAACACATTGTAAGGTGATTAGGTGATAAGGGTTTACTCTACTTGCAAATTTCTCATTCATACATCCTCCAATACACATTTACTACAGCAAAGTGCATAATCAGTCTATCCGGCTATCTATGCCGCAATTTAGGTCACTGTTATGATTGCTAGTTAGCTAGAAATGTATGATATTCCATCTGTTTGTCCTATAGAGAGGTGAAGTCCCTCCCCTTCCGGTGCACCCCATGGGACCTTATTTCGGAAAAAATATGAACGGTAGTCAACGGCGAGAGACAATTTTTTTTTTGATCCGGTTTGAATTGCGCCATGAATCACACATATGATGTCTGTCAATTTAAAAGATAATTTTGCAAGTCAAGAAAGTCGCAGTTTGTCGTACCATCTTTTAGTTTTGTGTGAAACCGCTCAGTGAACTACATCTCTCGTCTCGCACAACATACGTCAACAACACTAGCTAGCTAGCTAGCGACTCCTGGTCTTTTTATCAGCTGGGAAGAGAAAGAACGAACAAAGACCCGTTGCTGGTGTGAGTACATCCCAGTACGAAACATACATGCATCGTAGCTTCAGCAAGAGAAATGTCACTACGCGACTTTTAGATGTGTAATCTTTCTAAATACGTATTTTCACAGTCTGATACTTCAACAGTTTTACAAACTGAGACTTTCTTGACTTGCAAAATTATGTTTTAAATTGACAAACATCATCTGTGTGATTCATGGCTCAATTCAAACGGGATCAAGAAAATATTTGTCCCTCGCCATTGACTAACGTTCATATTTTTTCCGAAATAAGGTCCCATGGTGGTCCACTGGAAGGGGCGGGACTTCGCCTCTCTATTGTCCCACACGTTGGTCAAAAGCTAGATAGCTTCCCCAGAAGAGTCCACAAAATCGTCAGTACACGGGGTGTAAAGAGCACTGCAGACTCTAGATGGCGCTAGTGGGCTTTGGACTTTTAACTTTTGTTAAACTTTTTTTCTTTAACATCCCTTTCATTACATTATTAGGAGGAGACTGAAGAGTCTACAGACATGGTAGTGGCTTTGTGAGGCTATAGGCACAGCGGCACTTTAAGCTAAATGCTAATGTCAGTATGCCAACATGCTAACAATGGTTATGTTAACATGCAGGTAATGTTTACCATTTTCACTATCTTAGTTTAAAGTGTTAGCAGCGTTTGCTAATTAGTACTAAACAGTACAGCTGAGGATGATGGGAAGGTCATTAGTTCTTAATTAATCCAAAGTCTTGGACGAATTGAAACATTGACCTGATGATGGTGTTATATGAAACGTTAAGGGATCACCGAAGTTATTAGAATTCATCCTCTGGGAACCATGAATGTCTGGACAAATGTAATGGTCTCTATCCAGTAGTTGTTGACATATTTCAGTCTCGACCAAAGTGGTGGACCGACTGACCTACAGAAAGACCAGCATGATGAAGAACAACAAATGTTGAAAGAACCAACATGAGGCCTTTACCATGCCATAGAAAACACAAGTCTGCCTAATCCCACCATATGGATTTTAATAAAGAAAAATTCAAAATAAAATAATAACTGCAGCAACTCAGGAAGATTTATTTGTAAGGCAGAGCATTCTAACATGAAGGTTTTGTACGAAGCTGAAAAGGACTCCTTTAGAAATCATACTGAATGGCTCATAACAATGTTCAGACTATGCAAGGTGAACTTCTGCACACTTAAACTTGACTTTAATTTCCGTTAATTTCAGTTCTGTAATATTGACATTTGCTCAGATCTATCCAGACAGCAAAACCTGTAAAAATGATGTTACTGCAAGACGAATAAAATATCTGCTGATGTTAAAATGGACTGGCTTAATTAGTCCCACTAGCAGGGAAGCAAAGTTGGCTCGCTGGATTTACAACCCTGTTTGTGGTATTTCCCACTAATTCACAGTGTTGTTAGAGCCTCATAATGTTAATTTACTGTAGGAGTCATGGTCTGGCTGTAGAGGACAATTCATCATTCCACATAGTGACCCTACCCCGACTCCTGTCATCGTTGAATTCTTGCCTTGGTTGCACTGTAAGGAGAAACCAATACACTAGAGGCTACTCTGTGATTTTTACAAGTTATTCAAGAGTGAACGATTTGGAGAGCTTTGCGTTTCACCTACAGACACGTAAGATCATTGAGTCCTCTTTGCGTGGCTCTAAAAGTACACCATTTAAAACATTAATTATTTTCATACTTATAGTCAACCCATAATGATCTTAGTTCTTGTGAAAAGCAGGTATATTAAGTTCATACCACAGGAGCCGCGACAATGTCAGTGACAGGTAGCACTAATTTCCTCAGTGTTCCACAGCCTGTCTCCAACCGTAATGATAATGGATCACTTGTCTTTTTTGTAAAGCTTTAAGTCCAACATATTTCTCTATAATCAGCATTTGTGCCGAGTCTCTGAGCACCCGTTTTGATTGCGCGACTTCAAAGCCACCTCTCAAATCTTGATGAGCCCTGCACAGGTGCACAGCTTGCTGGAGGTGCCGTGCTCCACCGCTCATTTTTGGATGGCGATAGCATCAATCCATAGAGGTGCGGCGGCTCTTCATCATTTCAAATGGCTGCCAAAAAGGAGAGCTGCACCCTCCATACTGCACCTCGGCAGGCTAAAACGTAGCAGGTGCAATGCTAAATATATATTAAAAAGTGCCTTACTCTGCAAGTTGCTGTATTCCCATGGGTTCCCTGCGCTACTGATCTCTCTGCCTGGTATCATCCATTTCTGGTTTGCGAGTGTTCCGAGCGAATCCTAATTCCGGTCTGTGGTTCGCGGTGCGCCCCAGAGACTTCTGATAATGAGCTCGGAGGTTAAAAAAAGTGGAGTGCCAGTCCCAGAAGGTGTTGTTGAGTTATGGATGGGGTGGGGGGGGAGATCCATGGAGCCTCCAGAGACCCAGTTAGGGCCAAACCTTTGGCAGAAGGCATATTATTTCCCAATTTGAAAGGAAAGCTGTGCCATTTTGAATTGCAGCTAATTGGCACTCAATGTAGGAAGACTTCAGAGGGAAACCATTTTTTTCATGTATTAGTCCCAGCAAAAAAGTTATTTTAAATGTGCTATAAGCACCATAGCATTAAAAAGTTAATGAATAGATGTCTTTGACTTGGTTTATATCATCATAACTCACATTAATACAGAAATCTTTATATCTGTGTTATTGATGATATTAAAAAGACGCTGACCTAAAGGTTAACTTCTAATGATGTCATTTTTAATCTTACCTGCAGTCAATTTAAAACAGTCTACCGTGTTAAATCTATTTGAAATACATCCAATAAGGTGCCCTTTTAATGCTTGGGTTGAATTGTACAGCGTGGGAAATATCACACACAAACACTCACCGCTTTATCTAATCAACATGAAACAAGACACATCCCTCCCGCTAATGTCCTCTATTCACTTGGAGGTGCAGACAGTGAAGTGTAGTTCCAGTGTGTTTATCTTATACTGCTTCACGTTGTGTGTCACCACCAGCGACCGCACATGGGAGTGAACATTTAGCTCCATCTGGCGCAATACACTACATAGCATATTGTCCCTGTCAATGAATCAAATAATATTAAGAAGCATATAACACAGTCCCAAAAGTATGTTTATGTGTTATGTAAGGCTCTCAAAGGTAACTCGATAATAACACGTTAACGCATATTCGTTTTAACGCCACTAATTTCATTTTGCCCACTCCCATGTTGATAAGAGTATTAAGTATTTAACAAATCTCCCCTTTAAGTTACATTTTGAACAGATTAAAAATGTGCGATTAATTTGCGATTAATCGCTATTAACAATGAATGATCATGCGATTAATCATGATTAAATATTTTAATCGATTGACAGCTCTAGTATTATGTAAATGCTGAAAATATTCCAGCATCAACAACAAACTTTGATCACATTGGTCCAGTAAAGTACTGTAATGAATTTGTCAGTTCACATTCAATGAAGCTATAGTAAAAATATTTAGATTAAATGCAGCAATACAGACTATAGGACATGATGACAAATTATTTCTCTTTTTATAGTACAGACCGTGCACTCATACTTTGCGAGGTATAGGAATACAATTTCAGCTGCAATTTCCTTTAACTGATTATTTTTCAACGGTTAGTTCACTTAAATACAGAGAATTGAACGACTATAATAAAATATATTCCGATGTGTGCAATTATGTCATAAACAGCATCTTGTTTTGTTTACCAGTTAACTGTAGTTGAGCTGCAGACGGTGATTTGATTTGGCTCAGCTGATGTACTTTGTCAACATAAGTTTTCTGACTGCATGTTGGTCTGTGGCTCGACATAGCAGTAAATTGTGTTACAGTACTGATTCTGTCCGACGCCCAGTTTGTGTCAGAATCACTAGAAGCCTTCTTTAATGTACAGTATAGAATGTGATGTACAGTAACTCTTTGTGTGATGGGCCTGGATGTTCAACAGTGTCAAGGTTAAAGCTGCAATGCCTTATAAACAGCCAAGTACTCTGGTGAAAGACTGTCTTGGAATAGGCTATGATTAATCCTGTATGTGTGAAACCTTTACTGTACCTGCAGCATGAACACCTTTATTGGATGTAGTCTTGCAGCAATCCTTAGTCCAGCTTTTGGCTATCTGGTAGTTTTGTATACTTGCTCATCTTATATTTGGAAATATTTTTTAGACAGTACAGTATACCCTATGGTCTACGTGTTTCGTCAATGTTTTGTCGTAACAAGATTACAGGCAGGGTATGCGATTTATCCAGTATACACTATTTGTTATATTGGTTGAAATGGTCTTTACACCCCGACAGCAATCCATTTCTTATGAGCTCTGAAAAAAGACCGGAAAAGATCTGTCATCTGTAGCTGCTGTAATCCTGTAAAAACGTCTACCAATCAGTGCCTCTGCGCCCAGTTGTAAAGAACCAATCAGATGCCTCCCTGCCTCCCTGCTCGTACTCTACCCTTAGCATGCACCAGCGTGAACTCAAAGCGCGTTGCCGCCGCACGTTTACTGGAGAATGGAAAAGAAAACTCAGCTCTTAAAACACTGGACAACGAGCACGAACTCGTACCACTATTACCATATTATCGAAAAATACAACTTTGATTAAGTTGTTTTTCTTCATGGCCCTACGTGGTTTCTTATTGATATGCATGTTAATGACATATTGATTCATTATAGCGGCACAAAGCACTTTTATTCTGCTTTCTATCTTCTCCCAATAACCTCCTTATTACTGCTTGTAAGCATTCAGGAAAGGAAGTGTGTGTTTTAAATGTTAGTCTGGTACTAAGCTTAGAGTTCGATCAGCTCTTTGGATTTTTTGTGTAAAATACCATTAAATATGATATACTATCATATCAAGGGAGTAGGTTTCGTTTCAACATTGGTGGGGACGCATATTGTCTGGGGGTCAAACACTTCACTTCCTGCATTCTGGTGAATTTTCTACACCAATTTATGGTGGAAATGACTTTATTTATGTAAAGGAAAACACTAAATTCAAGTGCCAGGTGACAATTCAAAAAAATGAAAATATAATGGAATATAATGCAGTATGGCTCCCAGTCATTCTGTATTGCTTTCAAATATTTATTCTCCTGTAAATCAACTTTTGTCATATATTGTTATCCCTGCTGAGTCAGTCACATGCAGGCATGTCAATGATACATTCATGCATTTTAATTCATTTATAAACCCCTGGACTTTAATAGCCCATATCCCACATGTCTGTGTTTTCTGACAAGTCGTAATATTTTTTGAAAATAACTCTGTGTCCTATAGTCTGCTGTGCAGAGTCAAGAAACAGCTACTGCTGGGGTACGGCAACACCACTTGGACAAACCACACGCAGAACTGCAGTACACCATAATACTAGATCCGGTAGTAATAACGGCAATTTATTAAGTTTATTTACGATTATGATTACATACAGTATGCTAATGATTATTTCAGACGGGGGTGCATGGTTGCCTGTCGTGACATAGAATTTGTTTTTTTATTATATCAATATCTTGGGGGGGGGGGTATTTTGGGCATATTTGAATACATATTGTGGGGGACACATCTCCCCGATATATATTCTAATTATGGCCTTGTTATAGGTTTACCTTTGGACTGTCATGTATCGCTTTAAGAAAAGCTAAATCTTTTAGATTTGGATGTGTTCCTTTACTCTGCTGCATCTTTCAGAGCGCTGTCCATGAGAATTTTTCTTAGAAAATGTGGTTACCTAAATATTACACGGATTCCTTTGATAAATAATTCTTCTTGAATACCATCTTCTCCTTTAATGTTGCCTTTTCATATTCTGCTCATCCTTCCCTTTCAAGCCTAGCAAGAACAACAGCACCCTAAATCAAATAGTTGCCATAATGGATAAATGGACTGACTGCAGCGAGTGTACCTCGACATTCTACTCCTCGGCTACAAAACAGTTTCACTTTGTTGACTTACCTCCGTTTTTTATGCGGTTAATTAAAGGAGGAAGAAAATTGGAAGTGCTTTCTGTAAAGGTAATGTAGTGAAGCCCCGTGGTGGCTCTGCCTAATGAGGCTAATTATCCATTGTGGATGTCCAATCCAGACAGGCCTTTCTTTTGATTGCTTTGATTAATTACAACACACTCAGTGCTGCTCTTACAGCCTGTTAGAATGGCAGGAAATGAGAAGCACTGCAGCTAACTGGTGAAGTGGCAAAGGATTTGCAGCTGGGAGAATACTGAAGGACTACAGAAGAATCCTCTACATCAGCTCTGTGGATTCAGGTAAAGTACCATTTAGTTGGGCTATCACATCGCGTTATCACGTTGGTTAACAAATCAGGCTCTTACTGAAAGCTCATTTATTAAGAGGATGTTTGGCTGATAAATGTGTGCATGTAAAAAATGGCACCTTCCTTCTAGAAACTCCTTAATTGGACAAATGATTTAGCTGACATAGTTCATTTGAAAATATTTCTGCTTGATATTCAAGTGGCAGCGACACAGTTTTCACATTAATACCACCTGACGTGATTGTGTCCTTGATTGTGTGAGCTACCGGGCATATGTGTGTTGTCGTGTGTGTGCTTGAGTGGCACGGTAAGATGAAACGTGTCACTGCGTTTCTTTTAGGTTGAGGGTTTTTCTGCATCACCAAGAAGGTGTGTTAGATGGCGGGGTCGTTAGCTGTGCTGTTGTTGGTACAGGCTCTCATCACTGAGCCCGGCAGCACGCAGCGCATTACAGCTGGCACGTCACTCTCAGCTGCATAAATCTGTGCTTTGTTACACTCCTGTGACCCAACTTGGAGAGCCATGAGTAATGGGATTGTTATAGTGCCTGGCCACCTTTCTGAATTTCAGGAAAGCTATTTTGAGCTCCCCAGGCCAGCATTTAGCTGAACAACAAGGATGATTTCTGTGCGCCATTTTGTCTTATTTTTTGTTTTATGATTAAAACTAACTTTATTGTAACAATGTATGTATTTCACTTAGGGCTGTCAATCGATTAAAATATTTAATCGCAATTAATCGCATGATTGTCCATAGTTAATCGCGATTAATCGCACATTAAGTACTACTTACTTAAAGGGAGATTTGTCAGGTATTTAATACTCTTATCAACATGGGAGTGGGCAAATATGCTGCTGTATGCAAATGTATGTATATATTTATTATTGGAAATCAATTAACAACACAAAAATGACAAATATTTTCCAGAAACCCTCACAGGTACTGCATTTAGTATAAAAAATATGCTCAAATCATAACATGGCAAACATAAGCCCAACAGGCAACAACAGCTGTCAGTGTGCTGACTTGACTATGACTTGCACAAAACTGCATGTGATTATCATAAAGTGGGCATGTCTCTAAAGGGGAGAATCGTGGGCACCCATAGAATCCATTTTCATTCACATATCTTGAGGTCAGAGGTCAAGGAAACCCTTTGAAAATGGCCACGGCAGTTTTTCCTCTCCAAAATTTAGCTGAAGTTTGGAGCATTATTTAGCCTCCTAACCTTAAAAGTTGCGTTAATGCATTAAAGAAATTAGTGGCGTTAAAACAAATTTGCGTTAAGGCGTTATTATCATTGTAACTTTGACAGCCCTAATTTTCCTATGTGATGATGTTCACTTAGTAAATATGGCTATATTGTAAATGTGTGAAAGATAACTCTCCATTGGAAATCCACTTATGCAAGATGTGACTGGCATTAATAGAAATGATAGAGGACAGTATTATTGCCAATAGACTATCAATCCATATATCCTCTATGTGGACAGCTAGTCGCTAGTGATTTTACAGTGACTCATGCATGAATTTAACATCAGTGTAGCAGAAAGTAGCGGAAAATCTGTCAAGATTTATGCTCTCAAGGAATAGGCTGTCTCCACAGCCATTTGGCTCCAGCACAGTGTGGAAAATCATAATGAAGAAAGGCAAGTGAGGGAGGAAAAAAATTCTTGACCTGAATTTTGTTGGTTTTGTGACAATGAGAAAGATAAGTGGTTGTGACAGTTGTGAATGATGTTCTGCCACGGGCCTGTGAGCTGTGCTGCGGCTAAATTGACACCGTTGTCAAACACACTTTTCACGACGCCCAAACCTCCCGTGAACCATCTAATGCGGCAAATGGGAACCCTAATTCTTCATTAACTCGGAGGAAAAAAGAGATTTGGTCATGCAATTTTCTCCTCACTGGCTGTTTTAAAGATTCCAATAACCGAGCATTTACAGTTGACTGAGCGAGAATTGCTCTTCCCCTCCATCCCTCCCGTCCTCTGCCCCCTCTTCTTCTCCACTTTTTACAACGTCGACACGCCGACCGTGAAACCTAGTGATGCTTATAGCCAGACTTATTGCCATGGTTATCTTTAATGACTTTGAAATGTATTGGCCTCGTTAATAAGCGGTGAGGTTATCAATTCCTCTAATTAGGCTGCACGCTCCCCGAAGAAATTTCACATTAAAGAGCCAAAAGATGAGTCGGAGGCGAGGGACGCTCTCCGGCAAGAGGTGGGGGTGGGGGGGTGGGAGGTGGCGGTGATTCGGAGCTAAAATTCAAAGTCTTACCCGTCTGGGAGGATTAGCATTAACTCATTGTAACCCCACAACCACCCTAGCTCCCGTTCTAATACAACACCCCCACCCCAACCCTCGCCACCACCACCGCACCTTCTTCCCCCTTGAAGATGACTGTTTCACTTACACATTATAGCTATCAGCGGATGTGTGTGTGTGCAGGAGGGGTAATCACAGCCGGGCAGGGCTGGGTGGCGGTAATGGGACATGAGCACTGCTGAGGTGTGTAATACGATCAGGAGTTACTGTCACAGAGCACTGATGTGCATATCTCAGTTTGACATGTTGAGGCCGCAGCGAGGCCATTTGGGTAAGCTTTATGTGGCGTTCCAGGGGAGCTTCAGTCGGCTGCCAGCGAGGAATATTGGCCTTTTAGATGAAATGGATGCCTGCCTTCTGTCTTTGTCACTTCTCTGAGTCTGTGTGCTTGGCAGCTCTTAAATAGTCGGATGTACAGCATATATGCATGGCTTAGAGCGACAGCTGTTATTTATGTAGGAAAGAGTGCAAAACAAAGGGATACTGTGTCATTAGTAAGCAGTTTAAAGTGCAATCTAAATGCTCCTAATTATCTACGTAAATATGTACAGTTCCAAATGACATTTGATTTCCACGCTCAGTTGTAACACTAGACAGTAGCGCTTCCATATTTATTGCATTACTGGTATATCCATCTAGCAATGACCTATTATCCTATGATACTAATATATTTCAAAATAAAAGACGTTAAAGGGAACATATCATATGTTTTCTGATCTAGGCAGCCCACAAAAAACTGATTGGGTTGTCTTATTTCATAGTTTGTGATTCAGATTTGGCTCCTCTTCCTATGTCAAATGCAGGCTCATTGGAATATACCGCCCACGGCTTGACAACTACCTTTGCAAAGGTGCACCATATTTTTATCGCAATCCAATTAGAACAGATCGGGCTTTATCGGGAGGGGGGGCTTAAAGAGACGGGCCCTAAAACGGAGCGTTTCAGACAGAGGGTGAATACAGTTCAACCCGGTCTCATGGGAAGACATATAAATACCACGACATTACACAGACATTCAGCGTGTTATGAGTCTGCATTTTCGTCTTTTCGCGTGTCATTTGTACGCGACGCAAACGTCCGCAGTTAGGTTCAGCAAGAGAACTACTTAGTTAGGTTAAGGGAAAACATCAAGGTTGAGCTTAAAATAAGTACGTAAACAAAGTAAATTACGTACGGAAATCAAGGTAACACAACCACGGAACGCAACTACGGAAAACACGTCTAAAAACGCTAAAAACAAAAAATCACGTGACAATTGTCATGTGCGTGACTTACTCCTGGTTAAAAGTCTGGTGTTTGTTGGACCCGTCCACCTCTCCACTCGCCCACCTTAAGTCTTTCTGGCATTTTATACTACGTCACTAACCGTAGCATTTATATGCGGATGTGTTTACATTGCAGTCAATGCAGGATGCATGGCGTACAAATGACATGCAAAAATCAAGTACGGTGTACTTATTGTGCAAGTGTCTTGCACATTATCGTTGTATTCATACGCCTTTTTGTGCGAAAGGTTTGTACAGGCATATTCAGACAGACAGGGAAAAATAATGTATTTTGAACATTAAAGCATATAAACATGTTCTAGTAGAAACACAAAATACAAGTCCCCTTTCCATTTTGACCTACTGCATATAATATGTTTATGTGAGTGCATACAATATGCATACTTTAGACACGTGTGTCACCGTCCATACACGTGTGAAATTAGCTCTAAATGGCTGTGATTTATGTGTGCCGCGGCCCCGGCAGCCAGACTGAGCCTCCTGCAAATTTATCGCCAAACGTCACTTTTACATGATGGGTTTGTAACAAATATCTGCTGCATATTGTTAAATTAATCTTCCATTTAAAATTAATGGAGTTAGACTCCCCAGGTTCAATGTAATTTGGTGTTCACGGGCAGCAAGTAACGCGGTGTGAATACAGAATGAGTTGAGGCCAAACGGCCTAATCTTCCATCACCTTGAACCTGAGAGGAGAGGACGCCTCATCCAGCAGTGGCTAATGAGATTGTGCTCACCTCCCGGGAGAAAGAGAGAGACAGGGAGGGAGGAGGGGTTTGGTGGGTGGGAGGGAGGGTGAGTTAGAAAGATGGAGGAAAAGAGGATGGATGTGTTGAAGCACGCCACGGCGGAAAAAGGCAAACAGGATATGAGGTGAGAGAATGATGGTTGATGCGCTGGAAGAGGGACGCGAGAAAGCAGGGTGGGAGATATATAGAGCAGGCGCCTGATAGCGGCTTGTAGTTTTCCACCACGTCTCACCACTTGTCTTATTTTCCTCAACTCTAAGTCGTACTCTAGGACGTGGCTGATGTATGTATGAGACAGCCAGTGCATGTTGAGATGAAATGAATTCTATATCATTATTTCACGATCCTCACCCGGCCATGACAAAGACGGAGGACATATTTCACGGCTAAGGATGCACCACTCAGCAGGAATGTCTGTCTCTCCATAATTCATAAAATGAGATAAAGGTTCCCCTGTGCAAGCCAGGCCATATTATTGTCAAGGAAACCACAGGGAATCGCTCTTTGCTTCCACAAACAGTGTCTGCTGTTACATATAGTTCATATTCCTGTTACAGGAGAATCACTAGTGATGTTTAAGCAAATGTAATTTTGAAAACAAATTTTATTCTGCAGTATAATAAAATCAGGAACGTGCACACACAGTGAAGCGCTCTAATTCCCATTTCTGCTGTGGATACTGTTACATTGACTGTCTTTGCAATGCTTTGGCCTCCAGCAGACGGTGGCAGCAGTGTAAGCCAGCCCTGGATTGAGCTCTGCCAGCATTTAGGGCTCATATCGTTGGTTTTGGACGGTGATGTAGCAGTCCCGGCCAACTAGGTGGATTAGCAGCTCCGTCCTGTACAGCGCTGTGCTCCAGCACCAAGATTGTCCCACTGCAAACACCATGACATCCATAACAGAGACGTTAGATCCATCTGCAGTACATAGGTGGAGAGTGAAAGCCCTTTTCTATATACTATGTGATACTATGTGAATTTGGAATACTAATGTAGTCGCTGTATAGATCAAAGTCAGATTAAGAGGACATGTGATGGCAGGACTAGACCTCTGTATTTTGCTGGATGTTCTCAGCTCTTCCAAATACTGAATGGTGCTGACAACCAGGGGCAGAACCCAACGTTGTAAACATTCTGGGCTCAGCCCAGACTTAGGAGGGTCTGGGGGCATCTTCTCCCGTTTACGGAAGCTATATGCAATCATTTTCAAGCCGTTTTAGCCGTAGCTCAATATGTCATTTATACATCTCATCAATGGCCATTTGAAAATAATACGTTTAATTCTCAGTGAAACTGATCAGTGTCGGTGTATTTTAATGTAATTGTTTCTAATAACCACAAGCTAACATACATTGGCAAGAGATATTGTAAATGTGATTAGTTCTGGACCAATGCCCATACTGTCTACCTGCCTCTAACTCTGTTTATAATCACTAGGCTAATGACATACTAATAATATTATTAATATCTGCTAAATTCTGCATGCCTTCCTTCACTCATCATTAATACATTTTCATGAGTTCATTGATTGGCTCTTCCTCGTTTCATCATACCCTCAGCACGTTGTCCGTTCACTCCCTTTGCTTGTTTCTAATGTTTCTTGGCTGCTACGTACTAATTCACACACCTACACACTCATTTGTTTGTCCATTCATTCATTGATTCCATCGATCCGCTCCATTGATCCCATGCTCTCATTCTCCTCATGCCCACATATAATCAATGCACCTCTGAGTTTGCTAGTGTTGTTTAGAAGCAAAGCGGCATGTTAAAGGCCTGAAGATGCTTGACTTCATTCAAAAACAACTGATGCTCTCAGGTCTACCTCCATTATGTACAGTTACACAATCCTTAAACTTACACTAAATTTCAGCAAGGCAAAACTGGCATGGACATTTTCAAAGGGGTTCCTTGACCTCTGACCTTAAGATATCTGAATGACATGACCACTTTGTGCTACTCCCATGCAGTTTGGGGCAAATCAGTCAAGTCAGCACACTGATACACTGACAGCTGTTGTTGCTTGTGGGGCTGCAGTTTGCCATGTTATGATTTGAGCATATTATTTATGCTGAATGCAGTACCTGTGAGGGTTTCTGGATAATATTTGTCATTGTTTTGTGTTGTTAATTGATTTCCAATAATAAATATATACATACATTTGCAGAAAGCAGCATATTTGCCCACTCCCATGTTGATAAGAGTATTAAATACTTGACAAATCTTCCTTTAAGGTACATTTTGAACAGATAAAAAATGTTCAATTGATTTGCAATTATTGTGATTAACTATGGACAATCATGCGATTAATCGAGATTAAATATTTTAATTGATTGACAGCTCTAGTTCGAATAGATTTGTGCAGACAGAGGACCAACTATCGGGATCCTATTGACCCAGAACAGCGTCTGGCAGTCTGTCTGAGCTAAATTGTTGTATAGCCTAAACTATTGTAAGCTATTTCAATTTCCTTTAGTGAAATGCTCCGAGTGAATTTGCCTCTGGTCAACAGTTACAGTGTTTATGTATACAGAGCCTCCGTGTTCTTGTACACTATAGTGTACATATTGAATACGTCTGTTCCGCACAACTTGATGGGTTGATGCCTTTATCAGCAGTGCGAAAGCTCAGCAAATCTACCTTGTTTTGAAAAACAATTGTGTTGCTTTTCCGCCGCGTAATATTCACATTCTGTGTGAAAGTATTCTTGACAGAAACGACAGTTCGAAAAAATATATTAATCACAAATTAATCACATGATCACACGACGGCAGCTAATGAAGCCCATGATGTCCATCACTGTTTGCCATCTCTCTCGTCAATGTGTCACGATGATCTTCACTGCCTCTGAGCAGCCACTTGGCTCGGTTTCATACCTGTCCTATTTGAGCGATGGAGTGCATCACTGTCTCTCTCCTCCGGGGTTTTCATATCGATGGCTCGGGCACCCAGCATCTATCCAGCCAGGATTGATCAGGAAATAAGTTGCTGTCGACCAGCTTTAAAAAAAGATTAAAGATTTTGTACTTGTCTGTGGGCCTGCACGCTTCACTCTGATAATCACAGCCCCCGCCCACCGCCTGCCTTCGCTCTTCCTCCCTGGGCCAAAATGTATTGAGTGGGCTGTGGGGTTATAAAGTTCCAGCTGGCAACATTTGTTTCATTACTTAAATCCATTCGATCAAAGCTTTTCAAGCAATTATGTCAGTGCTTTCAAGGCCCTAACACGGCGATAAATGGATTAATTCAGCTGGACTGGCGCACAGCAAACATTCCCCTTTACAGGGTCAAATGGGGGTCAGTAACAAGTGAGCTCGATGCGGGGGTGTTGTATTGAATTTACGAGTAAACCTGCGTTGTGAACATAGACTGCGAAACAGTCCCAGGCATTAAGTGGGGATAGCAACCTTCAGGTTGTTCAGGTTGCAGTGGGGTCAACATTGAGAACGGAGATAAGTAACATTTACGTAAAAGCTTTTAAACCATATCCTGCTGTCTCTCATACTGTAGCCAACGACAGATCAGGGAGACAAACACAAAGAGGAAGCTGCAGAGTGATGCAGGAAGTCCTCTCTCAGGAAACAAAGGCTCCACTCCATGTCAGACAAGCTCCATTAGGTTGTTTGTATGTGCGATTAATTGTTAAGGACAAAATGCTCGGATACTTGATAGCATACTGGGAAGCATAACAATTGCCTACTCAACTGTGTGTGAGGCTGGTGGTGGATGGGATGTGCATATGAATATGTGGAAGTGTAGATGTAGGGGACAACAGGGAGCAGGTGGAGGGTAGCAGGGCCTGCTTTGTGTTTTAAGGCCCAGGGCCACAGAGAGAACTGTGATGTTCTTCAAAGTGGGAAGTTCTTGAAAGCTGCTTTGAATACTCCTGGGTAGTTGTGTCATAGGTAGCATCTAACACCCGGCTACACTTTGACACTACTGGAAACAACTTAAAAGAAAGATGGTAAGGTCACATGTCTTGTAGCATGTTTGTATGAAATATAGCAGAAACATGAAAGTATAGTAGCAAGAAACATAATTTGTATCAGCATCCAACAACAGTTAACTGTAGTTTTGTGTTTGTGAACACCGCTTCTTGGCATTGCAGTCATTCTCATTTATACTCTACATATCTCTCTACCAGTATGGATAAATTCATCAAAGATTCATCAAAGGTCTTGCTCAGTTGGTGAGGGAAAAGAAAGACGTGCTAAAAGCCTTGATTTCCTGGACGTTTTTTTCCTCAACGCTTGTAGCTTTTGATCTCTTAGCATCTTGTCGTTGCAATTTGAGCTTAATGAGTGCAGAAACAATTGTTCAAGTGCATTAAATATATCTCTTTACACAGGTAAAGCATTGCGAAATGGTGCATTTGCTTTCGTGTAGAAAACGTGCCTTTAAATCACTTCTGGAGTTGGAATTCAGAAATTGTGATGGAGGTTTCAGGGCTTGAGCAAATCCCTGCAGTGGACAATACATGAATCACATACCACATTTCCCACCTCCTCGCTGCAATAAAACCTTTTCAGTGCTATTGTATTCATTTAAAGGGTAAAATTGTTATCACGAAGCATCACGAGGCAGCTGTAAACACAGCCTTGGTCCTGCGTTACAATATAGGTTAAGATAATAGCACAGTTCTCATGTAGTGAATGGGTGGCAATGAATCATTAAAGGGAAAGATTCGCCACCTTTTATGTGGCTGTCCAATCAGTGTTGATGGTAAATGTAGTCGATTGAAACAATAAATTCCTCAGTGCTTGCTATATTGACCCAGAAAGCTGAGTTCTCCTGCTCGCAGAGCCGTGGCGGCAGTGCCTACATGTACCAGGATGCATTGCGCACAAGCTTCTGACACCTGGAAGGGTCCCCACCGGACCTAATACAGCCGCAGCCTCGGCCTCTCTCCGCTGCATTTCTTTGGCTGCATACTCTGGCTCAAAAATACGGCTGAATATCCGCATCAGCCAAAACACTGTATCCTAGCCCATAACATCCTCTGCACTCATATTTAGCGATGCCATTTCCGCTGTTGGAAACGTAGCTAGGAAGTTGTGTTTTTGCGTGGCATCTAGAGCATGCGTGCCCCCTGGCTACCCAGAGGCGGAGACTAGAAATCCAAGTTGAAACAGCCTCTAGTTCTTCCTTTCATCCAACTACGTGACTGTCACGTCAAATGATGGTGCTGGAAGCAAAAAGGACAGATTTTGCAGCTGCGAAGTCAGCTTTCTTCATTAATATAGCAGCACTGAGGAATTTATTGTTTCAATTGACTACATTTATCATCAACACTAATTTGACACCCACATAAAAGGTGGCCAACTATCCCTTTAATTCATAAGATATGTGAAGTCCCTTTATATATCTAGTAATAATTCAGTAGCATAGGACTTGCAGTAGTAGTTTTTTGTAGTTTTGTTGCCTAAACCTAACAAAGTTGTTTCGTGTTAAGACGGAAGTTGATATTGAAAAGACTGGAGCGGAAATCGACGCTGGACATTTGTAGGAAAACGCAGAAAAAATGAGGAATAACTTTTCGATATATCACATGAACCATATGAGAATACGTTGCAGGAATACAGTATTGACGTTATGTGAGCCTGCATGTGTTTGATTGGCCAACGCAGTGCCTTGCCAGATGATGTTGCATTGCGATCCAGTGTTATTTGAGCGAGGTTAAGCTGTCTTGCCAGCAATTTTTCAGCGATTTTTGAAGGGGGTGGCTGAGTTTTCCTACGCAGAGCTGAAATCAGTCTGAACACGGCCTGACTCTCTAACCCTGAAACCGACCTGTGTTTTAGTATGAAACTGTCCTGTTGGATGAAATATACGGTATAGTTTGGCAGTAGGTGTTGTTCCTCGTTTGACTGATAAAGCTTTGAAATTTCAGTACGTCCGCTTTTACTTTGAATTGTTTTTGAAGTGCCTTTTGAAGTATTCAAAGACGGCCTCCGAGTTCAAGCTCAAAGCTGCTAACTAGCTTACAGAAGCTTAGTTCACACAGCACCCTTGATTCTGCTGAGTATTAAGTCAACATTAGATATTGTTTTCAAAGTTCTCTTGAATACCATAAACAGGGAATAGGCCATGTATTTTGGATTCTTGCTGGAGGCTTATACAGTTTAAAAGCCATACAAGGAGCTGTTGTCTTGTTGCTCCATGAAGACGTCACTTTTTGTCAACTCTTAAACGATTTTGGAAACTCAACACTCAACCCTCTTTTAATCCACGAGCCTTCATCCTACCTCTTTCACCTCTTCTTCCTGAACATCACCTTTGACTCCTTCTCTGTCTTACTTCCCTACAGCTGAAGGCTTTACCTAGGGCTGTTTCAAACGCCACGTGAGCAGCACATAGCCCAGTTCCAGACTAAAAATTAAAGCATTGCCGGGACTATCCTGGACGTTGAGGGAAAATATTACAGCCTTTTGTTTATGTCTCACAATGACTGCAACATCTTGTAGAGCAGGTTTTACATAATTTATAGATTTATAGCATGATTTATAGCTGTTTTCTAAATTGTTTACATGTTTAATTTATATGATAATATTCCAGTCTAATTAATCCTGTAGAGAGAATTAATAGAGGCTGATTTTTACAAAGGGAATGTCTCTTCCTTTGCAACATTGTGAAGCATTGACAGACATAATTCTAAATGATGTTAGCGACACTTTATTATATTCAGCTCTAATCAAAACAATAACTTTGTTTACTGCTCAATCAACTCATAGGAATTAAATATTAATCATTAAATAATACTTAACTCAAAATCTAATATTTATTATTCAGAGGATGAAGTTGTCAACATCCTCCATGGATACAGATTTCCTCTTAAATGCCTTCCTATAGTGCACATGGGTTCAGATGAATAATTGTGTCACATGTTACCTCATTCATTTTTCTCATCTACTCACTTCATCTCTTTCTTTTCCAAGCCTCACAACTTTTGATTTAATGACCCGCTTAATGATCAGCTTGGGGGAGTTTCCGAAGACTAAGTGCAGATTCACATTTTAAAATGCAGGCTTAGCAGTGGCAATCTCCGCTGCCAAGAATGGATTTTCCCTGGTGCCCTGATGGTGAAGTAGTTAAGCTCCTCGTTGTAGCCCATCCAAGTCTTTATGCTCTGCTCTGCATTTCTCTTTCTGTCTTTTACTCACACACTAAAAATGCCAAGAGAGGAATCACCGAGCTTTGTGTCCTGTCCGGTCATAGATGAAGCCGTGACTATTCTAATTATCTTAATTCCTATCGTTCCTTGTAGTTGACGGAGAAGACTTTAAATTCTGTTGATCACACGAATACTTTCAATTGAATGTCTTTTGCCTCATTAAAACCAGCGGAGCTCCTGGAGAGGTGGAGAGGAAATATAAATGAGCGGTGTCTTGAACACATGCTGAATGTAAACTCCCCATAGAGGAACTGAGTATTGCGTTGCATAGTGTGAAGAAATTCTCCTCAGTTTACACTGGGATCAAAAGAAACAGGAGGAAGGGGCCTTGAAACATTTATGAGTTGTGACGGATCTGACCCGGGGGAAAACATCCTTGATCTGATTGTAGAACTTGGAGTGGATCTGCTGGGTCCCGAGATGCTCGGAAAGGCTACGATTAGACCAGGAGCCTTGGTGGTTTTCTTAATTTATACCCCTCGCCGCTGACGCATACTTCTTTCCGGTGGAAAATACTGCAGCCTCCCCATGTGAATAGCTTGCAGGTGACAAATAGCTCCCGCTTCACACTCCATTTGGTCTGAGGCAGCTCACACCCTCCTCCCTGTCTTCCTCGCTTCCATCCTTGAGCCTCCGTCATACTCTGGCCCCTCCTGCTTCCTCTCCAGGCGCTGACCTTTCAGATGATGCCTTTCCCGGCCTCCCTGGCCAGTAGCTCCCCTGGGAGCTATAATGGACTCGGTGTTAATTGCCTGTTGAAGGACAGAGGCAGTTCTGCACAGCCTGATTGCAGACTCCCTTGGGAGTACAGCTGTCTGTTTGTGTGATTGTTGCTCTAATGCAGCACGGCTGTAAAATCCACCCAGCATGTGCCTGCACATATGTAGACAGACACAGATTACTTGCAATTTTAACATGTACACATTCCATGTTACTGGAGACTGAACTTTCTTGAGGCTTTTTTCTATGGAGAGAGGCATCAAATTGGTGAGGTGGTGCAACACCGTAGTGTTGGGCGATGTGTTAAAATATTCCAACCGGCCACCGTCAGCCCAACAAGCAACGGTTGCCAATATATACGTGCAGGTGTGTGTGCGCTGCGCTTCCCCCTGCTGTGCACTTTGTTTTAGCGCTGTGCCAGCTTCCCACTGAGCAGCAGCTCTCAATTGTTCTCCGGAAGGCAGACCATTAAATTAGCAATCTAAAAATCGCCCGAAAAAAACAACCACCAGTATATTCGTCCAATCGCCCAACCCTACAGCACAGTGCAAGTTTGTGATGTCTCACCCACAAGAACTGTTTCGATTTTTCATTTCTGTGCATTTGAGGTGGATATTGAGACTCTTCTGCTTTATGCTTTTTCTGGTTCTTGCCCCCACAAAGTGGCACTGGCCGTGGTTCGCATCAACTGGGCCTCCCCTTGTGGCCTGGTGTCAGCCTAATTCATGGCCACAGACAAGAGCCAGAGAGGAGAGATTTATCACCCACTCCCTGGATTATTTTTTTTTTGTATCTTTTATTCAGGGGAATTGAGCTGGATGTAAGGTTAACTCCTTCAGCCCTCTGATTCTTGAGGGTCATTGAATAATTCTTGTCTACTGTGCTGCCATTTCCATGGATACAGCCCCTTGTGTACCGCAGCCCTCACACACAGTTGAAACGATAAAAACCTACAATAGAGCAATACCACATCCAATACAATAGGCCAGTGAAGGGTATCATTCCCATCATTCTCTGTTTATAAGCAAACCTGTTAATAGCCTCAATATACCGCCTGACCTTTGACTTTAGGTCTCCTGTCAGGCCGAGGAAGGAGGAGAATGCAGGCTCAGAGATGGGTTTTTAAGAAAATATATCAGGAGGAGCGACCAGGTGAAAACTCACTACTCCTCACCCCCACACGTAAAGAACAGACTCTGTGTGCATGGCCCATGGCTGGACCTTGATCTCCGCGGTTTGAAGTTGAAAGTAGGTCCCATGGCCCTGGCGGCCAGAGAGTGATTCCTGCTAGATAAGGACCCCCCCCCTTTCATCCCCTGTTCATCTCTGAGCTGTGCTGTCACGGTGAGGCTGATTCGCATGAGCAGCCTGCCTCCTGGGCAGACCAGGCCAGGAGACGGCCATGCTGGGGATTCATTTTGACATGCTAGCCATCAATGTGGAATTTCTCAAGATATTCTGAGAAGTGAATATTGACCATGACAGCCATAAATGTTTTGCCACGACCATGAAGCAAATGCTAGTGTACACTTTGGTTTTGATACAGTACATATACAGTCTCATATTCTGTGTCATGCCAAACATTTGGCCCATCTCACATGGGCAAGACACCGCTGTGTATCAAAAATATAATTTAGGACATCTTCCGGCAACACATATTTATTAGGGCTGTCAACGCAAATTTGTTTTAGAGACACTAATTTCTTTAACGGATTAACGCAATCGATCTTTCGGAGGTTTTAGCGGGCTCAGTTTTAAAGCTAGAGTGATGATTCAAGGAGGTTAAATAACGCTCCAAACTTGCGCAAAATTTTGGCGAGGAAAACGATCATAGCCATTTTCAAAGGGGTCCCCTTGACCTCTGACTTCAAGATATGTCAATGAAAATGGGTTCTATGGGTACCCACGAGTCTCCCCTTTACAGACATGCCCACTTTATGATCATGAGTTAGACAGTTCTGACAGCTGTTGTTGTCTGTTGGGCTTGAGTTTGCTATGTTATGATTTGAGCATATTTTTATGCTAAATGCAGTACCTGTGAGGTTTTCTGGACAATATTTGTCATTGTTTTGTGTAAATTGATTTCCAATAATAAATATATATATATACATTTGCATAAAGCAGCATATTTGCTCACTCCCATGTTGATAAGAGTATTTAATACCTGACAATTCTCCCTTTAAGGTACATTTTGAACAGATACAAAATGTGCGATTAATTTGCGATTGCCCTAATATTTATTTATCAAATAAATTTTGCGCTGAAAGTCTTAAATCAGATGGAGGGCTCTTTTCTCCTCATTTCCCAGGCTTTCTCCAAGTAATTGGCAAATTTATGTTTGTGCGTCTGTTTATTTCTCTCAATTGACCATACATTTCTCTCTCCACTAATTCTGTAGTTCCATCCATGCAGTTTTCATTATGGCCTCCACCCACCGTCATAATTTCAATATGTGTATCTTTTCGGGGGAGAGCAGAAGTAAGTGCCTAAAAACGAGCTTGAGTCAACTGGAGATGCTTAATGTTTTCAAAATCCGTTTTGGTTAAGTGGACATGATAAATCATTTCCATTACACACATGACTAATTTTTTTTAATTTAGCTGGGGATTCAATTAGCCGGTGTCTGATGGGAGGACTGGGGGAGGAAGGAAGGTCCACCATGCTACATACAGCAGCGTAATCACATTAAAAAGCCATGAAGGGGCCCTTGTTAAGACCGAGAAATCACCTTGAGTTAAGAAAGGAATCATTTGAGACGTCATATACCTCATGGGTAAACTCAGCCACAAGCTTTAGACTTAAAGCTTAATGGCTCATAATATTTTATTTGGAGAAATCCTACCAGTTTTAAAATGGACATTTAGAATATTTGATAGGTTAGAGGGTGTGGCTTATTTTCAGTAAACCGCACAGCTGTGATACAGCACTCTCATCATTGTTCCATTTTAATACGGAGAAGGAATGTAACATTTATTCTAATGTTAATAAGGACGATGCTAACACAAAGCTTACATTCAAAGCACATTAACACAACACTTGGTGTTGTATAACCCTTAAAAGAATAAATTAGGGCTGTCGAAGTTAACGTGTTAACGAAAATTCGTTTTAGCGCTACTAATTTCTTTAACTCATTAACGCAACTTTCGATTTTTAGGTTGTAGCTGGCTCAATTTTAAAGCTAGAGTGAAGATACTGGTATCATATGAAACTAGAAAACCTAAGGAATCTATTGGTACCAACCATACTAGCTTGTCGCGAAGGAGGCTAAATAACGCTCTAAACTTGCGCTAAAAAAACAAACATATGACTTTGGGATATTTTTCTGTCTTGGTTTCAGAAGTATGTGCAAAATGAGACAACAGTGAACAGTTTGTGTCTGTACAGCAACACGTCACTGCTGCTCACTCAGAGCTGTGCCATGTAACACAAACACTCAAAGTACCAAAGTAGCATTTCATTCAAAGGAGTTATTCAGATTTTTTTCCAAACTCACAAGTACCGTGGTACATCTTGAGTATAAGTACACCATGCACCACTCATTTCACTACATTCTTTTATTCTACAACCTTCATAATGAAAAGTCTTTTAGTATCCATAGTTATAGAAGCAGCAGCTTGACTCAAGGGTACATTCATGGTCAGTGTACATCCTTTTGCTGTAGTGCAGAATAAGAGCAAGATCAGCTTTAAAGGGGCTAAATTCGAAATTCAGAGCATTTCTATTGCCTCCACACGGCTCTCATCATGGTGACGGCTGAGCCGGCAGCTCGCAGCTAGCGGTACTAACAGCGCTAACAGTGCAAACAACTGCAACAGTGCTCACAGAGCTAACAGTGTTTACCTGGGGGAGAGGACCGGAGGGTGGGCGCTATGCTTCCGTGACAACGCCATCAGTCGGGACAGCATTATCAGCTGTAACCGCCATATGAGCGTTGTGCAGTGTGGTGGCCATTAGCTAGCCAGTTGGGCACGCTCACGTGCACGAACAGGCACTAAAAGGCTTGTGCAGCTGGCCCGACTACGTAAACAAAGCATAGAGAAGCTCGGATTACAACACACACAGAGGGAGAGCGACTTCATCGTCTATATCTTTACATAGCAAATAGCTGACACTACATTAATGCTCTGGATATTGAGTAGAGCACCTTTAAAGCCTCTACACAAATACAATAAAACATCTTCCAAACACAGGTAGTGATATTAAAATGATATCATGATGATGTTTTGGGGTATTTTTGCTCATTTTGTTTTTGCTTTGTAGTGACATGCAGCTCTTGCTTGGCCTGAAATGCCATCAGAGCTGCTTTCCATGTTAAGTAGAGTGGTTAAGAAGCTGTTTATTTATCTCCAAGTAAAGAGCTGCGACATTCACAGAGAAATGTTTTGATCATATGGGCTTTTTTCTTGGTTACGTTGGTCTGTACAAAATGTTCTTGTTCTGGACCTTTAATTGTTTGGATGCTCTTTGTATTATTGTATTATTCACTTGCTTTTGAAGCATAGTTTTGCTGTTTTTTTAATGCTCACTCTGCCTATACTCCTACTCTATACATGCTTAGATGTCGTACTCCCAATTCCTCATCCTTTGTGTGTGGTGACTACCTAAGGACTCAACATTGTGGTGATAGCAAAAGGCAGATTTGAAAGGAAAATTTGATTTGTTCCCCAGTGACTGCATGCTTTGGGCTCTCGCAATTCTCTCCCTCCTGCTCACGAGGCAAATTGCAGTAACGGTTGTCGATCAGGAGAAAGCGGAGCAGAGGTTGGGGAGGGTGACGGGTTTTTGTCTTCAATCAGCATTACCACGCCTGTTTAGTTTTTTGTTAAAGCAATGGAATCCATCAGCAGCCTCCCATGAGAACTGTAAGAAAGCTAATAGCAGGTGGCGGTGGATGTGAAATGGGCCTTTGGACTGGGCAGCCATGGAGAGGATAATGCAGCCATTCAGGATCTCTCTAGCAGGGGCCCCCTTTGTGCCCAGAGCTGACATGCTACTTCACTGGGGCTCCTGAAAGGGTCCATTTTGTTCAATTTGTCTAAAAGCCGCTGACTTATGTGACAATTTAAAGACTTTGGATGTTAAAGTTTCCTTAACCCAGCGACACCTGAATGGCTCTTTTGTCCTGCCCTGTGATCTGTCCGTCATTCTCACATGATCCTACAAAAAAAGAGGAGAGTTGAAAGCTGCAGCGAGGGCACCCTGGTGGGAGCTCCTCACAGATGACCAGAGAACTCTGAAGAGGCCCAGAGGACTTTAATTCTGTGGAAGGCGCGAGAACTAGAGGTGGAGAGAGGGTTGGATTAGGTCCCCAGTTAGTGCCCGCAAATGTGTCCATTTCCACATGAGGAATGCATTATTCAGCAGCACTGATCGACTGGACTGACTGGTCTGATCCCTGACAAGGCTGAGTGAGCAGTGTCTCAGAGCCCTAGATTACATACATCTACTGATGAGATGAGATGGCTACGGTGAGACTTTACAATGGAAGATCACATTGTGACTTGAGGATCATAATTGAAGAAATTCTGGTACAATTTAAGAGAGTGGTACGGGAATGAGTCCTAAAACCTGAAAAATGCTAACTCATAGTATGTTTTGCACTTCTGGTTCCCTTGTCTTGAAGTCAATCGGTTTTGGTTAGATGCCTAAAATCATGTTTGTGGTTAACACGAGCTCAAGAGATTTTCATGTTTTGTTCTACAACATAATTTTTTGTCTATAGCCTAACGTTAACTTTTTACTTCTGCCGATTGCATTCACACGTCTTGCTGAACAAAACGTTTAAGTATCATAAACCTTTGTTTGCCACAGAGGTTAATTCCTGCAATAATCCAAAATCCAATGGAAAAATCACATTGGCTTTTTGTTGAGGGAACCAGGGCGATGCTAACATCTTGGTTGGACTATAAAAATGCATCATCCCTGCAGCACTCTATTACAATCTTTGCAAAGACAAACCCTTTACAGCCTTAGAATATAATTTAACATGATCATATCGCCAAACTCATTTCCAAACATAAACAAACATGAGAGCTTTATTCATTTCAAAGTGATAAATGTACACAAGGCCAGTAATGTTCCCAGAGGTGACACCATTCTATAATTCTGTGCCAAGCCTTAAAATTGAGATTAGTCTTCTCCCCCTCCTTCTCCATATTCAACAATGAGACAGTCAATAACAGTTATTGAGGAGTATCCCTGTGCATTCAAGCATCTTGACATGGATACAGCGACCTCACACACATGAAATGTAGATCATGTCCACAGAGCCTTGTGCCTCTCTCTGGCTTTTGATTCATTATTACTGGCTAACCATAGAACTGTCCCTGATGCACATGCAGAACAAGAGCCGCACAATGGAGATGCAGTGAACTGTTAAAAGCTATTATGTCTGAAATGAAATGAACACGCAGTCAAGGTAAGGCGGTATACCGTGAAACAATGTTAGGAGTTCAAGGTTTAAATAATGCCCAGCACTTTATGGAAGATGTAAAATGCCAAAATAAAAACAAATCAAACGAGTGAAATACAGTATACAATTTTTTTAATATTCCATGCTTCATTAAAATCAAGTCACAACACAGCAGAAAACAAAGTGTAGTGGTGTTCAGCGTTGTCTAGCGAGCAGAGGGCAGCATAGACCTGCCAATGCTAAATACAAAGCATATTAGTTTTCATGAAAATGTGCAAGTGAGCTTTTTCTTTTTTGAAATTGAAATGTATTGTCAGTGCCACGATAGAAAAACAATCAACCAATCACATTTTGGGAGCGGGACAATGGGCGGAGCTTATCATTTTTGACACAAGCTGATGGCAGCCACTGCAGTAGAGTAGATGTTTCAGATTATATGCTTGTGTTTTAGCATTAGGGTAGGCTAAAAATTAAATTACAAGATATGTTTAGAGATCCACTGGTATATTGTTAGTTTGTCAATTAAATTAATCAATTAACTATTTTTGTTCTATAAAAACTAGGGCTGTCTATCACGATAACTGTAAATTAATCACACATTTTTTTTTCTGTTCAAAATGTACCTTAAAGGGAGATTTGTCAAGTATTTAATACTCTTATCAACATGGGAGTGGGCAAATATGCTTTCTTTATGCAAATGTATGTATGTATTTATTATTAGAAATCAATTAACAACACAAAACAATGACAAATATAGTCCAGAAACCCTCACAGGTACTGCATTTAGCATCAAGCAATATGCTCACATCATAACACGGCAAACTCAAACCCAACAGGCAACAACAGCTGTCAGTGTGTCAGTGTGCTGACTTGACTATGACTTGCCCCAAACTGTATGTGATTATCATAAAGTGGGCATGTCTGTAAAGGGGAGACTCGTGGGTACCTACATGTATAGAACCCATTTTTATTCACATATCTTGAGGTCAAGGGACCACTGTGAAAATCGCAATGCCAGTTTTTCCTCGCCAAAATTTAGCATAAGTTTGGAGTGTTATTTAGCCTCCTTCGCGACAAGCTAGTATGACATGGTTGGTACCAATGGATTCCTTAGGTTTGTTAGTTTCACATTTAAAAATGATATTGAAAAAAATATATATTTTAAAAATGAGCCAGCTACAACTTAAAAATTGCCAGTTGCGTTAATGTGTTAAAGACATTAGTGGTGTTAAAACGAATTTGCGTTAATGCATTATTATTGCGTTACCTTTGACAGCCCTAATAGAAACGCATTTTGAGTTAAGTGTCAACCAATGTAGATGTTTGTGAAACATCCTGGAAAGATGCTCTTGAAATATATGTCTTTATCTTCTCATCATTTTCCTCAATCATACATAACACTAGTGTAATTTAACTGATTACTGTGATCCATATTATATTCTGTCCGGACATGACTTTATAATGCCACAACTGCTGCTGTTTCAACATTCCTCAGTCAAGAGATCACTTTACATCTCCAGCTAACTGTTGCTTTACTGCATTCAGAAGAACATTCCAGTACAGCCAAATGAAAAAAGTCAAATTGTCCCCATTAGAAATGTAACAATTAGGTGTGTTGTAACGTCATATTGGGGAGAATTACCATAGCAGTGTCTCATTTAAAATGATGGATCATGTTCGTCAGTGCAGAAGCACGTCTCTGAGCGGTTTCTAATGGATATTTGGGAACAGTGTGAGCGAATGACTTCCAGGAGTTCAGGCAAACCTGCCAAAAGAGTTTAGTGAATGTTCTCTCTTTATTGGCAGTAATGTCCACTGAAATAGTATGAATATCTAACACATCCAGGTTGATTAGAAAAGCATGCGACATGTTCATTTAATTGTTCATTTTAAACTGGTACATCTAATTTTCTATGTGAATTAAGTTGCCCAAAAAAGCTTTTTCCCAATTTTGAATCCAGAGTTTTGCTCATGATTGATGTAAAAAGAGCCAGAAGTCATACTGTTAATCCAAGTTTTAGTATCTCACTTAAAGGTGCAACGTTTAAGACCTGGGTAGAACTTTTGTTTAAAACATTAAAAAAATTACATTATCATAAGAATATGAAGAAGTAACCATTTTGATGTTATGCCAAATACATCAATGTTTGGTGCTCCAGAGATATCTACTGCCAACCAGCGAGGTCCGGCCCGTACTTACTTGAATACCACTTGTTCCTCGAGAGACGATAATGAGTCACTAGTGCTGAGTCTGCCCTCAGAGAACGAAAAAGTAGAGTAAACAAAGATTTTTTGATGTTTTTAAAGAGAAGTCACTCAATAATACAAACGGTTCACCTTCTGGGGTACACAAATGGACAATACCCATCACACATATGCCCTTCTTTTCCAATTTTGCCTCAGTTGTAAGCATGACTGTTACCATAGCAACCAACATGGTACAGGTCGGAAATAAAGTTGTTTTTGACGACATGTAGTTCTATCTTCATCTACACTATTTACAGCTTTTCGTAACATCCTTATGTAGATCCTTTTTGAGGACACTGTATTGTCTGTGTGTGCATCTTAATGTATGTGTGGAAATGTTAAGTTTGCCCTGAAAGGGTTAACTGGCAGAGGCGGATGTCGCGAATCATCTCAGAGGCTGAATATTTCATGTGGTAATTAAAATGTGTAGGTCAAGTCTCCTATGACACCTATTTCTATTGATATAGGGGGAGAGCCACTCTTTAATGTGCCTCCTTCACCCAGCCCAGATTTAAAGGATGAAGGGTGACATTTTCCCCCGTTTTGTAAATGAATGCAATTGATCTGCCTAACAAGAACAAAGTTAGGTTTCCAAATACTGCATGATAAAGAGATTAAGCCTTTAAATGGCTTTCCAAAGGCAATCTTTATTGCAAGCCCTAAAGTAAGGGCATTGAACTTCCAATTAGAATTTCTAATAGGCTATTGACTGGAATGTATTAAATGTTGCTACACAGCTATATAGATCCTTAGAGGGGATTTTTCTCCATCCAGGGTACATGACCCCAGAATCCCTCAGAGTGATACACAAACATTCGCCACAGTCACCTGATGTGTGTGGTGATTGAATTGAACATATGTTTTCTCTCTATAAGTTCACATGGTTCTTATTGTAATTGTTAGATGTGGAGGTGTTTACTTTAAACAGCATTACGTCGGCCCACCTTCGTAATCTATGGTAATTTCAGCAAAGCCTTTTGATCCTCGTATCCTTTTATTTGTGGTCAGAATTTTTTTTTTTTTTAAACTCCACGTCAGCTTAGTTCAGTCTTTCTCTTGACTAAGCTTTGATGTTGCTCCAAGACCTTTTGTTAGTCTTAATTTCCGAGGTTCTTCGTATCCAAGCACATGAGCTGTTTCTAATTTTCTGAGATTGATCTCAGGGTCTAAATCGGATTTAATTGCCTCTAATGCCACATTAACTGTTGTCAAAATATTTTTACTTGTCATCCTAATTCAGCAAGCTACCCCTACAACAGCATGGTCAAGGAACACGACATCTGTTTTTCATTGTCTCCGCATCCCGCTCTTCTGTGCCTCTCTCTCACTTTTTCCATCTCCCAGCCATAATTTTCCCCGTCTTTGTTTTTTTCCCAGCCTCCCTTTCTCTCAGCTACGCACACGTCGTAGCTGCAGGTGATTATAAGCTTTGAGAAAGCTGCATCAGGATACAATTTGTCAGGGCCTAACAGCCCATTCTGTTCCGAGGGGGTTAACATTCTGTTTGTGTTACAGTGCATTCAAACTCTAATTAAAACAACATTACATTCCCCATCTGCCAATCTCCCATAATCTTCTTTAATTGCTGTAATTAAACTATATTTACATGTGCAAAATACTTGTAATTTAGCAAATTGCACTCTACACTCTGCACATTTAATCAGCGGCGCTGCAGTGGAATGGAGTGATTTCAGTGTTTTGATTTCAGCGGTGGGCTGGTTCTGACGGGGTAAGTGGACCTCTGCCTGAGGTCTCGCCGAGGTTAGGAAAACAAGCCATCGGAGAAGTATTGTCATTGGGCTCTGATTGCAGCTCGCGTGGCTAATTATAAGCCTGAGCTCCCTTGTGAAGCCAGGCAGAGCTTAGGTACGTGTGTGTTTGTATGTACAGTGTTCAAACAAGCTTCCGCGGCCTAGTGTACTGCCTTCACAGCTCACCGCTGCTCGCCTCGTGATTGACGTCAACCGTCCCCTTTCATTTATTCGAAATGCAAAGTGAATTTGCCGAGGTGTGTTTGCCGCCCAAACAGAGAGAACCGAGATGAGGCGGTAAATACCTGGGAATTAAACCTGCAGCTGGCTAAGCAACTGCTGCTGTAATGAAAACGTCAAGGAGCAGCTCTGGCTGAAGAGGAACAGCATGCTTGCTTTCAGATTAATGGTATTAGATAGGGATTAATCTAGAAGAGGGAATTTGTCAAGCTGTAGCTTTATATTAGCATCGCTAATAAGCTAGCTTTATAACGCCCCACATGATGACACCATATTTCAAAGACTTCCCTCGACACTTGTGGTTTATTCAGTCGTTACCGCTAAACACTGAGGCCACAAGCTGTCACTCGGACAAGCTGATGATCATCCTCAGTGTTTGGAGTTGGTCCTACAGTCAGTACAGTACATTAGAAAAGCCTCAGTTAAATCTTGTCAGTCAGGTCAGTGTGGCAGAAGCTTCTGGAGGCGGCCCCTGGCTTGCTGTCTTGACTGTTGCCGACAGTGGGCTACCTTCGCGTCTGAGGAGTGAAGCCAATGCGGAAGTGCCTTAAACTTGCATTCTTTCTAATAGCCAGCAGGGGGCGACTCCTCTGGTTGTAAAAAGAAGTCTGATGAGAAAATGACCCTACTTCTCACTTGATTTATTACCTCAGTAAACATTGTAAACATGTTTATGGTCTCAATCACTAGTTTCAAGTCTTCTTCAATACAGCATGATGTTCATTTAGTAAATTATGGTCCCATTTAGAGTCAAATAGACCATAAAGCAGGGGATGCTTTAGGGCGTGGCTACCTTGTGATTGGCAGGTTGCTACCATGGCGTTGTCCAGTCTGGGAGTTGTCTGTGTTTTCATCTTAGAACTTTGAACTCACAGTGTGTTTTCAGTTCATGATAGTTAACTATAACCTTTTTGGTCACCTCAAAATGTCTTATTCACCACTCGGTTGTACTTAGCTCCAGGTGTCCCTGAGCAAGATACTTAACCCCGAATTGCTCCCGAAGGCTGTTTCTTTGTTGTGTGAATGAGTATTTAGATTAGATCCTGATGGGCAGGTTGGCACCTTGCATGGCAGCCTCTGCCATTATTGTATGAATGTATGTGAGAATGGGTGAATGCTGACATGTAGTATAACAGCGGAGAAAGGAGGTTAAATGCGCTTCAACCGTTTCACAAGGAATAGTAGGCCTGTCCGGTGCTCACAGAATAGGGCAATCTTGTAACAGGAGAGACTTCAGAGACGGTGAAGGTGATCAACTTTATCACAGACTAACGTTTCGACGCAAACTGCATCTTCTTCTGAGTAGTGTAAAGCCCTTTGAGCGGTCGCAAGACTAGAAGGGCACTATATAAATGCAAGTCCATTTACCATTTACCCTCTCGTGTCACTTCTGGTTGCAAGAAAACAACATGGCGATGGCCGAAATGCCGAACTCGAGGCTTCAAAACATTAGTCCACAAACCAATGGGGGACGTCACGGTGACTACGTTCACTTCTTATATACAGTCTGTGGCTGCCAAGCTGCTAGCATTAGCCGTGTCTTCTTGGCCTAATTACATTCCTGTGAGCCTTCCTGGATGAGAAAAGCCCCAATCAGGCCAGATGGAACCAGATGTAACAGCTCAGCAGTTTAGAGTCAGGGGTCCTGCCCTGGACGACCTCCCCCTCCCACCTTCAGGCATCGTCAGGTGGAGGCAGACCTGGCAGAGAGAAATGGCGCTGAGGTAATTGGCGAGCTTTTGCGTTTTGAGTTCCCCCGTCCTGCTAGAGCTGCTTATTAGCTTCACGCCAGCAGTATGCACATCATTAGGACATACCACAGAGGAAAGAAGCGGGAGAACTGAAGGGAGATTTTTGCAGAAGGGAACTATCTGTACCCAAACACAGCGCTTAGATTCAGTGCGTTCTTGATTTCAATAAAAAACTATTCTCTCGGTAGTCGTCATAATAGATGTTCCCCCTGTTCTTCTAACTGAGTTTTTAATTGCTCATCCTATTACTGCTGGTTTGTGACTGACGCACACACGGCGGTTTCATCTGCTCGGTTTGGATATGAAAGGTGTCTGCGGCTCTCTGAGTTAAAGAAGATGTTTTAAAGGAGAGTAGAAGTAGCCGGCGGCGGGCAGCGCGACGCAAATGATGTTAGAAGATGGACACAGCCCCAAATCCTCATTAGCCGACACATAGTTCCTCTTAATTAGTTTCCATTCACTGTAATTAGCATGGATGAGGCTAATCATCTGATGTGAAAGCAATCTAACGCTTGGGATACAACGTCCTTGGTCTCACTTTCATGTCAGGTTCACAGATGTTTTTTTTCTCTTCAGGTGCTGTTTTCTAAGCGTTTTGTGAATAAAAGGCAACATTTGTCAGCTTTTATTTTATAAAGGTGAGGTTTTATATCTCTAACAATACAGTACCGCTACAAGTATGGGACTTTCTTCCTTACATTAAATGGGTCCTATTATGCTTTGTGCTTTTTCCCTTTCCTTTAGTGTTTTATATAGTGTTTTGTGTAAAAGGTCTGCAAAGTTACAATCCCAAAGTCCATACCAAAGGGAGTTCCTCTACCCCACAGAAACACTACTCCTGAACTGCCTGAAAGGCCTTGCTTCAAGTCCCGCCTTTTCTTCCGTAACGTGATGATGTCACCAAGTAATACATTTGCATAACACCTGCCTAGAATTTAGCACGTCCTCAAACAAAGCTAGTTAGAGCGGAGCTGGAGCGGAGTCCTAAGAGTTTGGTTCAGTTGACCAATCACAGCAGTGGGCCAGCTGACCAATCGGAGCAGACTGAGCTTTTCAGGAAGGCGGGGCAGGCGCTCAAACAGAGCGTTAGAGGGTGAAAAGAGGTGCTGCAGCTCAGCTGGTATGAGAAAAGTAAAGCATTTTTTTTTAACATTAAAACATGTTAACATGTTCAAGAAGAAACCCAAAATACAAGTATACACCTGAAAATGAGAATAATAGGTCCTCTTTAAAGGCTTATTAAAGCAAGAGGAAGACCAAAAAAAAAATCATAATTTCCTGTTATTCTGAATCCATTCAACAACCAATAATTCACCCTTAAAACAAAGTGTCTTTGTAACAAGATTTGAAAGAACGTCAATCTACTTTTGATAGAGCTCATATTTTGGCGATGACATTTTCAAGGCCTTTACATGAACAACAAAAGAAAATGTGGATGTTGCGTTGACAGCGATGTGACGTTTGAGGCTGTTGTCCCAGATCAAACAAACGTGTGTTGTGTAACACAATGGAGCAGGACCACAACTAGAACAAAAAGCAAGTGATTGAGGATCGCATTGTTGGGAGCACCTTCTGCAGCACCATGATTGATACTCTCTCTCTGCCTGTCAAGCTCTTGAGAGAGATATTCCTCCCACTAATGTTGCCTCTGCTGCCAATCATCCTTTGTCTTCCAGTGGTTACCGAGCTCCGAGCTTTCAGCTCTCCCATTTCTCCTCGATGCATCTTTGTTTTAAAAGCGCACGTGACTTTCTTATTTACACAAACTCTTAGGCGACTGAATCGAGGATCATACAGTTGATGCCTAACTGTTATACTGGGTGGGGTTACACAGGATATGAGCTTTTTATTTGATTTTCTGCCCCGCGGATTATAGGCTTCTGCTATCTGTGTCTTTATTGATACCAAATCCCGCAAGTGATCTCCTCGGATCTCAAATGTGTATCCGCTCGCCACAAAATGTCCTCGCGCCTAATCTTCTGGCCGCAGACAAAAGGATGCGAGCCCTGGCCAATCCAGGATAGTGGAGTCTGATTTTCCCAGAGTGCCGAGGGCACGTTCTTCCTCGCTCGGCCCCTCGGAGCTGTAGATTTTACCCTGATCTAAAGCAGAACCCTGTTTAACCTCCTCCTCTCCATCTTATTATGACAGTGATTGTTTGAGACTGAGAAGATCTGGATGGGCCCGTGGTAAATTAGATGTGTATAGACCAAACAGTATCATATTCCTGGCATTTTAACATCTTTCTGTCATTCTCTCTTTTCTCTGTCTCTTATTATTTCTTTCCTAATATGCTTTAGCTTTCCCGCAGGCTGGATCTCTCTTTTTTTGTGAAATGGAGTGTTTGGCATGAACTTTTGCCATATGCCTGTAGATTTGCCAAAAAAATATTCAGAGCGGCTCTTTTCTTGCGCCAAGTATTTGGCCATCTGCTTAAGTCTTTAACCAGCAGCATCCAGGGACTTCATCAAGCTTGAACTGTGAAGTCAAATGGTTTTCTTCAGCTCCCAAATCAAGCTAGGCACTGCTGTGCAGATTTACTGCACGGGCAATTCCAAGCAATCACACACATATTTTATAACGCCGTGCATAGTTGCATTTATGGGATTTGCGCTTAATGACAGCCAGGTTTTCCCAGGGCTGTTTTTATGTGGTTAAAATTACTTTATAGTTAAATTAGACAAAGTAGTCTCTTTTGAATGCTTCTAAATCACGTTTAGAAATAACATTTAGCAGACAGGAAATCTGTTTGTGTTAGTTTGATGGTAAGTGTTAAGTATCTGCAAATGAGGGTGCAGACAAATAGCTGAAACAGCTGCAATAGTCATTTCCCAAAGATGCCTTTACTAGCCCTGACTACCTCTTGAGTTTCTACGGCCGTACTGCCAGGATTTAAAAGCAGGAGAATGCTGCTTGTCAAACTGGCGGTGAAGAGGAGATAGCTTTTCTACGGGGGTGGGCTTCATTATGCGGTGCACAGGACACCATTATTAGCCCCATTACACACACTGACAGCCGCACATTCATTCTCCTATACCTGCTTTTTAAAGCCACCCATAAATAATGAGGGCTGCAGCCAGCCTCGTCTTGGAGGAAGGGAAAAAGGTCATTATAGACCGGTCCGCCATTTGTCAAAATTATTTCATAATCTCAGGTCACGAGGAGGGTTTTTGCTTTAGCTAATTGCAGATCGGACCACTGAACATAAATTTCCATTAGCGATCATTTGTTACTCTCTGCGGATTCTGACCCTGTCTGCTCTTTGTTTTGACCATTAATGACAGACGTAGACACACTGCAATGGTGACTAGAAAGACTGCATGTTGCATTCAAGTAATACAATGACAATAGTGTATAGGCAAGCAGTTAAGAATTTTACACCTCACCATAATCATATAGATCGTTCCATATAGATTTTTACACCATACTAAAGCTTCGGTGTGGATTCGCCACCATTCCATTGTGATGTAGAGGTCACAGTGCTATCCTGGTTAAATGTGCTCTGACTGGTAATCGGTGGAGCTGTGCAGTATAATTACCCCAGCTTTTATCAGAATGACCTCTCTGACAAACTTCCCTGGTGGAAGGAGACACCTGAGAGCTTCCACACTTCCTATCTGCCCTTGTTTTATCGAAAAGGCCCCGCCTGAATGGATAATAGAGCCCCTGTTCTCCCAACAGACGGATAATGGAGGGTGGAGTGGTCCTCTTTGGCAGACTACTGCCTCTTCCCTGCACTAGAGAAACCAATACCGGGCCTATCGGCTGATATATGACACTAATACACAGGCTGACTGGGGCCCTAAACAGAAAAGAGGGATTGTTCCAACTTTCGACTGGCTGTAGGATCCATGACTCACAGGTACCGCACTGTCTGGCCCCTGAGACCGCTCTAATTGCTTTACATCTGTACAAAGGTTTCTTGTAATCGGGCCTTCTGCCTCCATTTGTCTTCCTTTCAGTCTCCTAGTGAAGGCCTTAATTGGTCTTAGTGGGGCTTTTTTTCCAGTTAGCTCCTGGGCCTGAGCTAGTAGAAGACTTTACCTCGGGGGGCAGTGGGGTTTGCTGGCTGCTAGTTGTTTGAGAGGTTGCAGAGGAGAGGAAGTCAATACTTCTTTTACCTTTAACACTATAATTAATGTTCTCCTGACAAGCAGTTTTTCCCCCCGTAGCTTCACATGGGGGGGTAGAGCTCTTGGGATCCACACAAGAATCAAGACATGTACAGCTTTGTGAGAAAACCTCCGATGCAGTCTCCGGTGGCCAATCGACATTTGCTGAGGATCGAGTTCTTTTTTCTTTTCTTTTTTTTCTTTTTTGTTAGTGCACGTTTTTCTGGCTGTGTCTCTGAGACTGACGACTTGTCTTCTTTCTGGTGATCTGTGTTTGGTTTGTAAGTCTCTCCAGATGCCGTCAGGCACATTTCAAAGTAGTGAAGACTGTAGCGCTGGTATTACGAAATCATTTATTTTCCAAACATGACTCGTGCTTTTGTTCTGAGCTCCGGACTTTGTTAGCACAAACATCTTATGAGTTAGCATTTTCTTGGTTGTCATCCAAAACATATTATGTAATTGTCTCACAATATGTGTCATAGACATGTCAGTATGTTTCACACATAACTTGGTTGAGACAATACATTATGGTGCCCTAAAATAAGACAAGGGAGGTGTTTGGGGTATTTTTTATGTTGATGACCCAAAACGTTTGTTCCCCCTCCAATGCTAGCCAGGCCAATTTTTGGCTGGACTGCAGAGGGCCAGCTCTACAAACGCAAAAGTCTGTCACTGAGTGACTGACTGAGTGATGAAGTTACACGTTTGGTCAGCTGACTGTTGGAGTTTCCTCATTGGCCGTTGCTCTTTCAAAATGAAAAGGTGGGAACAGTCCTTTGTTTACGTTTTCAGGGGGGCGTGTCAGCGGTTCAACATACTTTTGTGAATGATCGCCTCCCTTCCCAGCCTTGGACGCTTGATGGGCTTCCACTAGACACAAGGCACTAGGCACCTGATTGGACGAACGCTTTCCCTCGTGGCAAACGGGGATCGATATAAACTCTTTGTTTGTGGGCTGCTGCTCCAAGCTTTCAAACCGGAACCAACATGGTGGCTCGTTTTGGAAACTTTCTTCTCTTATATCACGAAAATAGTTCACCGAAATGTGTTTCTGGAAACATTTTATGCAAGAAATAAGCGACACAGTTGCCAAGTCTGTCTTTATTTTAGATCGACAACTGTTACTTTAAAAGTTTCTAGGGATTTTCCAGAGGCGGCATGTTGCACCTGCTGGACACTTTTTATAAAGTAGCCTAAATCTCAACTTTATGCAAATGAGGAGCGGCCAACGTGACGCTCCATCTCTCGCATTGCACCGCCATGCTACCAGAATGCATTGCATGGCTGCTTACATAGACAATGAACACAGACAATGGGAAGCGTGGAAAAGACGGAGGCTACACGTTCCATTACTGGATTTAACATTATAGACATGACCACTGACTATTTGTGTAACAATTTAAACACAAATTCACAGACTGACTATACACAGTCCAGCCATATACACGGTTTTGAACGAGTCTTGTTATATTTTTAATGAAAACATGCTTACTCTAATTTCAAACTTAATAGGACTAAAGCAACATGGTTAGGGTGCTTACAGTTGCAAAAATACGTATAAGTATTTTCTGAATCTTGATGTGAGTGAATTATTAGAGTGCATTTGTTTGGAGGAAGTCTATCAGTTAGTCATCCAGCCCCGTCTGTATTTGCTTTCATTAAACTACTCCAGAGTGTTTACTTGTAGTAAAGTGCTGCTGTAAGCCAAGGCAGATTCCCAGAGCGTAATGTGACCTGCCTCACTTTATCTGACCAGACCCTGTTCACACTTGTCTTGGCCCAGAGATAGCATCTCATGTACACCGCTCCACAAACCACATTTCACATCTTTAATTTAAGATAACATGACATGTTCCTGGCTCTGTGCTTGCATTCTCCTCCTAACACAAGCTTATATACAATACATCCCTTAAGGTATCTAATCTCTAAAATATGATATACTGATATATTATACTTGTCTAAACCCTCCCAATTTTGTTATGTTCAACTTCCGTAAATCTAATTGGAAATATCTTTATTATCTACCACAACAACAGTATATTTTCAATCAGCTGCAGTACTTAGATCAGTGGATTATTTGCTTTTTTGCATTATGTTTTCTGGTTGTCCGTACTTGCTTTAGGTATGTTATTTTTACATCATGTAGTCTTTACTGACTGTAATGTAAATTCGTCCATGTGAATATGCTACACTCAGAGGTAGTGACGTAGAATAAAAAGGGAGAAATACCGCTCATGGCGGGCGGAAGCGGAGGTGGATGGGCCTAACAAAACCAGGACTTTCAACCAGGAGACCGGTGATGGAGACCGGTGTTTTGCTTTGCAAGTTACGTTAGTGACGTTTGTCACGTGTTTTCTGTACTGATGTTACGTTGTTTCCGTACGTATTTTACTTAGTTTCCGTACTTATTTTAAGGCCAACCATGACGTTTTTCCTAACCCTTACTAAGTGGTTGTGTTGCCTAAACCAAAGTGAGTGATTTTGTGCCCCCCTGCTGGCAGACTACTGCACCTTCATACACACGTGTAATTTTCACGCCTCGGCGAGGCAAAACATGATACTGACACGCTATCCTCTGGTGGACCAGCGGGTCTGTTACACGCTTTGGTTTGATACCAGGTTGCGTCTGTGTGTCTGGCTGTCCCCTTCTTGTGAACGTCATATCACAGGAACACCTTGAGGGAATTTCTTCAAATTTGGCACAAACGTCCACTTGGATTCAAGGAAGAGGGGATTAGATTTTGGTGGTCATAGGTCAAAGGTCACTCCGACTCAATAATTTATATGCTAATTATGACAATTTCACACAAATATCTAACAGGATAAAATGATGAAGTGATGACATTTTGGACAGACATGGATGTAAACTGCAACTTGACTGGTTGGCGAAGGCATACAACCACGAGGCGGTAATTGTAGTTTCTCTGTAATTTAGTAAATAGAGGACAGAAGAAGCTCGTGTCAGGACTCTGTGTTGTGAGCTCTTCTCTGCTAAGTTCTGCTCTGCTGTACTTCCTGCATTTCCTGCTGACTGACTGATATGGAGCTCTGCTGCCAGGGCTTAAATAGCAGCTGTAAGCGTCCAGCTGCTCCCTGCCACGCTCCACTTCTCCCCAGATGGCTCCGAGACGTTCCAGCAGCCCTCCGGAGGAGCGCTCATGAGAAAAGTGTTATGGAGTGGCTCTCTGAAACACCAGGGAGCATCCCTCGCCACACCACAGCCACCCTCCTCCTCCTCCCCCAACCCCCGGGCTGAACGCCCAAATCAGGGGAGGGCCGCTTGTGCAGCCTCGTTTGCCAACTTACCGACGGGAGGCAGCACAGATGGTGGTGGCCGCAGCGTAGGCCAGCATGCCGCAGGGCCTGGGGGCGAGGGGGGGTCCTGGAGAGAGCACATGCCATGCCTGGCCTGGGACGCCACTGATATCCCTCAGGAGGAGCTCTCAGTGGCCCTCAGCAGATGACCGGCAAGAGTCTGGCAAGCTCCGTTCAGCTCAGAGATGGCGTGGTGAAATGTTTTTCTTCACCCACACGGGCGTCTTTGATAAGTGGGTTGTGTCAGAGCGCTGCCAACCCAAGAGAGGATGTGTTGGGTGAAAACGAGTGCATTCAAAGTCATTGTAATGTTCCTTGAACACTCAGTGTTAATATGTTATGTCAGCTGTAGTGCTCCAGGGCAACAGGCTCTTACCTTGGCTGTGTGTTAAAGTGATGAATGGTCCATCAACTTCACACCACTGGAGCGAACCGCAGGGTTCACTTCAACCATGACATTGCCCACAGAGATAATATCATGTTTAACATATCCTAACCTCACACTATTCTGGAAATATACTTTGTTTATATGTATGAAGAGGAGGTTTTGACCACTAGTGGCGCTGTAGAGCTGTGATTTAATTAATGGAATCTCACAATTTCTGCTGAGTACAGAGGACAGTAACAGTTGGTTAAAGTAAAAAGTAGCAGTGTGCCAGTAAACGAGGAGAAACCATTTAAAAAACAAAAAAGCTGTTTGGAAATACATTCATCATGTTTTACATCCTTAAGGATACACACAATCACATTTTGGTTAGAAATACTGGATGTGTATAGATATTACTGGTTTACACTGAAAACAAAAGGCTCCCTTTTAACCTCTGAGTTGGTGAGAAAAGCTGAAAACGCTAGCTGCACTATGAGGGGAACAAATGTAACTTTTTCTCAGTTAAATTGAATCCATCACCCCATGTTACACAGTGTATTTGCTTTTCTCAGAAATGTCAAAATGCATCCTACTGGTGGTCGATAGGTAGACCTGTGGTAAAATGCAGAGTTTACACCCATTATAAGATCCCTTTGGGAGTTTGATTCCTGCTACTTTTATCTAACCTGACGTACCAGATGGTTTGTTACACAGAACCATCTGAGAAGCCGTCATTGGAAAGTGTTTGGAGGAGGACAGGCACTCTCAAAAAATGCTTGGCAGGTGATTGGATGAACCATCTGTCAATCAAACTCTTGCCGAAGCCAGTCAGCCGAAGGGCGAAAACATATTTTTTCAGTGCCGTTCTTTGGTCTTCTTTCAATGAAGAAATACTTTCCAGTTCTGATATAACTGATGGCTATGGTAGCATCCACGCTAACCTCTTCAGGAGCCGCTGTTGTTGTTTAAAATGAACAATCGCCTCTCCGTGTCGCGTCACTCCATCGATGTATAAAGACAACTTGATACAGTGTTGGAGGTGGGGCCCCATTCATTCCTATGAATGTTGGTCGGTGGCACATGAAACTTTTATCACCAAAAGATCCAATTTTGACCATTTCTGTGAGTCACCCACCTCTCTTTTCCCTATTCTCTTTCTACTTTGTTCCTCCCTTCCTCACCATCCTTTTACTCCGTGGCCGGAGAGAAGGGGAGTGCGCTTCAGGGATGGATGCGGTACTGCTATTGCTCCCAGCAGGAGAGGGGGTGGGGGGCGGGGGTCCTTGCTCTGCTGACCTCACTGTTATCCTTGTCGTGACAGGAAACATACATCATAGCGGGGCCCTCTAATGCGAAACACATTCTGCCACAACTTGATCAAAGCCAGGCTGCCTGGACAACAAAGTGCCCTGTAATGCCATATTTTGACCATATAATTGGAGAGTAATTACGACTGACAAAACACTCCAGTGAGTTTCTCTTCCTCTCTCTCCCTCCTTCCCAGTGTCTTTGGGCAGTAAGAAAGCCCAGAGAGGGGTTGTCATAAACTGTGTGGGATATTGTGTGCTGAGTTGGCTTGAAAGCTCTTGAGTGGAGCTGAGGGTAGGTCAGTTTTTATTGGAGTGCGAGCGCTTATTCAGGGACGCTGTAACAACACACGAGGGTAGCAGTAACCAGTGGCCTAGAAAAACACCAGTGCACCACATGACGGCTGACCCTCGCCCACTGACAAGACATCAGTCCCCCCAAAAAAGCTCTAACTCTTTTGACTTCAGATGGATTGAGTCTATTCTCTTGTCGCTGATAACTCAGTGGAAATTATAGCGATTAGCTGAGTTCCCGTTGTGTCAAGCTCCACAGTGCCCTATCCAGTCATTTCCTAAGCTTAGACGTTTGAGGAGCTGACCCTGAAACCTCAACTACAGAGCAAAGTTTAAAAAGACAGAACTTTGGCAAAGAATACCGTGTAGATATTTGTGCGAGTGTTGGCAGAGTAGTACACAAGTTAGAAGTCATTCCAGCTAAAGAATAGAAGAAGAACCTTTGACAAAGTCAGAAATGTGAATTTAATGCAGATGTTTTGTTGTGTTCACATTGTTGTGGTTGGGCAAACATTTTTTTTTTTTATCCATGGGTTGTCTTTCTTTCTGAAGTCCATCCCCCCCCACCCACCCCCTGCTGGGCCAGTCAATATGAGCACAGAGCCGTGGGGCCTGAGCTCTGTGGTATTCTGCTGTACCGAAATCAAACAGAAAACACATGAAACGCTGCAAAACATTACAGTTTGACAACTGTCTGGAAACTCTGTGAGAGCGCGGCTCCGAAAATCAAAGTTCCACATCACCACTAACAGTTTGACCTACTGTTTGCATACTGCTAATGGTTTCAAGGAGCAAAACAAGCCGTCAGCACTGCATTCCTTTTATTGCACTTAACTTTGGTCAACTGCCATCATGGAGTTGAGTTGAGTCCCATGATAATATGGTATGATCCAGCCTGTTGACAGGCTGTGTACTACTGTAAAGCGACAGATAAAACCTGGAATTATTTTTTAAATAGTTGAGACATTTTGTTTGTAATTCTCTCAACCAAAGATGTGCAGCTATGGAACGTCATTCTGAGCTGGGTGCTCTGCCCCAGACAGCCTTACGGAGGGTTCACATAGGCCACGGAAGCACCGCAAACAACGCAAACATCGTGATTTTCGGAGAAACGCTGCCTACGTCCTTTCAGTGCCCATATAAATCATTTAGGCTGTTCACATAGGATGCGCCACGGAGCTCCCCGGCCAGCTCGTGATCTTCAGGGATAGTTTCGGCGTCTGGTCTATTTTCTCTGCATTCCGCGATCGAATCTGGCAAGAAAATACACTGATAATCTACTGTAAACGATATAAATGATATATTATATGATGTGATATGTTATATGATATTATATGATATTATATGATATAAATGATCTGATTCTGATAAGATGATAAAATATGCATCCCACAAACACCTTTGACTTCCCTCCCCTCTCTCCCTTCTGTTTTAATTTCTCCGATTCCCTCCCAGTCTCTCCCCCAATCACATTTCAAAATCAATCCACTATATTAACACTACACTCACAGACACAGAGAGAGAGAGAGAGAGAGAGAGAGATAGAGAGAGAGCTCTATAGTAAACAGCAGAAGAGCAGAATCGCTTGTTGACCGTCGTGGAGCAATGTGCTTCCGATGTGAACATCAAGGCTTCAGCTCACACGACAAATAACATAGCGCGGCGCTTCCGTTCCCTATGTGAACCCGGGGTTAGTCCCCTCATCTCTGGCTTCGGTCCATACCTGTGTGCCTTTGTCAGGAGGTTAAATCAGGCTTTGAGGGACCGAGGGGGGCTGGACCGGTTTGAACCGTGACTGTACTGCTGGTATTGTGGGAGGTGGTGGATGTCAGATGGCTCGTCCGTGGCTTCCAGCCTGCTATCGTGCTCTACCACTTAGCATGCTAATTAATCCCAACCAAAGGGCCGCGTCAGTCACCCCGCGCTCCGCCAGGGACGCTCCCACTGGGCTCATCCTGCTTTAATTGAGCACGTTTTTCAGAGGCCCGCTGTCCCTGGGATTACATTAGATCCCTCTAATTCACCCAGCCTGCCACCGGCGTGGGCAAAGCGAGCGAGCGAGAGCGGGAGGGAGCGAGACGAGGCGTAGACGTAGGGAGATGTATAAATAAACCAAACAAACAAACAAAAAAAAAACAGCCTGAGTGTTTATTAACACCCCTGGGATGAAAAAGGAGGTGAGTGCAGGAAATCATTAGCGCAGGAGAGTCAAACTAGGCTCGTTTGATCTCGCTGATGGAGGAGCAAATGTAATTTAGCGCGCTGCAAGTAATTTGTTTTAGCAGTTAGCATGGGTTCCTTTTAATTTCATTTTGCCTTGCATCAGTCTCTCAAATTAAATATTTTTATTTTGTACAAAGCGGATCTTTGTGAGCCTCGCGGCTCAAAGACCAGCCCTCAACAACAACTAATGTTTATTCATCTGCGCTTGTTTGCATGTGTGGCAGACAGAATCTTGACAGGAGTGTGCAGTGTCGGCTTTTATTTGAGTACTTTCTGTATAATGAGGCAACTCAGATGTACACGGCGACAGCTAGCAAATCATAGCGAGAGGATAACAAAGTGTTTTTGTCACTGCAGCTCTAATTATTTGGAAGACGGTGCTGAAGCGGCTGCATCTGTTTTTGGTGTCTCACCTTATGTCCTCGTTCTACTGAAAGATGTTGACTGTGCAATCTGTTTGTGAAATCAAGACAGCATTTTCAAACCCAGGTAACTAAACAGTTCCCAACTAAAAACATCCAGCTTTCACTAGAAATTAGGGCTGTCAATCGATTCAAATATGTAATTACGATTAATCGGATGATTGTACATAGTTAAATGCAATTAATCACACATTTTTTTCCCTTAAAGAGAGATTTGTCAGATATTTAATACTCTTATCAACATGGGAGTGGGTAAATATGCTTTCTTTATGCAAATGTATGTATTTATTTATTATTGGAAATCAATTAACAACACAAAACAATGACAAATACTGTCCAGAAACCCTCACAGGTACTGCATTTAGCATAAGAAATATGCTCAAATCATAACATGGCGAACTGCAGCCCAACAGGCAACAACAGCTGTCAGTGTGTCAGTGTGCTGACTTGACTATGACTTGCCCCAAACTGCATGTGATTATCATAAAGTGGGCATGTCTGTAAAGGGGAGACTCGTGGGTACCCATAAAACCCATTTTTATTCACATATCTTGAGGTCAGAGGTCAAAGGACCCCTTTGAAAATGGCCATGCCAGTTTTTCCTCGCCAAAATGTTCTCCTTCACAAGATTTTCTAGTTTCATATGATGCCAGTATCTTCTCTCTAGCTTTAAAACTGAGCCTGCTGCAACCCAAAAATCACAAGTTGCATTAATGCGTTAAAGAAATTAGTGGTTGATGCGTTATTATGGCGTTAACTTTGACAGCCCTACTAGAAATATAATACAGACTGACTGTAGGGTGTGGCCTCTCACATATTATTATTACAGATATCATTTTCATGTTTAATTCAGTGAGGAGCGCTGAGAGGTCGACCTCACATCTGTGGGACGAAGTTTATCTCGGCCTGTCAGGGTGTTGCCACTTAATTGGCGCTCCCACCCGTGACACGGAGGAGGCCTTCCCCTGCATCGGGGCCAGCTAGCCTCAGCTCGGGTGAGTGGGGGAAAGAGAGAGGAGTCTTATCAGCAGGAGGTGCCTGGGACATTGTTGCTCTGAGGCACCTTATCGGACCTGTGTTCACACTGTGTGGAGCCTGAGCACCTGCTCCTGCTGGCAGCAGAGATGTGAGATGCCCTCCTCTGGTAGCAGAGAAGCAAAGACACACACAGACTGGGTGGACCGCTTTGACGATGAGCTGCACTCTGTGGGAACACGGGCAGCCATTTTGGATGCATGGGAAGCATTTACGCAGACTCCTCCTGGCGTTCTGATGATCCTACAGAGTTAAATGCCTCTTACTTTGAAGGTATTTCAGGACGGACATATTGCATTTCTTTCAGGATGTATTGCTATGTAAAGTACGCTGTGGTGAATCATAGTCTGCGATGTAGACTCTTTAGTATTTATTGGAAAATACCTGAGAATTCTTGCCGACGTGATTTCAAACCTTTCCGAAGCGATGCATTCCAGGCTGCCATTACAGACTGATGAACAACGTGTGCTCTAATGTGAGAGCACTGAGGGAACTCAGCATCTCAGCTGTGTCCCTGGCAGAGCCTGCAGGGGTTGTTAGCATTGACAGTGCCGGCCTTTATGCATGAGACTTCCAGGCAGATTGTTGGCAGAGCCGGGCAGTTTCTCTCAGACGGGCGTCAGTTGGCTGCGAGCCTCGCAGCCTCCTCCTCCTCCTCCTCCTCCTCCTCCTCCTCCACCTTGCTCTCCTTCCCATCATGGCAGAGCCAGAGAAAGAGCTTTATGGAGCCCCATAATGATACGTGGCGAATGTGCAGCACCGGGGTGATTGTTAACGGCGGCAGCTGCGTAGATAGCCTGGATGATGGAAAATCAGTGGGACCTCATTTTGGTTTGCCAGTATGAATATTAATGGCTCGTTTCCAGGCCATGGCTAATGATGAGGAAAATTCCCTAATAAAAACTTGATGTGATGGGCAACGACCCGCGGGGTCACTGGAGACAGTCAAAGTTAATAGTGTGCCATCAGGTGTGAGGAGTTAAGTGATTAGAGGCACAGAACCTAATCCTGATGTTTTTCTCCCCCCTTAGCTATGAGTCAGTGTGGAGGGAGGTAGGGAGGGAGGGAGGGAGGGAGGGAGGTGAGGGCAGCAGATGAGGTTTATATCTCTTGACAACAGAGGGCTGCTGCCTGTTGTTAAGCATACATCCAAGTATATGCAAGCTATGAATGTCACAAGTAATACTAGAGGTGGCAGACAGAGATTATTTTCTATGTAATGGCTCCATTGTGCGTAATATTACCACACTACTTTATTTATTTATTTATTTATTAGGGCTATCAATCAATTAAATGATTTAATTGCGATTAATCACATGATTGTCCAAAGTTAATCACAAATGAATCGCACATTTTGTTATCTGTTCAAAATGTACCTAATGTACCTAATACTCTTATCAACATGGGAGTGGAAACATATGCAGCTTTATGCAAATGTATGTATATATTTATTATTGGAAATCAATTAACAACACAAAACAATGACAAATATTGTCCAGAAACCCTCACAGGTACTGCATTTAGCATGAAAAATATGCTCAAATCATAACATGGCAAAGTCAAGCCATTGCTATATATATATATATATATATGTACACAAATTATAAATGTGTTTTAAAGCATAGAGTAAAGGTACTGGTATGATATGAAAGTAGAAAACCTAAGGAATCCATTGGTACCAACCATGTCACACTAGATTGTGAAAAAGGCTAAATAACGCTCAGAAATTAGTCATAGTAGTAGTAATTATGTTAATGTAAATGGGTTCTATGGGTATCCACGAGTCTCCCCTTTACAGACATGCCCACTTTATGATAATCACATGCAGTTTGGGGCAAGTCATAGTCAAGTCAGCACACTGACACACTGACAGCTGTTGTTGCCTGTTGGGCTGCAGTTTGCCATGTTATGATTTGAGCATATTGTTTTATGCTAAATGCAGTACCTGTGAGGGTTTCTGGACAATATTTGTCATTGTTTTGTGTTGTTAATTGATTTCCAATAATAAATATATACATACATTTGCATAAAGCAGCATATTTGTCCACTCCCATGTTGATAAAGTTGAAAAATCTCCCTTTAAGGTACATTTTGAACAGATAAAAAATGTGATTCATTTGCGACAATTAATCGCGACTAACTATGGACAGTAATACGAGTAATTGTGATTAAATATTTCAATCGATTGACAGCCATATATATGTATATATATATACATATATATATATATATGTATATATATTTCAGTCAATACCAAAAAGTACTGAGGTTCAACCTGAGGTTTTCCAACATCTCAGGGTGAGAACAGTGCACATGTGCCTGTTCAGTTCCATCTAGTCACCCACGCAAAACTCCACACACAGCCCACTTCCTGTTTTACAGAACTCCAGCTTGTCTTTACGATACACCGGAAATTCTGCTTCTTTAGGAGCCTTCCACAAATTGATTGTTTATGTGTGAGGCCAGATTGCCGTAATGAAGACGCCAAATCGCATCATTGTTAATGTCTAGCATGTGGAGTACTTAAAATACACACCAAGAGGACTCATCTCAGGGGAGTCACCATAACTGCACAAACAACGCAATTTGATGTATGTAATTATCTCAAAATCCTCCTATTAATCTTTGATTAATCCAGCATCTGCTTTGTGCCTCAGTCCCCTACTGGCTTATGGAAGGGGTTGGGGTGAGGCAAGGTGTGTGTTTGTGGGTGTTTGTGTATGCGCCCACACTTGTGTGCTGCAGCTGTGTCTTATGTTGTTTTTTTCCATTTCTATCAGATAACCAGTAAACACTTCCCACCTCCAGGCGCCTGTAGAACCGCGTTGAGATGATTCTAGAAGGAGAGATACTGAACCTGCTTGTGTAACAAATGGATTTTTAAGAAAGCAAAGTGCTGCACCTCTCTGTTCCTTCCTCCCTACCCTGGTCCTTGTCAGGTGTGTGTGTGTGTGTGTGTGTGTGTGTGTGTGTGTGTGTGTTGGGTGGGTGGATGGGACTGATCAACAAAGAGGTTTACCCTGCGGCAACATCTGTTTCTGCCAAGCATCACTTCAGTTGTACGCCGCCACATCTCCGGTTGAGTTAAATGTCCTCCCTTCCTCCGCACTCCAACAGAAAGCAACACACACACCACTTGTATGCCTTGTGAACATAGCGTTTCATCCCAGGCACCCAGAAGTGTGTGAATGTGTCTGCATTTCAGACAGTGCTCCTTGTCATCTCTCTGCTCACACCTCAGCATGAAGTCCCTTTGCAGCCAACTGTCTTGATGTGACATTATTGGTGCTCTTATAATGTAAACCATTAGAGATTTAGCAATATGGAATTAAAGGGGTCATATTATGCTTTTGTGCTTTTTCCCTTTCCTTTAGTGTGTTATGTAGTTTTTAGGGCTGTCAGAGTTAACGCAAATTTGTTTTATTGCCACCTAATTTCTTTAACGCATTTACGCAACTTGCAATTTTTAGGTTGTGGCGGGCTCAGTTTTAAAGCTAGACTTAAGATACTGGCATCATATGACACAAGAAAACCTAAGGAATCCATTGGTACCAACCATGTCACACTTGTTTGTTGCAAAGTAGGCCAAATAATGCTCCAAACTAACGCTAAATTTTGGCGAGGAAAAACTGTCATGGCCATTTTCAAAGAGGCCCCTTGACCTCTGACCTCAAGATATGTGAATGAAAATGGGTTCTATGGGTACCCACGAGTCTCCCCTTTACAGACATGCCCACTTTATGATAATCACATGCAGTTTTGGGCAAGTCATAGTCAAGTCAGCACACTGACACACTGACAGCTGTTGTTGCCTGTTGGGCTGCAGTTTGCCATGTTATGATTTGAGCATATTTTTTATGCTAGATGCAGTACCTGTGAGGGTTTCTGGACAATACAATATTAGTCATTGTTTTGTGTTATTAATTGGTTTCCAGTCATAGAAATGTACACACATTTGCATAAATCAAGCATATTTGTCCACTCCCATGTTGATAAGAGTATTAAATACTTGACAAATCTACCTCTAAGGTACATTTGAACAGATAATGTGGGATTAATTTACGATTAATCGCGATTGAATATTTTAATCCATTGTCAGCCTTATAGTTTTCTGTGTCTGTAAAAGGTCTGCAGATTTCTAAAACCCCAAAGTCCACACCAAATGGAGTTTCTCTCCCCCAGAGAAACACTGCTCCTGAACATCCTGAAACGCCCTGATTGAAGTTCCGCCTTTTCTTCTGTAACGTGGTGATGTCACCAAGTAACACACTTTGCCTCGCGGCTAGTTTGGCACGCCCTCAAACAAAGGTAGCTAGAGTGGAGCTGAAGTGGAGTCCGAAAAGTTAGGTTTGGTTTACCAATCACAACACGAGGCCAGCTGACCACTCAGAGCAGACTGGGCTTTTTTTGTGGGGGGGGGGGGGGGGCATAATAGTTCATCTTTAATAATAACAAGGGGCAGGTTTAGAGAATTCTCTCAAACATTCTCTCAGTAAGTTTTGGCACGTTCCAGTGAAATCAAACATAAAAAGAATGTACTCCAGAGTATTGAAACCAGAGGTCACACACTATAAAGTTCTTATTATTTTATGGAAGGCTTCATTTCTCTGCCCTCCTCCTCCGCCGCCGTCCCTCCTTTAGCTCCACTGCCCCAGTGAGTTGAATCCGGAGTTTTGCGGTCGAATTGAATATCTACTGGATAAAGTTTAACATTTGAAGGGAAATTGCATTCAGATGTTGGCCTGCTGCGTTTGGCCCGTGCTGCACATGTGGATCAGACCCGGTTCTATTAGTCCAGACAGAAGTCTGGTCCTCCCTGACGAAACATTCTTGGCTAATGAAAGAGGCGTTTGCCTTACGTGGCTGTATAGACTGTCTCAAACACTCAAGTTGTGCTGTTTTCTTTTCCTCGTGATTTTCTTCTCTCTCCTGCCATACTTTCATATGACAGTTCGACATCAAGCAGACGCTGTGGAAATTAGATGTTGGATGTCATCGCCTCAGAACCCTGCTTATTTTAATGATCTGTCCCAGTCAGGCATGTCATGTTGAATTTCCCTCCACTCACTGAACTTTTAGGTGTGTTTACTTAACTGTCTTTTTTATGAAATGTGTGTCTGCTGGTCTTAAGTTTATTTGAGGTTCACTACAGTGTGAAGTTCCACTGTATGTTTGGGTGTGTGTTTGATTCACACTCATAAAGAACCTAAAAACAGTGCCAGTCTGTGGTGTAGCCGTGACCAAAGAAAAGGGGCTTTTTTAACAGAAAGTCTGTCCAGAGCAGATCATCATTAATATCACAAGACACAATGGGTGAAGGAGCTGCATGAAGCCGGCGGCCATGTTTCTGGTACCATATCTGCATCTCCAGTCAGCAACATGTATCCACCATTCTCATTAAGATCATTCTTATTTTTTCTGAAAAAGTCTAAATTTTAGTTTCTTTTTTATATTTCTGTGTTATAAGAAAGTAATTTGTGAGCGTATTGTGACGGGGGCCTGCTGCTCCAGCTTTGTGTGCCAAAGCAGGTGCTGTGTAGCAAACCCTGAGCTCATCAGTCTCCTCCTGCCCGGCTCTATTTGTTGTTCCTCAATTCACAGTGGCGCGACTGGCAGACTGTGTAATGTGTGGGTGAGAAAGAGAGAGGGATATGGGGAGGTGCGAGTGGGGGATTTGAGAATAAGCATGGCACAGATCCCCCCATTTCGCCATGCTGGTCTTCCTCTATTCCCCATGAATAATGCGGCACAGCCCCTACCCAGCGGTAGGCCAGGCGTGCCGCCATATCAAGCCGTGGCGGAGAGCGAGGCATCCAGCTTGGCGAGTCTGGGCTCAGCCGCGTTCTAGCCCCGCAAACCCCCCCCCCCCCCCCCATCCACCAACCTGCAGAGAGGAGCACTGGGCTCCAAGATGGCAATCAAGGCTTGATTTGCCAACACATTTCCAATGATTAAAATGTAATTAGCACAAGCGAGCACCTCCTCCCCAGCTAATTTCCACGCACGCTGTGACAGGCAGGCGGTCGGCGGCACCCAGGCCCCAGCAGCAGATGGAGGAGGATGCGGCGGGAGGGGAGAAAACCATTTTGCCATGTGACTGTTTGCATCAGAAAACCATCAGGACGCGCAGCTATATCAGGAAGGAGCTGTTAGGAGGAGGGAACGAGGAGCCCTCGACGACGGCACATCACATTGGCACTGTCATAGCTGACCCTGGCGATGGCTGCCATCCTTCATGCTGTCTTTGTAGCTCCCAGGCATGCAGGCAGGTTGGCTCCTTCCCTGGGCTTTAACCCCTTCAGCCATCCTGCAGGACTACCTGGCTCAGGCTGATAAACAGACACCATCCGCGGTGCAGCGGGGCGCTTTAATGAAGCCCATATCAACCATAATTAATTCTAAGGTCACGGATAGCAACCAGCATAACCTGAGGCTAATGTCACTCATGGGGGCGACAATACGCATCCATCACAGATCCAGACTTCAGAAAATATTCGATTAGAGACAACTTGTAACACCGGAGATGTGAAATTATAATAAGCCGGTTAAACACACACTGTTTGCCTGCAGAATTATCGGTTATGCATGTCATTTTGATCTTGATTGACTTAACATCTGTTAGTATTTGTGGACCAGTGGATTTCCAGGAGGTTATGTTGGAAACGGGAACACGGCATACTTGCCTTGCACGCATCCCTGTGTGATGTGGTTGCCTCTTTAGTGCAGACATTTTTCTGCGGGTAGCTCTAGCCGGAGACTCTGGTGAGCCCTGCTGCTGCTGCGGCCTATAGCATAGCTGCATCGTTTAGCATTCGGCCCGTGGCTCCGTATGTTTCCCCTTGTACCGGGCCAGCATTACTCTCAGCTGGAGAGGATTTAGGACAAGAATAATTGACTCCTGCTTCCAGACCAATATAAACAAAAGGCTCGATGCTTGGACGGAGCGCAGGGAAATTTGTAAAGAGCACTCAGCCAAAAGAGAGGCCCACGTGAGAGCAGAGCGGCAATCAGAAGTGCTCCGGATACAGGCCAACATCAACAGCTCTTAGAGCTGACGCTAATGTTTGACATTCTTGTGTTACTTAAACTTAACACTGGGGTCTAGCTGTACCGTATAATGCCGGCCCTGTGTAAACAGCAGCGGGCCGGGGTAGAGTATCACTTTTCTCTGTCAGCCCCCTCCCAGGACTAATGGTTTCCTTATTGTACATGACTGTTGCTTTAAATAAGACCCATTTCCTACCGCCTGTCAGAAAGCTAACTCCACTGATCTCAATAGCACCATTGTTGTTGTGTTTTTTCTCTCTCCACACTATAATCTATTCATTTTTGTCAGTCGTTTTAAACCTCTGACATATGTCTTTTCATTAGACACGGCCTCCCAGGATTGGTGTAAAGTGTTTTTGACATTACAGTTAACCGTAGCTCTGCAGATTTATACACTCACCCGTCAGTAGCAATAACTGAACGTTTGAGCTCCTGCTTACCTCCTAAAACAATACCTCAGTTATTAATGATGAGGTGTACCAGTCATTCCTGGCGTTTCCAAGAGCAAAAGCCGAGACTTTCTAGCTTTCCGTCTGTTTCTGTGAGTCGGTAAGTAGAAATACGAGGAGCCGAAAAACTCCACAGATATGCAGGGATTCTTCTCCCCCGCCTCAGGTTGCTTTATGCATGAGGCGACGCATTAGTTCACTATGATCACTTATCAGTGAGTGACAGCTCTGACTTGTTTGTGTGCCTGTTTCTTTCTATCTTTTAGAGATGTTATTATTTGTTACTTTTTGCTCTATGCTTGAGCAGCGAGTTCAAGGGAGCTTTGGCGCCTGCGTTGTAAGGACGATCAAATCGCCTGCCCTCGCCTGTCAGGCCTGATCTCAGGATTTTTTACTTTGCTCATTATAAAGGTATTTCCATTTTATTAAGTTTTCCCTTTTTTTCCACCCTTTGTCGCTCTGGGAAATTTGCATACCTCTATTCCGAGGGAGAGAAAAAAAAAATAATGACAGCAATTTCTTTTCTTTTCTCTCCCCCTACTAGCCGTGTGAGTGCTTCGTTTAGTGGCACCTGCGAAAGCGACAGGCGCGGGGATGAGAAGTGAAAGAGAGCAGTTGATTAAATCATCATCAAGTCGCGGCACAGAAAGTCAATTCTGCTCGCCGTCTACAATGATATCCTTTTATCTTAAAGTAATGAGCTATGGCACTTTTGCATCGGGTAATACGATGAGTTCCATTAGCATGTTCCATTTGCTTCACAAGCAAGGGCGAGTCATTCCAGCCGGCTTCTATCTCGGCAATCAAAGCAATTGGCTGCACAGCCAGCGAACGGGGAAAGGAGGGAGAGCGAGAAAAAAAAGGGAACACGAGAAAGAAAGGCTGGTAGAGTTTTTTCACGGATCACAACACAGTGGAAAAACTCAAATGATGTCCATTATTTGAACCCCCTCGCATGCCTGTGTTCCCGGGTGTGTAGTGTGCACAGGCAGAGAAGCAGCTAATGAGTGCTCGGTCGCATTACTGTTGTCACATTCTGAGAGGCCTGAATACATGGAAGCAGTTGAGATGGCTAATACTGCTCATCAGATCTTGCCTGCCGCCGCATTAGTCAGTCCTGTGCGGGAGAGAGAGAGCGATACACGGCCGACACGCCTATTTATTCACGAGCTAGAATAGATGTGCACACAGTGTGCAGCTTTTTGTATTACACAGACATTCACGTGTAATCAGAATCTGCACTCGTCTGTCATTACCCTTATTTATTCTTCCAGCTGACAATCTTCGCTGGCTCTCTGCACACTGTATTAAAATGGGGGATGGAATGTCGTGGGTGGTGGAGAAAGGAGAGTGAGAGAGAAATGGAGAGCGGGGAAACGTCTGAGGAGTGTTTGCCCAGTGCGTTTATTGCCTCTGCATAATTTATGAGCTGCTGGAGCTGACCATCATGGCAGTGTGCCGCGGGCGGCCCCTGGGGCCGTGTGGGACAGGCCTGTAAATTGGATGCTATGCTCCTGCTGAGCTCGCAAGGCCCCCTTTTTTTACCGTCCAGCCTCAGAAACAGAGCAGCCACGAGCTCAGCCAGCTACCTTTGAGCTCTGCAGGGCTCAGGATCAGCAAAAAACAAGAGATGGAAGCAAAAAAAAAAGGAGAGAAAGAGAAAAAACGGCTTCTGTCGCTCACTCCCTGGGCTGTCAATCATTTCACCCCCTTCCTTCGCTCCCTCCCTACTTTAATCGACACCCACCAACCCCTCCCTGCACTCCCAGTCCCCCCACCTACACACACACACACACACACACACACACACTGTGCCAACCCCTGCCCATATTCCCCCCCAGTGCCTTCTTCATTACCGACTCCAGTGCTTCTCTGCACCTCAGCCATATGCACAACGTTGAGGGCCGCCAGTCACCCAGCATCACACTAATTAGTTGATAAAGAATTAAGTGGACCTTGAAATTGAAATTGGAAAGAAAAAATGAAATCCAACCACTTTTTTCCCTCCCTCCGTTTACAAAGTTTCCTTCCTCTCCTCGCTATTTCTCCATTCCCAGCCTCAAGCAGGAACACACATCATGGAATTATAATTCTAGTGGCGGCTAAAGATTCCAGCTCCGTCTGAATCTCACTTCGGTTTCAATGTTAACAAGGGCACGGCTGCTTGTGAGAAATTAGCTTGATTCACATGCCGGTGCTTGTTTCAGCTAATGAAGTGATGTGATGATATTCAGACTCTGAATATGAATCTGTGATAAGTTTGTCATTAAAGAGCTGATAAGATATACCATTTGCAAAGGTAAATTAGATTATTGCACCCACGTGTGTTGAAATAGAATCAAGGAAAGTTATTAAACAACAATGCATACATATAATTCCTCATTTTCACCTTTGCCTTTCTTTTTCTTTTTTTGCAGTGTGACACCGAGAGTGACCAAGATGACAAGGTAGGACTGCCATTCACTGTAATTTTTCATATACTATTAAATGTGCTTGGATCATTTCAGGCATCCTTTACGGGGTTTCAATAAGATTCAAATATTAGACTTTCTTTAGGGCAGAGCATTTAATGTAATTAGAATTAAACATCCTGTTAATAACTATGAGAAAGCCTTAATTAGCTGCGCATTAATTATAAATGACTTACTGATGTGCAAAATCTAAATCAAACTGTTCTGGGTTTTTAGGATTTAGATGACATTTAAATGAGACTACTGTGACAGCCAAGGCTGAGGGGTGCAGGCTTTCTTTTGCTTAAAGCTCAGCACTGACTAGCGTATCTAAGTATTAAGTGCAGTGCTTGTGTTTTGTGCCATATCTATCTATCTATCTATCTATCTGTCTATCTATCTGTCTATCTGTCTATCTGTCTATCTGTCTGACTATCTTCTTACCTATCTGCCTGTCTGTTTTTGAGTCACACTCTTTTCCTGATTAGAAGTAACACAATCCCTTCATTGCTTATAACACCTCCTACTGTCAAGATCTAAAGCATCTTCCTGTGGTGGAATACCGTCCTGGTTCTTTTCTCACTTTTGTTGCAATTTTATAAAAATAAAAAACATTTGCAGGGAAACCCAATCGGTAACCAAGAGACACGTCCTACAGATTTAGAACTTTTCACTAGAAATGTTCTGGTAGGTTTGCGTGGGGCTAACCAAGGTTTGGCTTAATGGTGGCGTTATGGAAAAGATCACTAAATTCAGCATGTTTCTTGCAGTCTGGAGCAGAATTATATGCAGGAAATGTGTGTGCATGAGTAATGGACCAGGAGATACAGTATATGCTGATTTGAAAGTTGAACTTTTTGATCTGACGGTTGCGTATGTGGGAAGGTAATAATGTCACCTAGATTGCTAGTTCTTGTCATCTTGGGCCTGGTCTCCTAAAAATTACATTCCCAACGAAACTGCATTATCAGTTACGTTTCGAGGGTTTCTAATCATAGTCTGCGGAAGTCCGCGGTTTCCCGTTTGAAACCAAAAGTCAACGTTGACTTATTTTAATTTATCTTAACTTAAAGCTAGGGTTGGTAATGTTGATAAACTAGCAAGAGTATGCTAGAATTTTTTAAATTATCTAACCAAAACCCCAGCCCAGATGTTGCCAACTCTTTTCTAATGAAAGGAGCTAGCAGCACTAGCTCCAAAAGTCCCTAAATCTAGAGAGAAAGTTGCCAAGTCGGCAACTCTGACAGTCCGTCCCTTCAGGCCTCCCTCAAAAGCCACTCCCCAAAATTATCATTATGAACGTAAACCACGAACATGGCTATTGTTAGTACTCACAATTGTCAAGCTAGCGGCTTGTGGAAGACTCCAGTGATATGCAAAGAGTGCAAGGGCAGAGTGCACGCAGACAAGCATGTAGGTAATCCGTCCAATCATTTCATTACAGTCCTGCGACAGCCACAGATACCAGATATATTTTCTTTTTTTTGTCAAAGCAGATTGTTGTTGGGATATAAAGAAAATTTCAACAAATATAACAAAAGTTCTTTAGCTTTAAAAAACATAACAAACATCCTTATTTTAAGCCCAACCATGATGTTTTCACTAAACACAACCAAGTAATTTGTTGTGTTTTTGTTTTGTTTCACTTTACGACGTTAACCATGTGTTAAACACTACTACCGTAATCTGGGAGAAAAAACATTTCCCTCGAAACGTAATTGAGAATGCAGTTTAATTGTGTGGGAATTTAATTTTGTAGGTGACAGGGTTGAAAAGCACAAACCATATTTCACGCCTATCAGAAAATGAGTTTTAGAGACACATGTTCATAAGCAAAACAAAATGACACAGTGGTAATTGCAAATACTGCAAATCAAGACAAAGGATTAACAAGGTTAAAAAAGCTAAAGAGTGCCGAGCAAGGAAACATTTTTGTTGGTAACAAAGTGCATAGAAATACAGCATATTCATGGCGGAGCTAAAACTGTGATGGAGATGGTTAGGAGAGTCTAATGCTGTATGCTCCATTATTTTCATTTTCAGCTGTCTCTTGAAGATGTCAAGTTAAGCCTGATTCACCCCAATTATTGTAACAAGGCTTACATATCTTTTTCTGTTGGCAAGACCAAATTCTCAAACTAGATAGCTATGGAAATGGATAAAAATAGATGTATAAAACATCATGGCATACTGTATACTACGACAGCGTATTAGGGCCATTTTAGATTAAAAAAAATAATAATTACGGAGCTGGAGAAGGGGTAATATTCCAAGAAAAAACTCAGAAATTCCAAGATTAAAGTAGTAAACTTGCGAGAAAAAGTTGTCTTTATTCTTTGATTTTTGGGTTGCTGGAAAAAATGTAATATAATGTAAATGTAATAGATAATTCCTGACAATGACTGATATATTTGACTACATACATGCTGAAAATCAAAGATTTTTACTGCATTAATTTAGATATTTTCCAAAATAAATGTCCCTAGAAGTGTATTTCTTCAACTTTTTCCCATGGTCTAGTGTTAAAAAAATTTAACAAAAATAGCAATAAATGGTAATATCGAATCACAGTACTTAAAAATCGTAATACATATCGTATCAGCACCCAAGTATCGTGACAGGATCGAATTGTGAGATAGAAGTATCGTCCCAGTGTTACAAATTTGTGAGAAAAAAAATTGAATATTCTCTCAGATTATAAAGTCATAGAAATGAAAAAAAGAAAAAAACTGTGGAGTGAAAAACCGTGGTAACGCCAGCCACCATCTGAATTTCATTGCTCCGAACACACTGCATTACCATAGTTACACACTGGCGCTTTGAAGGGACTGTGCCCAACAGTTGTACCTTTTTAATATTGGCTTTGAGCAAAGCAAAGTTTATGGATTATGATATCCAAGTGCATCTACAAGTTTGTTTTTAGTATTCGGTGCAGCTCCATTTATAATATCCAGGTACTCACAGTTTGAGCGCACCTCATAGATTCTAAGAGCAGCCATATCATCCAGTGACTTCTAACCAGAGATCTAGATCCACTCTAATGATTTAGTAATGCCATTTGCTTGTGGTGTTTAGACTGTGCAGCAAATTGAGTCATTACTCAGTGTTGTCGATTTAAATTGCTCCTGTCTCGGTGGCAATTCCTTTTTGTTTCGGGAAGAGAGAGGGAGCACGGTAAGCTGTAATCCGGCCCCCAGTGACTGTATTAATTCACCCTGGCTCACGTTACGCTCCTGATGAACAGCTCCGACTACACCTTCCTGTCATTGATTAATTGTGTGTTAAAGTAACAGAGGAGTGAATTAGTAAATAGGGGACCCCTATGACAGGGGCTGACTCATGTGTTCTTCCTCAATGTGAGGGAGTAATTGGAGCTCTCACTCAACACTTTTACCCCCGCCTCAGTCCACGTCACCTCTGCCACTATCTGCACCTGCCAGGCGCGCTACGCCCACTGCCGCTGTTGTCATTTGCATTCTGCGGGCGACGTGGTCTACTTTAAAACATGGCAGCGGCGAAGGACGCGGGAGAGCGGAGTCGTTTTAATGGGTCAAATGTATTCAGATGAGGACAAACGTGGCTTATTTAGTTCCCCCTTCAAAAGCAGGAAATGGAAAAAGTGTTCCCTGGAGAAATCATGTTCTGCCCGGTGTAGAAGGCCTCCGCCGTGTCGGCGGGAGCTGCCAGACTCTGATAAGAGACAGCTATTCGCATCTCAGAGCGTGTGTGCACACAATCTTGCGAGTGTGTTTGTGTGCGAGTGTGTTGGAAGCTGTCAGAGCATTTGCTCATTATAAAGTGACCTGTAGGACGGGCCCTCGCCAACATGACATGTTAATGGCATAGTGGGAGACAGGTAGGAGGCAGGCTCAGTGCAGTCACTCGTCACACAACACTGGTATTATTAGCTCTATATGCGTTGTCATTAGCATCTCTGCTAAGGCCCCCATTACCACTGGTCTTCCTTTCTCTCTGCCAGTATCAAGCAGTCCAATCAGAGCTCAGATTATGAGAGGGGAAAGGTGAATACTTCTGCTTTTAAGTTAAGTTTGTGCAGAATGTGACAGGAATACTTCGGTATGCGTAATAATTCATAATTATAATAATTATATAATAATAACTTCATCACTCAGTCAGTCACTCAGTGACAGACTTTTGCATTTGTAGGGCTGGCCCTCTGCTGTCCAGCCAAAACTCTGGTATCTGTGTCTGCATTCGGCCCGAATTCCGCCACGAGCTGCTAGCTTGACAGCTGTGTGTACTAACAATAGCCATGTTTGTTGTTTATGATCATAATGATAATTTTGGGGGAGTGGCTTTGGAGGGAGGCCTGAAGGGACGGACTGTCAGTGTTGCCAGCTTTGTGACTTATTCGCTAGATTAAGGGACTTTTGGAGCTAGTGCTGCTAACTACTTTTATTGGAAAAGAGTTGGCAACACTGTGCTTTGTTTTTTGGTTGGATCATTTTTAAAATCTAGCTTTAATGTGGTTGATTGTGTGTCTCTATATGTCTGGTTCCTCATCTACACAAAATCCCACAGAAACTGCATTTATATATTTGTGCCTCACTATTTACAGCTCATTCTTATTATGTTGCAAGCGTAAAATGGGATGATTTGCCTTCTTTTCATCCTATACTGTACACTGGGCCACTTGGGAGTCACGTGGTCTCTAAATTGGCAGCAGGATGCAAGCAAAAACGCCTGCCGAGGGGCCAGAAACCTCTCAAAGCTTTTGCTGGCGAGGGTGTCCACGTTTGTCTGTCGCTGTCGTGTGGCTTGGCCCACCTTCCACTCCTGAAACCCAGACGGCCGACAAAATGTGCTCTTGCACTCATCCTCTCCTTGTTGGTGGATCCAGGCAGGATCAGGTGGTCATTTTTATTAGGTCTAGGCAGAACCGGCCTGTTCATTTGGAGCAGCTTGTTCCCAGTTACGATGCTCCGCTTTACTGGCAGGAGAGCACACTGAAGAGAGCTCCACAGCCTCAGGTGTCTTTCATGATGTGCATCCACCAAAGCCCCAGTAACATTGCCTTGTTTCATGGTGTAGTTAACACCAACAGGTTTCCCACCATCTGAGGCCATTTAGGAGGGCTGTGAATCATTCCCTTAAAGCCCAGACACACCAACCCGACATCAAAGAACGAGCAGCGACAAAAGCCACCAGTTGCGTTGCCTCAAGTCGACTTTGTCTTGGCCAAAAAGTTGCACTAGAACACACTGCAAAGACTACAGCCGACGGCCAACTACCACGTACGTTCTGCGCCTGCGTGAGAGGAAATAACTCTCCACACCAGCAGGCGGCGGTAGTCTGTATTCGTCATTCAAAAAGGGAAACCGGAAGACCGAGGACGGCGGATATACAAGCCGTTCTTATGATACATACATGAAATAAAGCAGCGTTTGCCGACCATTTTCACACTACTCTCACTCACCACTTAGCTTCATTCCAGACGGACATGTCGCTGTGAAAATATCCGTGTATTGGAATGATCAGATGAGATGAAGATGAAAAATGAGAAGAACCTTCTGTGTTTTGACTTTACTCGTTGGCTTGCTTTCCTCACTTCCATTTCTCTTCTCGTGCACTGATTCGTTTAAGCTGAACCGCCAATCAGAGTGATTTCTCTCACCGAAGAGCTCCGCCACCGATTCAACATGCTGAATCGGCGAAAAACCTCCAACACAGGCAGACTAGAGGCGAAGGTGCGGGACACGCCGCAAAAACTAGGTCGACAGAGGCTCACCGACGGCCCCAAACTGTCAGACCGTCGGCTTGGTGTGTCAGGGCCTTTAGCCTCTACATGTGTACGATCCACAGCTTTGAAAACCCTCTCCAAATCCTTTTGGGGGGGAAAGTAGCACACGTTCAGAAAAATACTTTATGAATGCACTTTTCATTTAAAAAATGTATGCACCGAAACATTCACTCAACATTTATCTTTTCTGATCGGCAAATTTCTGCACCTTGTCTTAGCAGTCTTTGTAATATTGTCAAGAGTGCTCAGGTACTCACTCTGTCTGGACTTGCTAATGCTTAAGTGATTTTTTTGCTAGTAAGTGGCACCTTGAAACTGCCAGTCACACAGTTTAGTATGAATATCTGCCAGTGCTCAAGTGCTTTCTCCAGCTTAACTCTTCATCAGTGGTGCTACTTAGGCCTTTTGTGACGACAATGACTCCGTGTTGTAATCTGCGGGACTTTATCACTCTGTCGCTTTTTTTATTTCTCTTCCCTGTGCCTCCGGGCTTTTTTTTTTTATAGAGACCACACCTTTCCTAAGTGTTATTTACTCGCTCTATCAGCAGCCACAAGCTGTAAATGCCATTTTGAAAACGCTTTGCGTCTTATTAATGGCCATGCAATGGGGTGCTGTAATTTGCTGCGCATTGCTCTTATTGGAGGCGAGGGATCTAAATGGGTGCTTTAGAGCAGCCGAGAGAACCTGTTTGTCCTTGACATAAAATAAAGATCTGAACTGGTAATATATTTGCTGTTTCCCTTCCTTTATTGTTTTGCTGTGTTTGCCCTCAGGCAATTACAGCGGAAGAGTCGAGTTTCTCAATCACTCGGCAGCACTGTACATAAAACCATTTTATATCCTCCTCCTCCCACCCCCCCACAAACCCTCCCTCTCGCCACCGCAGTGGGAAGGATGAGTAATAAAAAGGAGAGAGCAACTTGTCAGCGTTAAAAGATTATGTGTTTTGCCCCCTCCAAAGGAAGAGAGTAGTGTTTACAGGCTTGAGTGGGTGCTCGCTAGGCCGAGGCTGAGGCTGATTGCACTAGAGTACCCTGTCAGCCAGTGATTTGTCATGTACTTTATCATCCTTGTCACTCTGCAGAGCGTTGTCATAGGTAACGTTCCCGCCTGCCCCCTCCCCCCTCTGTGCTTTGTACCCAGTCAGTGTAGGAAATTTGTATTTACTTTGGGGGAGTGTAATTTGTTCCTCATGGATAATATGACCCTTAGCGGAGCCGGATCACGGGTTAGTTGAAGTGATATTTTCCGGTAATGGTAGTCGTACATCATGGCTGTCAGGCCGGGTTAGGAGGCGAGCACATTACAGCTCCATTTTAGCACTGCAGGCATCTGGGATTATTTTCCATAACCAAGTATGACATGACCGCTCTGCGGAGTGCATTAAATTTTTACTAGCTTTTTTCCCTCCCCCCCGGCAACTTCTGTGGCTTTTCCCCCGGTCTGGGTCTCGGGGCTGCCACAGTGATGGATACCCCCGGAGTCCCAGTAGCCCTGGCCAAGGTTAGCGGGTGTCACAGACCTACACCGCTCCCCTCTATCCAATAACCGGCAAATCCCTGCTCCCTCTGAGTCGCGTGCACACGGCTCACCACTGCAGCCAACCCCTCGCCTCCACACACACACAAACAGAGATACAAAGAAAAGGAACAAGCATATTCCCCTTTGAGAAGTCATTTAACAAGTGGATGTGAGAAGCAAGAAAATGATTACACCTCAAGGTCTGTCGCCTCAAGCAGTTTTCACCAAAAAAGGACAGACAGACAGATAGATGGACATTTGGACACTAAATGCGTAAAAGCACCCCCTTCACTACCATGAATAAAGATCATCCCACACATGGCAGTGCTCGTGATGGCTAACAGCGTGGCGCTCCACAGCTGTTGATTGCTTTCCTTTTCTTTTCTATTCTCTGCGACTCTTCTCCCCCCCTTCTGATTCCTCTCTCCTTGGCAGCAAGGTCAGCAGTGTAAATGCCACCTCTTGCCATTGACAAATGGTCGCCCCCCTGTCTGATAATCAGTAGGGTCTCGGAGGTGGACGAGCAGGCGGAGCTCATTAGGGTGCCACAGATGAGAAATTAATGTGGAGATTCCAGGCCTGGCAGAGAGCCGCGCTGATGGGCCCTGGGTGGGGGGAGGTGGGGAGGGAGGGGGTGTCGGTGGGGGTGGGTGGATGGATGGACCCTGTCTGATGGATGACCAGGTCAGCAGGCAGCAACACTCCCTAGACAGTCCCACACATACACAAACATACACACATACACGCCTGTCCTCCCCCTGTAACCTCCCCTTCTCCCTCCCCGTCTCCCAACCTCCCTTGTAGTGCAACTCATCCCGCCCCTCCGCCCAGCGGTACAGTAATGACACTGTGGAGCATAAGGCCACAAGAGAGAAGGTCAGACGAGAGACATTTCACCCTGGTAATTAAATGGAAGCGGCCTAATTGACATAAATTTCCATGTTCCCTTTTTCCTATAAGAAATAAGATGGTGACACAAGGTGAAGGTGTCAATGCACTTCACAGGTTATTTATATTGCCTGTCGGTGACACAACTGCCAACAGATTGTTTCGTCTTAATTTACACTTGTTAAAGCTGGGGGAAGCAGTTTTCTGGAAAATACACAGCAATACATTCCTCATCCTGAGCTCTCTTCTTTCCCTTCTCTGTCCTAAACCCCTCCCACCAGTCGAGCATGGGCACATGCACACGCTTAATACAGTAACCTGTATAAGGACTAGTGATTCATTTCAAACTTCATCCCGATCATCATTGTGATCCTGATGCAGTTATATTGCAGCAATTCTATGAGAATTACCGTCCTGTTTTCTTTGCAAACTTGCCTGTAAAGCCCTTTGAGATGACAAACTGTGATTCGAGGCTCTAGCGAGCTACAATATCGGCGCAGCGTTTCAGAGATGGAGAGAAAATGTTACTAATAGTTCAGCCTTCTGCTAACCGTAGCCGCCGCGGTGATCTCATGCAGAAGTTTTGATAAGTCCGTCTTCCTATTTTGGGTTGCTTTGCAGTGTAGGCAGCTGTTGGCAATGCTGGAATAGTAACTTTTCCTGCAGGATGTTCCGCCGTGAATCAGGCTTTCACTATATGAAGGGACGTGCATGCGTATCTGTATTTCTAGAACAGCCAATAGGAACGCTCTCTCTCTGAAATGACCTGTGATTGGCCAAAGTCTCCCGTAACAGGCTAGATTTTCTAAAGCCTGAAAACAGAGCCATGAGGAGGTGCAGAAGTCTAGTTGTCTCTCAGAACACTTGAATTAGAATATGCTGAAAGGTTATTATGGAATTTTTGCCCAATGATGCCAAAAATATTCTGCCTACTGCAGGTTTAATTGTGCCCTTACGTGTTGATATGTTGCTACGCCGTGGATGTGATTTAAACATTTTGAGGTGTTAAGGTGAAATTTGCTGGTTTTGCTCACCTGCTTTCTTGAATATAACACCACTCTAAATGACTTTAACTGTGATGAATTATCGCACACAACACTTACACAAAAAAAACAGCAGCTTGTGTTGTTTAAGCAGCATAGCCAGTGTTGCCTTAGAGAAGACTTGAGACTTGAAGTGAGCAGGCTTGCCTTCCTCTGGGGCTCTGACCCTCCTCCGTCCTCCTCTACATCCACTGTGACCCATTTACAGTAGCTAACTCCAGCCTGAAACCCCTCATTGTCCCAGCAGGTAATTCCTCATTCTGTCACAGCACACCACTTTCTAATGTTGCGTTTGTACCATCCGTCAAGCCTCCATAGTTTACAATATTTAAATTGAAGTTACAAAATGAAGGAAAGGCCCTTCCATGTCCCTAACTGGAGACTGATAAACCAACACCCAAAGCAGCCTGGTCTCACTCCCAGGGCGTCAAATACCGACACTTGGACAGTGGCCCTTGGCATGTTGATACTAACGCACAAGGCACTGGACGCACCGGGCTTTCAACTAACTCCAATGTAAACTAATCTGCGTCATTATTAGACGCTCAGAGCAATGGGGGTAGAATAGAGAGCGAGAAGTCTTCTAAGGGCAGGAGGGAGGGACGGTGTATGGGTCAAACAAACACAGGACTGTTACTCAGTGTTGGTGTCCCGTGTGTAACCAAACGTTGAGTAATTTTTACTGATGACGTTATGTCACGTGATACGACGCCACTGAGTCTCATGACATTACAGCCATAAGTTATGCTACGTTACAAGCGTTTTTATTTTAAGGCAAACCATGATGTTTTTTCTAACCCTGACCAAGTAGTTTTGTTGCCTAAACCTGACCGCCACTGTTTCAGAACGTTAACAACGATCGTTTCACAATCCTAACCATGTGTGAACTTTCAACGTCAAGATACAACGCAAAAGGCTTCCCCCGGCCAGCGTCACTGTAGTGTGGCAAAACATGACGGGTAGGAATGAGATCATGTTGCATAAGATCTTTAAGGGGTCCCATAGGCATTGAAAATCCTTATATAAGACAAAAATACAAGAAGTCCTTGTCCTGGCATTAAAGCTTCCCAGCTTTCTGGACCTCTTTGTGTCCTAATATCGACATGTTTCACTCCTTCACACATGTACTGATGTGCAGCACTCAGTTTTAAAAACGTGATTATTGACAAAATTATGAGTAAAAATATCAGACCCCTGGGGTTTTGATTGACCAAACTGGACCTTTTTGCCAAAGTGAATTTAGGAACCCTTAAAGGAACAGTATGTAGTACTGACCGATAGCATTTTAAAATGGGTACTGCAGTCCAAATTCAAAACATTGGAGCCGTGTGGTGGGACTCCTCCGGTGGGACTGATAGCAGTTAGCATATTTTAGCATCATGACGTTAACCTCTGGCCAGCAGCAGTCGTCGGAATCACTTCACCAGCTGTGTGTCTCAAATACTGGCTGCCTTGATAACCCAGCAGCACACGGACCACAGAGAGATGTGCCGAGGCTTTTCAGGTCGGGTAGAATCTAACGTTAACATTAAGTCTGTTGATCCAGTTTGTTAGCGTGCTTCCATGGCTGCAGAAGGTTGTGTTTGTATGCCAATATGTTTCATATGTGGCAACGGGGTGTTGAAATGGGCCGTGGACGGGATCACACCGGCCAAAACAATAACAGTCAATCTTCAAAATTTCAAAGGAGAACATACTGGCTGTAGCATTGTCGTTGGAGAAGCCAGTATTTCAATTCAGCATGTTTCCTTAATCTCTGATGACATATCATGGTTATTCTATGATTTGTTACAGTAACTACTGTATATTACATATTGGTCCTTTAAAGCTACATGTTATGCTCACTACTTCACTATTGACCTAGTTTCACAACTGTCCACCAATAGATCGCCAGCAGCGCAAGTTACCGAGATAAGACTGTGTTGGCAATAATATCCTGGGCTCACATTTTCACCATCAGCACATCATTTGACGTGAAAACTTTCCATTTTGCTGAAACACTAAACTCACTATTTACACGGTAGCTTACAATTGGCATTCAATCTGTATGCAGGATCGGTTTTATATCTGACAAGGTGCCTACAGTTTCAAAAGGCATCCTGTTGCTCTGAATTTATCAGACGTGTCTGAGTTTATATGATTCCTTTCCCAGGCGCCTCAGGAATGTGTAAACTCTAACTCTAATGTGTTAAATGTGTTGATCTGTTAATTATTTGCTGAATGGTCAAAAGAAGCCAGGTTATTAAAGTTGTGGTTGAAGTATTTGGACCCATGCTGATTACATTGACACAGCAGTGTCGTGATTATTTTTTGGTAAACTCAAAAGCACCTTTATACAAAAGCGTGTGAACTGCAATTGAAACCTTTTTTTGCATCCACAAAAAGCATCGCTATTGCTTTTAAGATTACCTTCTGATGCTTTCTGATAGCTTTCGGCACGGCAGTTTTGATGTTGAGACACAGGCTTGTAGAAGGTTGACTCCCACCTTGAGACGTGATATTATACAAGCCCTAATGTGTTACACTTGCCTCTAGAGTGCTCAACCTCACCATTCATTTATGGCCAACAATAAAAGGTAATAATGCACACGTTTGAATAGGACAAGGTTGCCAAGTCCTTGAAATTGAATGGGAGGGAAAAAAACAGTCGCACCAGTGAATCATGTTTCAAAGGCAATGATTCAATTCCCATCGCAAGCTGAGAACACAGGGAATGGAAAATAATTCAATCAGCAACAAAAACCATAAATATGCTGTTTGACTGAGATGCTCGCTCCTGTGGAAGAAAAAAAAATCCATTTCCATCTTTCCTGACCTGGAAAAGAAAAATGTCTCAGGCAAATTACGTACATATATCAAAGACTTTATGAGATTGGCCACATACTGAGAGGCTTTGGAGTGGAAACAAAACCACAGTTAAAGAAATGTTAAGTCCTGTATATATCGAAGTCATAGTAGAATGTGGCAGATGTAGTTTCCACTGTTGAAGTTGTGCACACATCATATAACAGTAATGCCGGGCACACACTACATGAGAATCAAGACAATTTTAGGCCCAATTCCCGTCCTGACAATCAGATTTTTTGATGGTTCTAAAGATTATCTTTCCAGATTTTCCTGTGGTGTGAGGTATGTTAATAGTGTTTTTTACATCCCCCGATCGGCTCGGAGTCCATCCTGGCCGCAGCGATTTGAAATTGTAAATATTGAACATGTTTAATATTTACGATCGAATATCCTGTTGCGCGTGGGGAACCCCGAGGACAACAGATGACACAGTCACGTGGGAAAGAACGACAGCCAATTGGGAACCAAGCTGACTGAAGCGGAAGGACAACCACCGCCGTCATGGCGACCTAATGCATGAGCTAATGCAAAACGCAAAGCATAAAGTAGTAGTAAGATGTACCTCAGAAATGGAGGACCAACTTGTTGATTTGTGGCAACAACACAAGTGTTTATTTAATGTGTCTCCATGACTTCATCCATCCATCCTTCATGAATTTTATTGGTTTAGTAGTGCAAAAACTAATATCGCTAATTCTTCCTGCCTGTCATCCGCCATGTTTGTTTACACTAAAGTCAAGTTTGATCACAGGATATTTTGTGAGATTTCCGTTGTCTTTAGTCAGGACTCTTGTTGTTCATGAATGGAATCTGTAAGTGTGTGGTGTGCTGTTTGGACAAATCGTTGCTGTCCACACACTATAGGAACAGAACTATTAAATTTAACAGAACATGTCGTTATGTGTGGGCTCTCTCACATTTTCAACATCTGTTAAGGTTTGAAAAATCTTTCAGTGTGGGCCAGCCTTTAGTCTTCCTGCAGCGAGACTCCTTTATCAATAGGATATAGAAGACATGGCATATTATGACTATAACTGATTTAACTATTTTCATAGCCATCTGTTAAGCATATCATTAGCTCTCCCCATATTTCTAATTATGTCACTAATGTTGTTTTAGCAGCACCGCTAAAATCAGCCTAAGCTCTAAGCCTAAAAAAACACCCATGCTGCCAAACATGTTGAGTCAAACTAAATCACATACATTTTTTATACAATCGACGTGCGCATTAATGAACTTACTCCACGTGGTGCCATTTGTCAGGTGCAATGAAGGGCTGCTGGGTGGAGGAGTGTGCCGTGGCGTTCTGCGTACGTAGAACCCTCTGGGTCATGTTAGGCCGCTGGATTTGTGGCCGATCAAGAGTGAGCAGCGCCCCGGCTCCTCGGGTGTCTGTCCTCATCTCTATTTATGAGGCGGTGTTGCCAGTTACCGGTCTTTAATAATGCATGGAGTAAGACCTTGGGTTCAAACTAGTGTCTCTGGAAACGGGCCGCTTATAAGAAAAAAAATTGGTTGTTGTTATGCAGAAAGCCCTCCGCCGCGCCTATCTCTTTTCTCTCACGCGCTCTCTCTTCATCCCTCGCTGTCTCTCTATCTGCCCTCTCTCTCCGCTGAGAGTGAGTTCTCCGACACGCCAAGGTTAAACTTTCTCGCTGCGCTCGGCGGATGTCAGTCAAGGCCCGGCTCACCTGCACATAAGCCCCCCCAGCAACCGGGCCAGTGACTCTCACACAAACCCTCTGCCCCCTCATTGCCCTTTTGTCAAGCCAAGGATTTCTGCAGGCAACTTGCTTCAGAATTGACTGGCTCCTGGCTCTCTGTCTTTCCACTCTCCACAGCAACCTCATCTCACCCACAGAAAATGGCTTTAATCCCTGCAGCCACGGCAGGATTTCTCTATCTGCAATTTGTCAGCTGGCAAAAGCGAACCCAGTGCACTCGACACAAAGATTGTAAATTATACCAAATTAGTGTAATGCAGTCTATTGCAGAGATAACGTAGTAAAAATGATATCGCTGACTACAAATTTAGTAGGGCTGTCAATTGATTAAATCGAACGTTAGTTAGCCTCCTTCACGACAAGCTAGTATGACATGGTTGGTACCAATGGATTCCTTAACGTTTTCTAGTTTCATATGATGCCAGTATCTTCACTTTAAAACTGATCCCCCTACAACTTAAAATCGCAAGTATGTGTTAATGTGTTAAAGAAGTTAGTGAACAAATTGTGTTAACACGTTATTATCGCGTTAACTTTGACAGCCATAAGATTTAGTAAAACTCTCCCTCAAAAGGTCGATTGTTTGATTTGATATTTGAGCTTCACTGTGTACTTCTGCTTCCTGCTTGATGTCAGTTAGTTGTTAGATTAGTATCCTATTTATCATTCTTTGTGTAGGTTTTAGGCATTTCCAGGAAATGATACCCTTAGTGCAACAACTCTAACTGAACAATATGTGAAGATAATGGTAACTGGCTCACTGACTGACGTAAATCAACATTCGGATTGACTAAAACAGTCTTCCGAGGATCGTTTGGCGAGCAATATTTGTAGCCATGGACACAAGATAGATTATTATACACTACAGAAAAGTATAATAACTGCTGTAGAGGACCATATCTCTAATCTCCTGCTGTGTGAGCCACCAGAGATGGTGAGTCACTACAGAAGAAGAGGATCCTAAATGAGGAAAATGGAGAACAGGCTTGTCAGAATGACAACGCCGTCCCAGCATGCATGGCGGCAGCCACAAACAATCCTAATGACATCAGGGGCTCTGAGGAGGGGCTGTACGCTGTCGGCTCCTGGGCTCAAGTCGGTCTCCCCCCCCACATCCCACCCTTACAACCACCACCACCACCACCACCACACTGCTTGTTAGAGGCGGTGTAATTAGGTGGCTGAGCTTGTTGCAAGTAGCCCAGGTCACAGAGGCATGTCCAACCCTTGTCCTGATTGCTCCTTGGGGAATTATTGACAAAACACAAGGAGCATTGCATGTTGGGCTCTAATTATGTGTACAAGGCACAGACGGCCCCGGGGAAATTAAATGAAATTCCCCAGCTTGATGGGTCCTCCACACTCATGGGATCCATTCTGTTTCTTATTAAGCCCAGCCATTGTCTGGCTTTATGAGGCTGCTGTGTGCAGCTAGGCACCAGCTAAATGCTTTTAAGTGTCTTTCTTGTCACAGTGGCAATACATCAAGGACTCATGGTGGAAAATTGCCTGTCGATGGCGATCCACACTGAAACGAGTGTAAGCAGTAAAGCAGCAAATGTATTTAACTAATGCTCACTAATATTGTAAATATAAGGTGTGAAATGGAGCACCTGCATGGTGTTTCAATGTGTAATCAGTTTCTTGTCGCTGCAGCTTGGCCTGGACACATCCAAACACCTCCGCTCTAATTCCCCTGGCCCAGATACTGGACAGGAATTGATAGTCTCCTGCTTGTGCAAATGAAGTGATAAGGGGTCTCACCCAGATTACACAAGGCCTAAGTGGCGCTGAGAAAGCTTATGGAGATGAATGAATTCATGAGGCCGCCTGACAGATTCTTAAGAAGCAATGTAATAAGGGATAAATCAAACGGCTACCATTTTGCCTCTGAATGATTTCAAATTAAAGCAGAGGGAGATGGCAGACCTCCCGGGAGCGCGTGAACTTAAGCGCAGAACTGTGGCTGACCCTTATGTATATTTCTCTATCATTAGAACGCCCTAATGGCTAATGTACGAAAAGGCTGCATAAGCAGTAAATACTCCATTCCTTTTGATTCAGCACAGCGGGGTGTTAGCTGTCTTTGAATTTCCAGACTGTGGGGGCAGGCCCAATCCTAGAGGTCTGCCCACGGATCATTCTTACCACCATTAATAATTGAGCATATTATGTTGTAAGATGGTGGATCATCCAGGACTGTTGTGGAGAAATCTCTTATCTCTGCTGTACACTCTGAGAAATAAGGGTTCCAAAAGGATTCTTCCTGAAGGGCTGAGTTTCTGCCCAGTTTAACAGTTCCTTGTAAGACTAAGGGTTCCATTAAGAACCCCTTTCATCCAAAGAGAACCCTTTTTGGAAGACAGGGTTCTTCAGTGATTGTTGAAAGCATGGGTGTTAAAAGATCATCCCTGCTACACCCCCAAAAACTGTGATTGTGAACCATGATTGTTGTTGGTTGCGCTGCACCAGATCAGCCCCGGTCCTTTAGGAGCCTCATGAGGCCCAAGGCTGCTAGACGTGGTTGGCCCCAGGCTAACCTGTTAAACTGAAACCATGATTAGGGTGGAGAAACATCTATGGGATATAACAGAGAATATAAAAGGGGTCTTGGTAGAACCTCATTGGTTGGTTCTTGTTAGCCCCCTTAAGGCCTTTACACACCGGGGGCGTGACGAATAAACAACACGGAAATGAACAAAGTACTCGCCTTTGAATATTATTGTCTGAGGTTTATATTGTGAAAGGTTAGAACAGAAGGATCTAACCTGGTCTGTGCTGCCTTTGTCAAGGTTGAAAGGAGTAATAAAATTGCCTTCTTGGTTCGGACTATGGAGTCTCCATGTTGTCGTTTCAGAAATATAGGCGCACTCAACCCGTTCCGCACAACATGATTGGTCGATGATTCTCCGTGTGATATTCGCGTTCTGTGTGAAAGTACTCATGACAAAGACAACACTTCAAAAAAATATATTGACGTGCAAATTAATCACACAAACAAAACCCTGCCTTTGTTTAAAGGCCTCAAGAAGGTGGAAAGTTTCTGGATGGAACATCCAGAGAGGGTTCTGGGTGGAACGATTACACCATAGAAGAGTATGAGAAAGTACTATCCCCGACCAGGGCCTATTGAGAGGATAAAATGTCCCTGGAAAATGTCCCTGGAACTTAATTTAGACCCTGGTCTCTGCGGTCGTAACGCAATGAGTTCCTCAAAAGGTTCTTAGTTCCGCGGTTGAAACGGGGAACTTTATAAAAGGTTCAACCAGGAACCAAAAAGGGTTCTCCTATGGGGACCAGCTGACGAACCCTGTATGGTTTTAGTTAGCCCCTTTATTTCTAAGAGTGTAGCTGTGCCTCGCTCTTATGTAGAAAATTATTGAGTCATGCCTACTACTCTATGTAAGCTGGTTAGAAAGAAGCGCTACAAGATCAAAGTGAATACCATACAGGCGCATGTCAAGGCTACCAATAGCATTTGCTGAGCATCATTATGTGGCTCTTTACAAGGCTCCAGCAAGCAGCACACAATTAGGTCAGATCTTCCTCTGCAATACTCTGGAGACCAGTGTTGCCCGCCGTGATTATCCTTCATTGATTGCTCATACTAAAGCTTGTACAAGCGTCAGACAAACAGGCCTTTATGAAACCGGAGTCATACATGAAAATGTCAGGTCAACTCACTGATGTGACCCGCATCACAACAACACATAGCACTCCGGTCAATTAAGCATGGGGCAGAGCGAGCGTCGTATCAGCCTATTCCAACCGGTCCCACATGCCCCGTGGCTATGCAGACAACCAGCTCACTGGTACAGTGAGCACACGTGCTCTGAAAATGTTACCAAGACCAGCACTCAAAGAATAATTGACAGAAGATGCAGATGTGCTGGCTGCCATGCTCCGAGGCCAGAGAAAAGAATATGATGCGTTTCGAATGGCAAGTGGAGGTGAGTCATACTGACACCGCTGGCCGTAATGATGTTTCTGCTCGGCGCAGCCACACAGCCAGGGGAGAGAGACGGAAAGCATGTGAGCGTGCAAACTAATGTGAGGGTGGCGTTTGGTGTTCGCTGCCATGCGTTGGTTTCAGTGACGTTACGGTATTTAGCATCTAGCCGCTGCCCCGACATCAATTTCATGATGTTAATCAGTGCCAGGCGTAATCCGCCTCCTCATCTTCATATACAGAGACGTGGCATGACAAGCACACGTATGCCAGGCATACAGTTCTAAATAACAAAGCAAAAGACATGTGCCCTTTGGGTGGTGAGATAGCTCATTACCTATGAGCGACCTTCCATCTGCACTCATGGCTGCTCTGGGAGCCATTATGATTATGATGGAAATCTCACAAGCCATTACTGGGAGACAGCACAGGGCTCACTGCAGACACACTAATGGACTCATTTGTAATTGGGAGAGAGGGAAATGACTCTGTGAGCTAGCAGTGGCTTTGTTTGATGGAGTATGGAGGAGCGCATACTCGATTTGACAAATGAAACGGGGTTAGTTGTCTATGTGAACTAAACCGCTGTGCTTCCTTGATCACTGCACATACAGTATGCACACACAAATACAAACACCATCATCCCTTTCTTGTGTCCGGCAGTGAGTTAACTCCCAGGAGCCTGTTCATATTCTCTTTCGCTGGGGGGGTGTTGGGAATTAGGTTTTGACAATCAATCTTTGAGACCCACAGGACGTGTAGGAAGAATTATTACACGATACATTTCTTATGGTGTATTCACACCAAGAGAGAAGCAAACTTTTCGCGCAGCGCAATTACATACAAAGTCAAAGCAAAGAGGCGAATAGACACACGAAATTCGCACTCAGACTTTTTGCAAATCTGCATCATTATGTGGTTATTTCGGCTTACTTTTGATCCGTTTACAAAAACGTTGATGCCATATTTATGCCTAAATGATGTTATGTTGAGTGTTGATGGAGCAGCTACAATGTTAGCATAGCCTGGCAGTGATCGATCCAAACTCCATTCAGAAAACAAGCATTTTAAAAGTTGTTTGCTTGTCTTCTTGCGGAACAAGGCAGGAATTCATACTCTTTACAAATCTGCATTATTATGTACTTATTTCAGCAACCTTTTGATCTGTTTATTGCAATTAAATCACAGCACAATCTGTTTATTTTGGGATCATACCGCAGTAGCAACGTGTGGCTTGCTAGATACAGTCAGTGCAATGGCACTGTATGTGAATACAGCTCGCTGCCGGGTAATGTTATGAACCCAGACACAACTGATATATCTGTGACTCTCACAACATGTACAAAGCTGCAACAGTGGTTATTTCTTCCATGGATGATGGCGGAAATGGCGGAAAGAAAAGTTGTTGGTATCTATGGAGACAAGCTCCTTCTCCTCTCCGGCGTGGCTAGCGCGAATGAACACAAATGATACCGGCAGTCCAACTCGGGCGAGTAAAGAGAGGCGAAAATTCGCTTGGCTCTTGTTCTGAACACAGCATTAGAGGTGATAATAGTGTTGGAATTGACTGGTTATGGTTGAATGGGTCACCCTCTAAATCTTGGGACTTACAGTGAAACTCATGCTGACCCCTCAGCAAGTTATTGTTATGAATAGGGGACAAGAACACAAGTGGAGGCCTCGGAAGCATTTAAGTGCACGGCTGTTTGTGCTTTTTCCGGTAATTCATCTGCGACTATACATGAAATCCATATTGATCCACTCTCACTGTTTACAGAGACACCGTAGAGCATTCTTCACCCCATCACTTATCTGTTTTCCTCAGTTTATTTCAGCAACATCTGGGAAGTAAAGTGCTGAGGTTTATTTCCTGTTTCTCATTATTTTAATTAACTGAGATTTCAGTGCTTTCTATTCGCATTGTCCCCACAGCGTTGCTCCACACATTGATTGTGATTCGCTGGTTATTCCCCAATTCCAGGAGGATTAGAAAAAATACACAAGTGCCATTTTGGTAAAACATTAGTTCAGCATGTGTTTACAGCAATAACAATAAATGCTTTAAAAACTGAGAAAATGCCCCTCTTTTAAAATTGGTGCTGGACTGGTGATACAGAGTATGGCAAGAAATTATTTTAAGAAAAAAAATTGAGAAGTGAGTACACAAATTATAAAACATTGTCTTTAGGGCTGTCAAAGTTAACACGATAATAACGTATAAACACAAATTTGTTTTGCCACTAATTTCTTTAACGCATTGTCGCAACCTGCGTCACGAAGGAGGCTGAATAACGCTCCATACTTACGCTAAATTTTGGGGAAGAAAAACTGGCATGGCCATTTGCAAAGGGGTCCCTTGACCTCTGACCTCAAGATATGTGAACGAAAATGGGTTCTATGGGTACCCACGAGTCTCCCCTTTACAGACATGCCCACTTTATGATGAGGGTTTCTGGACAATATTTGTCATTGTTTTGTGTTGTTAATTGATTTCCAATAATAAATATATACATACATAAGCACAAAGCAGCATATTTGCCCACTCTCATGTAGATAAGAGTATTAAATACTTGACAAATCTTCCTTTAAGGTACATTTTGAACAGATAAAATTTGTGTGATTAATTTGTGATTAATCACGATTAACTATGGACAATCATGCAATTAATCGCGATTAAATATTTTAATCGATTGACAGCCCTAAAGAAAACCTATGTAGAATAATGAAAGCCATTAGAAAAGCCCTGTAATACAGTGTTTAGGTATTGGATAGAGGCAGGAGATTAGACAGAATATTAAAAGATAATAATCCAACTGACATTCTATCCACCCTGCGCGTGTGATCCATTATGTCAAAATGATTTAATAAAAGACAAGATGCAAACGGCTGACTCACCATATTTTGACACGAGCCAGAATTTATTTTTACGGTGACATCAACTGATCGTTTAACAATGTTGTATTTTTAAACACCTCGGTATGAAAAAGGGATCAGGTAAGCTACTGCATAATGCATTTAATTCTGCATGGCACTTTCTCTGTGTACACCCTACCTATTAAACCAACAGGACATTTAACTGCATGTTTATACAAGGAAGCTCCCTCAGCAGGAGCCTGACAGGGACGAATCAGACAGAGAGATGGGACGGAGGTTGTTGGGGGTGGGAGGGGTGGGGTGGGGGGGGTGGGGGGGGGCTAATAAGATTGCCCTGACCTGTGTGATTTATAGATTCATTTGTGTGCTTGTTTAGGAACCCGATCTACATTATTCATGTCCACTGAGGACATTAGCTGGTTAACCCCTGCTCAGGTTAGGCCACATTATTTTAATGGCCATTGCGAGGGCAGCCCCGTTGTCAGAGCGAGAGAGGGAGAGGAGGGAGGGAGGAAGAGGGAGAGCACAGCTCATTTATTCCAACCAAAGAGCTATCTCCCATACACAGAGAACAGGTGGGGCCAGGGCATTATTATTCAATTACGCCTGTTAACGGTAAACAATGCACAGCGCTTTAACGCTCACAAGAGAAGGATAATTGGTAACCAAATGCCTGGCGACATTTGACTGCCACGCGTTCCATTATTTATGTCGTGCGACACCTGTCACGCACATGGTGCGACCGCAGCGTCCTGCGTGTTGTTCTGCGCATGTAATTACTATTCATGTCTGTGATGATCATGCCTTGTAGCCATAAAATAGACTGCACCAGCTTTGACATGAGGCCACATTTGTCATCATCTGTGTGGATTGATGTGACGGTTATTAGTTTCCTCGCAAGACTGCGTGTCTTTCAGCATTATGTGTCTCTGGGTTTTTATTTTAGACAAAGTCTCTTCATCCTTTTCTTTCAATAATCTTTATTTAAAAGAAAGTCAAGGAACGCTAAGTTTGTAACATTGACGGTCATGTCAACAATAAGAATTTAGTTACCTTTAAGGGCTCTAGAGTGCGACCATTTTGGTTGCATATGCAACCGAAAATCTGTCGAATGCGACATTTTCATTGGGTGCAGCGGTGCGCCTGACAGGTGTGTCTTTGCGTGTGTGTAGAGTATGTGTCAAACCGCGCCTTATAACCTACGCCTCCTCGTACAACATCACAACCATGAAACATACTGGTAATTCAAAATGAAAAGAGGTAGTGAGCGGTGCCCGTTACACCTAAATTATGTGCTGGTGCTCCTAAATGAAAAAGTTAGACGCACCAGTGTAACCAATGTAAAAAGGTAGTCTGGAGCCTCAGTTCTATTTCACCACTGTAACTGTCATTTGGGACACATGGGTGCCTATGCTGTGATATTTGTGAAATATCCTTCTACCATGTATCATAGGATCACTTTACTGTTACAAATGACACACACAACACACCCCAGTTTAAGGAAGATATGATAGCTTTCCCTCCATCTTCCCGCTGAGGATGATCCACCTCTTTTCTGAGCTTTCTTCTCGCTCCTCTCTCTGGGGAGAACGCCATCATGCATAAAGAAAGACACGGAGAGCGGCAGCAGCATATGTCTGGATGCGGCGCTGACAGGCCGGGCTTATCGTCTCCGCAGCTCTTCACTACAAGCGTGATTACCGCTGACAGCTCCGACTGCTGATAAAAGCGGGAACATTAAAGAAAACAGAAGAGCCGCGAAGTCGACGCACCAGTGTTTCTTCTCATCAAGCCCCTGCCGCCGCCTCCCCCTCCCAAACACCACCTCCGCTAGCGCTCCAGCAGCTCCCTCTATTCCTCGCCTCCACAGTACCCCACGCCAGGGTGTCAGAGCTGTCGAGAGCGGGAAGTGACATCACAAGAATTCGCCAGCAGTCTCGAGGCTCATCATGTCAGCGGCAGCCTGTCTTGTGTCAGGCTTCCCCCAGGCAAGCTGTGATCCAGCCCTCGTCTCCGCACATCAAGACTCCTTCGCCGAGGAGGGGAGGGAAGGAGGGAGAGAAAAAAATTAACAGAATGTTTTTCCATCTTGTTAACTGACAGCATCGTTTGTTAGAGCGCTGTCTCAGCAAGCGGAGTACGTGGAGGGCCTTCAGATTGGCAGAGGGAAGAATTGGCAAGTGGAAGCATGGTGAATTATTGAGTTTGGATGAGGTGTCAGAGCTACCGCGTTGCTTTGCGTGGGTTTCCAGAAAGCGTCTGAGGTGTGATAGGAGAACAAGTGTGGGAAAAAGTGCTTGATTAAAAAGCTGCGAAGATCACGGGGCATCGTTTTCTTGGGCTGGTCAGAATATTTGTGTTTGTTTTGTCTGTATATGTTTGCATACGCCTTTGAACATCCAAGTTGAAGAAAATGGAACAAAACTGCTTCCAGAGCTACTTTTCTAGTCTGCCAGAGTGAGACGCTGCTTCACGAGTCATGGAAAATCTGCTCCATCTCCTGGGTAAATCTCCATCTCCCAGATCTGGCCCTCTGTCAGCTCATTTGGACGGAGAGAGGGGCTGCCTCGGCAAAGAATGCTTTTGATTCTCTTTTCATTTATTTGAACTGATCTGCTGTGATTAAGAGCTCCGTGTCTCATTATTCTCTTTTGGAGAGGAGCGGGGCATTGCCTTTTGCCAAAATATTTGAATGATTAGGGCCCAGGCACGGGCCATGCCAAAGCGACGGGAAGCATTCACTCTGCTTATTAGATTCACTTAAATGCTGTTGTAAATCATCGCTGCCAGTTGGTGCTGCCAGGCTCAGGCTCTAGTTCGAGAAGCTTCCGCTGCCAACGCCAAGGCACAGTGTAGAGCCACTGGAGGCAGCTGAGGCTGTTGGTCTGTGCTGCTGTTTGTTTTACCTCGGCCTCTTTATACAGCAAAATGCTTGTTTGACCAGATGAAAATGCAATTAACCAAGCAGCTGTGAGACATGGGTGAGTTTGCGAAAACTGATCCTGCCGAATAGAGCTTGAAACCACCAGACAGCAGCTGGAGATGATTTCTGTCTCCAGAGCTGTAATTTCTTAAGACGTGAGCAGCGATGACTTCAACTTCGAGGCACGGAAATATTTATTAATACCAGGACGCCGTTGTTTAGCCAATCCAGATCTGTCATTTAGGAAACAATTGAAGTGTTCAGCGTGTATGTGGCAGATCGTCGCATGCGTGATTGTGGCCCTGAGACTGAATGAGCGCGATTAGCACTAGAGTCAGACCTGAGTGTTATTGTATTGTTCTCTTCAATTCGAGATTGCGGACTGAGAGAAAAGAGGAAAAAAATGGCAGCTTGCTGAGCAGTCAAGGAAAAATACTGGCTTTGGTCTTTCAAAATGCCCCTGGAAGCTCAATCAGGCCTTCAATTCTGGCACATTGTCAAGAAGCAAATGCAACAAATCAGAACATATTGTTCCTCAGGGGGCGTAATGAGAGCCTTTCAACCATGAGCGCCACTGCTCTCCTCATGCCCTCTCGGTGACAAACTGACTCCATCTCTTTCTTATTCATATTACCCCAGTCTGTCACGAGAAGCCATCTGTGGTGATATGGCATCCCTGTTTGTCATTTGGTGACTTCGTCTTTCACAAATAACATGAAGGATGTATAATGTGTCTGTCCGCTGAGGTAAAGGTCAGCGTGTGAGGATGGGAGAAACACGTGGGGGATTTCCTCGGACCTGAATGGCCTATAAACACTCACCACTGGCTTGGGCTCCGGCGCAGCTTGCTTTTCAATAAATGCTGCGGTGCAAAGGAGGACAGATGAGGATCATGAGGTGTGACTGGGGCTGGGGAGGTGGGGGTAGAAGAGAAGGAAGAGGAGGGAAGGGGACAGGCAATTTAACAGCGGCTGCGACTCGGGAGGAAGGGGGGGAGATGTATGGCGCCCAGCCAGCAGAGCAGTGGAAAACAGTGGTCCAGACTAATGATCCACAGCCTGATCGTTATGGCCCCCACAGAAAGGATGGGCACAAGGCGCAGTTCCCTGGAAATCAATTCCCAGGAAGCGCATGAGTACTAGCTGTAAATCATGGCGGTATGGAAGGATGGATGGAAGGCACTGGGGATGAAAGGAAAAGGTGGCTGTGGAAGAGGGGAATGGGTAGACGGGGAGCTTTCTAGGGTGGATAGATAGAGCATGAAGGGGGAACTCTTTCGATCATAAACCCTGAAGGCAAAATGACTTGTGCACCCTGCCCCCCACCCCCCAGCAAAAGCAAACCAATGATGTAGCTGTTCCAGCCTCTTGCCCCTCAGCCACCCCTCCGCTTGATGGCTCCATTGCAGGTTGAGGCTGAGGTTTAGAAAAGTGTTCTCAAATTGATTTATATCCCTCAGAAGAGCCCCATCAATCCTAATATGAAACTAATGAAATCATTGGGTGTTGAGGGGAGATGTGTAGGTGTGCGCGCAGGCATCTGTGCGTGTGGGTGTATGTGTTTGTGGTGGTGGCGGTGGTGGTGGGGGGTAGAAGTCACTTTAGAAACATATCATGATAAAGAAGGCATTGATCAAGGGGAGCCCAATGATGACAAATACCGCAGCTCTGGAGATAAACAGCCTAAAGCAACAGTAATGGGATTCAGTGCTATCAGCCAGCGTGTCCTCAAGGCTGCCTTGAATGAGAGTGACTGTCTCACGTAGCTTTCACTTAGGTCACGATAGGTTTCAGTTTAATTGATGCTTTGTAGTAAATGTTTCATGTTACACCTTTATTGAAATATTTTAAAAGACCATACCAATGCTCTTGCATGTTTTTGTCCATCATCCATAAATTGTGTCTGCTATAAATCATGCATGCTGGTATAGTTTCATTTTAAAAAACTTTGAAAAAATAAAAACAATTTCATGTTGTCCAACATTTAGCTATCAGCCATATTAACATTTCAGTACATTACAATGTTATTTGCTTAAATCTAGAAACATTGAAGAGTAGTCAGACGATCAGACAGGCTTTAAAGGGGAACTACGCCAACTATCTGGCGATAGCGATGTGCTTTCCTCCGCTGTGACAAGAGTGTGTGGATGGAGCATTAAGTTGTTAAATATTACTCATTTACTCTCTATGCTTCCTAATGTTACTACTCCACTGTTTTGTAGTCGTTATCGCAAAACCTCACCGAAGTGAGACCGCGACTTGCCGTAAGTCGGTTTAGTTTATACGGAAGTTAGCCCGCTAAAAACGATCACAATGGCAACGGTACACATCAAAATGGCCGCCGCTCCAATCATCCTGCTACGTTGATTTGAATGGGAATGTCCGTTCTACTCCTATTCTATTTCTATGGTTTCCATAATCTGGCTAAACTGTTCATGTGACTGCTCCTGTTAGTTGCCCCATCTGACTTCTTTTTATTGATGTCACTGTGTTCCCAGATCTTAGCATTTACTTTGGTGAGTACAGGTATCATAACTGAAGGAAATAATGGCCAAAATCACAAAAATGAGACTCAAGTTGTAACGAGCCCGAGGTTTCCTTTAAACATATGGGTATGTGGTGTGGGTATTGGGCTGTGCACCTGTTCAGAATCTTTGTGAACAGGCACAGCACAAATGTCAGTAACACAAATGTGTTACCCAGTGTAGACTGAGTCTCTATTAAATGGAATAGAGATCCGTATACACACATTGCAGGAAGAAAATAAAATGGTGTGTGTTGCACTGATAGTTAATCAGGCCACAACTTAATGTTTCATCTCCTCCTGCCTATAAGCTGAGGCTCCTGCTGCTTTTCAGACTCTGGTGGAGCCGTATCAGTTTCAGCAATAACAAATGAAACCATCCCCCCCTTTTCCTATTCCCACCGTCGTTCTCTTCACTTCATTATGCAGGCAGCCTGACGCTATTTGACAGAATGTGCTATCTGCAACCCCCAGCTGCAGTCCCCCCTCTCGCTATCGTCGCATCGCTGGCAGCTTAACCCCACTGCTGCCTGCCACGGTGAGGCAGTGAGGAAATGATGATGATGCTGTCTGGAGAGAGAGAGGAAAGAAAGATAGACCCCGTAACACCTATATGTGGATGTCGGTGTTTGGGCATCACAAATGTTTTGCTGTGTGGCAGACCGGTTTTGGCACAGCTGCCTTTCAGGTGCCTGACAGCCTGTGGACTTAACGCTTACCATTTGACATAATATTGTTAGCTGTAAAAGGGACACATTTAATTGACTGATTCAGAAATTATTGATCCATGGAAGAAAAGTAGGACGTAAGCTGCTCTTATATGTAAGCATAAACAAATATAAGAAAAATAGAAATAAAGGAATATGTAAAATGTAAATTATGTGCATAATGCTACAGTATATTACACAATACTGTATATGTAGAGTAATATAAATAAATAATAAAATAAGATATGACAAATATAAGAAATATGTACGAATTACGGCTGTCAAAGTTAACACAACAATAACGCAAATTCGTTTTAACGCCACTAATTTCTTTAACGCATTTACACAACTTGCGATTTTTAGGTTATAGCGGGCTCAGTTTTAAAGCTATAGTGAAGATATTGCTATCATAGGAAACTAGAAAACCTAAGGAATCCATTGGTACCAACCATGTCATACTAGCTTGTCACAAAGGAGGGGTCCCTTGACCTCTGACCTCAAGATATGTGAATGAAAATGGGTTCTATGGGTACCCACGAGTCTCCCCTTTACAGACATGCCCACTTTATGATAATCACATGCAGTTTTGGGAAAGTCATAGTCAAGTCAGCACACTGACACACTGACAGCTGTTGTTGCCTGTTGGGCTGCAGTTTGCCATGTTATGATTTGATATTTTCTATGCTAAATGCAGTACCTGTGAGGGTTTCTGGACAATATTAATATATACATACATTTACATAAAACAATCCCTCTCTGTATAGGTACTGAACATTGACTTGGAAGTAAATAATATGCTACAGAATCCTCCAACATAAATATAACAAAGTGAGATGGAGCTGTGGTTTACATACTGGACTCTATACAGTAGACACAGCTGAGTACATACTGTATATGTAGGCTGAATTCATCAGCATTTTGTCTCCCTCACGAACAAATACTTGTAACAAGATAGCATCCAGTTCCGTCTCCAGAGAGCTGTAAATGAGCTTAATGAAGAAACAAACAAACAGCTTTAAGGGTGAGCCTCAGAAAGCTTCAGGTCTGGAAAGCGTAGCATATCTAATTTGTAGGTTAATGTCGGTGCAGGCTTATTTATCTGGGTTATCCTCCGCTCCAGATAATTAGATGTGCACATGTAGCATTAGGGACAAAGTCAACAAAGGCCTTGCGCACGTCTGGCGTTTGTAACTTTTATTATTTCTGTCCATTTACGTCATGGGAGCATATTGCAGAGTCACTGTCAATATTCTAACATTAGACTCATATTGGAGCGAGGTTGCCATGGTTGGCTTTCACTATTATTTCATTTGCTGACATTGAATTTAATATTTGCAAAGATGAGAATGTAATGTGATATTGTGCTGCAAATCCTAAACAAATAGCCACTTAGACTGTAAAATGTATTTGCTTATCATATGCATATTGCTAACGATGCATGATGTGGAATCATAGGTACCGGCTGGTGCATTTTGAGTAGCGGCATAATGAGTATGGTGTGAGATTAGCCAGTGACAGGTCTTCGTTGCCTGGACTTGGCTCTGGTCTGTCTCTCCCTATGTGTGTTAACTGTCAGGTGTTGAGAGCCAAACTGCCGTTGAAGTTTTTTTTTCCTTGCTGTCTGCTTTTGATTTCTTTTCCCAGAGGTGTTTTAAAAAAAAGCAGCTCGATTGTTAGTGACAATCAGCCGCTCTGGCCCTTTTGAGCAGAAGGTTTGATTTAATCGCGAGGCTGTCATTTATTATTCTGGAGCGGCAGCCGCCCCTGTGAGGCCTGGGCCTGATCAAGCGCCTCGGAGCTGTCCCCAAGATCTCACTCTTTTCCCTTTCCCCCCGTTATGTCTAAATCCTCAATACAAATCGCAGTGTTTCGGCTCTCCCAGTGGGGCCTATTACTGCCTGTGGGGCATTAAAGATCATTAATAGTGCTGTCAGAGAAAGAGAGGGAGAAAGGGAGCGAAGTAGGGGGGGAGTGTGGGGAGCAGCAGTGAGTTGCTTAGCTGCTCATAAATGGAAAATTAATACATCTGCTTCATTAATGCTGCCTCGTGTTTGATGTTTGTTAGCTGGCAACTTTAATGATGTAGGTTTGAGCCGACGGGGCGCTTGACTAAATTTGATTCCTCCAATTAAGTAGTCAGGCTTCTTCTCTTTTGGGAAAATGGTTAGAAAGGAAAAACTGCTGCCTAATTATGGACTCCAAACCTTCAGTTTTGTGGTTCCTGCTCTTTTTTTCCCCCCTCCCTCCTTCTGTTTTCTCTCTCCTTCTCTCACTCCTCCTCTGTCAGCGACTGATTGCAGCGACACGTTCATCAGCAGCGGCCCGCACTAAGTTGTTTACCGTTCACTAATCAAGGGGAAATACTTTAATCAGCGCCTGCAACTTTCTTAATCAGTAACATCAGCAAACGGTGTATGTTAATTGATATATAGTGCAAGGTGATGATAGGCAGTCTTAAGTGCAAATGATGAAATTAACACTATCAAGGTTCTAGACGAAAGCAACTGCATCTTAATCGCAGCCTTGAATATCGAACACGTAGGAAACATAAAAGCCCCTGAAAGTCTTTTTCTTATGCATGGATTCCACCCCACCATACATAAAACAAAACCACTTACAGCCCATGAAAAGAAGATGCTTTAAAGAAAAAAATGTTGTAGAAAACCACATTTATCTCAAGATGAGACCATTCTTTCATGTATTTGTACTTGAAATGGAGTTCAGAGAAAGAAAGCAGCCTAAAAATAAGAACATAAAGTAGATATGTGCATTGTTCACACATTTATTTGTAACGTACTGTATATGGAGGAGGTTACCAAACCATTAAATTGCATGAACAACCCATGGTTCGGTTGATGAGACAATTAGTTGTCCAGTTGTAGTTCATTAGTGGCGACAGTCACAAAGAAAACACACACTAGCCTTTAACACAGCTGATTAATTTACTGTATTTACATGGGATTTATACATGGACTATTCCCAGAGTCGGGAGGGAATAACACACGTCCCGTTATTCCCATCGGTCACCTCTTTTATATGTGGACAATACTGTTCCAATTTCGCCTTTAAGCAGAACCGTATACACATAAATGCGAACTGTATTCATCAGCGTGACTTAAAACAAAATTAGAAATCACCTCAGTTTACTAGACCTCAGAATATTTGGCTTCAAAAGAACCTGATTTCATGCATGCTTGAGCCCAAGATTGAAGTTCTGGGGAGGCAAAAAGACCCGGAGCTCTGTGTTTGGTCCCACTTTTATCGGCCATACATACCAGTTCAGCTCCAAAGATGCTTAAAGTAATAATCAGCACATTTATTATGAGTGAATATCTGCTTTGCATCCTTCTTTTATCATATGCATATGACTAACGATGCATGATGTCGAATCATAGGTGCCAGTTGGTGCGTTTTGGGTCGTGGCATAATGAGTATGGTGTGAGATTAGGCAGTGATAATAGTATAGCCTGGATAGATATTTATAGATAGATAGATAATAATATTGAAACCTGTTTTGCTTTTATTTTTCGAATATTTGGTATTCTTTTTTTTGCCGAGCATATTCCCAGGTAGGTGCATAGCAGGTAACATGAACATAAAATATAACCATATTGTGTTGAAGACCTGTACTACATCATGCTATAAATACAACTCACCGTAACATTTCCCCAAATCTTCTTACCCCAATCTCCAAAATCCTCCTATTTGCCCCACCTAATAGCAATAAACCTAATATACACATCTGTCCATAGTAGTAGTAGTCCCCAGATGTTTGGACATGACACGGCTGCAATTCCTAAACAATATGGATGCAAACACCCTTAAATTACAGCTGAAAGGCAGCAGTTTAACCCCATAGTCACTGTTTTGTTTGAAATTGTGAATTATGGTCTGCTCTGTATGTAGTGCCAACTGGCGTTCAACATGTGACCCACCTTTTTACTTTTTTATTGTTTGAATTTGAATTTACTTCAAAGTTAATATCCCTTCTCATTAAGTGCTTCCATAATAAACATTGTGTGTTATTGCTTGTATCATATCTACCAATAGGTCGCTACATTACTACCAGTTATCTTCTGCCCTATTGGCCATTTTGTCTCCGTGATGTGATGTCATCAGAGACAGATGGTGACACCTGCTACCATAGAGTAACGTCCCACTCATGTAAAGACTACAGTCAGCCCATTTGACCATCTTCTCCCTTCTTTGAATTATGCAGCACATCAATACAGGCAGCATGTGCTCTATAGGAGCGTGTTGGCTTGGGGCAAGGTATATGCAGGTCTGCAAGCAGGGGGGAGCATTAGAGGACTGGGCCTCAGGCTCTGCAGACCTGGGACTAATGATAATAGTCACTCTTGAACAACTGGCCAACTAAGCACTTTATTCTCTCTCTCCTCCCTTTTTCCCTCTGATCCTTTCGCATACCTGGCCCATCCTCTGCTTTGGATAACAAAGGTGAAATGTAGTTGAATCAAAAAATATGCAAACGAACTTGTGCTCTGAGCTTTGTATCTTATTGTAGGAATGTAATGTGCTGTACTATAGCAGTTAATGACTGTATAGTATTTGATATTCTTATGAATCCTGCTTTGGGCGTTAAAGGTCCTAAATGCGAGATTGGGAGCATTTCTATTGCCTCCGCACGTCTCTCAACATGGTGACAGCGGTGACCAACGGTGCTAACAGCACTAACCATGAAAACAACAGCAACAGTGCTGACAGAGCTAACAGTGTTAACCTGGGGGGAACTACGTTTCAGCAACGGAGGCGTTGGTCGGGATGTTGTTATCAGCTGTAACCGCCATATAAGAGCAGTCTAGAGCAGCGGCTATGAGCTAGCTAGCACCATCTCTTTGTTACCTCCGCCAAGGAGGTTTTCGGTTCGTTTGTTTGTCAGCAGGATTACGGAAAAACGAATGGCCCGATTTTCATGAAACTTGGTAGGATGTAGCATAGGCCAAGGAAGAACCCTTTTACATTTGGAGCAGATCTGAATCACAGGGCGGATACATTAATTATTTTTCACTTTCATTAATATTGCGAGATAAGGCATTTGGTCTTGGCGGAGGTGCGCGCTCTCCGAGTGCCCTTCTAGTTCAATATACATATGATCCTTTGTACTTTTACTTTATAATTCCCTGCATATTTATAGTTTTGGTAGTTCCCTTTGTGACGCATGTGATATAAGAGGAAAAGGTACAACCCAGTTTAAACTGTGATTTCTTGCTGATGCATAACCAACATCTATTATCAATGTAAATGAACCGCCAACTTTCCTATTTAAATGGGAACAAAGTGGAAAGTGCGCTTGCAGGCATGCTGAGGGAAGACGAAGGGAGCAGTGAGGGAAATGAGAGCTGCACACAAACAAGCCATTATTAAACACATTTCTTCTTAAAGCTGCTTTCTGAGGAGCATCGAGCCTAGAGCACTTTAACTTGCCAAAAACAAGCTCTTTTTTGTGCTTTGAAATCAGGAGGTAAGATCAACGCAGGATAAAAAGCTCAACACAGGAAAGCAGAAGGACGCTTTATTTGTTTACCATGCGGCAGGCCGAGGGCGATAGTTAGACTCCTCTTCATCCACAGGAGAGCTCCTGCTTGGCGGCGGCGCCGATGCAGCACATTGCCTCCCACCAGCATCGCACACAGCGCCATCTGCTAGGACCTGTTGGCTTGTTTGTTTTCCAGAGCAAACAGCAAATCACTTCTTTCCTGTTCCTGCTTTTTACCATATGCCACTGCCTGTGTATCAGAGCGAGGCATGTATATTAATGAAGTTAATCAAAGACGCGCACACAACCACATCTGCCAGGGGAATTTTCAAATGATCGCACCCGCCGCTTGATTCATCACGTCGCTACCCTCGCCTGTCACCGTGGCCACCCTTCGATGTAGGTGAGACAGTTATATCATCTGTATAAAATGTTTGGACTGAAGCAGAAATTAACATTTTTTTAAAATGATTCTTAATGTACAAATAGTCTAAAATATATGATAAGTGTCTTGTACTTAAATATAGTGTTACATGCTCCTATTATGTCTCCATCATTGCCACTTAATAGTGTGTGTAAACATACTGTACTTAGAAGCTTAACCAATTAGCATGCTGTATTTATAAAGTAAATACAGCTGCATATCTGAACATATGCTCACAGTGATCTGTGTCACAACAGCAGGCACTGCCTAACAATTTTACTATCAGCTAATGTAGATACCATTTGAAAGTCTTCCTGGTGTATAGCAGTACTTGAACAGACCCTCAGATCCCGGTGTCATTGCAATTAGTGTGTAATGTTAAACAGCAGGAGCAACACGGCAAAGCAATGCATCGCTGTACAGATGGTAAATTATCCTGCTGACAAGCCGCAGAAACCCTCTGAGCCCGTCAGGTACGCACGGTGGGCCGTTGTTTCAAAAACATTGACCTAAACTTTGCGTTTCACGAGGTGTGTATAATAATATGCTAATGTAATTTGCCAAATTACTAATCTGGATATATCTGACATTAGAAATGCTTCCATTCATTATAGAAGAGTGAAAACCTTCCAAACAAAAAGATCCCCCCAACTTATTATATGCAGGTTACTTGGATCTTTGTAAATTTTTGTCCTTTGCGTCATCTCGTAGCTTAAAGGGCCAGTGTGTCAAAAGTCAAAAGTGCTTGCCGAATGGTCAAATATCTTCAAACCTTTCCGTTGGCAGATTAGGGGTGGGGGGGCTGTGTTCGGCCATTTCTATAACTTTCTGAAACCAACAATCCGACGCCAGGTTTGAATGTCCCTTTTCTAGCTCTGCTTTCTCATTTTCCACAACTCTTTGTGGCACTTTTCGTGTGAGTTCAATATTATGAATGCCTTCCAGGAGTGACTGTCTCGAAACGTGTGCCATTATCCCCATATTTAAATGATATCCCGTCTCCCCCCTCTCTGGCTTTTTACCCTGCCCTCTAGTGTGGACGTTCAGATCAGGTATAAACACTTTTGATATCCAATGCAGGCGAACAACACGCCGTTCGAGCCTCACTATCTCAGCCGTGTAGCTGTGGTTGGGCCTGGGTCCACCCACTTGGCACTCAGGCCCACCCAATCAGAAGGCTTCCTTTTTTGCTGAATCAACTAGTGCATATGATCCAGTGAATAGCCGTCCATTGAAGCTGTTTCAGTTAGAGCTTTGATTCTCTGCCCGAACCAGATCTGGCCACGCCAATTTCCAGAAATGTTATACAATCTCTACAGAATACTTCATTCATAACGTTATAAACTGACTATACTACACTGATGTTGGTTACAATGGATTTCAAGGGTTTTCAGTTGCTTACATTGCTCTCTGTAAATTCCAACATAATCAGCACATAGTCACATTATCATCTTGCCCCATCAAATTGAGTTTGGAGCTGGGCAAAGTGGATGTTATAAAGACCCACTTCCTTTTGTTTCCCACTAGCATTACCTATGGCCGTGTTTTTGAGTGTAGGGCTACAGTATTTGAAGCATTACTGTCATTATAAGGATCAGAGCTGCTGCTATTACCACCATGTTCTGTACACAATGTGGTGTCTGTACTGACCATAATTCTAATCTCTCTAATAAGAACGTTTTTTTTCAGATTCATTATTAGCACCACACTACAAATAGTACAAATACCAACCCTGAAACATGAAGAACTGAAATGAGATATGACAAAATTAGAAACAAAGGGCCCTTCCAAAGGAAATGTCACTCTCCAATCACAATAGAAACCAAAGCTGTGTGCTTTTCATATTATAGAAGTTTTTTTGAGCAGTTTTTAATTATCATTCTTCATGAAAAGAGGCTTGTTCTTTAAATGACTAATTGGAACTGACAGTGGAAAAGACAACTGCTCCTTTCAGAGTCTATTAAGTTCTATTCACTCTCACATCGGTAAGTACTGTGTGTCAATGTTACTATACAACTGCACTGAGTGTGTTGATTTGTTCCTACTTAGTGCATAATTACACTTGTGGGTTTGCTGAGAGGAACTTAATTTGATTGTTCTGCCTGTCACTCAGTATCAAGAAAGACAAATATGAAATGACGTGTTTGAGGTTGTTTGATGATTGGCTTTGGTTGGACATAATTGAGGACATATTTTCTGAAACTCAGCGTCGTGGCTTTCGCTCCTTACCTCGCCAACTTTCCGACCACAATGTCTCTGTAATGCATCTTTAATACACCTCTGAGCAAGTGGTTAGCTTTGTTTTGGACTGTGTTTTGTTTTCATGCGGCATCCGTTTTTTCCTGAGGTATCGGACGAGGCCTTCCTGTCCTGTCTGGTCTAATAAAGTCTGCTCAAATACAGACAAGGATTCCAAGGGCTTGTGGGCCAGTGCCGGACCCACGTGTCTGTGCCTCAGGCTGTGCCATGCATGACTGCCTACATGATGCCTACAGGAGTTTTGGATAGAGGAGGCATCAAAACACAATGCAACAATCTGGCATGGCTTAACCCCATACTTTGGTAGATCTGAGGCATGAGAGGCAGAACGCTCTGTCTGTCTCAAGGTCTCCTCCTGGATCCTTGCTGATGAGTCAGTCGAAAGGTTGGCAGGTTTCCAGGAGCCAATTTTACCACCCCTCAAGCCCCCAAAAAACACAAACTGATCTCCCACCTCCAAGGTTGGCTCTGGGCAGCAGTGTAGCTCACGGCAATGCCCTGATCAAGCATGGTAGTGGTCTAACATCCCCCGCTCAGACAGGGATATACTGTGCAGTGTGGGAGCCACTGACCTTTTGTTAACTTGACTGACGGGTTTGTACTTTCTCAACACAATATAATTGCCAACAACTCCATCGGATATACTCAGAAACATGGTGGACGAGTGGTTTTCCTCAGTTTTTTTTTGAGTATTTTTACTGTTTGACACGTGTAACATGAAACATGTAGGTGTGCAGACATCCATCAGTCACTCAAGATGTTTCATCCCAGTGGGTTAAACTGGGAATAAATTTAAAGCCTTATTTAAAGTCTTCTCGTCATCCTAACCTGGCCCATAGATAATGTGTGTAACTTTTAAGGATGTCAAAGTTAACGTGGTAACGCATTAACGCAAATTTGTTTTAACGCCACTAATTTCTTTAATGCATTAACGAAACTTGCAATTTTTAGGTTTTAGTGGGCTTCGTTTTAAAGGTAGAGTGAAGATGCTGGTATCATATGAAACAAGAAAACCTAAGGAATCCATTGGTACCAACCATGATATCCATCATATCATCATACTAGCTTGTTGCAAAGGAGGCTAAATAATGCTCCAAACATACGGTACATTTTGGCGAGGAAAAACTGGCATGGCCATTTTCAAAGGGGTCCCTTGACCTCTGACCTCAAGATATGTGAATGAAAATGGGTTCTATGGGTACCCACGAGTCCCCCCTTTACAGACATGCCCACTTTATGATAATCACATGCAGTTTGGGGCAAGTCAAAGTCAAGTCAGCACATTGACACACTGACAGCTGTTGTTGCCTGTTGGTCTGCAGTTTGCCATGTTATGATTTGAGCATATTCTTTATGCTAAATGCAGTACCTGTGAGGGTTTGTGGACAATATTTGTCATTGTTTTGTGTTGTTAATTGATTTCTAATAATAAATATATACATATATGCATAAAGCAAGCATATTTACCCACTCCCATGTTGATAAGAGTATTAAAGACTTGACAAATCTCCCTTTAAGGTTCATTTTGAACAGATAAAAAACATTTGATTAATTTGCGATTTATCGTGATTGGCTATGGATAATCATGCGATTAATCACAATTAAATATTTTAATCGATTGACAGCCCTCGTAACTTTGTGTCTCTCAGAAATGTTTTGGAACAGTTGCATTCTGCAGCCCCGCAGACGTTTTTAAGGAAAAGCTGATTCACAGCTCCCACAGTTATACACACAGTGTGCAGTGCAGCTTTGTTTAAATCACATTCCCCTACAGTCCGACCCATATGTGCCAACCCATTTAATGAAAAGCCCGTAGGCTGTCAGAGGGAGATAGATAACATCGCCCCCACACCCTTGCCCTCACGCCATCACCCCAGTGCTGACCTCCGCCTCCGTGGCCAACGTCTCGGCCGGGTTGTCTGCTGCTGCCTCACACTGCTGCAGGCGAGGCCACGTGGTGAATCAGGCTGCATTGGGGCCAAGGGTCACTATGAGCCAGCCCAGTAGACATTTCCAACTCCCCCACTGTCAAGACCCCATAGCATTTGGTTCGCACCACATTACCAACTCTGGCCACTGGCTAAGGATTCAACAAAAGAATGGCATGTGTTGCTAGTGTGCTGCTGACCTAGCTGGCTGCAAGTTATGTTAGATTATATCATTTGTATTTTATAACCTCTCTTTTTTTGTTGTTACATTATGGAAAAGTTTCAATGATGTTGCAATTTTAAAATGAACAAAAATACCACAAACCAATTGATCTAATACACATAATAATTCTTTGTCATATCATTGGTAGCTGAATGCTATTTAAGCCGTTTTTGTCATATGAACTCTGGTCAATGTTAGAGTTGGTAGATGCGTTCCAATACTCCGTTTGGTTTAGGCGAGGGGTGACGTCTGAGTAGAATGTGCGGGACGACATGACGCAAAAAGTATGCTGAGGTCACGTCGCCGGTTCGTAATTTGGTCATAAACAACCAAGTCTCTTGCCGTCCCTTGAATTTGTCTGACGATTTTGGCGTTGGCCCTTACCGACAGGTTCTCTCCTGTCTCCAGACGATGGATGCACCGATCCAACTTTTTCAGTCCCGATAGCGATATCTGGGCTGTGGGTATCGGCCGATACAGAGTACCGATCCGTTACCAGTGTTTAATAAATAAGCTGTATGTCTCACTATGTGGAAGTGACTGGGATCATTCATTTATGTGTAAGGCAACATCAGGCTTGACTTAGACATCGCTTTCCTAACAAATAAATACGTAGATATACATTTACTGAATTGTTATTTATTATTAAGAATAATAAATCGTACACCAGCAACTTGTTAAAAAATCTTCAAAATTAACCGGAATTAGAATTGAGATGTAAACCTTTTTAATGCAGCAACCAATTGGTCAAAACTTTAACAGGAATTAATATTCCAGTATAAAATGTTTATAGTATATAAACATAGAATTGAATAGAATAGATTTATAGAATAGACATTTTCGTTGGTGTCCTCTATGACCCTTCTTCTTCATCCTTGGATGTTTGTAGTCTTTCGGTTTCGCGCCAGTCACATGATAGAAACATCATCAACATGCTCGCTGTGAATTTTCCGGACAATGACCGGCTCTATTCACACATGAGCTCAATCGGATATTACACAGACTTTGTAGGGAGCCGGCGGGGTAAAGTCCGTTTAATGTCCGCTCCGAATGAGTTCTCACATACAGCTTCTCCGGGTAATGTCTAGATAAGTTCAGGGTTGCAGTGCATGTGTGAAAGGGGCTTTAGTGTTTTCTTACATTCAGCCAGTCTTGCCAACATAACAGTAGAATTTGCAGTTGTGAATTTGCAGCTGCTATCTTTTTAAAAAACAGAAGTCAATCTAACTCACAAAAGTTCTTGGCAGTTAAAATGAAATTTGCACAGCAGTGCTGCTTGTTGAGTGTTGTACACAAAAGCTTTCTGTTGCTTCATTGTGACTTTTAGAAATACTTGTGCTTCATTAATGCACAATGCTTTTGGTTTACAACCTGCCCTAGTCTTTTATAAGCATATTGTTTCAGGGAATTAACTTGCAGCTCCTTTTTAACACCGTGGTGAAGGCTCATTAAACAACCCAGATGGTGCTTTCTAGTGGCATCCTAATAATAGCGCGGCGTTTTAGTTATGATCACCCCGAAGGCCTCGCCGCCTCTTCCCCACATCTTCCCTCTGTCACACGCACTCAAGCTCACACCCTCTGCCCCTTGCTTTGACAGGCTGAGCGGAACAATAACCACGCGCCAGCTGATGCATGATCCATGGGTTTGACCCGCTGACCCCAACACACATTGTTACGGCCTGTTTACATTGTGCAAATTGACAAATGTTTTCATGAGGCCTTTTAACTGGCTTTCAACATGTTTCTGACATGCTCGCTCCATCACCTTCCTCTCCCTCTCTCACTTCCTCTGTAACCAGTTCATATCCGTTCCTTTAATACGTCGTTAGCTGAAGATCGCATGGAGGGACTGCGGATGAACAGGAGGAGGAAATGTAGGCAGTGGAAAGAGCACATTTGTATTCTGCCCGAGTTCTTAGACATTATGGGGGCATCAAGGTGCAAATATGAGTCAGACAGCTCTCATAATGAAAGAATCGAGACGCATTATGAAATAAGTGGAAGTGACCAATGAAGAGAGACGCGGCACTAGCTGCTTTGAATTCCAATTACGGAGAGCGATGGAGAGAGAGGTGCCTTTTAATGTCTCCAGAGGTGTTCCGGGGGCTTGGATATGGAGACCAAGCCTCACATAAAGGTCAGTGTGGCAGACGTTGGCGGGTCACGGAAAACGGACTCGAGCCTATCCACTACATCAAAATGAGGAGATGAACCTGCCACTTCTCAAATAGATGAATACAGACCAGCTATTTTTTTTTCTCCTCCGCCCTGAGATATTTGCAGTATCTCCACAGAGGGGTGGCAGGGGTGAAAGGGAGTGGCGTGGACCACTATTGAGGAGAGTGGATTATCTCATGAAGGGAAATCAATTAGAACGTTACGGCGGACTGTGAACATTTATCCATTTAGCTTGACCACTATTGAATTTCCATGATGGGCTTTGACTGTTCAGAGGGAGAGATCAGAGTTAATGGCGATTGTTCCGCACTCCTCCAAATGTATTATCTGCCTTATTCAATGAGAGACACTTCATCAAACCAGAGAGAGCCCCGCGGCCTATTGATAGATGGGCTTTGTGTGGGGTTTGAAGAAAAAAGATGAGGCATGGGGGTTGAAGGCTGAGGGGAGAAATGGGAGGGAGTGAGGGGGTGGGGGGGGTGTCACAGATGTCCAGCCCTTTGAAAGAAAATTAAACAAGTACCTCATTAGCCAACGCTCCAGTGCTCCCTGGAGGTGGCCACTGAGCCAGGCTTTTTAATGAGCTGGGAACTTAAACGCTGCCAAAGTTTACCCCGGCCCTGCCTTTCTCTGTTTGGCCACTGGGAAGAGCCGTGCCCTCCCCCCTTCGCCCCTGGTCTCCCCCACCCCACCTCACCCCGGCCCTCCTCTCCCATTGAGGGCCGATCATGCAGAGGAGCGAGAGGCACCACGCTGATTCCCTGCCTTTCAGCTCCGGAGAGGGGGATAATGCTGTTTTTGTACCACGCATCCAGAGGAATTATGTGCGCTAATTTGATTAGGGGAAGATTTGATTAACTGGAAAATGAGGGCTTTGCTTAGACTTTCACACGCTTAATTTATCCCTTGCAAAGCAGACGCAACATTGTGTCATGAAACTCAGAAGGCATATGAGAAGCCCATTCACCAGCTAGATGGCCCTTTCAGACTCAACAATATCTAAGACTGCCACGGTTCAAATTGGGATAATCAGTTTAGAGCTTTTTGCCCGGCCTCAGAATACAAATTGCATTTGGCATTAACAGTGAAAAGGTTCAAAGGATAATGAGGTTAATGTAGCGGGGAATTGAGCTAAGGCAGAAATTTTTCAGAAGAAAAATGCAAAACTAGTGGCATTGTTGCACGAGGTGGATGTGAGGATTTTTTCCCCCCCTCTCTGTCATTTATGTTTGTGCGATTCCTGCTGTGGTTGCTAGGATATTATGACAATGCTTTGGCAGCAAATGCCAATCAAAGATACAGTGTGTCAAACAGTGTAAAAATACCAGGAATCGTAGCAGCACATATGCACTTGCATGTGCATTTGCATTTCTGTGCAAAGTGAAAGGGCCATTATTCTACGGCGCTTTGAATTCATTTAGTGGTTTTCGCTTGTCTCTATGATCCCTTTGTATACTCTGGAATGGCCACAGGGACTGAAGGAGCTGGATGCTTTGTTTTTGCTCCTTTTAACATGCAGCCATGAAGGTCATATTACTGCACGGTGATGATTACATTTGAATGAAAAGCGACTTCTTCTGGGAGAGAGGAGAAAAAAAGAGCCACAGGCAGGCTTGATCTTTTTTCTGATCTAAAACCCTACACTGAGTGACCTTCCCCTCTGTCTGGCGGGATCTGCGGTTCTCTATTTTAAACAAATAGCTCTTTTATTTTACACAGGGATTGCCTGGATTACCTTTTAATAAGGGCTTAGCCACTCTCGGCACAACATCCCGGGCCCTGTGCTGGGCTGGCCGGCACTAGCCCAGCCCATAATTATCCACAGCAAACTAAAGGCCCACGTTCCTTCAAGAGCCCATGTGAGCTGTGTGTCTGATTTTTTTTTTCCCCCCTTGTTTTTGTCATCTGTCACACCGCCAGTGTGGAAGCTTTGAATTGGGACATTCTGGAAGCCAAGAATTTATCTAAAAAAAAAAGAGCAGAGATGAGAGAGCGAGGGAGTCGGATGGGGAGAGAGAGAGGGATGGAAAGAGAAATGTGGAAACGCAGACAGATGAGCTGTCTCCTGTTGGACTTCACTCCATCTTCCCCATCTGTTCACCCCAGTTTTAATTAAATCTACTGAGATGAGGATTTCTCCCTCTCGTGCCACCTATTTCCCTCCTCGTTCCCCTCTCCCTGCCTCGCTCCCATGCTGTACTTGAGTGCAGGTGGGTTGATGCCAACGTCCACTCATCTCCCCACCTCGCTGCCAGCTGCTAATGAGAGTGAGCCAGGGTGGCGCGAGGACGTTGCCAGCCATTATGAGCTGTTAATGAGGAGCATTCGAGAAAGGCCCTGGCCTAGGCCTGCTGCCATCCGCTACTGCAGCCATCATCGCCTGCACACCAACGTACATACTGCACATAATCAAACATGCAGACACATTTAGTTACATATGCATACATACCGTCGACTAACAATGAAATTGTCGCAAATTAAATGTGGCTGTTTTTTGACACCTCGAGAGATGGCGTATTTACACATAGAGCAGCACATTTTAATGAGCTATTTCCCAGGTGACATGCTTATATTTGGTTGGCTAACCTCACACAACCTCATGCAGGAGTCCTCTGCTCTTTGCTATTGACACGTCCCTGGCAGACTACTCCCCTATTACCATAATGGCCTTCACATCTAGTTCAGTTCTCTGGGCCAACCCCCTGTCAGCCATCACTGTGCGCTTCACCTGCACTTGGCCAGCAAATAGGTGTCTGCTGAACCTGTTGGCCGTGTGACGGAAAGGGCAGGTTGCAGCAAAGCTGTGAGCATGTTCTCTCTTTCCAGGTTGGCAGAGGCACCTGAAGCCTTTGCCTGCCCCGGTGGCTAACTGTAATGTGAAGCCATAACTCCCAGCGGCTTCTACGATAGAAACACACATCTGTAAAGGGGCTGAGGGATTCAGTAAAGGTGCCCCTTTCCTTCTTTGGCATAGTTAGGTCTGTTCACTGTAATCTCACCTATAGTCCCTTTTTGTGTCAACGTCATGATTACGTCACTGTATTAGCTGTAATAAAAACCAAGGAAAGACTGGAGGCGAACATTAGCAGTGGGCTAAAGTTACACATAGAAAATTTTGCAGTGTTGTTGGGTGCCAGAATATCATATATATAATATTGCATACATTTGAGATAACTGTTATTCGAGGCTCTAGCGAGCTACAATATCGGCAAAACGTTTCAGGGATGGAGAGAAAAGATTGCTAATTGTTTAGCCTTCTGCTAACCGCAGCTGTGATCCATTGGCTGCGGTTAGCAGAAGGCTAAACTCTTAGCAACCCTTTCTTTCCATCTCTGAAACGCTTCACCGACATTGTACAACTCTCTTTTTGACTGACTTTACTGAAGGACAGTTAACTATAGGCATCCAAAGATTTCTACGCCCTCCTTTTATCCCTGCCCGCTAACAGAAAAGGGGTCTATACACATCACACTTTGTGATTTAATGCTTGTCGCAACCACGAGGGTCGTGAGTGTACAAACGGCCAAAGTGATGTCACACCATCAGACGCGGTCCTTCTCGGGGGTTCCGTGCGGCAGGTTTTCGCCTGTCTTTGCACATCCAAATTTTTCTAACTACATGGATGCATTTGGGCGGAGAAAATGGAGAACTTTGAGGAGCATTGAGAATGTCTGTTTGCTATGTCTGTTTGTCTGGAGTATAAGAGATCCAAACGTTTCCTCGTCACGATTCCACGTCAGCTCATATCCATGCGGCCGTCCTTATGGAAAGTATAACCGAAGCGTAAGACTGCAAATGATCTGACATTTCAGTTTGCTTCAGGTTTTCAGGAATTGTAAGTACTGTTTATACCTAACTTTAGTTTTAAGATACTTGCATTTGCACCATATTTTTGTTTCTGATAATATCGAATAACTGCTATTCACTCGATAGTGTTTGACCCCATCACCCACTCATCCCTTGGCCTTGTACTTCCCAATTCACTTCGTTACCTCATTCTCCTATTGATATTGTTTGTCTGTTGCATCACCTTTTACTGTGTATTTCTCATTCTCTCTGCCTCTGTAATGCGATCACCTGCCTTTTCCTTTGCCTCACCAGCCTACGCCAAACAGCCCCTGTGCTATGGAGAGGCTGATGCTCTCTTAGCGCTGGAGTTCCTAGTACTTTATTTGCATGGTGGCAAAGTGTGGCAGTGTGCCGTTTGCAGTGCAGATAAGAGAAGAAGGTTAGGCCAGGGTTTTAGCAACACCTTTGGATAAGAACATCACACCACACCTCTCAGCCTGAGGCAACACTTTCTACACTGGTTGAGAGAGCAAACACTGTTTGTGATGGATTGAACTTGACATACAGTGTCTCAAAAACAGTTTTAGAGATCTGACTTATAATTTTAAATAATTACAGTACAAAAGGTCTTTTAAGGGCCCCCCGGTATCCTCGGGGATCATGAGCCAAAACGTCCCCAGTCACGTCATTCCATTTCTCTTTTTTTTTTTTGTCTACAAATCAACCTTGACTAAAGACTATGAGAAAATGACCTTACTTCTCACTTTATCTCAGTAAACATGGTAAACATGAGTTTATGGTCGCAATCGCTAGTTTCAAGTCTTCTTCACTACAGCATGATGTTCATTTAGTAAATTATGGTCCCATTTTGAGTCAAATAGAGCATAAAGCAGGGTATGCTTTAGGGCGTGGCTACCTTGTGATTGACAAGTCGCTACCACGGCGTTGTCCGGTCTGGGTGTTGTCCGTGTTTTCGTCTCACAACTTTAACCCTTTCACAGTGTGTTTTCAGTTCATGAAAGTTAATTGGAACATTTTGGTTGCCCAAAAATGTCTTATTCAGAGTTCGGTTGTACTTAGCTCCACCCTCTCGTGTCTCTTCTGGTTGCAAAAACCAAGATGGCGACAGCCAAAAAGCCAAGATGGCGACGGCCAAAAACCACGATGGTGACGGTCAAAACCACGATGGCAACGGTCAAAATGCCAAACTCTAGGCTTCAAAACCGTAGTCTACAAATCAATGGGTGACGTCATGGTGACTACATCCACTTCTCATATACAGTCTGTGAATTGCGATACACTATGTGCCTTTTTGTTTTGGCTGCACTCATGTCATTAATATTCTAGATATCTTGTTCAAACTGTTATGCACGTATTCCTTGAGTTTAGCTTGACAGACCAAATTTTGATCTTTGATCTTTAGTCGAAACTCAAATGTCCCGTTGGTTTGAACAATACTAGGCTGCACCATATGAGTTTGTATGGATGGAACCGCCAAAGGGTCTAAAGGTTATTAAAGTACATGCGGTGGTTTTGTTCTTCAGTGAAAAACCCAAACGTGAATGTAGACTTTAGAATGTAGTTGGATTTTTCACTTCTTGGTAAATAAACATGCAACGCATCTCTGCTTTGGAACAGGCGGTAAAGTAATTAAAGCCTGTGTGTGCCATGTGCTCATACAGGCCGCATGCTGCATTCTTGTCACAACTGTTATGTCAGTTGGTGGCAAAGCTGATTTTTTCACGGTGGTGATTAATATCAAGTCTGACACGACAGGGGGAGAGATACTTCACTGCAGTGACAATAAAACAAGTGTTTTCATCATTCCGCAGACAGGCGCCCAAGGGCCAAACAGCTTGCACGTCACATGATCACAACAGCCAGATTATTGGCTGTGGGTGCCGTAGTTCTCTCGGTAAACTCCACACTTGAGCAAAGTGTTGAGCTTGTAGTATATAATTAAGATGTTGACAGAAATAAGAGCTCGTCTTGTTAGTTCAGACGTGAACTGACAAGGAATGCAACAGTTTGCTCTTTGTATTTCAGCTCACTTTTTTTGCAGGGAATGGAGGAATGTTATGTTAAGAAGATGGAAATGACAATAACAGTGTTGTCTTAGGAAATAAAAGACAAGTGGACTAGCATGCCAACGCGATCACTGCACACCTACCACTGGCTCTTTGATCTGTCTGGAGGGAAAGATCTGCTGTGTTTGTACGGAGGATGTCTTCACACTCTGAGCTGCCTGGGCACTTTGCTTTGGCTCAATAGAAAGTTAAGGCCAACACTTTTGTTTCATATCAAGGGAAACGTTCCACGACTGTCAAGGCCTTTCCACTTTCCTTTCTCAGTGTCGCTGTTGAGAGCTTTTTCTCTGTGAGAATAAAGGCAACAGCGCTCTTGAATATAAACATCAGTTCTCTTTTGTTAAATTATTTCTTTTTTTCCCTCGGGAGGATTTCTTATTTACCTCTTGGGTATGTCTACATGTGTAACAGAGAAAGTGAAAGAGAGGAAGGAGTATGCAAATACTGCCGCTGTAATAGTTTGCTATTATTCTGCGCGGGTGGAAATTAAAGTAATGTAAACAGCGTCTGTGAGTGTGAAAAATGCTTGGCTGTTACAACATGGTTAGACAGTTTACATTTGTTTGCCTGAGGGCTTGTATTTTCTAAAATAAAAAAATAAAAATCCAGCACATATTGCACAATGTGTTTGGTTTCAGAACTACAGAAGTTAAGGGCCATTTAAATTCTGACATTCCACATAACTCCACTTTTCGTGCCCCACAAGTCTGTTTTCACTCACTGCTAGCTTAAATTTTTTTCTCTGGTGTCCTTTTCAAAGTGGATAATTGACAACAACAGCGGCATGAAGTCCAAACCAAGACCCATTGCAGCTTCAAAGCTTCCTCATGTCCAAAGGAGCTCAGATTTAAAGCCCTGGCCCTGCGTCTAGGCAGCTTCAATTCCTTTCACACACATTGGGAATCATTGATTCTTTAGTCGATTGTTCTAGTCTAGTCATCGGGAAAAGCCTCGCCTGTTCCGTCAGTGCTCTATGCAGCTGTGTGTGTGCGCGCTCCTCTGTGTAAATGAGTTCCAGCTCGATTTAGTGGAGGGTTTTAGTTCTAGGCGAGGCTGAGCCCATGGCACAGCCAGAACAGGTTGAGTTTCAAAGGGGCTTATCAGGGGAATTAGGCAAGCCTTTGGAGTTTGAGCACAGCCTAATTCCTGGTGACCTTTCCCTGGCTCTGGTTTGACTTTTTGTGGTGATCAGCAAGTGCTCTAACAAGCTTTTCCGTCTGTGTGGCTGGGGATTACTGTGGAAACAGCCATACCCTCCCCTACACTCACAAGAAGCCATCTGTGGCGGAGAGAGAGAGAGTAGGTGAGAGAGAGAGAGAAAGAAAGAGAGAGTGAGCAGGAGTAGGCTATAGCCTGAAGGGGCATTGTCATGCCTGTCTGTGTGTTGGTGAGGATTCTGCGCTTGTCAGAGTCTCCTTTTGTGACAAATTGGTATGTTTTGTTCTGCCATTTTAAACTGCCAGGCACTGGCAAGCCTCTCAGCCAATTATTCAAGCATTCACGGACATTTGAATTATTTTTCTTTTTTTCAAAGGGGAGTCTGTTACTTTGTTTATGTCTTTCTGGAATATCGCCTTGATATTCATTTCACCTTCTCCTCGGCACAGAGGCTAGGAATAACATTACTCCCAGAAAGGGCTTAGCGGTGTCTGAGGTAAGTGTCCGCGTTCTTTCATCATTGTTTTGAATCATCTTTCACTGGATGCAAATACGTTGGCTCGTACGAGGCGAGCATCAGGTGCAGAAACTTTTCCCTGATGGCTTTGTGAATCCACTGTTTGTTAACACACAGCTCCTTATGCAACATCATTATTAAATAACATTTGAATCCCTATTTTCCTGCAGCAGATGACTAGAGGAAGCATATGGTTTAATCAGGCTTTATATTTCCTTTTTGTGTTTCAATACAACAATATGCTAATGAGATGTTATGTCATTTGATTGCATTCATTATACTTCCACAGATGATCTTTGTTCAGAACCCCCCGCTGTGTTAACAATTGAATTGATTGCATTTAATCAGAGCACTTCTGAATTAATTATGGAAAGACAGAATGTCACATCACTTGTAATTAAACAGTAGATAGCTTGTTGACTCAATGAAAAAGATAGCGATACTTATTTGACTCATTATACTAGTATGTGGATTACTCAAGTACACCAGTACTTCTCTGTAGGCCATGTGGAGTATATAGTAAGTACTGTACATTGTCAGCCTGCTTTTTTTGCTCTTGAAAGCAGTGAAGGTTTTATTGAGCCCACACAGAGCTGTCAGCTGTTGCACAGTTGTTCCATTTCGTTTAAAGTCTTGGATTCATTCATTACTTAACCCGCTGTTCCCATTTAGTGACATGCATGATGTGTCCAGTGAAAGACTGTGGCTCTTATTGTAGTTTATTTCAACTTGTATGTCTTTATTCTTGACAGAAATATTGTCAATATTGGAACAACATACACACACACAGTATATTTTCACTGAAAAGAAATATTGTAATATTTATATTGTTCTTATTTAAAGGTGCTCTATACGGGATTCAGGATAACTAGAGACTCTAAATGCTCACCAAAATATCATCCTAAAAGTAACGTGCTACCTTCGGCAAGGGGGACTGCCTATTGTTCCGACAGCCCATTGTTGCGAAAATAGACACTCTCTGTGCAACAAATAGAAGCACATGGCTAATTATTATGCAGAATGAGACATCGGACCTTACTCGTTGCCTTCGTTGGTTGGGCTGGTTAGGTTTAGGCATAAGGAGTGAGATTAGTTAGGGTTAGGGCAAGAATATAAGGGTGAGCCAACCAGAGGCAGAGTAGGGTGGGTCATGCCTTTGACAGGGTAGGAAAAAAAATATTGCGACTGACAAGGTCGGAAGACATCATTTTGCATAATTATATTAAATTTGTTATTATTATATTAATAGCATTTTGCTTCTGTTCGGGATAACGTAACACTCGGTTACATTTTTTGGACTATTGGGGTTTTGGAATAATAGCCCGTCGGAGCAATGGCATGGTATATTCCATTTTTTCAAGTCCCAAGCTACTCTTTGAGTAACATTTGCCCTTCAGACATGGGCTTTTGTATAGCTGTGTGATGAGCACCTATGTTATGATATTTTATTTACAATATTTGAATTTGCCATAAAAAAGCATATAATGTCACTTTTGCCCTTTAGAATTTCTGGCAGAGTTTTACACCCCAAAGCAACCATCAAAAATTCCTCTTTATTTATCACTACTTGCCGCCTTGGTAGATTAGCATAGCAAGTATGGTGGCTAATCTGGCCTGTACAGCTCGAAGAGACACTGCTAACCTGTTTCGAACCTCTCAGGCTGTTTTCTTGCCTACAGCAAGGTTACAGCCAGCTAAAAGTTAGGGCTGCCTTGGAAGCACAATTCAGGGCAAATAAGTCCCAGAACCATGTTAAATTAAGGTATTAATGATTTATTTTTTAAAAATCTAGTCCAAACATCAATTGTTGTGTCTTTCTTCTTGGTGGATCAGTATCTGGGGAGGACGGCCCAAGTACTGGGTGCCCAATGCTGTAAAAAAGTATGGGTTTCCTGATAGAACTGCTGGTGTATCCCGTTAAGAAACCTCCATGGGTACAAGGGTGGGGAGAGAAGAGCCTCATCATCATCATGCAGGAGTCATCTGGGTAGCCTCTCCTCCCTCTCTACTGCATTATCATAAAAAGTGATTTAGGACTGATTGATGCAAATGGCCCTCTGTTCTTTTCTATCATTAACGGGCCCTTCGCCGTGGCCACAGGCGGTGATTAAAGCTGTCATTTCCAGCTACTCATTAAAGGAGCGCGCAGGGCCATGGGAGGGATTCAGAGAGGGCTGGAGAGGAAGAGAGGGAGGGAGGAAGGAGGGAGGCAGACTAAAGAAGGAGGAGGAATGGGGCCATTTTCTTCCTGAAGAAGTGATGTCTAGTGAAACTACCTTTCTAAAAAATAGAGGCCCATGCAATGTTTTCATAATTGTTGTATTCCCTCAAGTCTGGCTTAGACAGGGAAAAAATCTGTGGTCAAAATCCATTATAATAGCATCTTTTATGATTCCCCAAATGCTTTTTTAGTTTAGGCTGCCAGTGGGGTTGCTTATGAAAAAAGCAAGCAATAACAAGCGACAGTTGGGTTCAAATCGAAGTCACTCTGCAGTTTGTATTAATTTTCACATTTTGTGTGGAACTAGGCGAAAGTTATGACGCACAGAGACAGTAAAAAAAAAATCAATATGACTCTGTTTTATATTTCTGCTTTGCTGCTGGCTATAAATCACAAACAATGCTCTCAAAGAAAGTGAAACTGTTGACAAAACAACCACAACAACCCCAGACACTGAAGTGTGTCTGCAGCCGCCCCATGACTCCTGGCAAAGACATTACTCTGTCTGTGTGGCTCGCACATACACTTGAACGTGAATGTGAGTGTGTTTGTGTGCTACTTGCCGATAGGAACCTTATCTCCTCTAATGGGGGGGGGGGGGGGTTCTTGGCTGTGAGGCAGTGAGTTGTGAAGCTCCAGCTGAGCTCTCCTCTGCAGGGGCCTACAATACCGCCATGTCCTGGGGACCTGCGCTAATGGCCTGGGGAGCCCTTACTGCTATTGTGCCCAGCAGGCCTACCCCCCATGCACCTACAAAACCCCAAGCCTCCATCCGCCCTCCCCCTTACATCTCCTTAATCTTTCAGTACAATTCAGGCTCCCTCAGATCACACGCTGGGATTCTGGTCAGGGGGCGCACATGGCTTATAGCAATGGGGCTGGGAGGGGGTTTGAGGATTGGGGAAGACAATGAGAGGAGGAAGATATGTGTTCTTATTGGCGAGGCACCAGGGTACTAAGCTCCAATCAGAGAGGTCTATCGATCAACATAATTCTGTAGCAAAGGTTTCCTGGCCCAAGATGTGGTACCCTCTCCAGAGCCCACAGAACTGGTTGATCCCAGAGTAATCTCACTGAATTTCCCACAGATGCTGCCAACCTATGCACGTGACAGAGTGGAGAAAATGGATCACTGCTACATCCTCTTTAATGGGGACAAGCTATCAGGACTCGTGTCGCATTGTGGGTCTACTTACCTTTGACCTCTCGCATGAGCGCCCAGTGAAAGCACCTCAAGTTTCTTTCTGTCGGGACAGAGTGGATGAGAGAGTCAGTGTTGTGCAGGGGGGCCTCATGACTAACAGTGCAGCTCTCATGTGTAGATCTCTTGTGAGATAGATTAGTAGCAATTAGTCGCCAGATGAAAGCCCATTAATTACTCGCCAAAGGCAAACAAGTATGATTATTTAAGGGGGAATTATAAAGGCTGAGAGCAAGAGCAAAGCAAATTTTTGCCTCGCTTTACTCGCGCGAGTTGGACTGCCAGTATCATTTGTGTTCATTCGCACTAGACGCACCGCAGAGGAGAAGGAGCTTGTCTCCATAGATACCAACGACCTTTCTTTCCGCCATTTCCGCCATCAACCATGGAAGAAATAACCACTGTTGCTTTGTACATGTTGTCGAAGTCACAGATGTGTCAGAAAACCACCCGGCGGCGAGATGTATTCACATACGGTGCCATTGCACTGATTGTCTAGCAAGCCACGCGTTGCTACTGTGGTATGAACCCAAAATAAACAGATTGTGCTGTGATTTAACTGCAATCAATTTGCGATCAAAAGGATGCCGAAATAACTACATAATGATGCCGATTTGTAAAAAGTCTGAATTCATGCTTTGTCAGGTCTGTCTGCAAGACGACAAGCGAACAACTTTTAAATTGCTTGTTTTCTGAATGGAGTTCAGATTGATCGGTGCCAGGCTATGCTGACATTGTAGCTGCTCCATCAACACTCAACATAACGTCATTTAGGCATAAATACGGCAGCAATGTTGTTGTAAATGGATCAAGGGGATGCCGAAATAACAACATAATGATGCCGATTTGTAAAAAGTCAGAATTCATGCTTTTTCAGGTCTGTCTGCAAGACGACAATCAAACAACTTTTAAATTGCTTGTTTTCTGAATGGAGTTCAGATTGATCGGTGCCAGGCTATGCAGCTGCTCCATCAACACTCAAGATAAAGTCATCTAGGAATAAATACGGCAGCAACATTGTTGATTAAACCATAGACAGTCTGTGGTTTATACACATACATTTATACACAGAGTTTGGTCCGGTCTCTGTACAGATATGAGGTACTATCGTAGTAACGCTGATAGGCTTTTGCGACACAGCGTCACACAAATTTCTTGCTCGAGTTGAAATATTTCTACTCCCGCGAAAATGCGAATGACGCAAATCTTGCGTGTTTGCGTTGCGTCATTTGCGTCGCCCGGTGCAAATTTGCGTCTATTCGCCTCTTTGCATTAACTTTGTATGTAATCGCACCGCACGAAAAGTTCGCTTCGCTCATGGTTTAAAAACACCATTAGTTGTTGTGCACATGTTGGCTTCATTTTAGCTGACTTCTTGCTCATTGGCAATTAGCTACAAAGCACAGAACACAGCAGTGTTCATTTTCCTCCCCGTAGAGTGTTTTTGAAAATAATCATGTTTCATATCGAGGTTGCATTGATGTACTGTACCTTTAATGTATGTTGAAAGAATAAATGTTGTACGCTCTGAGAAAATTAGCCACGTTCAAAGACACAAACGCCCGTACAATTGTGCCCCTAAATAGTGAAAAACTTCTGGTCCTTTGGAGTAATGCAATCTCCTACCTGTGTTTATTGCCCATTAAATCCAAATTTATTTTTATGTAAAATGGTGCCATAATTGCCTTTTTAAGAGCATTGTGTAGGCACACATGCATCTGTGAAGGAAAACCACACCAGCATTGTCTATTGGGGGCCTAATGGTGCAATTAATTTTGGTCCGTCTGTTCTGGAGACTTTTAAGGAAAATGGATTTTTTCCCCTCCCCACTTGCTCTCTAAACTGGTTTTAATGAAGAAGATAAAGTGGTTCCTTGGGTGTCTCGTAGGCTCCCAGCAGTCAGTTCATTTGACATTATTCTAGTGCGGCTGAATGGAGCAAGCAGCCTGCCTCCTCCGTGGCTCCATGTTGACAAGTCAGCAGCTCGCTCCCAGGGCTGCTGTAATGAGGAACTATCTCCCTCCCAGGATTAGGGCCTATACCGTGTAGGGCCAGTCATTGTTAAAGCATTGGTAACGGAGGAAATGGAAGGACAGAGCCGGGCATCCATCCTCCATTTGCAGCCTTTCCCCAATTTAACATGGATTATGTCATATGTCAAGCCATGCCACACTGCTGTTCCAACCTTATCAGCAGTGGGCCTAAACCCTGAAGGTGCCAGACAGCTGAGGGTGGCATTATTACTCTCCAGAATATGCCTGCAGGGCCCACCTCTCCAGGGAGGGTCTGCCTGTAGACTGCAGTGCCCACTGAGGGGAGGGGCTGACAGGGTCTTTATGACTAGACACTCTCCCTAAGGACCACTCAGGAATAAATTAGCATGGCCACAACCCTTCTGGCATAATGCGTTTGGACATGAGGGGAGGCGGCCCCACCCCTCATCCCTCCCAGAGGACAAGTATACTCAGTGCTCAACCTTATCTTTGTTGAGTATTAAAATACATGATTGCGCCTCCGGGGCACGCACAGAATCTGTCCTTTGTGTGCATTCATCTCGCCATCTACCCAGTAATCATAGATCGTAAACTCTGCAGCTGATCCGTTCCAAAGCAAGATATTGTTTGTAAGTTATACAAACATACTAGTTGATCTTGTAAAAAAACAAAAAAATGATTGTCTCCAGAACCATTTCCCTCGTGTTTGTTTGGTGGCTGAATGTGATCCAAGGGAGGAAGGGAGGACCAGAGCATGAGAGCAAGAAGGAGAGTGGCTTAGTGTAAGACGTTAAATCCCCAGATAAAATACATAGCCCTCAGGTGATGCACCTTCTTAACCTCAGCCTGCTTGGTCTGATAAGAGTGTTTCTTTGTTGTCGGTTGGAGAGTAATGCAGACTAGCTAAAGGCTATTAAATCGAGCTTTGCCTGAGTGTAGTTAATCAGTGGATTTCATCACCCTGTTGTGTGTACAGAACAGAAACAAAGTCTGAATAGTGTTCAGCAATCAAACAGACCAATAAATAGATGTTTTTGTTTGTGCACTCTCATGGTACAGCCCTGTCTCATAAAAGTTACATTCCCATACAATGAAACTGCATTGAGAATTAAGTTTGTTTTTGACGTATCACAAATACATTTGCAATGGAAGTCCACGTAGGGAGGAGGTCGGGGGGGTGGATGGGTCAAACAAGCACAGGCCTTTCGCCCAGGAGATTGCTGTTTGTGTCCCATGTGAAACTAAAAGTCAAAGTTCACTTATTTTAATCATGATGATTTTTTACTAAACCTAACCAAGCAGTTTTGTTGCCTAAACCTAAAGAAGTAGTTTTGTTGCGTTTTTGATATGTTTTGTTTCAATTTCGTCTGTAACTTAAGGTCTGTTCTTCTTCGCTGCTCTAAAACAGTAGTTGCCAGTGGCAGCCACGATACATCCAGGGCGACAGCACAGTGAAGGCTACTGTTTTGGAGCGGCGAAGAAGAATTGATTTCAGATTTTGGTTAAAATTCTGATATCGGATCGGTGCATAACCTAGCGTACTCGCTGATATTCGATCCCGAATTTTGGGAAGTATCGGACACATTTCCGATACTGGTATCAGAACAGCTGTAGTTTTTTGTTTTGTTTCAATTTACAACGTTTAAAACTGTTTATAAGTGCGACCCCCAATCCGTGAGAAAATATGATTCCCTTGCAACGTAATTGAGAATGTAGTTTAGTTGTATGGGAACGTAATATTGTAGGAGACAGGGTTGCATGGTAATATCCCATAGTAGCTACCTAAAGGTATACATACTCCGTCAATACAAATCCCCTCCCAGGATGACACTGTCTGCGACCTCCACCCTATATTAAAGAAAGTGTTTCACAGGAATTCGCCATGGCCTGTTCCAGCTGTTTTCATGCAAGTCAAGCTCCCAGCTGCCAATGATTACTGCTGTGGACCGTGCCCGGAGCTTCGCCGACAGTCCCTCTTTTGATTAGCAATTATCCTGAAAAAAGGCGAGGGGAAACTCAGACGCTCAGGAGAACATGGTTCCAACCTGTTTTTCCATTGAGCAAAGTTCTGTCAGGGCAGGCAAAGGTTGCTGCGGTTCACCGGGGTCCACAGCACCACTTGGCTTTGATTCTCCCATGCCGCCCAGATGTTGGGATCTGGCTCCGCGCTGTTCCATATGGTTCCACTTACTCTCCGGGGGAGGAAAATAAATGGTTTGTTTTTCTATTGTGGTCTCGCTCATTACGCACTTATAAAACCGGCTTTTGAAGATTAGAAACTTGTGCCTGCGTTGAGCCAGATATAAGCTGGCATGTTAGTGTGGAATGCGTGGCTTTTCATTTTAAGCTCATAGTTTTTTCCTGAGTTCAGTTTTATACTAACAGGGACACAGATTAGTACCGGTGTAGTACATCATCCATTTCATTTGGGTTGTAGTTTTAGCTGTGTCTGGTTTGCTTTGTGTGTACCCAACCTTGGGACGTTGAATATTTCAAAGCCTGCAGCTTATAATCTTTGCCACATACATTCCTAAAAAAACACACTTATATAAATAAACTGGGGATGATAGAGCAATGAATGATGGCTGACCAGATACTGCTGATGGATGTGATGACCTAACCTAGCTTTAAGAACTACAGTAGCTTTAGCTTATAAGTTAATAAGAAAAATATGTTTTCGATTCTGAATCCTGATATACATCTCTAGATTTAGATGGAAGCTTCCAAATATTTCTGCCTCCTCTTTTCACTTTTCCATTATAAATATTGGTTCTACAAGATTTGATCTCAAACTACTGGAACTACTCTCAATTGACCCCTACGACCCCAGCTAGTCATATCTCCTGCTGGCCCAGCGAAAGAATTTCCATCTCCGTGTTTTCCTTCCGAACTGCTGCTTTCAACTTCTTTTGACTGACAACAACTTTGTTTTGCTCTCCGGCGTTCCTGCCTGTCCACAATAACTCCATCCATGCTCCCACAGTTCCCTTGAGCACTTAGGGAAGTTTTAGTTCTGTTGAGTTGCAGGTGTTCTAGGCCTCATCCGCCCTGACCTTTCAAGGGTTAGTCATCTGTCAGTGGGTGTCAGGTCTATAAGTGAGACCCAGATCGCCCTCCTTACCGAGAGGTCACGCAGCACAGACGCCATGAAAGGAGAGAAAGACTGACTAGAGAAGGACCCTCTTGAGAATTCCTACGTTGGACTGTTTTTTTCAGTTCTTGAACAATGAGAGCACATCTGGCCGCTTCTCTTCGGTTTTGTCACAGTTGTCCTTCACTCTTGAAAGACATTGCCTGGGAGAAAAACAGGAGCAAGACAGCCAGTGTTATTCTTACTTTGGCTGCTCTCAAAAAAAGTCTTTGGAATGTGGATATTTCCTGGAGTACAGCTGGAGGCAATGTTGTGTAGATCAATATAACATTACATCGGCACAATGGTTGGGATGTTTAAAGAGACATTTAAGGGAATCTCGACAGTCATCGATTAGTTTCTCATGACTGGCATTAGATACAAATGGCAAGACAACAGTAGAGTGTCAAGAATGTGTTCACCTTAAGGCTGTCAATTGATTGAAATAGTTAATTGCGATTAATCACACATTTTTAATCGGTTCAAATGTACCCTAAAGGGAGATTTGTCAAGTATTTAATACTCTTATCAACAGGGGAGTGGGCAAATATGCTGCTTTATGCAAATGTATTTATATATTTATTATTGGAAATCAATTAATAACACAAAACAATGACAAATATTGTCCAGAAACCCTCACAGGTACTGCATTTAGCATAAAAAAATATGCTCAAATCATAACATGGCAAACTGCAGCCCAACAGGCAACAACAGCTGTCAGTGTGTCAGTGTGCTGACTTGACTATGACTTGCCCCAAACTGCATGTGATTATCATAAAGTGGGCATGTCTGTAAAGGGGAGACTCGTGAGTACCCATAGAACCCATTTTCATTCACATATCTTGAGGTCAGAGGTCAAGGGACCCCTTTGAAAATGGACATGATAGTTGTTCCTTGCCAAAATGTAGCATAAGTTTGGAGCGTTATGTAGCCTCCTTCCCGACAAGCTAGTATGACATGGTTGGTAACACTGGATTCCTTAGGTTTTCTAGTTTCATATGGTGCCAGTATCTTCAGCTTTAGCTTTAAAACTGAGCCTGCTGCAACCTAAAATTCGCAAGTTCTGTTAATGTGTCAAAGAAATTAGTGGCATTAAAACAAATTTACATTACAGCCCTAGTTAGCACCTTTTTTTTACTGTATTAAATCTATTATTTTTAGACACCAGTTCTTTGATAGACTCCTTTCAGCCAATTTGACAACTCCTCTTTCAAATTAGAGCGCCTTGTCAGAAGCACAGAGAGGAGGATAGATGGAGCCCATCTTCATTAAACGTTCTTTAATTGGCTTTGTAAGGAATAATCTCCCCATCTCCCTGAGCTCCTTGGTTTGCAGACAGGCTGCATAACGGCGCCGCTCATCTGTCAAAGACGTCAGCCGGATCTCAAAAATGAAAGCGACACATGCCAGCAAGTTGTTCAGCACTGTGTACAAACACTCCAGATAACACCGCAGTAGAAAGGCCTGTCACAGTCCCGTTTCAAGGAAATTATATTTTAGGTAAACACAAGTGCCATGTGCAGTGTTCCTCGGAAAAGTTTTTTTCTTTCTTTGCTCGTAATCTTTAAAGGACCCTGAGCTCTGAGTATAGGCACGTTTCCATTCATCCCATGGCTTATCTGCTATTGTTAGTGAAGCGATGACAGTATCCGCAAATTTTGAAGGCCCTGGAGCGCTTGTGTTGTCAAATTGAAACGTGGGAAGCAGAATTGCTGCCCACCTGCGTAGCTCAAACAGCGCTCCAGGGCCTCGCCTTGATGTGTGATAGAAGTGAGGTACCACAGAACCAAACAAAACATACAGTGTGCCCTCTTCTGATTAGCAGACAGCGGCGTGATCTGTCGTGTCCTTCACTGAGGCTTTACGCAGTGACAAGCGCACACCGAGGCCCCAGTAAAATAACAATGAGCGACTTGCCAGCTTGTCAGTCTATTTGCTCCATTTCCTGTCTCGCGGCGTTCTCCGTCTCTCTAGGCCGCGCTGTATCCTGGAGCTTAATAGACTGTAGAGGTCTCAATTGAAAATGTGAATGTGCCCATCAGAATGTGTAACCTTGCTCGCCCTAGGTATTTAACACAGGACATCTGAAGGCGATGGCTTGACCGAGGCATGTCAGAGACAAATGAAAAGCTATTACTGGAGACATGCCTTTGTGTGTGTGTGAGTGTATTCGTGCATATGTGTGTGTTCGCGCCTCCCAGCCATCCCTCAAACTCCTTCAATTTCCAGCCAGTGCATCAGTCCAAGCAGGAGTGACATGCGATGGCATTCTTTGTTTATCTACTCCAGGGCCACGCTCTTCATGTCTCTTTGTGTCGCTGTCACCAGAGCAGCGAGGAGCACTGGAGGAGGGATGGAAACACGGTAATAACAGTGGAGACGTGTTTGTTTGTCAAGACAGCTCCGGCTCTCCAGGCGAGGGCATTGCTGGATTCATGAAACATGACAGCTGTTTAGATTGGGAGGAAAATGGAGAATCCGCCTTCAACATCACTCCTAAAGAACTTAAGAATTTTGTGTGATCTAATATCAATAGCCCCTTCTGACCCAGAGCATTCAGACCAATTTAAATGTTCACAGAATTAAAGACATTGAAATTTGGATAGCAATTCCAACAGGTCCTGACGAAGAAATGGGTTTGGGGTTGAATTTCAGGATGCTTTGTTGTGCTTGGGTCAGTTTCGGTTGGGTTATTTTTAAGTGTAGTTTATAAAGAATTTCTTTCCTTCTCTCTCTGACTGTGCAAGTTATCTGCATCCATGCATGTCATAGTGCATATTGCAAGTAGATATGCAGTGGAAAAATGGAAAGAGAAATTAGCCTCACAAGCTAACAGTCAGTAATGGATGAAATAAAGCCAAAAATATAGGCTGCGTCCGAAAATTGCATACTATGTACTACATACTCAATATGTGTATTATCGGTCAGCAAACTTTTGTGTGAATAAACAATAGTATGTATCTTTTCGGACGCACTGAACTATAATTACGCGTCACTTCCTGAGAGCCTCCTTGCTGGTTATAGACTTATAACTATGGTAACCCGTGCCAACCTCATGTGACCAAACAATGATTTGTGAGAATCATGAAGTCTGAACTAGGACTGTCAATCGATTAAATATTTAATTGCCATTAATCGCATGATTGTCCATAGTTAATGGCGATTAATTGCAAATAAATCACACATTTTTTATCTGTTCAAAATGTACCTTAAAGGGAGATTTGTTAACGTTAACGTGTTATTATCACGTTAACTTTGACAGCCCTAGTCTGAACTAATTTAAAAAATATATTACGCCTATAGCAAAGTGGAATCTTATACAGTACTTACTCTTAAATTGAAGCGTTACTGTTGTTACAGAGCTGTCCGTCAATGTCCGTTATGAACGTTGTCGTCAGTACCACATTGCATTGTGGGATATTTATATACCGCTGTAGTGTCCAGCGTTTGCATACTGTAATATTTCACCGGAAATAGTATGCAATTTGCGTACTATTGGTTTCATACTATTGGTTTCATACTAAGGCTTCGGACTAAAAAATCTCACGTAGGCCTACTGTTTTAGCGTACTTAACATACTTGTATGGAATTTCGGATGCAACCATAGCTGTGGGTACGGGTTAGGTCTGGATTCCAGGTGGAACTTTAGATAAAAGCCTATTAGATATTTTATGGCCCATTATTGTTAGCCAACAGTATAATTGTGCTGCACTTAATAACCCTAAAGGCCTGTAAAGTTAGAAAGAACCAAATGGGTCAGTTGGCAGTAGTGAACAGTGTTTAGCACTGTTAGCATTAACTGGCATTAGCTGGCATTAGCATTTTGTGTCATTTTCTCATCTAAACAGGAAAACCAAATTGCTGAGATGACATTTTAATGTGAGATAATAGAGGTGGAATGAGTCAGGAGAAAGTTGTTTATGATTCAGGATGCACGTTGTTGGAAACCAGACTACCTCGCTGGCACACTATACAACTACAGTACATGTCGTCTGCTGCAGACATCATTAGCCATTTATGGGCATGTCAACTAATGGATTTGTGTTAATGCATAAACATAAGAATGCTCCATCAAGCACTCAGACTCACGAGGCCCCTGTGTGATTTATCATTAATCACCATGAATATGGCCGGGCTTTCAGAAGCGACATTACACAGGGTCGTGCTGTTTCCGGTGGAGGATGGCTCTAACGCTCTCTACATGCACAGTCACACGGGGGGGAGAGATGCCACACCAGGCACTTTGCTTTTAATGAGGATAGCACTGAACACATGCGCTCCCCTGTCATTGCACTAAAGAGCTTGATTGCAGATGCCGACGCTTCCGATGACAAAAACGACATCTGTGAACATCTGCTTTGGAAATTGGAGCTGGCCTTGGAACGGAACGTTGACTTTGTTTTCCGTCTTCGTGGACCAATTAGGGCTAACAGATTTACACAGCCGGATCAATTCTAAAACAATAACGGCATCGCAGTTATTTCTCTCGTTTGATAGCAGCGTGGCTCCATTGTGCCCATTAGCATTGCAGAACAGCAAGCACCCTGACCTCCACAACATCTTCGCTCCATCTCCTATACATCCCTGGAGACGCTTTTTCCTTTAATCTAGAGAACACACAAGGCCATGTATGTGTGTGAGTGCGTGTGTGTGTGTGTGTGTGTGTGTGTGTGTGTGTGTGTGTGTGTGTGTGTGTGTGTGTGTGTGTGTGTGTGTGTGTGTGTGTGTGTGTGTCTGTGCATTCTCTCCCTTGCTTCCTCCTCTCTGGCATCCCTGCTACAGTTAATTAACAGTTATTAGTGTTAGCGCAGAGCACCGGATAAGATGTCACAAATCATCAAGTCTCTAGGTGCAGTTCCAGCAATTAAGAGCTCTGTCGCACCTTCCCTCTCCACAGTCATTTGGTACGCATCCAGGTTCCTTTTTAGACCTGAAAGCACTAATCAAATCATTTCTGCTCAGAGATTTTGTCGTCATTATTTCAAGCCCTAACGACATGAGACTCCCAACTCAGCACCTCCCCCCGGCCCCAACTTCTGTCTGCAAAACAATGCGAAGCTACACTTTCCTCAGTGCTGTTAACGGGGAGTAATAACTTTAAATTCTGTGCTTTTTCCTTCCTGAAAACAAAGGTTCTATAGACCCTTTTACAGCCGACGTCATGATTACGTCACAGTGTTAGCTGGACGCAAAACAAAGGAAAGACTGGAGGCAAACGCAAAGCACCTCAGAGTAGTGGGCTACAGTTACACATCTAAAATGTCATCTTGCTGTGTGGTTAGGTGCCAAAATATATATATTTTTTACACACATTTTTTATCGCATACATTTGAGATGACAAACTGATATGAGGCTCTAGCGAGCTACAATATCGGCAAAGTGTTTCCGAGATGGAGAGACCGCAGCCAATGACTCACGGCTGCGGTTAGCAGAAGGCTAAACTATTAGCAACCTTGGCTTTTTTTTTCCTTTACTATTGTACGACTCTCTTTTTGAGGGGGGGGGTCTATTTATACCCAGCTGGCTTTTCTATACAGATGTACAGCTGTAATATAGTGCCCATGTGTGAGTTAGGAAAAGATGTGTGAAAGTTAGGAGATCAAGAGATGGAGCATCAGATTAGGAGTGTTTAGCTGCTGATTTTAATGCTGGCAGTGACTTCTCTGCTCTGATCAATTTGTCATCCACCTAAATGGAAACTTAATTGCATCCGTCTGAAATAAAGGGACCATGAGCTGTGCTTCTTGTTCTTTTCAACATCCAGTCCTTGCATGGGTTGTTATTTATTTGCCGTTTCTTTCTTTTCCGGCTGATATAAGCTTTGGCCACTTGATGCTCTTGGCCCAGAAGTGCAGTGGAGTGGTGCTCAATGGTGGCAAAGGGGAACCCTGTTGAATGAACAGTAGTCGCCTGATAACTTAGAATTACACTAATACCACTGCTTTTCAGGACTTCTATGGATATTGAAGCTATTAAAACAATTGTGTTACAAAGCAACTGCTTTACGTGATGCAGCTGCACAGCCTTGATTAAACCATACTAAACCTTAGTATTGTTTTAGTCTTAATTAAGAGGATTTTGGAGCAGAGTGTTCAAGGTCTGCACAGTGTGTTGTATTGAATTCAGGACAGGAGTTTAAAAGGCTGTATTGTAAGCTACAGTATGTTGTTTTTAAAGGGGACATATCATGAAAAACTCACTTTTTCAGTGCTGTGCACACGCATACAGTACGTCTCGGCTTGCGCTCCAGCCTCGGCTTGGGTCTCATTCACATGAACGGAGGAAGGGAAATAACTAGATTCTTTTAGTTCATTTTACAACTTTAAAAAAAAAATGTTTAAATAAGGGCTATTCAGGTGTTTGTACTGGGTAGTTGATTCACGTCAAAACAAATTATCCGCTGAGTTACAGACGTCTCTTTCCCAATGTAAGTGTATGGGAAAAGGTATTTTTGGGCCTAATGCATCACGTGATTGACACGGAAGTTGCAGTACCGCCGTTTGGCCACTACGAAAGTCGACGCCCGGCGCACTTCCTGGGGGCTTTGAGCGGAGCGGACCGGAAACAATTAACTGCTTCCTGTTGTGCAGCAGGTTATGCACGAGTTGCATGAACTCCCGTTTACGAAGCTCCGACTGTCGGTGTTTTATGTCGTTAACGCCTGCGTGAGTAACGACTGCAGAAGCGGAGTTGTACTTTGCAGCCTTTCTGCAGAGCGGTGGGTGTGTTAGCTCCTTTACGCAGGCACCGTGGTAGCAGAAAGTCCGGTATGGAAAGGTACCGACAACAAGCACCGAGGGAGGGCGTCGCCTCTCGTTGAGCACACCTGAGGCTCCAGGTGTGTGGCGGCGGTGGAGCCCGATGTTGGGACCCTCCGAGGATGGATGACCGCTGTGTCAGGATACGTGAAGGGACATGACATGAGAGAGGAGCTGCCCGTTGCCTTGGGCTTTGCTTTTTTTGAAACACCACAGCTCCTCGGGTTGCGCTGAAAACAGCCCCAGGCTCCCCGGTTCTCCTGCGGTGATGGAGCCGGTCCACGGTAGAGTGGTGTCGTTGTCCATGTTGCTGCAGCCAGAAGAGCCAAGAATAAACAGTTGTTTTGTTTGAGCTGTGGCGACAGTGGAAAACTCCAGGATGGAGCTTGGCCTTCAAACCAGCGACGCTCTTTCTCAACTTTGAGACGGTAAGATGGCAAGATGCACACGCAGCCATAGCACTTATACTCAGTCACTTAAGTGTACAATACAAGACCAAGATAAATGAAACCGCACTCTTGTCAGAAAGCTAACAGTCGGGATGTCCAATGACTAAAATCCAGAGAGAGTAGCTCACAGATACTAATTGAATTTTTCTATGCCATGGAAATAAAATTGGAATTATTAATTTAGGTGGTGTTATTATGTGTGACACCTGTTCGCCTGCTCTGCTTGTATTTTAAAAAAAAATGATTGTAAAAATAGCCAACACAGTGGTTCAGTCTTAAAACTCTGTGTAGAAAAAAATATATATATTATTTCAGAACCAGTGCCATAGTTATACTAGTTTATAGGCCTGCTCATTAAATGCCTTTCAAGTACCTAATGTATACACAGTTTCTGTTTGCAGCACATGTATAATTCATTTCTGTTTAATTGCAGTGATAAAACATAGAATCAAAGTGGTAAAAAAAAAAAAAAAAGGTGTAATAAAAAAATATGAGGAGGGAAAAAAACCACAGAAGCTATGCAACTTGTTAGTTTGTGCAGATGAGTTCATCCCACGGGGAATATAAAAACATTTCATCCCAAAACAAAGCAAAACGAAGCAGAAAACAAACAAAGAAACAATAAAATCAAGATGACAAGCTAAGAAAAATGATTTACATAACTGAATATACGAAACACGACAGAAATATCGTGGAAAGCTGTACGGCAGTGTGAGTGTAAAACGACAACAAGGAATAGAAATAAATTAGAATCACTAAACGCCCTGATGCTGGAAATGTAATTATAGTGTAGGTTTGTGTGATGAATTGAGTACTGTAAGTATGTCAACTAGAAGGCTTCATTATGATCCACACGCATGGCTGGCCTTTTTCACAGGCAGACTTGACTTGTTACAGTAGGCATCACTGTTAGCTCTGTCAGCACTGTTGCAGTTGTTTGCACTGTTCGTGCTGTTAGCACCATTAGCTGCTTGCCACCGCCATGTTGAGAGCCGTGTGGAGGCAATAGATCATTTAAATTTAGCTTCTTTAACACTACGTGATTAAAGTTTCTTCTTGCAACAGGATATTGCACATTTTTGTATTTCCCACCTCATCTGCCCCCAGCAGCAGCTTGTAAGCTCCTCGGTTACATTCACTTGTGCAACTAGAATGAGTCTATGTGGCCATTTGCTCTGTATTCAATGGGAGTTTGAGGTCAAACATTTGATTTTGTGTTGAGGGCACACTGCCAGCTATGTTCTTGGCTCTTCATGTGGGAGGCAGCCAGCATCCTTCTTGCTCTTCCACGTCCAAATCCCTTCTCCCCGGGGGCCGCCTCCTGTCAGGTGTCAGCAAAATAATCCCAAGTTAACGGTTGTTAGAAATGACAAAGGAGCTGCCATCGATCAGCAGTCACGAATCATCAGCTGAACAGAGAGAGACATACGGACAGTGTGTCTCAGAGAGACAGAGAGGAGCGGAGGGTCATAGCTCAGCGCAGACAGGCTGCTGATGTGACTGGACCGGCCTGTTGTAGCTACCTGGTTTTCATTAAAGCGGAGATAAAGATGAGATCAGGGAAGTGCAGGAGACATCCGTCTTCAAGTTGTGTGTGTGTGGGTGGTTTCATACTGTGTGGTTATATTAACAGCAGTGATAGCTATCAATGCTGAGCAGGGTGATGTCAGGCCTCGCAGCTCCTGAGGGGCGTTATTACCCCGGAGTGATCTGGACTGAGGGGTCAGACTCTGACACACACAAAATAATCTTTAAGCCTCCCTAGAAATAAAAATGCTTCCATACAAAATAAGGGTTTATATAATAGATAGTGTATCCATTAAATACACTATAAACAAGGGATGTGCACAGTAGCAGGAACACTTTAGAATATAATGCAATCCAACACCAGGCTGGATGCGTCTGTGGAGAATGAAATGAAAGAATGATTGTTCGGTGTTATCTCCTCACATTGCAGACCAACCATTTCTTTGTCAAAAAATGTTTTTGGTGTCTGCTTCGCGTCTGTCATTGTGTCTCATTGTGAGTGTGACACCAGAAGTTAAATGTTTCTAGTCTGCACGCAAGCAAGCCACTCAGTAAGTTATACATACAGTATCATTACTCTTCCTCCCCATACGGTTACTTTCAGCCAAAAACACCTGGCTCATATATAGCTCTCGGACACAGTTTACACTGCATTTAATTCAAATGTAAAAATTGGAAACTGGTCATTGCACTGTATATTTCCCAATAGGACTCCTAATTTCTGAAATCCCAAATGCTCTTCTTCGTAGTCTCTACTGTACCCATCTCCGCTCATAATGCCTACATCTCTATTTCCAGAGTGGTCCAAATGAAAGACGAGGTCAAGTGCAGAGTGAGAGTTGTTCGTGTAATAAAGTGAGAATTCTCTTGGAAGGACGGGGCATTGTAGCCACTGTAGGAGTGCAGTATGTTGCATTAAGGAGGTGGAGTGTTGGAGAGCTAGAATGATGAAGGAAACAGAAGTGTAGAAGGTGGATGATCAGTGGTGAAGCCGTAGCTGGCAGTTTTAAGCTGCAGGCAGAAGGCAGCAGTCACCTCCATCTCTATCTGAGTAACATGAGCACATAAAGACACAGCAGCGGCCCTTAAATGGGCGCACACTGTGCATGTTAAAAATGTACTACAATTTCCCAGTGCAATTTACAGTAGACCTAATTACATGGTTTCTACGATTAGTTTGTACGAGCTTTGTGGCTCCCCAGTTGATTAGCCCCCCCCCAGTCTTTTCTTTCAAAGCTCTTTTTATTGATTGTCAATAATGAATAAAACATTAACTGTGCAGGGAAAGGATTTTTGTTCTTCTCAGCAACACCCGCCCGTGCTACAACACATCCATCCGCTCACACAAAAAACAAGCACACAGGCAGCCACAGCTGACCACAGAAGATATATTCTAAATTATGGATAACAATACAGAGAAAATATCTATAATATACCTTAACGGCCACCGGTGTCGTTAATAACAAGGATTTTCTTAAAGTTACATATAGTACCTTTAATAGTAAAAGAAAAAAGTTTACGAAGAAATAAAGGAAATAGAAAATTAATAAATAGGTGAGGAAAATAAAAAATAAAAAGATAAACATAAATTCATAATAAATAAATAAATATATAAAAATATAAATTAATTAAATAATAAATTAAAAACAGAAGTTGATAATGTTACTCTCTCCCGACGTCGTTGCCGGCACGCTCTCTCTCTTGCTTCACCACTCACTTCCCACATACACACACACTCTACGCACTGGCTCTTCTCCAAATGGCTCTAGAGGGGGCCATTCACATTTTCGCATCAGCCACCGTAACTCTCCAACACGCTTGGGACACGGGAGAGGCTTCAGTTGATTGAAATCTCCTCTACTCACAGCTAGATACCGCCAGATTCTACACACTGGACCTTTAAAATTCGCTTGCCAATTGAGTGGAAACACAATAACTGTCAGCAAAGTCACTTTATCACTGCAGTCCATGCAAGCTTTCTATCCCAGTAATGACAAAGAAAATCCAAAATTTTCACAATATCCATGATGGACTGATACAGTACTCTAGATGTACTTGTGGAACCTCCTGTGGGCGTTATCAAGTCCAAAAGGGGGGTTTCGTCCCCCCTCAGCCTGTTTGGGCTCATGGCTGAAGATGGATGAGTTCATTTTAAATGCTGTCTCTCTCCCTGTGTGTGTCTGTCTGTCTGTCTGTCTCTGATGAAGGTCTCATCAGAGGGTTAGTCAGACACTGAGGGAACGGTTTCATTTTCCCCTCATTACAGCAGGCACTGGAGAATCACCAGGCTTCAAAGCTGCTTGATTGCATTATCAGGCATTTGGTGTAACACAGGCGTAATCTACGCCATGTGACAGGGGAGCCAGGCCAACATTACAGCACTGGGCTGGATGGAGGGAGAGTGGACCTGGATATCAGGCCCGGCGTTGATTCGCTTCCATTTTTGTTTTCCTGGTCTTGTAGATAAGCCGCTGTTTGCTTAAACGTTGCTGACGAGTTGTCAAAACTTACAGATTGTTTCCCCGAACACTTCATTACAATATGATGAAAGATTATTATGGAATTTTTGCCAAATGACGCCAAAAACATTCTGCCTGCTGCCACTTTAATGTAGCTTCAAGTATGTATAGATGCTCTATCATTCCTATATACTGAGGTTATATACAAGCAGCAGTAAATAACTTCTCACCATTTAGAGTAATTGTTACAAGCCATCTAAAGTAAGCCGCTCGTCTCATTCTAGAGTGCTTTATGTGTTATGTTGGTGCTTTCAAAGGTCAAACACGGGCAATCACTGTTTATCACTCCGACAATCATTATCAAGATTGGCCGCGGATAAAGAGCTATAAAAGAATTGTAATTATCACCATTTTAGAAACGGTAATTATGGGCATCATTAGCATCCATCATTATGTTTAAGTGGGGCCACGGTCCAATAAACGGGAGTTCATCCTGCTCTTTTTATCTGCTCTCTTCCATCGCTTTCTCAGTGTGGTGAGAGGAAACATTAGAGGATGTTTTTGGAATCAGAGCCAATTTAAACAGGGGTGTCTAGTCTGCTGTTTCCCCACAGGCCAACAGCTCCCTCATTCATTTTTAACCAGGTCTCACAAAAGGCTTCACCCTGCTGTGGTTCTAATCAGTTTAGAAAGAGATGTTGATAGTAGAGTATTTTCTTCTTGTGTCAGCGAAGTATAAAAGTATGGACAGTATGTGAATTTGTGGAATAAGGGTTGAAGGACAGTTCACAGCTTGTCTAAGGGAAGAGAAGAAGCGGAGCTTAACTGAAAAGAAAGAGAACTGACGGAAGTAGGTTAAATTTAACAATCCCTGCTGAAAGACATCCACCTGCTATTCACACTTTTCACAAGACAAAGCTCGGCTTCAGCTGCAAGTTGGCTAATGTTTGTATTCAGCAGCGTAGCGGCGGAATCGTGCACAACGTCTCAACCACAGCTTTCCCGTGGATGAATTAGTAATGCTAAAAGATTCCATTTCGTCTATCTAAATGCTGTGTGCAGCGCTCAACCTGGTTAATATAAGGAGCCACTCAATTTTTCATGCCCACGCCAAGTGTAGCCTTCAATTTAACATGCGCTTTTAATCCTGGGAGTGCTAAATTGCTTTTTAATGTCGAGGTACATGGTGTTTTCAGAGTAACTCGTGAAAAATGCATCAGCAATATGCAGAGCAAATCAGATGCAGTGTTTTTTTTTTTTTTTTTAGGGTAAAGGAACAAAGCAACACCACAGCAAAGAGGAGCGAAACCAATATGTTGTTTTGACACATCTGTCACCTCAGGGGTCTCAGGAGGACGCCTCCCACAGGCACTGACGATGTGTGTGTTTGTGTGTGTGCGATGGTGTGATTAATTGCGTATCACACGTGTCAGTTGTGTATATTTTCAGCGCTATCTACATGCAGATAACCAGCGTATGGCTCTAAAACATGCGGGCTGGTATGTCATGTATGTTCTGTATGTATGCCCCTCCATGTGTGAAGTCATGGGCGGTGTCAGGTGCTATTGTGCCTGGAGCGTTAGTGGATGACAGGTGTTTGCAGGCCTCTCTGGCCCTGTTAGATTCCCTTGCAGACCAGAGGCTTTATTGGAGTCAGAGCCCGGACTCCATCGAGCATGACTAAAAGACGCTCCTCTAATATCCCTGGTCAGAGAGTCGGTGAACTCACTCTGAATGACTTCCTCAGGGCCGACCGGCCGGCCGCCCTCTGTTATCGTGTAACAATCTGGCCATTGGAGCAGACTAATCAGTAGACAGCAGAGGCAAACACAGCCAGCGCTGCTTCTACTAACAGTTCCATTCAGAATGTTATTGTCGAAGCTTGCAAACAGGCTTTCAAATGAAGACAAAAACACATTGTAAAAAAATGTGATGAAAAGACATTTCAAATATTGGTTTCATATCCCATGCAGACAGCGAGATAGTAGCTTCATATGGTGTCTTTCATTGTTGCAAAGTTTGTGTGCATACATAAATAACCAGTGTTGGGCAAGCTACTTGGAAAATATAGTGAGCTAAGCTACCAGTTACTCTACATTAGATGAAGCTTCACTACTCTGAAGCTTCACACTCCAGAGACATGTAGCAAGCTAAGCTACAGCAACATGGCAAAAGTAGTTTACTATATCAAAGCTATTCTTTTTTTTTAACATTTAACCAACTTCATTCCAAGTCAATGCTATTATTATAAAAAATATATAATATAATATATTTTTAATGATATAATATATTTAATAATGATGTAATAATATAGAGTATAATGTTTATTTAAGTATCAATGCACACCTAATTCTGATATCCATGGACATCCATGCACCTTACTACCATAGCAATATTCACCAGCTGCCTTGCAGTAATGTGCAGTTAACGACACTTTAACGGACCAATCGGCGTCCTGTGTGGAGCCACTGGCAGCTACGGGCGTGACTTAGGTGTGTGAGACGCAACACGGAGAGGCGACTGTTCGTTCTAAACAATGGCGGCTCCTGAAGAGGTTGGCGTAGCTGCAACAGCATCAGTTATATCAGAACTGGAGAGTGTTACTTCATTGAAAGAAGAGAAAAGAACGGCACTGAAGGCTTTTCTCGATGGAAAAGATGTTTTCGCTCTTCTCCCGACTGGCTTCGGCAAGAGTTTGATTGACAGATTGTTCAGTATTTTTTGAAAGTGCCTGCCCTTTTCCAAACAGTTTCCAATGACGGCTTCTCAGATGGTTCTGTGAAACAATCTGGTGGGTCAGGTTATATATTCTCTGCAGCAGAGACGTAGGCATCAATCCAGGGATTGGTACTTGATGTCACTGTCATACGGTAGTGCTTCTGTCGGCTACACATACACGCCCTTGTATGCCGTTGGCGTCACTTACCGATCCTAAGCAGTTTTATTTCATATTGCAGCAGAAAGCTCTGCTGCGCTTGAGAAAATTTCGGTTGTGTGGACGCTACCTCACTACTAAAAAGCTAAGCTACTGAAAAGCTATTTGATTCAGAATACAGCGACGCTACCACCACGCTTCTTAGAAATGTAGTTAAACTAGTAACGCAGCTACTGCCCAACTGTAACTAACATGCTGCATTATTTCACATGCAAACTGAACAGTGTAATTACAGTGGGAATAAAGGTTAGTTGTTTTACTGTTGAGTATAGAGTGTGTTAAAACCATTAGCATGAAGCCTAAAGGTGTGTGATCAGTGTGGACCGCAGTATTTTTCATTCAGCCCTTTATCAAACTTAATTAAAAACTTTGTTATACAACAAACTGTTTACCCCTATGTCAGTGGACCCAGCAAAGGCTGGGCCAAACCACAGTTTCCTTCAGGGAATCCTGTGTGTGTGTGTGTGTGTGTGTGTTTACCTGTGTATTGAGGCATGTGAGGAGAGGTCAAGCTGTGTGTGTGTGTGTGTGTGTGTGTGTGTGGTGCTGCAGCTTTCTCTCTGGATAAGCAACGCAGCCTGTCCCTGTTGCCAGTGCAAATCCTCTTACAGCCTGTGTGTGTTTGTGTGTCAGCGAGAGAGAGAGTGAGACAGACAGCAAGCTGCCCCAGATCATCTTGTTGAAGCTTGGTGTTGGTAAACACAGTACATGATAAGTCCAGCAGAGACAGGCACTGATGATTGGGCTTAGCGCTGGCTGTTGCCTGGGTGGCCCTTAGCACTGATGGTCCCCTGTGGCCCCGACTGACACCAGGCCACAAACACACACACACACACACACACACACACACACACACACACACACACACACACATGCTGAAAGAAACCTGCAGATCTGAGTCCACGTCACTCTTTCCTCACACACACTGGCACTACTTTATGCCTCTCCTGGTATCGCTCTAATAGCAAAAACAAACTCTTAAGGTGGGTCGTTATACGTAATTACATAAACACAAACAACACAGCGGTTCACAAAGACTCACACACACTTCCAGAGAGAGAACGCGCTCTATCTGTGCCCTGGGAGCCTGGGTCCACTCAAATAACCCCATGGTGAATGTGCTGTTGTCAGGCGGCCAGCGGGGCAGCCTCACAATGTGCACATTTAGGACCCAGAGCCTGACGGCGGCGCGGAGTTTGTGGAGGAAAGCGTGGAATGCGTCCCGCGGGCAGATGCAGGCCGCTCTCAAAGGCATCTCTATTACAAGCAGACAAGCGGGGCCTTATGTCAAGGTCACCGGCCTCAGAGACACATTTCCAGACTGGTGCCCTGCGCCATGCCAGCACGCGCCCCTCGTGGAAATCTACTGGCCCACGCCGCGCTCCACTTCACTGCTGCACATCGTTCACATGCGCTGATCTGATAACCAGGATTGTTTACTGCAAGAGAAGAGTCACGAGTGCTTCAGTGAGATCCTAAGTGTTTCTTTGTGATGCCTTTTGACGATAATGAACAGAAATGAGGGTGTGGCGAGCTGTGATGTTCTTTCATTTGATATCATTGTTCTGTTCCTGTGACATCTTGTAAAGTCTTCCGTCAAACCTGGTTTACTTTAACTGGCGCTGGGTGCCAGCAGCATGATCTAGTGCCAAACATGACAGCTCCGCTCAGGTCTGCCTTCAGCCGGTGGCCTTTTATCGATAGTGACAGATAAAGAGCCCTGTGATCTTGCGAAGCACCAGGCACTAGCGTTGATTGCCATCCCCGCTGATAACGCTGCATGCTAATCATTGTAAACATCATGTTGTGGCTTTGACACACTTAGGCTTATCTGTAATTGGTGTAATTGTTACTAGCGTTTAACGAGATCGTCTTCCAGATATGCGGAGTGCCAAAAGGGCCCGGGTATGGGAGAGGCACCCTCAGATCTGCCTCGCTGATGGGGGCATTAGATCGACACTAACTCCTCTCGCTGTGCTATTAATGAAAGGCAGCCACGAGCCAGAGCGCAAATCTGATAAAAGGGGCTTGAGATGAGGGGGTCATGAAATATTTAAATATACAGGGCTTCAAAGCGGAAGAGGCCTCCCGTTCTTGTAAACAGACAGACCCCCTGCAGCCCAGTCGTGGCCCCAGTCTCTGGCCCTCAACCAGCTTCACATGTAGGTCACAAACCACCAGCTCACTTTTACGCTTTACGGGTTCCGCCAGGGGATGGTGGAGGGGATTCACAGATGAAATTGCTCCTGTCTCCATGGACGTGCACACTCAAGCCTTCCTCTTGTTCAACCATTCTCCCATGTTCTAGTGTTACACAGAGGGGGGGGGGGGGTGAGCAGCAGAGGGGCGACGAGGTCAGGGAGGGTTTCCCACCACTGTCTCAGTGGACTCTGACATGTTAAAACATCAACCCAGTCGCCAGAAAAAATGGTGGCATTGTATGTTTCTGAAAACCAAGGGATACGTTAAATGTTGAACCACAAAAGGTTTCATAAATACGTTTCATATCAGCCTCCTATCACACTTGCAGAAACGTACAATGCCTAGTGGTTAACATTGTGAAATGACTGGTTAGGTTTAAGCAACAAAACTACCTGGTTAAGGTTAGAAAAAATATCATGGTTTGTGTTAAAATAATAGCGCAACAACGCAACTCAACTATGTAACGCAACAATGTAACGCAACAATGTAACGCAACAACGTAAATACCATACATAAACAACAACCACCCTTAGCGGACTTTCTTACGTAACGTTACATAAAACAGCGCTGCGTAAAACGTTGCGTTGCGTAAAACGTCGCGTTGTGTAAAACGTCGCGTTGCGTAAAACGTCGCGTTGCGTAAAACGTCGCGTTGCGTAAAACGTCGCGTTGCGTAAAACGTCGCGTTGCGTATAGCAGCGTTGCGTATAGCAGCGTTGCGTATAGCAGCGTTGCGTATAGCAGCGTTGCGTATAACAGCGTTGCGTATAACCGCGTTGCGTATAACAGCGTTGCGTATAACAGCGTTGCGTATAACAGCGTTGCCTTTTGGTTTCACACGGGACACGAACAGTGGTCTCGTGGGTGAAAGTCCTGTGTTTGTTCACACACACAACCTGCTCCAACCACAACCATAAGGCCCCCTGTCACACAGAGACACTCAAAGTATGAAACTCTTTAGGGGACACAGCACGGATCACCTGTCAACCAATAAACAATCAGCAGATCATCTCCCTCTCTTGCGACGTAGCAAGCATCTCGTGTTCGTCTTGCGAAACTGCCCATTTCTCTCCCTCCCATCGTTCAACCCCCCAGCAGGGAGGCTACTGTAGACAGAACAACGACCTTATTTAGCTCAGGCCCTGCAAAATGCAATTAGAAACCCCTCAATGGCCAGCGGGGGCCTGGGATGAGATGGAGGGACAGAGAGAGAAGGACAGCGACAGAAAGGGAAAAAAGGGAAGGCTGGGGGAGGGCGGGCAGAGAGGGCAGAGACCTCCCTGCTGTCTGTCACCCTGCTGGCTTTTGATGTCCGTGGCCAATCTAGTGTCCCCCTAGAGAGCCTATCATCAGGCCCCCACTCCGGAGCTGTTGAGCATAGAGAGAGCCTTGGAGAGGCTTGTTTGAGTGGAGTGCGGGGGGTGCGGGTGGATGACTGGGGCTGTCTCCGTCGGTGCCTGACAGAATGGTCTTGACGGAGCGTTTCAGAGGCCTAATCCGTCCGACCATGCTCCTCCAGCCGGGCGAATCGCTCGGGGGGCCTGCAGAGGGTCAGACAGGTTTTAATACAACGCCTTAGTGGTGATTTCCTCAGTGCTTTCCTGTAGTCATTCCTTTTTAAATAACACAGCAGGCTGTTTCTCTCCCCTCCCTGCTTGGCTCCTTCGCCCTCTCCGTCTTGTCTGTCTCTCCCCATCTCCTCCTGTTTTGTTTTCTTCTCCCGCTCTCTTCCTCTCTAGTTCCTCCCTCTTTATCTCCCTTCCTCCCCTTGTCTCCTCGCTCCCATCGCGCCGCCGAGAAGAAAGAAACAAAAAGGGAAAATATTATCCCTGCCAGCGCAGTTGCTCTTGCTTAGTATTAAGTCGAGGCCTCGCGGGGGGTTCCAGCGCCACGGTTCTTTGGTTGTGGATGTCTGCTGGGTCCCCGCAAATATAAAGACATGCAGATTAGGGAGAAAAATTAAAGCTGGGGGTTCGTCATGCAGCGGGTTATCTGTTAGGAATGTTTTGTCTGTCTGGGATATGGCTCCACTGTAAAGCTTCAGAGAGAAAATTGGGGTCAAATTAAAAGAGGCTTATAATCCTGCTTTTTTTCTTGTCATCGAGATCAAATGCCACTACGGCTTGATGAGGTTATACTGAATAAGCCTATCAATGAATTTGTATGACAAGCAGTGTTGTTTACACGGACACCGACGTGATGTGGAGATGAAAGTGAACGTCACAAACAAACCATCTCTTAAAATACAGCACATTGAAATTCAGATTTCCCTGTCACATGCCCGGTTCAAACGCTGAGACAATTAATTTCCTCGGCCCATTTAATCTCTACGGAAACATTGAGTGACAACGCTATAAATAAGGACGCATGTTTGGCCTTTAAACTAATTTGACTTAGCTCGAATGTACCCTGATGTGGACCCTACATGTGCACCTGCCTCACTCCTTCACATGTGCTGGTCGTGTCCTTCTTTAGTTCAGTTTTGGACATCAAACTGTTTCAGAAACCCTTCACCGCCAAATCCCGACTGCCATTTTTGGCATTGCCTGAGACTGAAAACTGAACTTGTTGTCTTTTAGCTCGACGAGCTATCTTACTTAAGTGGAAGGATTCTGCCCCTCCTTCCCATTCTCATTGGATTAGAGACATTTTTTCCTGTATGAATGTAGAGAAAATCCGTTCTACTACTACGGGATAAGAGAGTCATTTTATTTTCTATTTGTTTTATTTTTATTTATATAAAAATATATATATATTAGGGCTGACAAAATGAACGCAATGATAATGCAAACTCGTTTTAACGCCACTAATTTCTTTAACGCATTAACGCAACTTGTGATTTTTAGGTTGTAGTGGGCACAGTATTAAAGCCAGAGTGAAGATACTGGCATCATATGAAACTAGAAAACCTAAGAAGTCCATTGGTACCAACTCATACTAGCTTGTTGACAAGGAGGCTAAATAATGCTCCAAACTGGCAAGGCCATTTTCAAAGGGGTCGCTTGACCTCTGACCTTAAGATACGTGAGTGAAAATGGGTTCTATGGGTACCCACGAGTCTCTCCTTTACAGACATTCCCACTTTATGATAATCACATGCAGTTTGGGGCAAGTCATAGTCAAGTCAGCACACTGACACACTGACAGCTGTTGTTGCCTGTTGGGCTGCAGTTTGCCATGTTATGATGGTTTCTGGACAATATTTGTCATTGTTTTGTGTTGTTAATAGATTTCCAATAATGAATATTTATATACATTTGCATAAAGCAGCATATTTGTCCACTCCCATGTTGATAAGAGTATTAAATACCTGACAAATCTCTATAAAATATTTTCTTTATCTCTCGACTTTTTCTGTTACTATTAATGTGTTTTATAGATATATTCTCCGTATTGTCTATAATTTTAACTGTTTAATTCATTATTGATAATCAATGTAAAGAGCTTTGACAAAAAATAATTTGACTTGGATTTGGGAATTAGTAATTATACTGACATTAAATGAAAATGTTAAAGGTAAGTCATGCCTAAAATGCATGCATGGTGTGTGTGTTTTGAGGCGGGTAGCACATATGCTCCTCTCTGTTAGAAGGGGAGGGAGTGATTGACTGGTCTGAAATTATCCACGGCATCGCAGCCCACAGCCCACATTCCACGGCGATGTCTGTAATTTAGGCAAAAGGGTCTCCCATTTCTCTTGTGACTGTGCAGCGTAGTCGTGTGTGTGTTGGAGGGGGGGTTGCATTAGGGATGTAACTATAGCATTTGAGGCAGGGAAGGTTAAACCAATTTTCTCGTCTGCATTGTTTCCCAAAGCGAGTCCCACGGCAGCGACATCAGACTGATGGCCGGTGAAGTAGGTTTGCTCCCGCTGACAGGCCGACTCTCTCTGCGCCCGCAATGTCAACTGGATCTGATTATTGCCTACCAGATCCAGATAATGTCTGCCATTGATCAGGCCATTTATCTTGAACTCCTACGGCCCTGGCCTGCTTTCAGAGACCGCGGGGAGATAAGCAGATACAGATAAGCAGATAAAGTAGTCTCTACAGGCTTTTAACAACCGGAAGAAATACTTTTCCGCCGCTTCCCCCGGCTGACATGTGATGCGAGTTTCATATCTCTCGGCTCAGGGAGCTTTATTATAACAAAAAGGATCTGCTTTTAGAGGTATCGTCATTGGATCAGATAGGCTTTCATCCCTGTGTCCGTCAATCTTCCTAAATGTTCCCAGAATGCCAATCAAATCCTTCGTGCTAAGCCCTGGTTGGAATAAGTGGGCAAAGATATGCAAAGTAGCGATTAATTTTTGGCATTGTTATTTACGGTTTTAATATTGAAAAGTCTGTGGCAATGCTGATGGAAATTCTTAAATCTCTCATTCTCTGTCAGGATATTTGATTGATGCAGTTTAAGAGAAAAGACTGTCAGCTTTTCCAAAGGCTTTTTCCACTTTTGGCATGCTATGGTGTCCCAGTTTGTATAACGCTTTTTAATGCTGGGTACATTCGTCTTTGTCTGTGTGCGTGTGTGTGTTTGCATGCACAGCCGTGTGTCATCCCCACATTAATACTAGCAATGAGTGACAGATTAATTTATGTCTGGCTACGTGTCTGAGGAATTGGGAAGAAAGGGCCTGTCAGTGCCGCTTGTCGGGAGGGGGTAGAGATTAGAGCCAGTTGTCATTGACAACCCAGTGCAGGCTCTGAGAGATAAGGTCGGATGTAATGACTGTAAAAAAAAAGTAAATAAATAAATAAATGAAATTAATAAAAAAAAAAAAAACATCCTCACTCCGCCCTCGAAAGGCTGGGAGAAGAGGAGATGTTGGCATTTCCAAGTGTGTGGGTTTATGTGTGTGCAAATTAGAGATATTTCACAGTTCTTAGATTGCACTGCAACATTTGGACATTTCAGATCTGAAGTAACAAGGAAGGTGTGATCTAATCCCACCCCCTCCTCTGAGAGGACTGGGGTTTATTTTTTTAAATCCATGTAAAACAGGTTTTATTTACTTAGAACTGTGTGCAGTACATGTTTTTATTTATCAATTATAGTTGTGTTATATCCAATAGTCAGATTATTGTGTAAATATCCAGTGAAACATGATCTTCTACTGTTTGCATGCCTCTGTGATTCACTGCCAATCATTATAAAGGCCAATTCATACTGTCCGCGAGGGTCCGCATTGGTCCGCGTGACGTAAATGTCGTCATCCGCCCATGTCTGCGAGGGTCCACGCGGACCCTACAGTACTTTTCAGTGTATCCACGTGTAAAAAAGCATTTCTATTGCCTCTCAATGGCTCTCAACATGGCGACAGCGAGCCGGTTACTCACAACTAACGGTGCTGACAGCGCTAACAATGGAAACAACGTCAAAAGTGCTGACAGAGCTAACAGTGTTAACCTGGGGGGGGGGAATCGGAGGGTGGGTGCTACACTTCTGCGACGCCGCTGTCGGTCGGGACGGTATTATCAGCTGCAACTGCCATAAGAGAGCAGTGCCAGGCAAGTGGCTGGGTGTTAGCCAGTGGGGCATGCTCACATGCACTAACATGTACTAAAAGGCATGCGCGACTAAAAGGCATGCGCGACATAATCATGTGGAAATATAATCCAATATGAAGGATATAAGACATTTTAAGAGGTTTTGCATGCGTCTGTAAATTCCTATTTTCACCAAGCCAATATGGAAAATGTGTTTTTTGTCAGCTAGTTTTTAAATGTATAACTTACATGACTTATTTTAAGCAACACTAGCAGTGTGTCGGTCTGTCCACCATTTTGATCCAGACTGAAATAGCTCAACATCTACTGGATAGAAATGTTGTCCAGACATTCGTGGTCCCCAGAGGATGAATCCTAATGAATTTTGTCATCCTGACGTTTTATCCAGCGCTACCATTAGGTTGACAGTTTGCTTTTAATAGTGAAATGTCTCAACAACTATTGGATGGATTTCCATGTAATTAAATACCGATATTTGTGGTCCTCCGAGGATTAATCATAATGATTTTGGTGATCTCCTGACTTCATCTAGCACCACCAGCAAGTAAAATTGTTTTCACTTATGCTGTGAATTATCTCTACATCTGCTCCGTGGATTAGGACAACATTTTGTACAGACATTCATGGCTCCCAGATGATGTCTATTAAAGACTTCGGTGATCCCCTGATGTTTCCTCTCCCGCCATCATGAGGTTCACGTTTGTGGTTTTGAGTGAAACGTCTCAACAATTATATGGTGAATTGGCATGATATTCGGTACACACATTCATGTTCCCCTCAGCACCCTGTAGTCCGTTGTCAAGCTCAGGAGTATTTCATTCTCACAAAGATTTCACTGTGAGGTGAAACTGTTTCTGAAGTACTCGCCTACCTTAGATGACTACTGTTCACCACTCACGACCACTCTGTTCTACGTCATGAAGAAAATTCTCTTTCATTTCCTAGCGTCTGCATCCAACCCTAGCTTGAATCATGAGACTTTTTTTAGCCCTTGTAAAGCAAAGACAGGGCTCTGAGTCAACAGGCAAACGCAATAAGAGCTTTTAACATATTACATTGCCAGCACTCATGTTACACTTATCAGTAATATTTTAAACGAGGGTAGATCTGGCATAATGGCAGGAAGGCTCATAAAGGCGAGCCGGTCCCCTGTGATTGCAATCTAGGAGAGAGTTCCTGTAAAATTAAACCGCAGTTGTGGGGGGGGAGACAAACATGCCTCTGGTTTCTTTGAAGTGGAGAATCAGCGTCCAAAAAAAGGAATAAAAGATGACAAAATGTCAGTGTGAAGCTGATGGTCTATAGACAGAACTTACGTGCCCAGACAGCAATTACTGAGATACATAGCATACATCACGACATTGTGTTTGATCTCAGTGCTTCATTCTCTCGCACAGATGATGTGTTTTCCACGTGAAACTGTGCAGGGTTCTCATTTTTATTTGTTCTCCTCTGGCGTTGTTTCATTTGAATTAAAAATAATGTGCAGTGAGAGATCCGGATGCCGATTGTTTGGCAGCGTGGCTGTAATCACAGACTTGTGGTCGCTCTCAAATCTGATAATGGCCATTTAAAATGGAGAACAGCAGCTCGCTCTCAGCCGCCCGTGAAAACGACTGGTAGCCATTTTCTGTCGGTGGCAGTCGTATAAATACATATCTTGAAGCCAGCCATGTCACGCTTTTGAAGCCAAACCACGATACGCTCTTGATGTTTCGTCACAATTACCGCTTCAAACATAAGAATCCCTGTGATCTAATTACATGTAGCCAGGGTTGGTACATTTGCAACTAATTTTAGACGTGATTTACTGCGTTTCTGTTGCATGAACCGTGGCACAGTACAGCTACATAATGTCACTGTAGTTACCAGAGATGTTTTCCCACAGCCTATGAGCAACAATAAGCCCGAGGGTTAATTACTTCATTAGTTTAAGTTGCTCAATGCACAAAGCATACATCTGTGAAACATACAAGGGTGCATAGCAGATGAACTTGATGAACACATGGTCATGCAGGCTGCTCTTTCTCCCAGGCCCTTTGTGACCACAGCCTTTATCCTCTGTAACTGAACCAAGTGGTTGGACTTTAACCGGCCACCTGAGGCTAATCCCCCCCCCACCCTCTGATGGTACTTCACATTTTTATGCCTCAGTGACAGCCATTGCCGGAGGCATTATGTTTTTGTGTTGTCCGTCCCATTCTCGTGAACGCGATATCTCAGGAACGCCTGGAGGGAATTTCTTCAAATTTGGCACAAACCTGAATAGATTTTGGTGGTCAAAGGTCAAGGTCACTGTGACCTCACAAAACACGGTTTCAGCCATAAGTCAAGAATTCATATGCTAATAGAGTGCTGCAGGGATGACGTATTTTTGTAGGCCAACCAGGAAGTTAGCATCGCCCTGGTTCCCTTGACAAAAAGCCAATAGGATTTTTCCATTGAGTTTTGGATTATTGCAGAAAATAAACTCTGTGGCAAACAAACGTTTATGATACTTACATAAAATCTATGAATGAACCCCACTTTTATGATTTTTGAAGCGTAAATGCAATCACCAAACGTAGAAAGCTAACGTTAGGCTATAAACGAACTACACCACGATCGCATGAACATGAGTATACACAACGAGGCTGTAAAGGCGGACGAGTCTGCATGATGACGTATTGTGGTATCATTTAGCCACTTGTTACCAACTGCCTTCTTAAAGACAAATAAAATCTTCAAAATTCATGAGTGGGATATTTACTGACGTATTTTATATCATAAAACAAAACGTTAAAATCTCTTCAGCTTGTGTTAACTACAGACCTTATTTCAGGCATCTAACTTAGCACACATTTGAAAAACCCACTGACTTTGAGACGAAGGAACCGGAAGTGCTAAAATGCTAACTCATTTCCGGGTTTAGGACTCATTCCTGTAGTACTCTATTATGACAATTTCACACAAATGTCTAACAGGATAAAATGATGAAGTGATGACATTTTGGAGAGACATGGATATATAATCTGCAACTTGACTGGTTGGCGGAGGCATACAACCACCAGGCTGTAATTCTAGTTCATTCTGTATGTCAGCAGTGTGTCTATGAACAGCTATGCCAAGCCCATTGTAACTTGATATGGATGAATCATTTTCTGCTAAATGCAAAACTTGTCAGTTTAACCAGCCGAAGCATCTGACTGCAGTTTGGAGCAAAGTGCTGTTGTGCTGATGTGTGAGGATTTGTTTTTACCACTCTGAATCTGAGGCAACTGTATATCCCATTTCCCATGACTTCATGTTTGTATGGCCGATCCCAGCCAGCCAACGAACGCACCCTCGGTCCCTCTGTTACCGAGGGACGGATTAGCATCTCAGCTATGAGCTAAGTCTGTTTTCTGCTCTGTTGTTGCTTGGGCTGAACTGGCAGGGAAAGACTTTGCTGTGTGACTCTATTGTACATCCATTGACCTCCCAGCCAGTGGGTTAATGCTCATTAGACAAGCTATAGGATGCTTGGTGTTGGTGCTATCAGGAGGTTGTTCCAGGAATGTCCAGCATTGGATCAGGATTCGCCCAACGTGACGGATCGAGGCAAAGAAGGATGTCGCTTCTCGAGTAAATGTTACTTTCAGGCCTGCAGTGTGAATCCTAACAGGATAGTGTCCCACCTTAAATCTGTGTGATCCCTTTTAAATACACACTCTATGGCATCAGTACTGGGAAACGGCTAGGAGGTGGTCCCTAGAGGCTGGGCTCTGCCAGCTCCAGCAGGGCTGTTTGTTTGTGACCCTGGGTGGCAAACTAAGAAAAAAAACATCCCTGCAGGGCTCGGTGAAGATATAACAAAATTATAAACGTGGTAGTCGTGATTTATGTCCGCAGTGTCAGTGGTGGAAGCTTTTAGGTCTGTCAGGGTGGGCCATGTGAGAGCTCAAATTGAAGGCTGAATGACCCAACGTGCTTTTTATATTAGCAGCTGACCTCCCTTCAGGCCAGCGGAGTGGGAGTCGATCCACCAGGAAGACCAGCCTGTGGGCTGCGAGGAGGTGCATGCTGCTCATAAAGGAGCGTTTTGTTTTTCCTCCCCTCACGGTAGCAGCACCCTACTGGGGAATTCATTAGGGGCTGACATCATCTCTCACTCAATACAGAGTGAAAGAAAGAATATCTTTCTGCCTCCGCTCTCCCCTCCCTCCCTCCATTCTCTTCTTCCCTCTCTCTCTCTCTTTCTCTCTCTCTCTCTCTGCCTCCTTATCTAGCTCTGGTGCGCTGCTGCCTCTCCTTTTGCGCGCCATTTACGCAAAAGGTAAACGCGCCTATGTGCGCCTCTGCAACCGAGCTCCAAGCTTTCCAGAAGCCCCCCAAAACATGAGTGTGTTTGTCTCCTGAAGGAGCACGACTGAGGTTGAATCCAAGTCCGCCTGGAAATCAGGAAGTGGGAGGAACCGACCGTGAAGGCAGCAGCAGCAGCAGCACTACTCAGACAGGCAGTCAGTCGCTGGATGAATGGGAGTTTGTCTGGTGCTTGGTAGCGGATGGGGAGAGGCTCTTGGATCCGTGCAGAGAGAGCACGGCAGACAGGCTTTGCAGCTGAAGACACAGCGGGCTTACTCCGTGTGAAGTTTGGCTCTCCGCTGGTGTGATCCGGCTCCGTCTCTGTCCCCACAGAGGGAACTGGCCGTGCGCTTTGTTGGATTGGTTTGCTCCATCGGACGCAGCCGCTCTCTCTCTGCGCACCGACACACAAACCCTCCCGGATCCTGTTGGTTACCTCTCACGGATATTTCCGACAGGAGAATATACGTGAAAAAAAAATTGTGTCCCGAGGAAGAAAAGAAGGAAGGAAAGGTGGATCAAGGGATTTTTTTTTCCTCTCTCTCGTCGCCTCAGTGCTGTTGCAGAAGCTCTCCGTGGCGAGACACATGGTTCCCTTTGTCCAAAAGGCGCAGTAGCTTTGTGAACGGCTTTGGATTTTTTTTTTTTTTTTTCTTGGAAAGGCTCCGCATGGCTGTCCTCAATTTAAACGGAGTAGACTTCGCCGCCTCTTGTGTGGATTATATTATTTGAGAAGCAGAATGTGAAACGAGGCCATATTTACCAGACCGAGAAAGTAATATCCTGACTTATTTGCCTTCTTGCTAACCTTGCCACATCAAAGGTATGCGCGCTGGCTCCGAGCCGCTTACAATCTTACATTTCATTGTGTGCGTGATCGTGCGCAATAGTGGAATTTTTAATAACGGTAACCATTTTCATGGTGTCATTTATTCTGCAGCTTTCATTGTTTACATCCTGTCAGTGATGCATTAGGGAGTGAATACCTGGTTTTAAATCTAACAAAACAGCATTTATTTAGTTGTCCATTTTTTATTTTGATTTAAAAAAAAAATGTTGCTTCTCCTGCAGCGTTAATAATAACAGACATATCGGAATAAAATACTTTACTGTCACTGGAATATTCCTGTCATTTATTATATCACAAGAAAATACAACCCTGCTGTCAAACATCATATTTTGTTGTTCAGAATTTAGCATTAAATAAATCTGAGGTGAAGAAATCCATAAAGCCACTTATCAGAAATTCATGTTATTCAGAGAAACCTGCCTGTCAGTCTTCTCCCCATGTGCAGCTCATAGCGGGTGTTGTCCTGTTCCTCTCCTGTCCTTGCAACCTGTAGTTACTTTCTAATATGAATAATAATCTTTCACCCAAATGTCTTGGAATACAACTAATCTGTGACTCAGTATTTTCACCCATATAAGCCTTTTTATTATTCAGGTTTAAATCCCATCGCTGCACATTTTTATTCTAACACGGTGGTGGTGGTGCTGTGCAGAAAGGATGGAGCTGTGTTGTCACGGAGCAACAGTGCCACCAAGTGGCGCGAATGTGAAGAGCCACTTGTTTTGTTTCGGTCCTGATGTCCAGTATTGGTTCTGATCATGATGCTCAGGTTACCAAAATAATTCTGGACATCATTTTTGGGCATGACAGGATGTGGAAACTGGATATGTTTTGGCTTAAATGGATTAAATTTGACCTTGAAGATAAAAATTGAGCGCATAGATCAAGTACAAATTATCAGAGATATATATCATAAATCTGAGGTGAATACAGGATTATGTTTCACTTTTAAAATGACAGTTTGGTGACTTATGCATAATAATTATGTACCATAACCCAATAATATCCTCTCAGTCAGCAGTCTGCACCGTCCCCAGAAATGCCATCTAGGAGCAGGTTTGGACGTTTTTAGTGTAAAATGATACGTTACTGTGATATTTTTCTAATTCCACTCTCCTCTCTTCCAGGTCTCCGATGCCAACTCAGAGAAATTCTTCAGCACAGCTGCAGTTAAAGGTACAGACATCTTGTCTTTCTACCGTTGCTGAAATGTTGTGATGTGTGTTATGATGGTGCAGGTGTACTGCCATTCCCCTGGTGTTATTACCCTGTTGAAATTGGAATGCATTGTCCCAGTGCGGCGATTGTCACAATGGTGTACGGTCGTTCGAGATAATGCAACAGCAATAACGCATCGCATCCGTAAAGCTGATCCAATTTACCCAAGGTGCACAGGTAGGAAATACAGCTGTCTCCGCGCCGAGACGTGAGATGAAAATCTATCTCTGTCAGTGTTTCATCAGATGGAATCATTAGAATGTGCAAACTTAAAAGGTCATGTAAGCTGTTACATATATATATATATAACATGTGACATGAGGCAGTGTGCGCTTTTGGTGACACTTGTGCTGAGATGCACCAGGGCTTGTACAGCAGCCAGAGGAGGAAGAGGAGGAGGATGCACTAATGCTGCAGGGAATGGAGTAAGGGCAGGAGAAGGATCAGTTTATGGCCTCAGTGTGCCAACACCACATGTGACCTCATTATCAAGTCACTAATTTGCTGTTAAAAGCAACCCCATTTTCTCCGGCTGGGGGATAATGGAGGTGCCCCTGCGTGAAAGGACATTCCTCTGTAATGGGGGGGAGTTACCATGCAGGGCAGGAGGGAGGCTCCGAGACGAGGGTTGTGACCCCTTCAGGGCTGTGGCAGGAACGGGGCCGATAGCTGATGATAGGTCCTCGTCGTACACCCCCCCCCCCCCCTCTTCCTCATAGCCCTGCACTTTCCGCCGCAAACACATTTCCCACATTCTGGCCTTTGATTCCCTCCAGGGCTTGATTTGTGGCGTCCATTGCTGGGGCTCAATGGCCATGCTTGACAGGGAGGTTTCCTTTTGAACGTGCTCCTCTGTGGACTGATTTGGTTCCCTTGAAAGGATTAAGGCCCCCTTTGTGCAGCCTAAATCAACAGAGGGCCCCCCTCTCTGCCCCGCTATGAAAGGACCTGACTGGGGAAACAGTACACAAAATACGCTTTCTCTCTGCTGCATCATAGTCCACTCTCTTTGCTCCTATTCCCATTTAAATACCCCCTCTTTTCTCCCCTTTGACCATCTCCGTCCCCTCCTCCTCTCCTGCCATATGCTAATGCCTGCCCCTGTTGCAAAAGGCCAGTAAAAGAATCCAGGTGCAGGGAGAGCCAGGACCACTGGTATTTTTATGGAAGGTGGTGGTGGTGTTGAGATTAAAAGAGTCGAGTTAGTTTTTTTTTGTTGGAGGGGATTACCGTTGCTCTAATGCAACCAAACCCCAGTACAAGCTCCAGCTCCAACAAATATGGCGAGGGAGGCTCGTTTGTGGGACGACAAGTGTCAATATTTGCCAAAAGGCAGGTGCAGAAAGACTCCATTTGTTTGACTGTGCGGGTGCTTTCATGTTGATACATATCAAGTGCTCATTGAGCTGTAGGGTTCAGCATGAGAAAGCAGCTCCCGAACAAAGCAATGGCTTTTTTTATGATATTGAGTTCTGCAAGGAAGTAATAGTTGTGGCCGCTGGTGAAACTATAACCTTGATGCAGCAGAGCAACTTGCACATAAGAGTCATTAGTTTTGCAAACGGTGAAAGATACAGCTTTACTCACGATTCAGAAAAAAGCCAAATATCAAACGTTGAAAAAGATGGTCTTCGGTGAATAAATCCGGCTTTATTGACCCATAAAAATATACTAAATAGCTTGATATTTCTATGACAAAATGTTATGTTGGTAGATGAGCCAAAAACCTATTTCAGACCATTATTATTAGGGACCTACTATGCTCATTTTCAGGTACATACTAGAACATGTTTACATGCTTTGATGTTCAAAAAACGCTTTACTTTTCTCATACCGGCTGTGCTGCTGCACCTGTTTTCACCCTGTGTTTGAGCTCCTGCCCCGCCCTCCCAAAAGGCCCAGTCTGCTCTGATTGGTCAGCTGGTCTGTTCTGTTGTGGTTGGTCAACCTAACCAAACTCTTCGGACTCCGCTCCGCTCTAACTAGCTTTGTTTGTGGCCGTGCCAAACAAGCCTCTAGTTAGGTGTTATGCAAATGTGTTACTTGGTGACCACGTTACGGAAGAAAAGGCGGGACTTGAAGCAAGTCGTTTCAGGCAGTTCAGGAGCAGTGTTTCTCCCTTTGGCCTGGACTTTGGGCTTTGTAACATTGCAGACCTTTTACATGCACAAAAACTATATAACACACTAAAGGAAAGGAGCACAAAAGCATAATAGGTCCTCTTTAATAACATTGTGTCCCATTGGGACAAAAGTAAGACACATGAATATATCTTAAACCATCAGAGCACTGAGAAAGCCATTGTAATTCAGCTGCTGATGCGCAGCGTTGCTAATGACTGACTGTTGGCTTTTATTCTCTGCACCAAGACTGGAAATCAGCCCAGGGCGACCTCAGGTCTCTTTGAAGACTTAGTGCTGGTCCCTCATCTTTTAATCTCACAGCCTTCTCACCTCTCAATAATTGCAGTGTATTTTTCATGCTCCCTCAAAAGCCATAATGTTTCTTTTTTTTCTCTCTCTGCCCGAGGCCTACACCGCATTTTAAAAAGAGAATCCAACTGATGAGAATGTGGCTTTTGTGTCATCAGGCGTTGATTTGTTTTCTTCCCCTCTTCTGTCAGCGTCACCTCGGGGTCCGTCGGTGTCGACTGTGCATAGTTGTCTAATGCGGAGCTTAAAGTCGCCGTCACTCTCCGCTTGCCTCGCTGTTTTTCTCCCTCCTCCCTGCTCACTCTGGGTTCAGTTTACCCAGGAATGGATTTCATTAACTAAGAGTCATTAAATGTTAGCTCTAATTACCGCGCTCGTCGATGTGCCCGCAGGTGTCAGCCAGCTAACCTGATTCATTTGCTCAGCGGGAGAGTAAGCACCAGTCAGAAAGATGGTGGTGGAGTCTATTTGCCACCAGTGAAATAAACAACTTTTCGAAGCTGCTTCCAAGGCGCTGTGGGTGGAAATCGGTAACCAAGCCTTATTAAGGCTGCGACTGCTGTCCAGGGAGTGGATTGAAGTGCTGTGTTGCACAGATACTGATGATGACAAACCAGCACAGCGTGTCGCCACAAAGGCCTGCAGACAGATCCATCAAATGATTAAAGCCGTGTCCCAAGGCGGCGATATCTTGTCACCCGGTTACATTCCCATCCTTTATGATATTGTCAATCCGCAAGCCGTCCCGGAGTCTCCGCTAAGTCATCGGAGAGCAGAGACTAAAGCTCACTGTGCATTGTTTATTGAGCGTTAAGCCCAGCAGCAAGATTAGGATAATGCCGGATGACATTTAAAAAGCGCCGCAGTGCTATTTATCAGGAGTAGGTTTGAAAATGTTCTCATCAGTGAACTGTTGAGTCTGGTGTGTGGAATCTATTTAGAATAGATAGAAAAGATGTTTTGCTAGTAATACTACAATCTTAAAGTGTTTTTAATTGCCTTTCACCTGCGTACACATTATCATAGCCACAGTTAAACCGTGCTCACAATTAGAAACCACTTCCTGAGCACTTTGAGATTTTCATTTGGTGGATATATTGGAGAAGCTGGTCCCTCATGAGACATCTCCTGCAGCTGTGTCTACGATGTGAGACCGAGTTCAGTGCGGGGGTGAATTGAAGTGCACAGTGTAGTGATTCTCACCCCCCCATCCCCCCCTCAGCACAACACTGTTTCCACCATGCTTTACTGGAGTTAATGTGAAAATGAAGCGGTGCTACAGCGAGACCCGGGGCTGACGCCAGCGTGAAGAGCGCCGCTGGTGAAGTGCGTCGGGCTTGAGTGCGTCTGTCACCGGGGGGAGAGAGTAATGTGCGATGTGGAAGGTGTAATTTGCGGCGCTGATAGCATTGTTTAAAAAAATAGTGGAGAGAGAAAAGCGGAGGTGAACTTTTGTGGCAGATATCAGAGCTGAAGAGCTCCCTGGATTGTCATAGAGAGCTGTGCTGGCAGCAGAATTGCCTGTGAGCGTATTACTGCTGTGTGGGAGGCAGCTGAGGGCTTGTTTTTCTCTCTCTGTTTCCTGAGAGGTGGACTGGTGATGGAGCTGTGTGTACTTCCAGGCTGTGGGCCGCCACCTGCTATAATCTCAAGTGATATAGAGAGCGGCAATCACGCCACAAATCACCCGGCGCAGCTCCCTAACTCACTCAGCGGACTGGAAAGAGAAGGTTGGCCTTTCACAGCACCAGTGTTGGTTTACTGCCCCGGGCTCCCCGCGCTGCCCTCGTGCTGACCTCTGCCGCCTGTGTGGGTTTGTGTGTCAAGGAATCAGGGCCGCCTGTGGAACTTGACCTGATGCGCAGTGGAAAGATGACCTGGCTACCATTGGCCTTTGGTGCGTTCTGATGAACCGGTGCAGTCAAGGACGGTCTCTTTTTCCCTGCCAGGGGCTTGGAGGTCACAGAGAGGTCGCCGCCCCCTCCCTCCAGACATAACTGCTGGAATAAAGCGAGGCTGTTTTGGCTCAAACACAAGCTTAATTCAAATCAAAGTGCTCTTTTGATATTTAATAACCGTGCATGTTTGGAGAATTAAGACGGGGATCTGAAGGATTCGAGTCTGAATGATACATCACTGAAGGCGTTTCCCCAGTGGTCTTTGCTTCTGTTGGTTACCCGTCCCCCGCTAGGAGCATCTAATGCATCTAAAGGAAGCTCAATATCCTGTGCTGCACAGTGCACAGACGGAAGGCCGGCCCCCTTCTTCCTCCCCATGGCTGTGACTACAGAGAGAGAGGCTGTATTTCACCTCACCATGAAAGGGGCCGCTCCGGCCATGCCTCATCTGCTGACACAGCCAAACAAAGGTTAACAAATCAAGGATAGCGCCGGCTGATTTACTGCCGCGCTGTCGCAAACAATAGCCCAGCCCCCAAGTCTACAGCTCACATTTACTGTGTCTGTCTGCAGGCGGAGAAATATGGCGACAGCTCGGACTGCACATATTTCAAAATCATCACATTTAAATGTGTTGGTCACGTTAATCCTGGTCTGAGCTGCAAAGGGTTGGTCTTCTAGACTTCTTGTTACAGTCCTAACATATGCAATCAGGTCTAATTCTAGGATTACTTGCAGATAACTCAGTCAGGTAGATACTGAATGTGAGACGATGGGTCTAGTTGGTGCCCAACAGAAGTTTGTTGGTTGAGGATCCGTTTTTAAGGAGATGTTGTGAATGCACACACACACACATCCAGCAGTGTGGGCCGGTCTCCCGCCATCCACTCCAGCAGCACAAAGAGGTCATTCAGAGTTTGTTCCCCGAGTCCCGAGGTTAGAGACTAAGTAAATCCATCCATCTTAATGCACTTATTTCAGCACCAGGAGAGCTGCAGGGAGACTGTGTAAACACGCCGATATCCGACATGCCACGCTAAACCCAAAGAGCCTGGAACCCATCAGGCCAAAATTAAAGGTCTACATCTCAAACACAAACATTTAAATGGGCTGCACTCCAGAGATCAAAGTGAAAGGCCCTCGCTTTCCTGCTGGCCCCCCTTGTGTCTGCCACACTGAGATATGTGGCGGTTTAGCAGCCGGACAGGGTTGAATGGTGAGCAACTGTATACTGTACATGTCTGTTTCCCTCAGGTCTCTGAGGCAACGCTCTGTGGCCTAGTTTTTGTTGGTCTAGGTAAAGTAGAAGGATTTATGTAAGCATGCTCAGTTTATTCAGATATCTGGCATGTTACTAAGACAATATTGAGGATTATAATGAGAAAGACACAAGATCTCTTTGTCTTTGCAGATTAAAAAAAACATTTTTTTTAGCTTCTACTAAATACATTTTTATTTGGGCTGTCAATCGATTAACATATTTAATCGTGATTAATCGCATGATTGTCCATAGTTAATCGCACATTTTTTATCTGTTCAATATATATACCTTAATGGGAGATTTGTCAAGTATTTAATACTCTTATCAACATGGGAGTGGGCAGATATGCTTGCTTTATGCAAATACTGTATATGTATGTATTGTCTGTCCCATGTGATTATCATAAAGTGGGCAAGTTCCGTTAATGCATTAAAAAAAATTAGTGGCGTTAAAACAAATTTGCCTTAACGCGTTATTATCGCGTTAACTTCGACAGCCCTAATTTTCAAATAAAGGGTTGTGGCAAAGCTGCAGTTTGATAATACATAACCCCAGTCTTTTTGAAAGCAAGCATCTTGCCTTTTTGGGCCTTTTATTGTCACCGTGTCCTTGACGTGTGTTGACGATGGAGATGCTACAGACTAGAGGAAGTGGATGGAGGTGTTGAAAGCACCAGTCTCCTCTTCCCAGGAGAGGTCCTCCCTCCATCACCAGCATCCACTGATCCAATGTGACATCAGCCACTCTCCTGCCAACTTTGCAGCATTAACAGGGTCAAAAACACCACACACAGACACACACACACATACACACGCATACACACACCACTTATCAAGACCCAGCCAGTCCCAGCGCACTGTTGGTGTGTTCGGGCCAATTATGCCCGTGTCAGTCTTTGGTCCCAGCGGTAGAGGTGACATTGCCAAAGAGGCAGAGAGAGCAGAGCGCCTTAATGAGGCCTCATGGTGGCTTAGAGGTGTGTGTGCATATTAGTGTGTGAGCACATGTGTGCGTGCATAACAGCAGGAGTGCTGCTGGTCTGGAATGATCCACTCTTCTATCTCTGTCTTTTCCCTTCTCAAGGTCTTCCCCCTCCGGCCGTTTCCACCTTGCCGCCTCTCCAAATCTCCCTGTTTTTTTAAGTAACCGCCGCCGTCTCATGGCGTCGTTGTAGCACGCAGATTTTGGTCCTGGTGAATAACTTGAGGGCCCGTGTCCCAGAAAATGCAGCATAGCAGCTTTCGCAGACACATGCACTAAGAAAGGAGATGGGATTAACACAGTGGATAAGATGTAACTGTGAAATGGTTCACCCCAGAGGTGTTGGTGTTGCTCTGAGCAGCATGAAGTAGGATTTGGTCTCTCTTTGAAAAAAAATGACGAATGAATGACGAGCCAAAGTTTAGAGAACCACCCATTCTGGATTATATGGTCATGGTGTGTTCATCGGATAAAAAAATGCCAGAAGGCCACCCGTACTAAAGATGTTTAACTGTTATGGATTTAAGAATGTGTTTGATTCTTCGGACACGTTTTAAAACAGGGAATTAAAACAAAAACTATATTCATCCAGACGAGCGCTTTAGAGCCGTTTCAGAATTAACCACCTACCACGCCTGAAAACGCATATCACATGACCATTCACGTACACTGAGCACGCGAGTGCCGGTATAAACAGGAAGCAGTGCTGGACACTGCACATGTAGGCACTGCTCAGTAGTGTGCAGAATTTAACTGCACAACAGCTGCTTGCAAAAACAACAAGGTTTTTTTTAAAGGGGAACTATCATGCTCATTTTCAGGTTCATACTTGTATTTTGGGTTTCTACTAGAACATGTTTACGTGCTTTAATGTTAAAAAAATATTTTTCTCTTTAAGACCTCCTCCTGAAAAAGCCCAGTCTGCTCTGATTGGCTTTCTAGAAAAATATGGTGCACCTTTGCAAAGGTAGTTCTCAAGCTGTGGGCGGTATATTCTAATGTGTGACATAGGAAGGGGAGCCAAATCTGAATGGCTTGTTGAATCACATGTTTTTCTGATCTAGGCAGCCCACAAAAAACTGACTGGGCTGTCTTATTTCACAGCTTGTGGGTTGGTGGGCGCTCCAGATAACCAAATGTATGAGCACAAGCACTGAAAAAGTGAGTTTTTAAAGGCGAGAGGTTGTGAGAAGGGGTCTCTCTGCTTCCCTCTCCACTCCCTCAGTACCAGACGAGGGTCAGCACTGTGGAAGTGAAAGTGTAAACAGCCTTTACGAGACACAAAAAGCTGAGAGAGAGAGAGAGCATGAGGACTCTGAGCAGGATTGATGATAGCAAGGCTTTAATTGCTCCCACAAGAGAAGAGGTTATCCTTTTTTCTTTCCCCTCTCACCCTCTCCGAGTCTCATAAATATGCAGGGCAGAAATAAAGCCCCGATGAGCCTCGGGGCAGATTAGAGAGGACTATAGAGCAGGATCCTGGTTTGTTAGCAGCGGTTTTCAGATCCCTTGCATGTGTTTCTGCTCTGCACACACATCGCCTGGCTTTCATTTGTCTCAGCCCATTTCCACAGGCTACTGGCTGCTACTAGGCAGCGCTGGGAAGCTGTGACAGAGCTGTCGGACCTTTAGTGCAACATCGCCCCCTGGTGTTGGGCGTGACCTCAAGATAGACCGGCCTTTTTAACAGAAGACATTTTGACTTGTAGGAAAAGCACAGGTGTAAATAATAAAATTAATGCTGGCTGAATTCCATTTAGCTGCTTTGATTTGAGGGTCCTGGTATTGTGCATGCTGCCTCTCAGTGGGACACTTGAATTAAAAAAAAAAGCAGAGCTAGACATCACGGCTAAAGCTGCATGCTAACTCTGTCATGGACAGGAAACGTTATCGTATTGCAGTAACGTGCGGTCAAGCCAGCCGTCGCTCTCATCTCCGTGGTCAAATGGGCCGACGCTACAACTGTAGAGCACCCATATACTGACATTAATGTTAAATGCATTCAAACGGCCCCGATGGAGCTGACCATGGATGTATGAAGAGAACGGAGCTGACGGGAGAGTTAGCGACGGACTTGGCGAAGATAGCGGAAGTATACATGTGTGACTATGTCCGGTTTTCAAAATAAGGTGTTAACAAATGTATTTATTTCATGGTTTATTTGATAGGGACCAATACAATATACATAGACAACTTAGAAACGGCTATCTGATGCAAGTATCATAGTGCTTATAAATGCTAATTTGCAACACCTGTACAAAGGGAACTGTATATACAAAATACATACATGGAAATAAGATTGATTGGATTATATTCACCAGAGGTATAAAACATTACATGTCCTTTATAAATTAAAAAAAAATACCACTAATTTGTGAGGGAAATGTCTTTGTTCTTTGATTTTTGGGTTGCTGGAAAAATAATAAATGCCTGACAATGACTGATATATTTGACTTCAGTACATCTCTGAGTACATACATGCTGAAAATCAAACATTTTTACTTTATTAATTTAGAAATTGTCCAAAGTAAAAGTCCCTACAAATGTATGTTTCAACTTTTTCCCATGGTCTAGTGATAAAAAAGTTTACAAAAATTGCAATAAATCGTAATATAGAATCACAATACATATCGAATCAGCACCCAAGTATCGTGATAGTATCGAATCAGGAGATAGGCGTATCATCCCAGCCCTATTAGTAACACCTGTGTTTTTCCTACTATGACAAGTCAACATGTCTGCCGTGAAAAAGGCTCATTGTGACTTCTGAGTAGAGTGGCTGGAGAAGACATGGTTAATTTGTGGCGGCAGATGTGCACGCGTGTGTAAAGTTATATATGTATCCTGGCAAGGAAATTTGAAAGCATGTGCATTTGATATAAACAAAGTGTTCAATTTTATCTCCATTCCTTGGTTCATCATCTCTGGCTTTTGGCCACTGTTCTTAGAAGGCTGCCCAAACCCATCCACGTCCATCGGACAGTCACCATCTGTTACAGATTAAGCCGCTCCTGGAGGGAGGGCGGTTTGATTTCGGGGTTCCAACATCCCCTCTTTATTCCACGTGTCAGGTTTTACTGTAAACACTGTTGTACAAAAACCAAAAATCCCAGAAGGGATTGCTTTTTCGGGCCTTTCAAGCCAAGAGCAAACGGGCCGTTGCGGCGGTTTGGGCTGCACGTCTGGTTTAGCTCTCAGCGCGCTGAGACGGGGGGGCTCTGCTGGGCCATTTAGAGGCAAAGCTGGGAAGCCGTGTTTGGAAGCTTTTTCCTCTAAACCCCACGCTCAGTTAGTGTGCAGTGTGGTGTTGTGATGTATGAATCCCCTGGCCATGCCTGACACTAGCGAGCCTGTCTGAGCCCATGTCTTCGCTGCGGACAGAGGCCGCATTGTTCCCCTGAAGTAACCGAAGCTCAGGGCGGCCGTTGCCCAAAGGGGGATATCAAGTTGTTCTCTCCCCCACCGACAACACAATCCTAGCTTAAGCTCCGAGGCTTGACGAGGGAGCAGAGAGGCAGCTGACTGTTTGGACGACGGCGCAGTTCAAATAAACAGCTCAAATCCCAACCAGCCTCCCCAACACTAACCCGCCCTCGCCAAGTATTGCGGTCCCACAGCCGTAGCTCATCGCCCTGAAGCTTGCCAACAGCTCTCAGCTAATTTGTGGTGTTATTTTGAAAAGCATGTTGATGTGGCTGCACTGAGGTTTTCCTGAAAAAGAGGGCTGCGAGCAGAGAGAAGAGGGTGAGAACTTGGGCCTGGTTACATCTCCCTGCTTCCCCTTTTGTGAGCGATGGGTATGTTTACCACCACATCAACAGACCACACAGCAGTTCCTGGCTAGTGGGAATGAAAGTTCGAGTGGAGTGGTGAGGAGAGGAGAGACGGCCATTAACAGCTCCGTTTCTGCCGCGGGTGTCCCGCTAATCCGACTGCAGTGAAACCTGAGCGAGGGGGTAATGAGACGGCACTTGACACTCTCGCACACACACACACATGAACGTAGACGCATCGGCTGCTTCTGTAATGCCGGTGAAGATTTAAGAAGAGAAAAGGCTACATGCAAATTGATACTTCACCAGATTTTCAGACATTTGATCCGTGCATTCATTCCCCTCTCTGGAATGAGTTTTTCCTATACCGTCTTAACACTCGGCACAGGCTGCATTGAATCTGATCCTCCCAAGCAGCCGGTGTGTATGTGTGTTAAACCAGTTGGCCCCATTCGAAGGAGAGTGAAAGAGGCCCGGACTGATGACTCTCTGGGGACAGATTTCTCTTTCCAGCCCTCCATGCCTCTCTCCCCGGTGAAATCATGGTGGTGTCAGTGTGTCAGCTCGAGCTGTCACTCTCCTTAGTGCTGCAAGCCAGTTACTCTAATACTCTGCGTCCTGGCTGGAGAGAGGGATGGGAAGGGAGGGAGAAAGAAAGAGGGCTAATTCTACACTTGACACAATGCGTGAGCGGAGCATCAACACCCCTTGATGCAATTGGAGAGTCTCAAAAGAAGGAAGAATAGAGCCGAGGCTGTCTATCACCTCAGAGCCAGCTGTACAATTAACAGAAACCCCCCGTGGGCTGGTTTGGTACAGTCCGCTGGGCTTAGCTGACAGGCTGACAGGGCTACATGGAGGACAGGCCATCACTGAACAGATCCAGGCAGCGGACATACAGTAGAGCTGCAGTACAGAGTGGCACTGGACCTGTTGACTGGTACAGTTCCTTTGTGTGTTTGTCTGACTGAGTGACAGAAGGTGTTTATGAGCCGGTTTGGGGTTTTACGAGCATGACTGTAATTGAGATTTAAGCATGTCTGAGTTTGAACTTTGTCGGCTCAACAGGCGGTTGTCTATTGTTCCTCTAAGCTGCCACAGTGACTGACAAGAAACACATGTTGCAGTGTCAGCCAGTGTGTTCTGAAACGCTCGAGTCGTGCTGAACTTTCACTATTCTGACAGCCGGGTTGTGGTTTTCTGACCGATTTATTTTTGCTCTGGATTTGACACGTTAGTTTAATTATCGTTCTTCAGACACCGTAATGAAAAGGTGCATATGCATCGTACTTACCGTATCACACGTGGCCCATGGAATGTGCAGGATATGAAGCTGTGCTCAAGCCAGGAGGCACGAGTCAATGTCAGCTCATACCAACACATCTTAGTATTCCTGACACATACCAACCTCAAGTCAAATCATTCAACCTGTAGCCTAATTTTGCTTGCATTTCAAATGCACCCTGTTTTCTTGAAGGACAGGCCGTGATTGGCTGGTCACCTTGTCACTTTGGTGCAATTCAATACAGAAATAAGAGACACAGACACGGTTCTATTGTCTAGCCTCGAGCAGGAATGCATATCACAGTAGGGGTGTAAGGAAATATGGATACACTTGAGTATGGTGATGTTATGTTTTGTGATACTGTATCTATTCTCAAAAACACGGTATTGATTTTTAATTAATAGTTTACATGCAATGATTTGTGGCAGACAGAGGCTCACTTTGTGTTGTGTTTTGATGCTGGATGTTACAATGACCGTGATAAATCAGGTCCCACTGTTCTGATTGCATAAAAAAGTAAACTTTTTTTACTCATATTTTAAGCATACTTTTCCTAAAATTAGATTTAAAAAAATTGCAATATATCACAATATATTGAATCGTAACCCCTGCATCATAATACGTATGGTATTATCAGATTCTTGCCAACACACAGCCCTATATCAAAGCAGCTGATCTTTGCAATGGCAAAGGTGCATGCTAAGCGTTTTTCAAATGGGAGTCAATGACGGTTTATGCTTTTGGAGTTGTGGTCTGCGATGCCTTTCAGCTGTAAATGTCTGTATGATGCTAGGATGAGGGATTTGAGTTCATAAAGAACAGTCATAGTACGGTTGTTCTGTTGTTGTTTGGGGCTGGTAGCAATTACTGGCAGCAAAAGTCCTGTGAAAGAAAATTTTTTTCAAGTTGTCTTAAAATTAACAGCCTAAAAGTAATGAATCAAATCTTTTTACTTCATGCAGCACGCAGAGAAGACCCAAACAGTTGGTCTTATCTATACAGTACAGTATCATCAACAATCATGATTTTTTTCAGGCGAGTAATAATTTCTTTGGTCGAGGACAGCCGTAGTTGATTCACTCAGGACATTCATCTTCTTCACTCACCTTCCTCAGTACAGTTGACTGTCATCTGACTACCTCACAACGTAAACACAGAGAATCACATAGACATAAATGTTCATTTCCCACAGTCTGCACTTTGCAAGATCTGCACACTCACAGCAAATTAAATTTAACAAAACAACAGAGATTTTTGTCATTCCACAATGCCCTGTGTTTTTTCACCCAACACCTTTAGAAGGTTTTTGGGATGTGCTACACTCTACACTCTGTCTCAGGTAGCAAATACGACCTCTTAAAGGTCCCCTGTGGAGTTTTTGATCACTGCTAGCGCTATGGAGCAATGTTTTTATGAGCTGGCCTCCGCTGCTGCCTGTTCCATGCTATTACACTGATCGACCTATAACGGCAGCGACAAGCCAAGAAATGTAGCAATGTGCCCATGAGGGCGGTAAAGAAGACGACTGAAAGCTAGCAAACATGGAGGTAAACCATGAACGATTTGATATCTATATTAAAAGATCGGCTTTTCAGTTGTTTCATGAGGAAGGGAATACAATCAGATAGAGATACTGTGTGGTTGAACAAGCCGAGGGATGACAGAGTGCCGGGGCTGCTGAGAGGCCCACTGTGCCTTACATGTCAGCAAGTGTCTCACTTCCTCAGCCAGCCATGAGCTCTCTGTGTGTCTCTCCAGGGAACAACATGCACACAAAGAATGAACACCTACCGTTCCTCACTCGCCACTAGTAGAGATATCAGGCCCTGTGAGAAGTCCCATCAGCTGGCTTACATACATGTGACATGTTTGGGGTCAAACGGTGTGGCTCGCTCCACAGCTGCCTCGTCTCTCGGTGTAGTTTTACACCGCTGTGACAGTGTGCGCTGACCAATTGCTGTGGACTGGATGGATCCTCATTACACGCTGCTGTTATTTCAAAGCCTCAGTGAGCCCGGGCATGACAGCCAAACCCGCAGAGGATCTGTCAGCCGCAGGCAACAAGTGTCCCCCTGAGGGCCGCCCTGCACAGGCCCCTGGCAGGGGGCGTCTGGCCACTTGGCCGGCTTTCCACCCGTCCCTTCTGGTGGTCACCTGTGCCAGCATACCCGTCATCGGGGCCCTGACCCAGCTCTTCTCCCGTTACGTTCCCTCACACCCTCAGGGATATATAAAGATTTGTTCTCTAAAGGCGAGCTGGGAACGGGACACCGTGCTGCCACCGATACATCCTTATGTTCACCTAAAAGATGGTGATGGTGTTTTTTTTGGGGGGTGGCGGTGCTGGGGTAAGGTGTCCAAACATTTAGGAGCTGTTTAAGGCAGCAGATTTTCCACATGCTGGTGGGGGGTGAGAGCGAACCAGTCAAGAGTCATTACAGGAGCAGCTGTAATCAGAGCTACTGTGGGTGGAAGAGTGTTGTTGCTGCTGCTCTCTGTTAGTAAATGGCTTCATTAACACGAGAGAGAGGAGACAGGCTCTACCAGACAGAGTGTGAATGGAGCACGGATGGATGCTAGCGAAGGTAGGAGACGGGACAAAGCAAGTTTCATTCTTCTCACTCTTGTATTACGCTCCTCCTCTGTTTCTCTCCGCTGTACTGTTAACATGTGTAAGTGCTTGTTCTCAGCGGTCTGGCAGCCGCTCTTCTACAGCCTTGCATCTGTCAGAAGAGCTCAGAACATTCAGTGGCTCACTAAGCCCAATTACCCCCGATTGCTACCATTTCACAGAGGATCCAGACAGTCTATCTTAGACGAGGAGTCAGAGGTTTATGTGTCGGTTAACCGCGCACACCACGCACCATGACATCACTGCACATACACACACACTATTTATATTTACGTACACACTTGCTTTGACTTCACAGCTTGTGATACAAAATTCATAAAGCAAATGAGACAGGCATGAAATATAGATGTTAAAAGAGGCGGCTTAACAACCCTCCCGCCCGCTTTTGGCCTTTTGCTCAAACACCGCTTGTTAAAGCGGCGGTTTGTGTTACTGTGAGGGGATATCGGCATGCTGTGGTGTTCTCACTGAAAGGCTACACATGTCACGCTCTCGCAGCCAGAATAGTTGGCCCGCTCACCTAACCCCCCCCCAATCTTTATTTCTGTTTAGCTTCCCACTCCCCTTCCCCAGCCACCCCTGGGAGTCTAGCACTAATAAAACAGCTCCAGTCCAAGACCCTCCACACGGCGGGATGTCCAGGCTGCGTAACCCGACACCCCTCTCGGCTCTAGCTTTAGAGAGCTGCTGACATGACGGAGAGTCTGGGAGGGCCAGCAGGGGAGCGTCCATCATTGTCAGGCCCCAGCGCCCTGAGCTCCCATCTGGGGCATGTCCAACACGCATGCCTGTGAGCTGTGAACTCATTGCTGCGAGGTGCTCCGACACTCTGGAGACTCGAGAGGGTATCACAGAGTGTGGTGTTACTGCTCTCAGAGCAGCTAATGCTGTTAAAGTCTTCTGAGCTGGAGAAGGGAGGGATAAGGAGCTAATAGACTGGAGATTCTCTGGAGGCTTTGGCTATGAGATCAGGGAAAAAGCTTCCCTGGCTGACGTTACCGACACGAGGTTTCAACTTCTCTGTGAACTGATATCAGACCAAAGTGCAAGTTAGGGATGCGCTATATGGATTTGTTTTCAGCCGATATCAATAACAGAAAGTAACCCGCTTCTCATGGCCGACACCGATGAGATAACTGTTTTTTTCACATTTATGTATTTTAAAATTAAGTTCATAACCTGTACTTTATGCACACCTGAGGATAAGAAAGGTTGAGAGGTTGAGGTCCATAACTGCTGAGCCCGCTACAACCTAAAAAACGCAAATTGCGTTAATGTGTTAAAGAAATTAGTGGCGTTAAAACGATTTTGCGATATCACGTTAACTTTGACAGCCCTATTAATAATATAAATTTTCCATTTTCGGCCGATAATTCATCGGGCCAGATATATATGGCGCATCCCTAGTTCAAGTCTTAGCTCTGCTACTCAGCAACATTATTTTTTGTAAACATTTGCTTGTAGCTTTTAGCAAGGCAGGCAGAGTAGGAATTAACCACTTCCTCAGCAAGACTCTAAACTGAAAGTGATCTCAGAGGTGCATTATGGGGCGGTGTCTCTGCTGATGGGGACATGAATCCCCTGGTTAATGTGCAGACTTAGGCGACGTGGACTGCCTCCACTTTGGGCACCAGAGAGGAGCATTAGAACATCTGGGATCTCAAAACACCTTCCAGTCCCACAGACGTGGGAGTTGAGCTCAGATGTCATCCACTAATGTGAACTCCAGGGTATTCCACTGAGCTCCCAGAGAAGGAGGAGAAACACTGGAGAAAGACACACAGGAAGGACTGGAGTATTGGACAGTGTGTAGTTGTACCTAATAGACTGGCAAGTTGCTGTAAAGACAAACACATGAAGAGAAAACGGAAGGACAGTGTGTTGTGTATTGGCTGGATGGGTCTCTGAGACTTTTATGAGCATGTGAAAGCGAGGACACGAGTGAGAGCGAGCTCTGACAGAAGCGAGCGGCCTGCTGTTTATTATTCTCTTCTGTGTGGGAGGGAGATCTGTTAAAGATGTCTGCCATTAATGCGACTGCAGGCTCCATTGAGAACAAATAAACAGCTCGGTCCCTCACCGAGCAGCTCTTTGGGGAACATATGCTGCCTAAACCACTGCTGAGGTCAGACCACTGTCAACACTTGCTGCTCAATTACAACTCTAATTTTGTTGTCAAACAAAATATGGAGATAGAAGAGGAGCGAGTTTGCGGTGTTTTCCTTTTTTCTGGGACTAAATGGTTTCCAGACTAAGGCCTGAGGCCAATTATCTTTAAAAACATTCTGCATAGGACTGTGAATATTGTTCAGGGAGATTTTATTCCGCCAGCTTCTGGAAGCCCAGCCCAGCACAGAGGGAGATCCTGATTGTAATTAATGTTTACTGAGACATACCAATGCAAGATGGAATTTACAATGAGGGCCACAAATCCTTGTTCAGCACAGTGTGCACTTTAATTGATTCAACTTGAGCAAACAGTCTGCCTCCGTCTGTTTATTTTTCTGTTTTCTGAGCAGAAGCAGGGTGATGATGTGTGCGGAGGAGAGAGGACAAAGTGGAGGACAGAGGAACTTAGCTTCCTTCAAACAACCCACCTTTGTTTACCTGCTGTGAGATCAGTGTCACCGGCCCACACAGTTTTAAGAAGAATGTCTCTGGGCCAAATTAATCAGTTTGTTATGATTCACCGGTGGCATCGTGGTGCATTTTTCAGCAAATGCACTGTGTCGCTGGAGTGTGGTAAAGCTGTTGCCTCTGGAAGAGCGATGTGATCTGTGAGAGGTTTGGGCATGATTGTGCTTACCGCCGCACAACAGGGAGCAGGATGGAGAATACCAGACGGAGATAGAGAAAAAGAGTCATAGGGGCGACAGTGAATAAGTGCAACTTCGAAAGTCTTTGTCAGCTGTGACAGACAGCTCTGGGTTTTGGAGTTGTCAGCGCTTCTCCTTAGAAAGACTCTTTTTTTACAGTGCTAAGTGCCTACAGGCTACATTCTCCATCCACACCAAGCTAAATGCTGCCAAAGCACAGCTTTTGGATTGGCAGGCCAAAATAGCAAATTGCTTATTAAAATCCACAATCCATAAGTTTACTACAATATACAGTCTATGTTCCAGACTGGAATATCTCAAAAACTGTAGGATGGATTGCCATGAAATTTTGTGCAGACCTTTATGATTCTTAGATGATGCATCCTAATGAATTTATAATCACTGATTTTTCCTCTAGCACCACCATGAGGTTAATATTTGTGGTTTTGAGTAAAATGTCTTGACATGGATTGTCATGAAATTTGGTCCAAATATTCATGTTCCCCTCAGGAGGAATTGTAATCACTTTTCATCTAGCTCCATCATCAGGTCAAATTTGTAATTCATTCATTACTTTTATTTGGGAAAATAATGACATTCCCGTCAGCCTCAGCTGTAGTTTGTGTTTAGTGCTAATTAATATGTGTTAGCACAATAACAGAAAATAAGATGGTGAACATGATAAACAAAACAGAAAGAACAGAGTACCACTGCGCATAAGTACAGCCTCACAAGACACTGGCTGTAGAATTTGTTGCTTAACAGTAACAAGCTGTTGCAGCGTGACACTGGTACAGGACAGACCTGCAGTCAGCACCCAGAGGTTACCTGCCGTTGCATCATCTGGTCCTCCTGAGTCCATAATGCAGAGCAGGCTGCTCCTCCCTACCTGTCACCACCTGTTTCCTAGATGCTCTCAACAGTTACACAGCTGTCACAGCCTCCAGTACAGCAGCTCTGACCTGCTGTCTAGTTGTTGTGAATAGAGACATCAGCAAATGAAAATGGCTATTGTTCTGGGCGTTATCAGTTACTATGTTTGGTGCTGTTTTGTCCTCAGTTTAATACCATTCAGGTCACAGGCACTGATGTGTTGGTACATAAAAGACTCATAAGCAATGGGCTTAAACTGGCAATCATCACAAGGTAAACCACCAGTATTCATGTATTTTTGTTGCCCTTTATTGTTGATCCCTTTATCTGCATGTCATTTTCATTAGTTACACCACACTTCACTGTGTATATTATTACACTGTTTCTGTAACAAAGTACATTTATTCAAGTTCTTTATACTTACGCCTCGTTTCCACATAGCTCTGTTTAGGTATTTGAGTCAACCAGAAGTTCATTCATTTTTATGGAAACAATAAACACATACGTTCAGTTTTCCTTCCGTTTTTTTTGGTCCGTGCTTTGCTTCGACTATGTTGAAAAATTTGAACTTTTGCGGCACATTACTGACAGACCGTACGCACTGTGTGAGTTAGCAAATTAATAACTGCTGATGAATACAGCTCTAATTTTCTTAAATTTTTTTCTAAGTGAAAGGTTCGATAGTATATTTTTTTAAAAACATACATTTATCGATATTATACATTTAACACATTTACATACAACACAATGAAGTAAATAAATAAAATAACAATAAATAAATAAATTAATTAATTAATTAAATAAATTAAATCAATAATATGGTCACAAACATAAAACAAGTACAGCACACATTCCTCATTTTTACTCTAACTTCTTGACAGCATATTTACCAGTTTTGTGAAATATTTTGTTAAAAGACGTCTGAACTACTATGCATGCACTCTATGTTAAACAGCTAACATGCTACCAATGTAAGCTAAATATGCCGTCGTTTTCACTTAAACATTTTTTTTATAAATGTGATTCGTGTAACTAGCTGGCAAAAAACGGACAAAGTTAACTTCGTACTTCATTTTTTTCCCGTCTCATTGAATTTTTATCGCTTACTTTTCTTCGCTACATTATCTGACAGCTGTCGTTACTAGTTTGCAGTAAAGTTCATTTTATTGGTGATACTTACATAAAATTCTGATTGAAGGAAATTTACTCGCAAAGGAATATTTTTTTTATTGTTGTATTTGTATGCCAGTAAAGGATCTGAAAACTCCCTCCACTACTGCACTGTTCCTCATTAGAAAGGTGAATAAAGTGACAAAAAGGCTGCTACTTCCATATCCTGCTGCTCAGCATATGGGGGGCTTTGATTAGTGCTGTATTCTGCCTCAGTGCTCGGTGCACAGCTCTGACGCACACCCAGCGGCCGTGGCTCAGCTGTCAGTCTCGTGGCTCCTGCTATGTGTTAGGTTGTTGGTTTTGTGTGATTGGAGATATGCGACCCCCTGCCTGGATGAAATCCCATAAATGAGTGTGAGGGTGTAGAATGCCGCCGCCGCGCTATTTTGAGGAAGGCGAGACGGCAGGGGTGACGGCAAGGGGCGGAGGCTTGGGATGTCGCGGAGGTCTCAACAGCCATCAATTTGTCAAGATGTCTCCAGGCCTGGCGGGTGTAGGCTGTCGTATATCCACCCACTCACATTAGAGAGAGAGAGAGAGAGAGAGATTAGCAAAGTGGTTTTGGCGCGAGTTGGACACTAATGTATTTCTCAAAAGGGCAGGTGCTGGCCTGCCAGTCGCGCTTTTTAAAAGATGATGTCGTTGGCGCTTGTTTGTTAATCATTTATATGGGGCCAGGCTGTATCCAGGGATGACAATGAAATATAGTATGCTAATTAAATCCCCTTATGTTCTGCAGTAATGACCTAACAGCGTATTAAACTTCCTAATGTTCTGCATCTCGCTCTGCCAGCCCTCCTGTCACTCCCTCTGTGGATCGTAACACAGTGCAGATTTGAGCCATTTGTCTTGCCCATGGCTGCACCAGTCCAAATACCTTGCTGATGAAGGACCATTAACCAACCACTACACAGGCTTATTAACCCTGCAGGCTCAACGTGATATTAGCAGCACATTAAAAAAATGCTAACAGTAAATACAGCTGCATCACGCTAATGAGCCGTGGTCCACTGCAGGACAGTAACAACAAAGGTGAGATGAAAAGCAGAGCATAGCCTGAATTTGTTGTTATCTCATGTCTTGTGGCAGTTTTTAATAGGGGTAGGAAAAATCGATTCACCTATGTATCGCGATTCCTTTTTTTTCTTTTTTTTACAATTTTTAAATCGATTTTTAATGCTACAATCGATATATTTGCTTCATTTGAGTCTAAGCGGAGGTAGAAGGAAGTTACCGCTTTTATTGTTGTAATTTGAGTAACATGACGTCATATCCGTTCTATATCCGTCAACCAAAACAAGCGAGCCGAAACACGAAAGAGGAAAACGGTGGAGGGTCCGCGTGGATATAACCTGCAGATTTTAAACTTGATTTTTGGGTTGCTGGAAACCAATGCCTGACAGTGACTGATATATTTGACTTCAGGACATCTCTGACTACATACATGCTGAAAATCAAACATTTTTACCGTATCAATTTAGAGATTTTTGTAGAATCCTAAGAATTAAAATCCCTAGAAGTGCATGATTCAACTTTTTCCCGTGGTCTAGCGTAAAAAAGTTAACAAAAATTGCAATAAATCGTAATATCGAATCGCAATACATATCGAATCGGCACTCAGGTATCGTGATAGTATCGAATCGGGAGATAGGCGTATCGTCCCAGCCCTAGTTTTTAATAACATTTTTAAGGGGTGGGCCATACTGTGTCACATTTCCATGTTATCACATTATATTCAGTTCGACCAGATCCGAGTTGTAGCTCATGATTACATGCTGCAGTGTAGCTTTAACCATGCAGGGGGATACAAATCAGGAGTGGTGGTGTGTGTGTGTGTGTGAACAGTAGGAGATGGCTCAGCCTGGGATAATGAGTTATCCCCCTAAGCCCCTCGCTGGGTCCCCTGACATCCAGCCTTAATGAATGGCTTTCCTGCACACACACACACACACACACACACACACCCAGCTGACCCCCACAAAGCCCTCCCGTACCCCCTTCACCTCTTAAATCCGGCCTCTAGCTTTTGCCTCCCTGACTAACCCTCACACCCACAGGTCTCATCCTCCACTGTAATGCTCCACCGAGCAACGCACACTAGTTAGAGACTGCACTACTACTGAAACGTGGAGAAACAGCAGGGCTCTACATTTTGAGTAACCCAAGCGGGAATTGCGCTTATTTGTTTCCAGGGATGAAGAAGACTGACAAATGAACCCTCGCGGGAGGGAAGCTTGCGTATACGCACTCCTCTTCTCTTCTTCCCCGCTCCGCCCGGCCCTGGAGTCTTCATTATGACCAGAATAGACACCCTCTTTTTAGCGTGTTAGCACATTCTCAACACAAGCCGTGGACCTCGGGGAGCGAGAGATGCAGCGGGAGACTTGAGAAACGGGAATTTCTCCTCTCCCCGTCTGCTGCGGTGGAGTTGTTTGCCAGCAGCAGTCTCTCTTGACCGGTAATAGCATTTGTAAGTGGAGAAGATTGACATGGGTGAGGGAGATGGATTTAAGGGCTGCCGGGCTTTCTTGTTCATTGACGCACGTGAGTGTTGAACAGGGATGTGTTTTTGTGCGCAGGCTGCCAAAGAAGAGATCTAGTTTCTCTGTAAGGAGCTTTGAAAGCTGATGCCTCTCTGCATTATGAGGGGACTTCTCTTATTTGTGCTTGCCCAAAGACGTGACTATTACAAAAAACACTTGCAAAGTGTGCCTTTTGTCTCCTGACAGGCTGGCAGATGTCCCAGTAAGCTCTCTCCCACACAGAGCAGGAGTCAATAGCTGTTATTGTAGATATTGATTGGGATTTTGCACCAGGAATTACCTCCCCCTGACCCTTAACTACGATATCACATGCACCTGGGGTCGCTAATACCTGACTTTGCATTGTAATGCTAATAGGAGAAGGTTTTCCTAGGGCCCTGTTAGCTCAGCCTGCTCCCAGTGGAGTTGGTCTGGAGGGAGTAGTGTGTCAGCACACTGTGACAGGTTGCTGCTCTTCAGTGCAGCCCAGGAGAGCTGGGTCCCATCTACACCTCTTTTGGCAGGTAAAGGATTTAGCTGGCTTCCCTAAGGGAGAGCTCTCACTCCTTCCTCTAAACCCTCCTGAGGCCCGGGGAGAGTTAATTACAGTTTATGTATGCACTGTCATCCCCCATGAGCCTCTTTCCCTCTGGAGCAGCCACGCTGACTGCTGATGTCTGAGCACTTTGTTCTGTAGGAGGTGGTCCCTGCAGAGAAATACCCTGGACGGAGCTTATTAGCTATTGTTCTGCGCGACTTCAACATTGTACAGCAGCTATTATTCATTCTCTGGATTAATTCACACTTGGTACATAATGGAGCCCAACAGGGCTTCTAATGGCAGGTAATTGCTGGTTTTGGGCAATTACTGAAAGTCCATGAAATTAATCCTCACCTTGTCAGACTGCAAGCTAAATGTGCACCTGTCCTTCATGCTATATGCAAAAGTGAATTAATGTATGCAGTGTTGTTATCCTGCAGTGTCTTTTAATATGCTCCAACTGTCATCACTCCCAGGCCTGTTTGCATGTGGAAATAACAAACACCAGTGTTTCCAAAGATGAATATTATTTAGGAAATACTGTGCAGTTTTTATTTGGATGAAATGTCTTTTTGACTTTGGGAGAATTGAAAGAGAATAAACCTGACAGTTGTGAAGTATCTGCAGCTATGCAAATGTCCATGTATACAGTTTGCACAGTTCAGCTACAATTTGTTTCTACACATGATAGATCTGTTAAGCAAGTCAAAGTCATAGTATGATACGTCGAAAACATTAAAGAAATTCATGGTATAGTATATAAAAAAAAATATCATAGTATAGTTTGTATAGTATGTCGAAAAAACATCATAAAGTCATAGTATAGTATGTCGAAAAAAATGTCATAGTATAGTATGTCAAAAAAAGTTATAGTATAGTATGTCGAAATAAATTTAGGAAAAAATGTTATAGTAGAGTATGTTGAAAAACATGTCATAGTATAGTATGTGAGAAAAAGTCATAGTATAGTATGTCGTAAAAAAATGGCTTGGTATATTATGACGAAAAAATTGTCATAAGACAATATGTCAAAAAAAATATCATAGTATGTTCTGTCGTAAAAAATGTCAAAGTATAGTATGTCAAAAAAAATGTCATAGTATAGTATGTCAAAAAGGTCATAGTATAGTGTTTCAAAAAAATTAGGAAAAAAATGTCAGTGTAGTATGTCGTAAAAAATGTCATGGTATATTATGTCGAGAAAAATGTCATAGAATATTATGTCGAAAAAATTGTCATAGTACAGTAGGTCAAAAATAATGTCAGTATATTATGTCGCAAAAAATGTCATAGTATAGTATAGTATTGTATGTCAAAAAAATCATAGTATAGTATGCGAAAAAAAAGTTAGAAAAAAATGTCAGTATAATATGTTGAAAATGTCATAGTATAGTATGTCAAAAAAAGTAATTGTATAGTATGTCGAAAAAAAGTAAGTAAAAAATGTCAGTATAGTGTGTCGAAAATGTAATAGTATAGTATGTTAAAAAAAGTCATAGTATAGTAAGTCGAAAAAAAGTTAGTTAAAAATGTCATAGTATAGTATGTTCTAAAAAATGTCATAGTATAGTATGTCGAAAATGTTATGAAAAAAAAGTCATACTATAGTATGTCGAAAATTTTATGAAAAAAAAGTCATAGTATAGTATGTCGAAAATTTTCATTAAAAAAAGTCATAGTATAGTATGTCAAAAATGTTATGAAAGCAAAGTCATAGTATAGTATGTCGAAAATTATGTGGGGGGAAAAGTCATACTATAGTATGTCGAAAACTCAGTTTAAAATGTCGACATTTTCATGAAAAAGTCATACTATAGTATGACATTTCATGAAAATTGACGAAAATTTAAACTGAGTTTTTTTTCCACCAAATGAATCGACAGACTATACTACGCCTTTTTTCATTAAAATTTTCGACATTCTATACTATGACATTTTTTTACGAATATTTTCGAAAATTTTCATGAAAAAAGTCATGTCAAAAATATTCGTGAAAAAATGTCATAGTATAGAATGTCGAAAATTTTAATGAAAAAAGGCATAGTATAGTCTGTCGATTCATTTGGTGGAAAAAAAACTCAGTTTAAAATTTCGTCAATTTTCATGAAAAGTCATACTATAGCATGTCTAAAAGTTTCGTGAAAAAATGTCAAAAATATTCGTAAAATCATGAAAATTGACGAAAATTTAAACTGAGTTTTTTTTCCACCAAATGAATCGACAGACTATACTATGCCTTTTTTCATTAAAATTTTCGACATTCTATACTTTGACATTTTTTTACGAATATTTTCGACATGCTATAGTATGACTTTTTTCATGAAAATATTCGTAAAAAAATGTCATAATATAGAATGTCGAAAATTTTCATGAAAACAGGCATAGTATAGTCTGTCGATTCATTTGGTGGAAAAAAAACTCAGTTTAAAATTTCGACATTTTAATGAAAAAAGTCATAGTATAGTATGACTTTTCATGAAAATTGACGAAAATTTAAACTGAGTTTTTTTTCCACCAAATGAATCGACAGACTATACTATGCCCGTTTTCATTAAAATTTTCGACATTCTATACTATGACATTTTTTTACGAATATTTTCGAAAATTTTCATGAAAAAAGTCATGTCAAAAATATTCGTAAAAAAATGTCATAGTATAGAATGTCGAAAATTTGAATGAAAAAAGGCATAGTATAGTCTGTCGATTAATTTGGTGGAAAAAAAACTCAGTTTAAAATTTCGTCAATTTTCATGAAAAAAGTCTTACTATAGCATGTCAAATTTTCGTGAAAAAATGTTGAAAATATTCATAAAAAAATGTCATAGTATAGAATGTCGAAAATTTTAATGAAAAAAGGCATAGTATAGTCTGTCGATTCATTTGGTGGAAAAAAAACTCAGTTTAAAATTTCGACATTTTCATGAAAAAGTCATAGTATAGTATGACTTTTCATGAAAATTGACGAAAATTTAAACTGAGTTTTTTTTCCACCAAATGAATCGACAGACTATACTATGCCTTTTTTCATTAAAATTTTCGACATTCTATACTTTGACATTTTTTTACGAATATTTTCGACATGCTATAGTATGACTTTTTTCATGAAAATATTCGTAAAAAAATGTCATAGTATAGAATGTCGAAAATTTTCATGAAAACAGGCATAGTATAGTCTGTCGATTCATTTGGTGGAAAAAAAACTCAGTTTAAAATTTCGACATTTTCATGAAAAAGTCATAGTATAGTATGACTTTTCATGAAAATTGACGAAAATTTAAACTGAGTTTTTTTTCCACCAAATGAATCGACAGACTATACTATGCCTGTTTTCATTAAAATTTTCGACATTCTATACTATGACATTTTTTTACGAATATTTTTGACATGACTTTTTTCATGAAAATTTTCGAAAATATTCGTAAAAAAATGTCATAGTATAGAATGTCGAAAATTTTAATGAAAAAAGGCATAGTATAGTCTGTCGATTCATTTGGTGGAAAAAAAACTCAGTTTAAAATTTCGTCAATTTTCATGAAAAGTCATACTATAGCATGTCTAAAATTTTCGTGAAAAAATGTCAAAAATATTCGTAAAAAAATGTCATTGTATAGAATGTCGAAAATGTTCATGAAAAAAGGCATAGTATAGTCTGTCGATTCATTTGGTGGAAAAAAAACTCAGTTTAAAATTTCAAAAATTTTCATGAAAAAAGTCATACTATAGCATGTCAAATTTTCGTGAAAAAATGTTGAAAATATTCGTAAAAAAATGTCATAGTATAGAATGTCGAAAATTTTAATGAAAAAAGGCATAGTATAGTCTGTCGATTCATTTGGTGGAAAAAAAACTCAGTTTAAAATTTCGACATTTTCATGAAAAAAGTCATAGTATAGTATGACTTCATGAAAATTGACGAAAATTTAAACTGAGTTTTTTTTCCACCAAATGAATCGACAGACTATACTATGCCTTTTTTCATTAAAATTTTCGACATTCTATACTATGACATTTTTTTACGAATATTTTCGAAAATTTTCATGAAAAAAGTCATGTCAAAAATATTCGTAAAAAAATGTCATAGTATAGAATGTCGAAAATTTTAATGAAAAAAGGCATAGTATAGTCTGTCGATTCATTTGGTGGAAAAAAAACTCAGTTTAAAATTTCGACATTTTCATGAAAAAGTCATAGTATAGTATGACTTTTCATGAAAATTGACGAAAATTTAAACTGAGTTTTTTTTCCACCAAATGAATCGACAGACTATACTATGCCTTTTTTCATTAAAATTTTCGACATTCTATACTTTGACATTTTTTTACGAATATTTTCGACATGCTATAGTATGACTTTTTTCATGAAAATATTCGTAAAAAAATGTCATAGTATAGAATGTCGAAAATTTTCATGAAAACAGGCATAGTATATTCTGTCGATTCATTTGGTGGAAAAAAAACTCAGTTTAAAATTTCGACATTTTAATGAAAAAAGTCATAGTATAGTATGACTTTTCATGAAAATTGACGAAAATTTAAACTGAGTTTTTTTTTCCACCAAATGAATCGACAGACTATACTATGCCCGTTTTCATTAAAATTTTCGACATTCTATACTATGACATTTTTTTACGAATATTTTCGAAAATTTTCATGAAAAAAGTCATGTCAAAAATATTCGTAAAAATGTGTAATAGTATAGAATGTCGAAAATTTTAATGAAAAAAGGCATAGTATAGTCTGTCGATTCATTTGGTGGAAAAAAAACTCAGTTTAAAATTTCGTCAATTTTCATGAAAAGTCATACTATAGCATGTCTAAAATTTTCGTGAAAAAATGTCAAAAATATTCGTAAAAAAATGTCATTGTATAGAATGTCGAAAATGTTCATGAAAAAAGGCATAGTATAGTCTGTCGATTCATTTGGTGGAAAAAAAACTCAGTTTAAAATTTCAAAAATTTTCATGAAAAAAGTCATACTATAGCATGTCAAATTTTCGTGAAAAAATTTTGAAAATATTCGTAAAAAAATGTCATAGTATAGAATGTCGAAAATTTTAATGAAAAAAGGCATAGTATAGTCTGTCGATTCATTTGGTGGAAAAAAAACTCAGTTTAAAATTTCGACATTTTCATGAAAAAGTCATAGTATAGTATGACTTTTCATGAAAATTGACGAAAATTTAAACTGAGTTTTTTTTCCACCAAATGAATCGACAGACTATACTATGCCTTTTTTCATTAAAATTTTCGACATTCTATACTTTGACATTTTTTTACGAATATTTTCAACATGCTATAGTATGACTTTTTTCATGAAAATATTCGTAAAAAAATGTCATAGTATAGAATGTCGAAAATTTTAATGAAAAAAGGCATAGTATAGTCTGTCGATTCATTTGGTGGAAAAAAAACTCAGTTTAAAATTTCGTCAATTTTCATGAAAAGTCATACTATAGCATGTCTAAAATTTTCGTGAAAAAATGTCAAAAATATTCGTAAAAAAATGTCATTGTATAGAATGTCGAAAATGTTCATGAAAAAAGGCATAGTATAGTCTGTCGATTCATTTGGTGGAAAAAAAACTCAGTTTAAAATTTCGACATTTTCATGAAAAAGTCATAGTATAGTATGACTTTTCATGAAAATTGACGAAAATTTAAACTGAGTTTTTTTTCCACCAAATGAATCGACAGACTATACTATGCCTTTTTTCATTAAAATTTTCGACATTCTATACTATGACATTTTTTTACGAATATTTTCGACATGCTATAGTATGACTTTTTTCATGAAAATATTCGTAAAAAAATGTCATAGTATAGAATGTCGAAAATTTTCATGAAAACAGGCATAGTATAGTCTGTCGATTCATTTGGTGGAAAAAAAACTCAGTTTAAAATTTCGACATTTTAATGAAAAAAGTCATAGTATAGTATGACTTTTCATGAAAATTGACGAAAATTTAAACTGAGTTTTTTTTCCACCAAATGAATCGACAGACTATACTATGCCTGTTTTCATTAAAATTTTCGACATTCTATACTATGACATTTTTTTACGAATATTTTCGAAAATTTTCATGAAAAAAGTCATGTCAAAAATATTCGTAAAAATATGTAATAGTATAGAATGTCGAAAATTTTAATGAAAAAAGGCATAGTATAGTCTGTCGATTCATTTGGTGGAAAAAAAACTCAGTTTAAAATTTCGACATTTTCATGAAAAAGTCATAGTATAGTATGACTTTTCATGAAAATTGACGAAAATTTAAACTGAGTTTTTTTTCCACCAAATGAATCGACAGACTATACTATGCCTTTTTTCATTAAAATTTTCGACATTCTATACTATGACATTTTTTTACGAATATTTTCGACATGCTATAGTATGACTTTTTTCATGAAAATATTCGTAAAAAAATGTCATAGTATAGAATGTCGAAAATTTTAATGAAAACAGGCATAGTATAGTCTGTCGATTCATTTGGTGGAAAAAAAACTCAGTTTAAAATTTCGACATTTTAATGAAAAAAGTCATAGTATAGTATGACTTTTCATGAAAATTGACGAAAATTTAAACTGAGTTTTTTTTCCACCAAATGAATCGACAGACTATACTATGCCCGTTTTCATTAAAATTTTCGACATTCTATACTATGACATTTTTTTACGAATATTTTCGAAAATTTTCATGAAAAAAGTCATGTCAAAAATATTCGTAAAAATATGTCATAGTATAGAATGTCGAACATTTTAATGAAAAAAGGCATAGTATAGTCTGTCGATTCATTTGGTGGAAAAAAAACTCAGTTTAAAATTTCGACATTTTCATGAAAAAGTCATAGTATAGTATGACTTTTCATGAAAATTGACGAAAATTTAAACTGAGTTTTTTTTCCACCAAATGAATCGACAGACTATACTATGCCTTTTTTCATTAAAATTTTCGACATTCTATACTTTGACATTTTTTTACGAATATTTTCGACATGCTATAGTATGACTTTTTTCATGAAAATATTCGTAAAAAAATGTCATAGTATAGAATGTCGAAAATTTTAATGAAAAAAGGCATAGTATAGTCTGTCGATTCATTTGGTGGAAAAAAAACTCAGTTTAAAATTTCGACATTTTAATGAAAAAAGGCATAGTATAGTATGACTTTTCATGAAAATTGACGAAAATTTAAACTGAGTTTTTTTTCCACCAAATGAATCGACAGACTATACTATGCCCGTTTTCATTAAAATTTTCGACATTCTATACTATGACATTTTTTTACGAATATTTTCGAAAATTTTCATGAAAAAAGTCATGTCAAAAATATTCGTAAAAAAATGTAATAGTATAGAATGTCGAAAATTTTAATGAAAAAAGGCATAGTATAGTCTGTCGATTCATTTGGTGGAAAAAAAACTCAGTTTAAAATTTCGACATTTTCATGAAAAAGTCATACTATAGTATGACTTTTCATGAAAATTGACGAAAATTTAAACTGAGTTTTTTTTCCACCAAATGAATCGACAGACTATACTATGCCTTTTTTCATTAAAATTTTCGACATTCTATACTATGACATTTTTTTAAGAATATTTTCGACATGCTATAGTATGACTTTTTTCATGAAAATATTCGTAAAAAATGTCATAGTATAGAATGTCGAAAATTTTCATGAAAACAGGCATAGTATAGTCTGTCGATTCATTTGGTGGAAAAAAAACTCAGTTTAAATTTCGACATTTTAATGAAAAAGTCATAGTATAGTATGACTTTTCATGAAAATTGACGAAAATTTAAACTGAGTTTTTTTTCCACCAAATGAATCGACAGACTATACTATGCCTTTTTTCATGAAAATTTTCGACATTCTATACTATGACATTTTTTTACGAATATTTTCGAAAATTTTCATGAAAAAAGTCATGTCAAAAATATTCGTAAAAAAATGTAATAGTATAGAATGTCGAACATTTTAATGAAAAAAGGCATAGTATAGTCTGTCGATTCATTTGGTGGAAAAAAAACTCAGTTTAAAATTTCGTCAATTTTCATGAAAAGTCATACTATAGCATGTCTAAAATTTTCGTGAAAAAATGTCAAAAATATTCGTAAAAAAATGTCATTGTATAGAATGTCGAAAATGTTCATGAAAAAAGGCATAGTATAGTCTGTCGATTCATTTGGTGGAAAAAAAACTCAGTTTAAAATTTCAAAAATTTTCATGAAAAAAGTCATACTATAGCATGTCAAATTTTCGTGAAAAAATGTTGAAAATATTCGTAAAAAAATGTCATAGTATAGAATGTCGAAAATTTTAATGAAAAAAGGCATAGTATAGTCTGTCGATTCATTTGGTGGAAAAAAAACTCAGTTTAAAATTTCGTCAATTTTCATGAAAAGTCATACTATAGCATGTCTAAAATTTTCGTGAAAAAATGTCAAAAATATTCGTAAAAAAATGTCATTGTATAGAATGTCGAAAATGTTCATGAAAAAAGGCATAGTATAGTCTGTCGATTCATTTGGTGGAAAAAAAACTCAGTTTAAAATTTCAAAAATTTTCATGAAAAAAGTCATACTATAGCATGTCAAATTTTCGTGAAAAAATGTTGAAAATATTCGTAAAAAAATGTCATAGTATAGAATGTCGAAAATTTTAATGAAAAAAGGCATAGTATGGTCTGTCGATTCATTTGGTGGAAAAAAAACTCAGTTTAAAATTTCGACATTTTCATGAAAAAGTCATAGTCATAGTATAGTATGACTTTTCATGAAAATTGACGAAAATTTAAACTGAGTTTTTTTTCCACCAAATGAATCGACAGACTATACTATGCCTTTTTTCATTAAAATTTTCGACATTCTATACTTTGACATTTTTTTACGAATATTTTCGACATGCTATAGTATGACTTTTTTCATGAAAATATTCGTAAAAAAATGTCATAGTATAGAATGTCGAAAATTTTCATGAAAACAGGCATAGTATAGTCTGTCGATTCATTTGGTGGAAAAAAAACTCAGTTTAAAATTTCGACATTTTAATGAAAAAAGTCATAGTATAGTATGACTTTTCATGAAAATTGACGAAAATTTAAACTGAGTTTTTTTTCCACCAAATGAATCGACAGACTATACTATGCCCGTTTTCATTAAAAATTTTCGACATTCTATACTATGACATTTTTTTACGAATATTTTCGAAAATTTTCATGAAAAAAGTCATGTCAAAAATATTCGTAAAAATATGTAATAGTATAGAATGTCGAACATTTTAATGAAAAAAGGCATAGTATAGTCTGTCGATTCATTTGGTGGAAAAAAAACTCAGTTTAAAATTTCGACATTTTCATGAAAAAGTCATAGTATAGTATGACTTTTCATGAAAATTGACGAAAATTTAAACTGAGTTTTTTTTCCACCAAATGAATCGACAGACTATACTATGCCTTTTTTCATTAAAATTTTCGACATTCTATACTTTGACATTTTTTTACGAATATTTTCGACATGCTATAGTATGACTTTTTTCATGAAAATATTCGTAGAAAAATGTCATAGTATAGAATGTCGAAAATGTTCATGAAAACAGGCATAGTATAGTCTGTCGATTCATTTGGTGGAAAAAAAACTCAGTTTAAAATTTCGACATTTTAATGAAAAAAGTCATAGTATAGTATGACTTTTCATGAAAATTGACGAAAATTTAAACTGAGTTTTTTTTCCACCAAATGAATCGACAGACTATACTATGCCCGTTTTCATTAAAATTTTCGACATTCTATACTATGACATTTTTTTACGAATATTTTTGACATGACTTTTTTCATGAAAATTTTCGAAAATATTCGTAAAAAAATATCATAGTATAGAATGTCGAAAATTTTAATGAAAAAAGGCATAGTATAGTCTGTCGATTCATTTGGTGGAAAAAAAACTCAGTTTAAAATTTCGTCAATTTTCATGAAAAGTCATACTATAGCATGTCTAAAATTTTCGTGAAAAAATGTCAAAAATATTCGTAAAAAAATGTCATTGTATAGAATGTCGAAAATGTTCATGAAAAAAGGCATAGTATAGTCTGTCGATTCATTTGGTGGAAAAAAAACTCAGTTTAAAATTTCGTCAATTTTCATGAAAAGTCATACTATAGCATGTCTAAAATTTTCGTGAAAAAATGTCAAAAATATTCGTAAAAAAATGTCATTGTATAGAATGTCGAAAATGTTCATGAAAAAAGGCATAGTATAGTCTGTCGATTCATTTGGTGGAAAAAAAACTCAGTTTAAAATTTCAAACATTTTCATGAAAAAAGTCATACTATAGCATGTCAAATTTTCTTGAAAAATTGTTGAAAATATTCGTAAAAAAATGTCATAGTATAGAATGTCGAAAATTTTAATGAAAAAAGGCATAGTATAGTCTGTCGATTCATTTGGTTGAAAAAAAACTCAGTTTAAAATTTCGACATTTTCATGAAAAAGTCATAGTATAGTATGACTTTTCATGAAAATTGACGAAAATTTAAACTGAGTTTTTTTTCCACCAAATGAATCGACAGACTATACTATGCCTTTTTTCATTAAAATTTTCGACATTCTATACTATGACATTTTTTTACGAATATTTTCGAAAATTTTCATGAAAAAAGTCATGTCAAAAATATTCGTAAAAATATGTAATAGTATAGAATGTCGAAAATTTTAATGAAAAAAGGCATAGTATAGTCTGTCGATTCATTTGGTGGAAAAAAAACTCAGTTTAAAATTTCGACATTTTCATGAAAAAGTCATAGTATAGTATGACTTTTCATGAAAATTGACGAAAATTTAAACTGAGTTTTTTTTCCACCAAATGAATCGACAGACTATACTATGCCTTTTTTCATTAAAATTTTCGACATTCTATACTTTGACATTTTTTTACGAATATTTTCGACATGCTATAGTATGACTTTTTTCATGAAAATATTCGTAAAAAAATGTCATAGTATAGAATGTCGAAAATTTTAATGAAAAAAGGCATAGTATAGTCTGTCGATTCATTTGGTGGAAAAAAAACTCAGTTTAAAATTTCGACATTTTAATGAAAAAAGTCATAGTATAGTATGACTTTTCATGAAAATTGACGAAAATTTAAACTGAGTTTTTTTTCCACCAAATGAATCGACAGACTATACTATGCCCGTTTTCATTAAAATTTTCGACATTCTATACTATGACATTTTTTTACGAATATTTTCGAAAATTTTCATGAAAAAAGTCATGTAAAAAATATTCGTAAAAATATGTAATAGTATAGAATGTCGAAAATTTTAATGAAAAAAGGCATAGTATAGTCTGTCGATTCATTTGGTGGAAAAAAAACTCAGTTTAAAATTTCGACATTTTCATGAAAAAGTCATAGTATAGTATGACTTTTCATGAAAATTGACGAAAATTTAAACTGAGTTTTTTTTACACCAAATGAATCGACAGACTATACTATGCCTTTTTTCATTAAAATTTTCGACATTCTATACTTTGACATTTTTTTATGAATATTTTCGACCTGCTATAGTATGACTTTTTTCATGAAAATATTCGTAAAAAAATGTCATAGTATAGAATGTTGAAAATTTTCATGAAAACAGGCATAGTATAGTCTCTCGATTCATTTGGTGGAAAAAAAACTCAGTTTAAAATTTCGACATTTTAATGAAAAAAGTCATAGTATAGTATGACTTTTCATGAAAATTGACGAAAATTTAAACTGAGTTTTTTTTCCACCAAATGAATCGACAGACTATACTATGCCCGTTTTCATTAAAATGTTCGACAATCTATACTATGACATTTTTTTACGAATATTTTCGAAAATGTTCATGAAAAAAGTCATGTCAAAAATATTCGTAAAAAAATGTCATAGTATAGAATGTCGAAAATTTTAATGAAAAAAGGCATAGTATAGTCTGTCGATTAATTTGGTGGAAAAAAAACTCAGTTTAAAATTTCGTCAATTTTCATGAAAAGTCATACTATAGCATGTCTAAAATTTTCGTGAAAAAATGTCAAAAATATTCGTAAAAAAATGTCATTGTATAGAATGTCGAAAATGTTCATGAAAAAAGGCATAGTATAGTCTGTCGATTCATTTGGTGGAAAAAAAACTCAGTTTAAAATTTCAAAAATTTTCATGAAAAAAGTCATACTATAGCATGTCAAATTTTCGTGAAAAAATGTTGAAAATATTCGTAAAAAAATGTCATAGTATAGAATGTCGAACATTTTAATGAAAAAAGGCATAGTATAGTCTGTCGATTCATTTGGTGGAAAAAAAACTCAGTTTAAAATTTCGACATTTTCATGAAAAAGTCATAGTATAGTATGACATTTCATGAAAATTGACGAAAATTTAAACTGAGTTTTTTTTCCACCAAATGAATCGACAGACTATACTATGCCTTTTTTCATTAAAATTTTCGACATTCTATACTTTGACATTTTTTTATGAATATTTTCGACCTGCTATAGTATGACTTTTTTCATGAAAATATTCGTAAAAAAATGTCATAGTATAGAATGTTGAAAATTTTCATGAAAACAGGCATAGTATAGTCTGTCGATTCATTTGGTGGAAAAAAAACTCAGTTTAAAATTTCGACATTTTAATGAAAAAAGTCATAGTATAGTATGACTTTTCATGAAAATTGACGAAAATTTAAACTGAGTTTTTTTTACACCAAATGAATCGACAGACTATACTATGCCTTTTTTCATTAAAATTTTCGACATTCTATACTATGACATTTTTTTACGAATATTTTCGAAAATTTTCATGAAAAAAGTCATGTCAAAAATATTCGTAAAAAAATGTCATAGTATAGAATGTCGAAAATTTTAATGAAAAAAGGCATAGTATAGTCTGTCGATTCATTTGGTGGAAAAAAAACTCAGTTTAAAATTTCGTCAATTTTCATGAAAAGTCATACTATAGCATGTCTAAAATTTTCGTGAAAAAATGTCAAAAATATTCGTAAAAAAATGTCATTGTATAGAATGTCGAAAATGTTCATGAAAAAAGGCATAGTATAGTCTGTCGATTCATTTGGTGGAAAAAAAACTCAGTTTAAAATTTCAAAAATTTTCATGAAAAAAGTCATACTATAGCATGTCAAATTTTCGTGAAAAAATGTTGAAAATATTCGTAAAAAAATGTCATAGTATAGAATGTCGAAAATTTTCATGAAAAAAGGCATAGTATAGTCTGTCGATTCATTTGGTGGAAAAAAAACTCAGTTTAAAATTTCGACATTTTCATGAAAAAGTCATAGTATAGTATGACTTTTCATGAAAATTGACAAAAATTTAAACTGAGTTTTTTTTCCACCAAATGAATCGACAGACTATACTATGCCTTTTTTCATTAAAATTTTCGACATTCTATACTATGACATTTTTTTACGAATATTTTTGACATGACTTTTTTCATGAAAATTTTCGAAAATATTCGTAAAAAAATGTCATAGTATAGAATGTCGAAAATTTTAATGAAAAAGGGCATAGTATAGTCTGTCGATTCATTTGGTGGAAAAAAAACTCAGTTTAAATTTTTCGTCAATTTTCATGAAAAGTCATACTATACTATGACTTTTTCATGAAAATGTCGAAATTTTAAACTGAGTTTTTTTTCCACCAAATGAATCGACAGACTATACTATGCCTTTTTTCATTAAAATTTTCGACATTCTATACTATGACATTTTTTTACGAATATTTTCAACAATTTTTCACGAAAATTTGACATGCTATAGTATGACTTTTTTCATGAAAATGTTTGAAATTTTAAACTGAGTTTTTTTTCCACCAAATGAATCGACAGACTATACTATGCCTGTTTTCATTAAAATTTTCGACATTCTATACTATGACATTTTTTTACGAATATTTTCGAAAATTTTCATGAAAAAAGTCATGTCAAAAATATTCGTAAAAAATGTCATAGTATAGAATGTCGAAAATTTTAATGAAAACAGGCATAGTATAGTCTGTCGATTCATTTGGTGGAAAAAAAAACTCAGTTTAAAATTTCGACATTTTCATGAAAAAGTCATACTATAGTATGACTTTTTTCATGAAAATTTCGAAATTCTACTTCTACTTCTACTACTACTACATACTATAGTATGTCGAAATTTTCCATGAAAAATATGTCATAGTATAGTATGTCAAAAAAGTCATAAAATAGTCTGTTGTAAAAAAATATATATAAAAGTCATAGTATAGTTTGTCGAAAAAAGTAAGGGAAAAAATATCATAGTATGGTATGTCGAAATAATTGTCATAGTATAGTATGTCGAAAAACTCTCAGTATAGTATGTCGAAAAAAAATGTCATAGTATAGTATGTCGAAAAAGTTACGAAAAAACATCATTGTATAGTATGTCGAAAAAGTCATAGTATAGTATGTTGAAAAAAAATTTAGGAAAAAATGTCATTGTATAGCATGTCAAAAAAAATGTCATAGTGTAGTATGTATGTATCATAATAATATATAAATCCCCAAATTGCCAATGAAATGGGGAATAATCCTACAATGCACATTCAACATTAATTATTATTAGTTATTCTCAGTCAGATGTCGCTGTGTGTAGAGAGGTGCACACACAGAAGAACATGTCAGCCCGCCGCGCTACAAAGCTTCGAATACCTTCGAATATTACTCACTGAAGCTTCGAAGCCCAAAAAATGGTGTTTGGGACAACCCTACCAGTCAGTGGTGGGAACATGCTGAAATGCCTCATTAACAAATCTGACTGGAATACATTTAATTTGTCCGGCACATGGAAGTTCTTTCATCCAGGCAAAAAAAAAAAAAGCAACAACCTTGAAATGAAGGTGATGTTGTTTTGTGTACGATACAAACTGATTTAGTCTGAACAAGGAAAACACATTTCAGCTGTGTAGTTTGTCCCCAGGGACGGTGTTAAAGGCTGCGTGAAAGGACTCAGGAATTGGTGCTTGTGCTGGCACAGCTGCAAACCCCAGCAGGGTGTGTCGCTACGAGAAGGAAAAGTAGGAAGAAATGTGTGTCAGTTTGTGGGGCTGTTTGTCAGCTCAGCGCACACACTAGCATGGCAGTGGAGGTGGCAGTTAGATAGAAAAGAGTATGCAAAAGGCCTGTAGCTCACGCTCACACACACACACACACACACACACACACACACACACACACACACACACACACACACACACACACACACACACACACACGCGTCTTCTTCAATACATGATGTTCATTTAGTAAATTATGGTCCCATTAAGAGTCAAATAGACCATAAAGCAGGGGATGCTTTGGTTTTTACCTGAGGAAACAAGGTCATTGACTCATTACACTGAGCCGAGCATCTGTGCTTGGTGTATGTACACTGAATGCACGATCTTGTTGGGTGTCGCCAGCTTCTAATCCATTAAAATTGCATGTTCAAATGGCCAACCAGCTTGGAGACTAAAAATTATTTTTCTCTTTCTGTTTTGCACAGTTCCAGATTTTGGCATCCATGTGCTCTCCACCAATGGCAGCCAGGAGCCTCCCGGGCCAGGCCTCCTCAAGGTGTCAGGCCTAGAGCGCAGTCAGGAGAGGAGCCAGGAGACCTGCAGGGACCCCCAACCTCCTGCATCCAGCACCCCCAGTCAGCCTCGGCCCCCCCAAGCCCTCCCCCTGCCCAAGCCGCAGCCCCAGCCGTCCGTCCCCCAGCCCCTGTCCCCTCATCGGACCCAGACAAACGGCCCCACCCAGGCTCCGGCCTCCACGAACCCGCCCTCACGCTCAGAGGCTCTCCCCAGGCCTCAGACGCCCGCAGCCCTGCCTCTCGCTCAGGGCCAAGAGCCCTCGCCGCCCCCCCCTCCCCGGCCCCAGCACCAGCCCGAACTGCTGTCCCACCCCCGGCCTCCGCCGACGCCCAGCCTTCACCCACACCCGCCATCGCCCGCCCTCCCCACCCATCACCCTCACCAACAGCACCCCAGTCAGGCCGGGCCCCACCGGCCCCCGTCACGCTGCCACCCCCGGCCCCTTTCCGCCTACAACGGCCACAACCTCAACGGTCACAGGTAAGGCTGACAACCACAACCTCACACATCAGTTTATTATAAAACACTCACGTCTCTCATGTCCTCATGCGCTCTGATGCAGAAAATTGTGTGCAGTGTAGTGCAGACAAAACCTCCACATTCACACACACTTGAAAATACTAGAATATCTCTTGAGCTGGAAGTGCGCATGATGCCCGATCAGTATGTAAATTGCTATCAGGGAGAGCTTGAAGTTCCCGAGCTAAACAGTAGCACTGATTATTAACAACGGGGCCAAACTGCACCCTGAGTGCCTGTGGTTTATTAGCCACCCACACTGTCACCAGGGCTCTGTATAGATTCCAGCTCCCACCAATTATACAGGCTGTATGTGGAATAGTTTAAGTACAACCTTGAATTTTATTGTTGTGCATGAGAACAGGAGGAAAATGGGCTCAAAGTTGTGATATTCTTCCTGGAAAAACATTAAATGATTCAGAGGGCTGTCAATTTTCTTAAAAAGTCCTAAGCGGAATTCCACTTTATATGTTCAAATACACCCTGATCACAGTCATTTTTCATATTATTAAAAATAACAATAGAGCTGTTGTGTCCTATCTCTATTGAGAGTCACTGAGCCCTACGAGGCTCTCTTCATTAATTTAGACTCCAGGACGGCTCCTTCAGAATCCACTCAGTCCCAACAACAGCTCTGCCTCGCAGGCTCTCAGGACTTGGCTCTGCCTGCCTCTCCCCGTGCCAGCCCTGCCAGTCTGCCAGAGCGCCAACAGGGCCTGGCACCCGCTGTGAATAATCACGGCCGGGGCCCACAGCGAAGAGCGGGCGCTGCAAATGAGCTTTTAGGCTTAGCGCGCGGAGCTGTGGAGACGCGAGCTCTGTGACTGCCCCGGGGGAAAACCCACACACACTACAAAAGACTGTTTGCTTACACATGCACACACACCATCTCTCCCTTCTCATCCCATTTCCGATGCACATGTTCGCTACCTGGCTCTGGAGGAAGTGCCTTAACAGAAGCTGTTCAAAGACAGATGCACATTCTGTTATGCTTGCCAGCGGTGGTTTATTCGCATCCGAGGGTGTTGTGAATGTGGTGTTTTTTTTCGCGGATCATGTTTGCCCTGGATTCTGTGAAGCACAAGGGAGAGGCAGGGAGGCGTTTGTAAATGGAGGACAGTCGAGGTGTGAAAACACTGTGCTGGGAATTGAGCGTCGGAGCAGATGGAGATGAGGGGATGTGGAGGAACAAGTGTTAATTTTGACTGATCACGCCTGGCTTAACGTGGCTCCTTTCTCCATCTTTTTTCTCTCTCTTTACAGCAGCAGCAGGAGCAGCACCCCAGGCACCAAGCCCCACGGGCCTCCTGCTCCCACTTTGCACCTCACCAACCACCCGCCTCCCCCTGCGGCGGCGGCAGCAGCAGCAGCCTCCACCTTCCCGCTGCCCTTGGCGGCTAACCAGAGCACCCCCCACAGCTTCCCCCCTGCCTTGCAGTCCTCGCCGCACCCACATCACCCCAATATGTTCGCTCCTCCAGCGGCCTTGCCTCCACCACCACCACTTACGTCTAGCACCCTGCCAGTACCCGGACATCCTGCTGCTGGGAGTGCCTACTCAGGTAAACATCACAGGCTGCTTGCAAACATCCCCACATCGCCTCCACGTGATGTGGCAGGGGATTGCACAACAAAACAAAAAGCAGACTCTTATTTTAGCCAGTTATTGCATAAGGTTGCAGAGACATATGAGAAGTACACAAGGAATCATTTCAGCATCATTTGAGATGCAGAGACAGGCAGAATGTCACCCTATAATTATTTAAAGAAACAACCCACCGGGTTCAAGATAATCCACATGTACTCCATGCCCGCATTTTAGTGTGTTTATAGTCGTGTGGACAGTTCAAGTTCACACTCTTTCTGTCATGCTGTGATTGATCGACTCTCTACACACCAGTAATATCCACCAGCATTCTCGGCCACATTGCAAAAGCGATTACGGACCCCGTGCACATTTCCACGTAGTGCCGTCCAGCTAAATGTCAGGGTCAGTGTGGGAAGGGGGTGGGGGGGCGAATCACCTTTAGCAACGTTCCCAGAACTTCCATTTTCACCTTGAATAGTGTTCATGTGCGAGAAATCAATTTGGTCAATACGGAACGGAGCGAGCTGGATTTTGCTCAAAAGATACTAATGAAATTTTTATGAAGAGAAAATTCCACCCCCACTCCCCGCCCAATAAAGCTTGCAATGAATGCAGAAAATATCGCAGCGAGGCGCTGTGGAATAAGGTTACTCTGGAGCAGATATAATCTCTCAAGGCACGTTCTGTTGAATTTAGAAGAAAAGCCGGCGATTACTTGAAATCCATTCTTTCTCCACGGGCTGCGCAGAGGTTATTAGAACAACAGATGTTGTTGTCTCAGCGGGGCTGTAGTGTATCAAATCACAGCTTTTGACAGTTCCAGTACTCTGGCGGTTCTAATCATCTCGAGCCTCGCTTAAATTTAAGATGACATGCTGATAATCACAACCATTGCTAGACTAGTGGTTTCTTTTTTCTGTAACTTTGACATGGCTTCCTGTTTGATGACATAAGTAGTTCTCACTTGTTGGAGTCCAGGCCCCTCCAGGCGTCTCTGAGGAGCTTCCAGCAGGACCCAGCAAAATGAGGAATACTTTAATTTCACTGTAATTAAATTAACTAGAATACTTCTTAATTAGAGACACATAAATATCCAGTATAATGACAAATATTGTCCAGAAACCCTCACAGGTACTGCATTTAACATAAAAAATATGCTCAAATCATAACATGGCAAACTCAAGCCTAACTGACAGCTGTTGTTGAGCTGTCAGTCGGCTGAATTTACTTCGACTTGCCCCAAACGGCATGTGATTATCATAAAGTTGGCATGTCTGTAAAGGGGAGACTCGTGGGTACACATAGAACCCATTTTCATCCACATATCTTGAGGTCAGAGGTCAAGGGACCCCTTTCAAAAATGGCCATGCCAGTTTTTCCTTGCCAAAATGTAACATAAGTTTGGAGCGTTATTTAACCTTCTTCGCTGCAAGCTACTATTACATGGTTGGTACCAATGGATTCCTAGTTTAATATGATACCAGTATCTTCACTCTAGCTTTAAAACTGAGCCCACTACAACCTAAAAATCACATGTTGCGTTAATGCGTTAAAGAAATTAGTGGCGTTAACGCGTTATCATGTTAACTTTGACAGCCCTAGTTTTTATCTTTCAGAACTTAACTTTATCTACAGTCTAGACAAAGTTTAATTGAGAGAAAAAATCTACCACTACAATATTCTTACCACATGGAGGTCCCTGGGAGAAAACCTTACATAATGGGGTCTGTGGCCGTTAATGTGTATGTTCAGTTGAATCTGTCGCGTAAAACTGCTTGAGAACGCTCAACAGTCCCCTTCCCCTCGTTAACAAACCCAGTCCTAATCCTCCCTTCTCTCTCTCGCTCCTCTCCAGAGCAAGAACTTCTGCGCCAGGAGCTCAACACCCGTTTCCTGGCCTCCCAGAACGCCGACCGTGGCGCCTCGCTGGGCCCTCCGCCCTACCTGCGCACCGAGTTCCACCAGCACCAGCATCAGCATCAGCACCAGCATCAGCACCAACACACCCACCAGCACACCCACCAGCACACCTTCACGCCCTTCCCCCACGCCATCATGCCCACCCCAGCACCGCCCATGGTGCGTACCCCTGCCAGAAACGTGAGGATAAGTAGAACGCACCTGTATTGGGTTGAGGGTGGAGAGGGAGGGAAAAATCACTGTAGCCAAAATGTTTTCATATGTCTTCTAATAATGAGTTTAACATGTGTAGAAGAGTGGGCGGGCATGGCACTGGAAGTGTTTTCACTTTGCGGTTGTGAGAGTGAGGATTTGACACAGTTTGACGTGTGTGTGAGCGGCACGCTGCAGCCTGCGGGTCTCTGTGGCGGCCTTTCAATGATGACCATGTGTGTCCGTCCGCGCTACAATCGTGCCTTTATTCTCCCAGAAAGCCTTTCTAGTGTTTGCTCTGGCGTACTCCGGGACTCCAGACTCGAGTCGCCGTTATTTTCTAAATTGGCAATAACTCGCCCAAAGCATGTTAACTTCAGAGCCAGCTTTCAGAACATAATACGCTTAATTCATTCTGAATTTAATGACATCATTTGGTCCCGTTTGGGGGTTTTCATTACTGGCAAATGCCTTGCGTTAAGAGCCCTGCTGTTTGTTGGGGGAGACCACAGGCAATGGGTGGCTGGACCTAAAACTCACACAAACACACACACACACACACACACACACACACACACACTCGTAACTGCCTGGCCCATAGAGGGCTCGCTTGGCTCTGATGATACCTCAAAGGCAGCATGGCGAGGCCTCTAACAGCTAATGAGGCCATAAAAAGGCTCTTTATGGCTGCAGTGTTTAGTCTTGACTGGGGAAATGTTCGCCCCGAGCCCGCGCTGCACCACTAAAAGGAGACCAAATGAGACACAGAACCCGCGCTAGTTTAAAAGGTCTTCAGATGATCACGGAAAGGGGAAGATAAAAAAACAGTCTGGTTTTGGGAAGGAGCTGAACTTTGAATCATAATGTCAATCTCTGAGCATGTTCTTAAAATATACTTTGTGATGCATTTTGTGTCGGCCTGAAATGACCCTGAGGCCGATGGTTACAGGTTCTCATGTTTTCTCTACTTAACTCTGTTTCATTTCTCCTACAGTTTGAAAAATACCCAACAAAGGTTGACCCCTTCTACAGACACAGTGTGAGTTTCCCTACTGCGTACTATCTGCCTGCAGAGCAGTTTGTTGCTTGCCCATTATTATGCCATTCCAGCCCATGCAAGTTGGTGTTATAGCTGTGTGTGTGTGTGTGTGTGTGTGTGTGTGTGTGTGTGTGTGTGTGTGTGTGTGTGTGTGTGTGTGTGTGTGTGTGTGTGTGTGTGTGTGTGTGTGTGTGTGTGTGATGAATGATTTCCATGCAATCACTCATCCGCTTCTTAATGGACACTGCAAGCGTCCTAGCTGTACCATTTCACCCTTCAGCCCCAGCTAATGTTGTGATTAATGCACACGATTTATTGCACATGCATGAAACGGTAACATTGTTGTGCATAGAAATGAGTTAGCATTTTAGCACTTCTGGTTCCCTCGTCTGGAAGTAGATGAGTTTTTCGTTAGGTGTCTGAAATAAGGTCTGTGGTTAACACAAGCTAAAGAGATTTTAATATTTTGTTCTAAGATATAAAATATGCCAGTAAATACCCCACTCGTGAATTTTGAAACCTTTATATGTCTTAAAAAAGGCGGTTGCTAACAAGTGGCTAAATGAGACTACTAAATGTCATCACAGCGACTCGTCTGCCTTTACAGCCTCGTTGTGTATATTCGCGTTCATGAGACCGCGGTGTAGTTTGTTTATACGCACAGTATATGTATAACATTAGCTTTTTACTTCTGGCGATTGCATTTACACTTCAAAAATCAGAAAAGTAGTGCTCATTTGTGTAAATTAACTTGCTGAAAAATCGTGCAAGTATCATAAACGTGTGTTTGCCACGGAGCTTATTTTCTGCAATAATCCAAAACCCAATGGAAAAATCCCATTGGGTTTTTGTCGAGGGAACCCAGGGCGATGCCAACTTCATGGTTGGCCTACAAAAATACGTCATCCCTGGAGCGTTCTGTTACAGAGGAGACTGCGTTATTGCCAGGAGAATACTATATCTTTGTCTTACCTATTACTCTTCATTTGTATTTGTCTGCTAACAGCAGTGGCTTGCTCATGATTGTTACTCACTAAAGGGGACTTATTTGAATCATTGGACCTCACTCTCCTGCCGTGTTTGCTGAAGCGTCCAGACACCTGCTGCGTGTGCCTGCACAAGTGTGCTTTTTCTTCAAACTGAACTGCGATTTTAATATCAGAAAAATCATGCGTTTGTGTTCAGACTAACGCTGGGTCAAATAGATGTTGCAGAATGTTGCTATTTGTTTTTAAGTGCTTCATTTCTGATTCCTAGAATTTCCTCGCCGTTATTATGGCAGCAGCAAATACCCCGAAGCCATTTTCTCTCTATAAAACCTACTGACGTCTTAAAACATGATGCACGAGGAGAAACAAGTTGCATTTTAAAACCTCACAGCAACTCCTCAAGCGCTTCTTATAATAACTCATGCTGGCAACCCAAGTTTAAATAATTCTGTTGCACCATCCGTGATTAAAGCAACACAAGCGTGCAAGTGTAGAAAACGTTCTGTACTTCCACTAAGGCTAATGTGATTGACAAGAACAATTATAGTGAGTGCTTGATTACCTATCTGTTTCTCCTCAGGATAGTTTTTTGGAAGCCTGGAGCGCTTGTTTGGTTTACGTGTGTTTTGCTTGTATTACAACATTCTAGTTTTCACATCAAAGGAGTGTTTTTTTCTCCACTTATTTAAATCCACCAGGAATGAGCACGGAATATTTTATAAACCTGCAGTTTGTGAAACATGTAGGCAATCATTTGTAACTTTCCCCATCTAAAAAATGTTAAAAAAAAAGATTGAATGTTTAAGTTCATCCGTCACTATAACCTGTTTGTTCAATCTCCACTGCCTTATATAGCTGTTGTCCTGCATTTCCCTGACAGAGTGAACCATCCTCACGCCTCCTCTTCCTCTTCTCTCCCTCAGCTCTTCCACGCCTACCCACCGGCCATGTCTGGCCTTCCCCCCGTCATCCCCCCGACCGGGCCCTTCGGCTCGCTGCAGGGCGCTTTTCAGCCCAAGGTAAGACGCACGGGGACACCACCGCTACGCACCCTCTCTGTTCTCACACACACTCACACAGATAGACAAACTGAAACTAGGAGTTATTTACAGAGATTCTTGTTGTTTCGATCTGTGTCTGGTGCTCTCTAGACCTCCAATCCACTTGATGTGTCCACAAGACCTGGAGGCGTCCCACACACGTTCTTACAGAAGGACCCCAGGGTAAGAACACACACACACATACACAATGTAGAGGTAACCTTTAGATCTTCTGTATTTGTTGCATAAGTCTTTGAGTCATCAGATGGAGGTTTTCAACACCAAATGATGCCATTGTAAAGAATTCATATGCAGTTGGCTTATACTAGGGCCGTCAAAGTTAACGCAATAACACATTAAAGCAAATTCGTTTTAACGCCACTAATTTCTTTAACGCATTAACGCAACTTGCGATTTTTATGTTGTAGCGGGTTCAGTTTTAAAGCTAGAGTGAAGATACTGGGATCATAAGAAACTAGGAAACCTAAGGAATCCATCGGTACCAACCATGTCATACTAGCTTGTCATGAAGGAGGCTAAATAACGCTCCAAAGTTATGCTACATTTTGGCGAGGAAAAACTGGCACAGCAGTTTTCAAAGGGGTCCCTTGACCTCTGACCTCAAGATATGTGAATGAAAATGGGTTCTATGGGTACCCACGAGTCTCCCCTTTACAGACATGCCCACTTTATGATAATCACGTCAGCACACTGACACACTGACGTTGCCTGTTGGGCTGTAGTTTGCCATGTTATGATTTGAGCATATTGTTTTATGCTAAATACGGTACCTGTGAGGGTTTCTGGACAATATTTGTCGTTGTTTTGTGTTGCTAATTGATTTCCAATAATAAATATATACATATATTTGCATAAAGAAAGCATATTTGCCCACTCCCATGTAGATAAGAGTATTAAATACTTGAAAAATCTCCCTTTCAGGTAAATATTGAACAGATAAAAAATGTGCGATTCGAACTTCGGTTGACAGCCCTAGTTTATAGACAACCCAGACTGCCATATTGGTCTGTATTCGTTTGTATGCAGAGGGTCACACAGGCGGAATCCGCGTGTTAATTACTCGTGAAATGCTTCATTTTAAAGGGAAATTTTAACATTTTAATTAGCTTCATAATGGATGCCGCACGCAGAGACTAATTAGTAGTGATTTGATTGACAGCAAAATAACTCTTTTATCCCCTCTCCCTCCTGCAGCTAACGGATCCATTCCGGCCCGTTCTCAGGGTGAGTGCTCGCTCCCCGTGGTGTCTCACTCTCCTGCACCCTCACACACACACACAATGATAGCCATAATGCCTTAAAGGGTTTTTGCTAATGGAGTAGATAGTGTCTTTAATTAAATGAGCGCTGCACTTGGAGGCAGAGTGTGCTAGTTTATACCACAACACAACAGTGTATCCCCTGCAAGAGGAAACGCTATTGACAGACTTTGCTCAGACATAGACGTGCATTCAAATCACAGCACACCGTGAAATTTAGCTTCTGCATTTAACCCATCCTAGTATATTAGGAGCAGTGGGCAGCTACTATACAGTGCCCGGGGAATAATTACACCCAGCTATAATTGCTATTCCTCTGTCACCATCATAGACCGTATCTTTTAAGTAATATGTGATTAAAGGTGCCAAATGTACCATAATTAAGTTATCAGTATGTCATTTGAGCATTCAAAATAGTTGTAGGATGCTCGAGGGTTAATGTGCATTGACAATATAGCTATATCCATAATTACCTTAAACAACAGACTGATGTGATGCATCCATATTTGTTTGCCTTTTCAGGCACTTCCATATTATTAAGCGCAAATGTGTATACCTATACTCAGAATTATTTTTTTTAATTATAGATGTAAAAATTTGACACACTTCACCACACAATTAGCTGTTTAATATGTAAATTAGTATCAGTAATGGTCTTACTGTCCTGTGTTTTTTGTCTTGAACCTACAGAAACCAGGGAAGTGGTGCGCCATGCATGTCCATATCGCCTGGCAGATATACCACCACCAACAGAAAGTAAAGGTGAGGACTCATCTGACTCCTCGCTCTGCTTTGTGCCATGCTAGTATTAACACAGTGTAAAGTTAATGGTATCCCAATTCGTGCTAGTCTTTATAGTACTGTTTTATACAGTAAATGATACAATCGCTACAGGAATGAGCCCTAAAACCCGGAAATGAGTTCGCATTTTAGCACTTCCAGTTCCCTTGTCTGGAAGTTTTTTGAATGGGTTTTTCGTTAGATGCCTGAAATAACAAGCTTAACAGATTTTAACGTTTTGCTCTACGATATAAATACGTCAGTAAATATTCCACTCATGACTTTTGAAGCCTGTATGTGTCTTAAAAAAGGTGGTTGCTAACAAGTGGCTAAATGAGACTACTAAACGTGATGACTCGTCCGCCTTTACAGCCTTGGTGACCGTGGTGTCGTTAGTTTATAGCCTAACGTTAGCTTTTTACTTCTGCCGATTACATTCACGCTTCGAAAATCACAGAAGTGGTGTTCATTTGTGAAGATTATCTTACTGAACAAAACACGTAAGCATCACAAATTTTTGTTTGCCACAGAGTTTATTTTCTGAAGTCCCTTTACAAAAAACTGTTCAAATAATTAAAATTGAAAACGTATGTATGGCTTCAGTGGTCATAACCATAATCACTTTTTGAGGTTATAATGAAAAGAAAGAAAAGGAGAGTGTAATTCAGTGTAGCCTGGCAGTCAGGGGGAGTCTCTCATCCCTAAAGGGTTAGGGTTTGAGTCCTGAAACACCTCAAACTGTCCTTGGGCAAGACAACCCTGAACCCTCTAGTCGCTGACTTACTGTAGAACTAAAAAATAACTCTTACCAACCTATAGTGTGTAAAGGGGTTTTACATGTGTTCTTCTCTGTCAATCTGCCGTCTTCTAGCAGCAGATGCAGGTCGACCCTCACAAGCTAGACTTCGGCCTCAAGCCCGAGTTCCTGAGTCGACCTCCGGGCCCCAGCCTCTTCGGCGCCATCCATCACCCCAGCGACTTGGCGCGGCCCGCCACACTCTTCTCTGCTGCAGGTGAGCGTGTGTGAGATCTCTGGTTAGAAAGATTGATTTCTGGTTAACAATGGTACTCTCTGACATACAGCAGCAGTCAGTCAATTCCCACTGTTTAGAGTGTCTGCTTATATTATTGTTATCTATATCCCTCTATCTCCCTATGTATCTATATCCCTATCTATATCCCCCTATCTCTATGTCTCTCTCTATATCCCTATCTATATTTATCTATCTCTCTATCCCTCTACTTCTATATCCCTCTATATCCCTATCTCTCTACTTCTATATCCCTATCTATCTATCTCTATGTCCCTATCTATATCTCTCTACTTCTAAATCCCTGTATCTCTATCCCTATCTATAACCCTCTACCTATCTATATGTCCCTATCTCTATATCCCTATGTCCCTATCTATCTCTATATCCGTCTATCTTTATCTCTCTACTTTTATATCCCTATCCCCATCTATCTCCCGATATTTTTCTACTTCTATATCCTTCTATCTCTATATCCCTCTACTTCTATATTCCTCTATCCTTATCTATATCTCTTTACTTCTATATCCCTATACCTATCTCTAGCTCTGTATCCCTATCTATATATCTCTATATCCCTATCTATATCTCTCTACTTCTATATCCCTATATCCTTATCTATATCTCTTTACTTCTATGTCCCTATCTATCTCTAGCTCTATATCCCTATCTATATCCCTCTATCTCTATATCCCTACCTATCTATCTATATCCCTCTACTTCTATATCCCTATCTCTATTTATCTATCTCTATATCCCTATCTATATTTCCCTCTATCATTATCACTATCTCTATCTCTCTACTTCTATATCCCTCTATGTCCCTATCTATATCTCTGTCCCTTTCTATCTCTAGCTCTGTATCTCTATATCCCTCTACTTCTATATTCCTCTATCCTTATCTATATCTCTTTACTTCTATATCTCTATCTCTATCTATGTCCCTATCTATATCTATGTCCCTATCTATATCTATCTACTTCTATATCCCTATGTCCCTATATATCTCTAGCTGTGTATCCCTAACTATATCTCTCTACTTCTATATCCCTAAGTATATCCCCTATGTCTTTCTCTATATCCCTATCTATCCCTATCTCTATATCTCTCTACTTCTATGTCCCTATCCCTATATCTCTCTACTTCTATGTCCCTATCTATCTATATATCCCTCTACTTCTATATCCCTGTCTTTCTCTATATCCATATCTATATTTATCTATCCCTCTATCTCTATGTCCCTATCTATATCCCTATCTATCTCTAGCTCTGTATCCCTATCTATATCTCTCTACTTCTATATCCCTCTATCTATCTCTATATCCCTATCTATCTCTATCTTTATCTCTCTACTTCTATATCCCTATACCTATCTCTATGTCCCTATCTATCTCTAGCTCTGTATCCCTAACTATATCTCTCTACTTCTATGTCCCTATTTATCTCTATATCCCTCTACTTCTATATCCCTATCTATATTTATCTATCCCTCTATCTCTATGTCCCTATCTATCTCTATGTCTCTCTACTTCTATGTCCCTATCTATCTCTAGCTCTGTATCCCTATCTATATCTCTCTACTTCTATATCCCTCTATCTATCTCTATGTCCCTCTACCTCTATCCCTATATCTCTCTACTTCTATGTCCCTATCTATCTCTATATCCCTATCTTTATTTATCTATCTCTATATCCCTAAGTATATCCCTATCTCTAGCTCTGTATCCCTATCTATATCTCTCTACTTCTATATCCCTCTATCTATCTCTATATCCCTATCTATATTTATATATCTTCCTCTACTTCTATATTCCTCTATATCTCTATATCCCTATCTATCTCTATATGTCCCTTTCTATCTCTAAATCCCTCTATCTTTATCTCTCTACTTCTATATCCCTCTACTTCTATATCCCTATACCTATCTCTAGCTCTGTATCCCTAACTATATCTCTCTACTTCTTTGTCCCTATCTATCTCTATATCCCTCTACTTCTATATCCTATCTCTATGTCTCTCTCTCTATCCCTCTATATCTATCTCTATGTCCCTATCTATCTCTAGCTCTGTATCCCTATCTATATCTCTCTACTTCTATATCCCTATCTCCCTCTACTTCTATATTCTTCTATCTCTATATCCCTCTATCTTTATCTCTCTACTTCTATATCCCTATACCTATCTCTATGTCCCTATCTATCTCTAGCTCTGTATCCCTAACTATATCTCTCTACTTCTTTGTCCCTATCTATCTCTAGCTCTGTATCCCTATACCTATCTCTATGTCCCTATCTATCTCTAGCTCTGTATCCCTAACTATATCTCTCTACTTCTATGTCCCTATTTATCTCTATATCCCTAAGTATATCCCTATCTCTAGCTCTGTATCCCTATCTATATCTCTCTACTTCTATATCCCTATATCTCTATGTCCCTATCTATATATCTCTCTACTTTTATATCCCTATCTCTACATCCCTATCTATATCTCTCTACTTCTATATCCCTCTATCTATCTATAGTTATCTATCTCCCTCTACTTCTATATTCCTCTATCCTTATCTATCTCTATGTCCCGTTCTATATCTCTGTATCCCTATCTCTATGTCCCTATCTATATCCACTTCTATATCCCTATCTACTCTCTATCTCCCTATCTATATTTATCTATCTCTATATCCCTCTATCTATATCCCTCTACTTCTATATCCCTATCTATCTATCTATCTATCTCTATCCCTTTATCCCTATCTTTATCCCTCTATGTCCCTATTTATCTCTATATCTATCTACCTCTATCCCTTTATCCCTCTATGTCCCTATCCATATTTATCTATCTCCCTCTACTTCTATAGTCCTCTATCCTTATCTATCTCTATATCCCTATCTATATCTCTTTACTTCTATATCCCTATCTTTATTTATCTATCTCTGTATCCCTATCTATATTTATCTATCTATCTTTCTCTATATCCCTCTATGTCCCTATCTATCTCCCTCTACTTCTATCTCTATATCCCTATCTATAACTCTATGTCCCTATCTATATTTATCTATCTCCCTCTACTTCTATATTCCTCTATCCTTATCTATCTCTATATCCCTATCTATATCTATATCCCTATCTATATCTCTCTACTTCTATATCCCTATATTTATTTATCTATCTCTATATCCCTAAGTGTATTCCTATCTATATCTATGTCCCTATATCTATATCCCTATCTATCTATATCCCTCTATCCCTATGTCCCTATCTATCTCTATATCCCTCTATCTTTATCTCTCTACTTCTATATCCCTATATTTATTTATCTATCTCTATATCCCTAAGTGTATTCCTATCTATATCTATGTCCCTATATCTATATCCCTATCTATCTATATCCCTCTATTCCTATGTCCCTATCTATCTCTATATCCCTCTATCTTTATCTCTCTACTTCTTTATCCTTATTTATCTATCTCCCTATCTATATCCCTCTACCTCTATGTGTAAGTAAGTGGACTTTGAGTTAGGATTGTTTTGTTTAACACTTACAATCAGCGGTTGATGGATGTTTCTGTGATGCCTTCTGTCTGTCCTTCCTCAGGTCCCACACACCCATCTGCAGGTCCTTTCATTCATCCACCCCACCATCCTGGAAACTTCCTCGCCCCAGCATCTCACTTAGGTAAGACGACCCTTCAGCTCTTCTCGGTCTCAAATCTGAAATAAGAAAATGAAGATGTGATGGATGCATGGTAACATGTGGTGTGTCCCTCCAGAACCTTTCGGTAGGCCTGCATCATTTGGAGGACTGGGAGCCCTCAGTTCATCTGCCTTTGGGGGACTGGGCAATCCAGCACTAAGTGAGTTTCAGGCTCATGAAAGATACTGTTGGTTACCATGCTATCACTGTTGGTTACTACTGCCTACAATCACTATGGCTGGAATACATGGTTACATGCATGGTTGCTGTTGTAATGTTCCCAATCTAGTAAAAGTAAAAGTTTTACAGTTATTTTTGCTCATGCTGTATAGGAACATCAGCAGAATCGAATTGAAATACCGATATTCACCAGTGCAAGTTGTCGAGATACGCATTTAACTTGTGTCCTGCGTGTTTTTCCACGTGTAGAAAACCTAACAGCGGCCAACTCTGTGTTCGGCCATAAAGATGGCCCCAACGCACAGCAGCACTTCAACAGCGGCGGTAACGGCGGCCACCAGGAGCCGTGGAACCGCCTGCACCGCACGCCGCCCTCCTTCCCCACACCGCCACCCTGGCTGAAACCCGGAGACTCTGAGAGGAGCACCTCGGCCAGCTCGCACGAGAGGGACCGAGACTCTGACAAACGGGACTCGTTGGTCAGTAAAGACGACAAAGACAGGTGGGTGTTGCTAAAAGTGACTACTCTAGCTCGAGTCCTGTTACCCCCCAAGAACATAAATAGATATTTTTTTAAAAAAGAGAGCGTTTGGGTACATATTTGGATTTTGTTGGATCAGATTTGTTATCTTTTTTTCTTTGTATACTATGTTGTAGCTTATTATTTCAATTTCAAATAATTTGGAATAAAAATGGAAAGATCAGTTAATCTATTGGTGAAAAGTTACTGGTACTGATGGGGGGACTTTCTTCATGCTTCTAGGGACTCTGTAGAGAAGCGCCATCAGAGCCATCCGTCCCCAGTCCCTGCCAACCCTATCAACCTCCTCGGTCACACCCGGCCTCCTGAGCACCACAGGAACCACCTGCCCCCTGCTTCTGGCGAGCCTCAAAGGGACAAGGAGAACAAGGCCAAAGACAGGGAGAGGGAGCACTCAGACTCCTGGAAAGACAATGGCACAGATGACCATAAGCTCAAAGACAACCAGCACAGCGACAAGGACACACCTGTCATACACGACGGCCGAGTGTCAGAGGACAAAGTGTCCAACAGGGGGACGCCGTCGCCCTACGTCCGGCAGACAAGCCTCGAACGTCCCAACGGCGGGCTGAGCAGGGACGTCCTGGAGAAAAAGACAGAGCAGCCATACGAGCACCAGAAGAAGAACAGTGAGGTGAAGGTGAAGGAGGAGCGGAAGGAGGAGCAGGATGGAGCCACAGAGAGGGCAAGTGAGCACCCAACACAGGCACCCTCCACGCCAAACCTCCACCCTCCCTCCTCAATGCCCATGGCCATACCCATGAGCATGGCTGGCGTCCACCCCATCAACAGCATCAGTAGTCTGGAGAGAACTCGAATGGTGGCGCCCTTCATGGGTATCAGCCCCATCCCAGGAGCTGACAGGTTCCCTTACCCTGCCTTCCACTGGGACCCGATGAGGGACCCCTACAGGGGCCTGGACATTCACAGACGGGACCCTTTGGCCAGGGACCTGTTGCTAAGGAACGACCCTCTGCACCGACTGGCAGGGCCTCGCCTCTACGAGGCTGAGCGCTCCTACAGAGACCGTGAGCCTCATGACTTTAATCGTGAGCACATCCACCCCCTGGCCCTGGAGCAGAGGAGGGAGCATGAGCGCGCCCATCTGGAGGAGCGTGAGCGCCTCAACATGCTCAGAGAGGACTATGAGCACGGGCGCCTCCACCACGCAATGCACCACCCTGCCCTCGACGGACACCTCCCACACCACGCCCAGGGCCTCATGGCCCCCGGACTCCCAGGCATGCACTACTCCAGGGTCAGTCCCTCGGCTGCAGCGGTGGTCGCAGCAGCAGCCGCGGCCACCGCCCATCAGAACGGTATCCTGAACAAAACACCACCCACCGCCTCTCTGAGTGCCCCGCCCCCTCTCATCCCCACACTGGGTGCCCGGCCCGGCTCACCCAGACGGACTACTCCCCTGGCCACAGATATCAGAGACAGACCGGCTCACAAAGACATCGAGGCTCGGTGAGCTGACCCTCAGCAGACTCAGTGCCTCACTAACACTGAACTCACACCAAGCACTTAGCTTTGGGCAAAGCAAGACTGTAACATAGCTGTGAATAACTTATGTGGGCGGCGACATGCCCACACAATGAATTGTTTTTGTATAAAACTACAAAGAGACAATAATCATGGGAAAAAAAAGATTTTTCAAAGATTTTTTTCCGATTTGCTCCAGCTTTTTGTGTGCATTCTTTCTCTTGTATAGCGAAGTGACGCGGGGCAAGAATGAACATTTTGGAATGTACAGGTACTTTAGCACTGACAGACAGCAAAGTGTGTAGATAATGTGTACAGTCGCTGTGCTCACTCGGTATGGAATTAAAAATCATGGTACAAATATGCAAAAGGGTGTTTTGAAAGCTTTACTTTGAACACATGTAAATAGAGGAGTATTACAGCAGTGATTCAGAATGTGCTTTTTGCTATTTCCTTTTTCTTTAGCTTTTTCGGTTGACGCAGCTGATTAGCATTGTACCAGAGACCCCATATTCAACTATGCAACAAATGTCTGGGCTCCTTTTCTGAAAGCTAGCCTTCTCACCACTACTGACTGTGTTACAATAACGGACAAACGGCTGTATTCTCTCCACAACTCAGACACTCATTGGGTCCATGCAAACAGACACAAGCTTTAACTGATCCACGCAGGTTGTAGGTAGCTATTTGGATTAAACAAAAATAATGACTTTCTCAAATATGATCAATTGTGGTGACAATCCTAGGAACAGTTGATGGAGGTATTGCATCTCAAAGATTTTCAATGTAAAAAAGCCAGCAGCACAAATGTCAACTCTCTTTTCTTCACTCAGTTATCACCAGTCTCGTTCTGGGGAGAATGCAGCACATTTAACACCATGACAGCACATCTGCCCTATTGAAGGAGTGTAAAGTACATGTTTTGGAAATAGGTTCTGTTGGTCAAACAGTGTATTTAAGTGCTTTCCTGAGTTGTTGTACCTACAAAATCAAAAAACAAAAAAAGCAAGTCTAAACTATGGACAGTTTGTTTCTAATGAGCAGAGATCTATTTTAGTAGTCCACTGAAGGTTTAGTTGTGCGCTTCAAACTCTGTGATATCATGTCGTGCAGTGTTTTTTAATCCAACATAAAATGTCCACCGGAGCCATAGTGGTTAGTCGATGCGTATTGCAAAAAGATTGTTAAATGAGATTTTTTTTTTTTTTTTTGCTGTTAACCATGTACAGGGAAAAAAAGTGAAGTCTTTCTAGATCATGTACAAAAATGAGAAAAAAAAAATGAAGCGACTGAATCTTCAGCATGCTCCTCATTTAAACTTGTGTTATGTAAATTGTGCCATGTTATTAAAAAATGTGTACTAACCCTGTCTGTGGGGCTTTTATTCCTCCACCTACACCTGCTGAGCTGAGTAAACAGACCTATATTTCTTTTTGACACTACGCTTACACAGTTAATGACTTTCCACATTAGACTCCCATGGAGGATAAACTACCTTGGGTACCACTCTCGCTTGCATCCTAAGTATTTATTTAAGAGTGCTACTGATTATGTAGTTATAAAGTAGATATGAGGATTTTGTCACTTGATATTCACTTCTAATCATGTTTCATCATTCGCCTGAAGAGCCACAAGATGAAAAATGTCAATCTCACATCTGCTGCACCAGTAGGTGCTGACTTGCTAGAAAAATAGCTTGGTAACGCTTAAAACCGTGGAAACATCATGCATCACGCCACATCAGCTCCTCGGACAAGTGAGGGCTTGTGTTCGGCTCAATAACAGCGCTTTAAACATCAGCAGGCCTCACTGGTGAATCATGGCACGGTACTTGTGTATTCATCAGAGGATGCGAGAGTTATTGACATTCCCATTACACTGAATAACCACAGCATTCATGCACCCCTCTCTGATTGATGTTTAGCACCGAAGCACCCAGGTCACGCATCAATCAAACATTGGCTCGATCCGTCACTGGTGGGAAATGTGGATAGCCTGTATTTTTCCTCCTGCCAAGTAAATGCCTCCTGCTCCAGGGACCAACACAAATTTTCCCTTCAGACTTGCATTAAGTGCTGTTAGTGCAGAATGTGGTAGTTCAGGCTCTGGACCAGGAGAGGGCGCCAAACTGCTTGAAATACAAACTTGTAACACAAAGGCCCTCATAACTGCTGCAAGACAGGAGGTGATGATGATATGACAATCTAACCTTGGTCTGCACGTAACAATTATTTTCATTAAAGCTGCAATGATGAGTCAATTAATCAATTAGTCAATCCACAGAAAATTAATCAGCAACAATTTTCATAATCAATCAATTTAAGCATTGGTTCCAGCCTCTCAGATGTGAATATTTTCTGGTATTCTTACTCTTCTATAATAATAAAAAAACATTTAAGTCATTTTTCAAGCTCCAATTATTGTCTGGTTTAAGCCTCCTACAGGATTTGCTGCATTTCTCTGTTTTGTATCACTGTAAATTGAATATCTTTGGATTTTGGACTGTTGGTTGGACAAAACAAGACATTAGAAACATTACTAAGGGCTCTGGGAACTTGATTATTTTCTGATACGGACTAAACAGTTAATCAAGAAAATAATCGGTACATTAAATCATTGGTGATTAATCTGCTAATAATATTATTATTATTATTATTATTATTATTCAAATAATCATTTAGTCAAAATGATCAGAAAATAGTGAAAATGCTGATTTCAATTTCTCCAGAGTAAAGCTGAAATATTCAACTTGCATGTTATGCCCAACAGTTTATAATTAGGGCTGTCAATCGATTAAAATATTTAATTGCAATTAATCGCATGATTGTTTATGGTTAATCGTGATTAATCGCAAATTAATTGCACATTTTTTTATCTGTTCAAAATGTACCTTAAAGGGAGATTTGTCAAGTATTTAATACTCTTATCAACATGGGAGTGGACGAATATGCTGCTTTACACAAATGTATGTATATATTTATTATTGGAAATCAATTAACAACACAAAACAATGACAAATATTGTCCAGAAACCCTCACAGGTACTGCATTTAGCATAAAACAATATGCTCAAATCATAACATGGCAAACTGCAGCCCAACAGGCAACAACAGCTGTCAGTGTGTCAGTGTGCTGACTTGACTATGACTTGCCCAAACTGCATGTGATTATGATAAAGTGGGCATGTCTGTAAAGGGGAGACTCGTGGGTATCCATAGAACGAGGCTAGGACGATTCACCTATCTCCCGATTCGATACTATCACGATACTTGGGTGCCGATTCGACATGTATTGCGATTTCTAACTATTTCGATTCGATATTAAAATGAATCATACACTTCTAAGGACTTTAACTTTGTAAAATATCTAAATTGATACATTAAAATGTTTGATTTTTCAGCATGCATGTAGTCAGAGATGTCCTGAAGTCAAATATATGAGTCATTGTCAGGAATTATTTATTAATGTTTTTCCAGCAACCCAAAAATCAAAGATTAAAGACATTTCTTACTGACTTTTATAATTAAAAATATGTTAGCTACTATCATAGAAAATGAAGACAAGAAGCAGATCTTCACATTTCAGAAGCTGGAACCAGAAACTGCCTGCTGTCTTTGCTTGACAAAATGAAAATTAAGTGATTACTGTTGCATTACTGTTGTTCTGTCAATTGACTAATAGATTGATCTACTAATCATTTCAGCTCTCATCTCACCGTCTCTGTAAAAACTAACTCCTTCCAGCCTGGTCAGTGGTTAAGAGGCCATCTACATGCAGATATGTGGTTTACCTTAGTCATGAGATCTACCTCCAAACTCTGCATCCCAGCTAATGTGTTCTCCCTTCAGCCAGAGCTGCTGGCTGCTTCTTTCAGCTATTTCTGGAACAGCCTATAATCTAAGCACCGGCAAACACAATCATAAACTGTCTGATAAAACTGCTTTTGAATGTTGCTACAAATCCTTCCTCCACTGGACAGAACCTGGCTTTTCAGCCTCCACCGCAGGTTTAATGCATCTAAGCTTCTTCCCTCGATATGCCTCGTCTGCCACGTCCTGCCAGGGCACAGGGACAGCGTAGGGCCAGGGCAACGCTCAGATAAGGACAAACGGGAGGAAACGGATGCGAGTGAGAAACCACACGAGACAAATACAGAAACCAACTACTATCGGATTAAAATAACAACTGAAAAATCCTTCAAGTCTCATTATTTTGCGGTAAAAGGCGCAAAAACTGAGCATCCAGTCAGTTTATTCACACCAATTTCATTTTGCTCAAAGCTACGCATTCAGCCTGAGTGGTTATAATTACCCTAAACTGCAGATTTAGTCGTTATCAAGAATCAAGTGAAGATAGTGCCTGAAAGCTATAGAGAGGCATTAGCCTGCAAAGAGAGACACTATTCAGTGTGCAGACAGACAGACAGAGGCCTCTGATTAATGAGGTCTGACAGCAGGGTGTCTGATGGGGTTTCAGTGCAAATGGGATCCTGTGAATGCAACTTCTTTATCAAACAACACCCTGACAACTGACAGCAACAACAACAGAGAGGACTGATGAGTGAAAACACAACAAAGTCAGTCAGCTACTCTGGTGTTTTACAGATCAGGAAGTGATGGATGGTTTTACTCCACGGATTACAGAGGTTTCATGTAGTGAAAGCTCGACACTGATCCAACTAAAAACTCTCAATTAACTTCTTAAACAACAAACAAATAAACAACTAATAATAATAATATAGTAGCAAGCAATTACGATGCCAATTCTTTTAATCAATCAACGAATCCCTCGGAGGAACCTACCTGCAGTCAGTGTTAATTTCATTAACCAAAACTATGACGATATATGTCCGTCAACGACTAAGACGAGACGATGACGAGACGACACTAATGTCATTAAACACTAACGGTGAAAATATCAAACATGTAATATCATTGATGAAAACAGACAAGACTAAAATGTAGTTTAAAAACATTTAAACTTGACCAAAATCTCTCTTTATTTGTGTCACCTTGTACCTGCTCTTCCCCTCCCTCTGACGCTCTCTCTCTCTCTCTCTGTCTCACACAAACAACGCGCTGTGGCGGCGGCGCTCAGTCAGTCTCTGTCCTTCTCGTCTCACACCTCAATCCTGACTAGTGCTACTATGATGCATAAAGTTGGCGGTTTGCGAGTCGGGGTCGGGTGGTTGAGTTTTTACATGTTGGGTGGGCGGATTGGCTCTCATAACGGACTGAACAACGCATCATTAATGAGCAAAGTCAGGAGGACTCGGACTAACTGCAAAGCTGCATTCTTAATCATTCAACCTGGGTTTTTTCATCAGATAATAAGATAAAATTTTATGTGAAATGACTAAAATTACTGAAATGTTCAATATAATCTGATGACTAAACAGGACTAAGATTAATTAAAAAAAGAGCTGATAAAAATTGAGAGAAAACATTTTGACTAAAATCAAATGGCTTTTCGGTGACTAAAACTTTTAGAGTTGTTTTCGACTAAAACTATGAAGGATAAAAATAACTAAAATGTGACTAAAATTTATAAGCATTTTCGTTTTAAGATTAAATCTAAAAAATAGCTGCCAAAATTAACACTGCCTGCAGTTAGATATACATTACAAAATTCTGTGAATTCAAATCATTGCTGCAGAACGGTGTGTTCTCTCTTCAGGCTGCTAATGTTTTTAGATATTTTACAATCTCGAAGCCTCAAACAGTTATTGTTTTAGATTGGTGTTATTCTTTTTTATGGTTTTAGACAGCTCTTGGTCTGTTTTAAGATGCTAACTAGGTTGGTTTGTAGTCTTTTGTGTATTACAAATTGTATTCATGATTTCTAATTCCAAAATTGTGGTGTACTGTATATTGTGCTATCTGTCTTATGTTGTTTGTAACTTAATGTTATTGCTGCCTTTCTTCTTCTTCTTATTTAGGCTTTCTTGGTTTAATAAAAGGTAAATGAAAGTAAATAGAATAAAAACTTTGTTTGGTCTACAAAATGTCAGAAAATAGTGAAAATGTGCATCACATCTCAGTCTTCAAATTACTTATTCTGTCCAACCTACAGTCCAAAAACCAAAAGTATTCAATTTGCAATCATAGAAAACCAGCAAACAACGAGATTTTGAAAGCTGTAGTCAGTGATTTTTTGGCATCTACGCTTTAAAGGGGAACACCACCCAAATTAAGAATTCCTATATATTATTTCCATGGCCTAGTAAAGTTCAGTCAATATCTGTGAACATCAGCTGCTCTCTGTCAAAGCCAGAAACCAGAGAAGTCTCAAACTTGTGATGTCATAGGGTATAAAGTCTGGAGCTGCTCCATAGACGATGAATGGGAGACCCACAGAATGATTGTTTTCTTTTTTATACCCAAATGAGCTTTATTCTATTGTAGTGTTGTCAGTTGTGAAACAGAAAATGTTCCCGTATACTCAGATCATTCCTCTGGGTGCTCTCAGTGTCATCGAGAACATCTCCCAATTCATTGTCTATGGAGCAGCTCCACACTTTATACCCTATGAAATCACAAGTTTGTGTTTTAGCACTCTAGCTTTTCGATTTGTGAGAGAGTTAATCATGTTTACTAATATTTTGGACTGTCTTGGACCATAGGAATAATAGGTATGACTGTTGAAAATGTGTAGTTCCCCTTTAAAGAATTACCTAAATTATTATTCTTTTATTAAAAGTGTTGCAGATTTATTTTCAGTTGATTGAATCATTTCAGCTCTACTATTTTATTAGAACTGTTTGCTGCAGTTTAATGGCCAGCCTGGGTGTGTTTTGTACTAAATAAGATGTGTTGTACTAAAAACAAAAATCGAGTTCAATGTTTTGAAAGACAGCACTTTCTTAATAGCTTGAGGGGAATCACTAAGACAATGAGGGAATATTTTGTTATTGTTAATAACTCTACCACGATGCTGTTAAACCTGAAAACCTCATTCACGACCTTATTGACTTTGACACCTGAACACTCAATACCGTGTACCTCTGGTCATGTAAGTAGCTTTTTGAACACAAGGTGGCGTCAGTGTACACTCCTACACTGTGCGCTGAGACAAAAGAAGCAACAAAGAGTTTCGGTGGATGGATGCTGTGCAGCAGGTAGTACACACAGAGGCACTGTCATCTCATTTGGCCGGGGAGAGGAGAACCAGTTTGGCAGGTTGACTTCCTCTGACCAGCATCATATGCTTGGTATTTTCCTGGTTTAAAAAGGAGCCCTCGTCATCACACAATCTGTCAAACAGGAAGAGCAGCATGGCGTGTTAGACACGACACTCCTTTGGGTGTTTGAACTCAGCTAAGAAGCAAATAAAGCCACGGTCCTCACTTGTCAGCTGTCTGAACCCTGAAGCCTGGAATTCATCCCAATACTAGAGAGATAATAATAGTGAGTCATCTGTCTCATAACTGGTGGCACACCTCTCGCTCTCTGCCTCTGAGCTCACATGATATCAGCAAACAAGAACATCTGACGTCTCGATGCTATTGTAAACAAAACCTGTTTCCGGGAACCGACAAGTCTCTGGGTTATGAAAAGGATTATACACCATAAGAGGAATAAAACTACCTGGTATACACCTACAGAGATTCACCATCCCTTTCTAATCATACGTACTGTACATGTCCTCCATCAGTTTAATATTATGTATAGTACAATGCACTGGCTCTGGCTAATACACCTCCCTTTCCCCTAGAAAAAAAGGCAATTATGTGGGAATGCTCACAGTCTTTTCTCCCTGCTGACAACAGTTCTAATCACATCCAAACAAACACACTCAAACGCTCCTAAAAATACTTTCCTGTTTATAAATGGGAAGGCATCCCATTCTCAGTGGTAAAATTCCCCTGGTGTTTCCACTCTCCTGAGAAAAAAGCCTATAAACACAAGCCTATACCAGTACCGCTGTCGGTTCCTCTACTGGGATTAAGCTGATGCTCAGGCCTCTCAAACAGGGTTCATTCATTCATCATTAGTTGAATCATCGGATGTTAAATTCTGGAAAGGATGAGATCAAAAGAGCAAGAGCTGGCCTCAAAATATGAAACGCTGTATTAGCGCACGCAGAGGATCCAGCCCTCCACTGAACCCGGGGAAATTAGCATAAGGCTTTAGACGTATGTATCCAATAATCTGTCACACTGACTGCTCACAGTGGTCAGAATGAGACGAGCTGGTCCGGCTGCTCTGTTAGAGCCCCATTGTGAGGAGAATATGGGGCATGTTTGCTTAAACTACTATGTAAACGTAGTCCGACGCCACGTTGAGGCCGACTACAGCTGTACGCCCCTTTCCAAAATATAGATGTGTTTTATTGACTCTAATGGATTCTTTTGATCCTAGGGATGCACCGATACTGACTCAAACAGCTGGATTGGGTATCGGTGACAATCAGGCCGATCTATTCAATTCAGTTCTATGTTTATATACTATATACATTAGATACTGGAATTTTAATTCCTGTTTACGTTTTGACCAATTTGTTGCTGCATTAAAAGGTTTACACTTGAACTGTAGTTCCTGTCAATTTCTATCTATGTATTGTCACATTTTGTTTAATAAAGTTAGGAAAGCAATGTTTAAGTCAAGCCTGATGTTGCCTTACACATGAACGAATGATCCCAGTCACTTCCACACAGTGAGGCATACAGCTTATTAATTAAATACTGGTATCAGATTGGTACTCGGTATCGCCTCTCGGTATCAGGACTGATAAAGTTGAATAGGTGCATCCGTATTTGATCCTCACATCACTGTTCATACTGTACATGTGTTGTTTGAGGTAATTGAGAGGATGCCTTAGGCCCTCTGAAGGATGACTTGCTAGGGCTGTCGCAATAACCGCAATGTTGCAATACCGTGCTACTGACAAGCCAACCGCAGGAGATGGCGAGCAACCGCCACAACCGCTATGTTCACATTTGTTCTTTTTTTAATTCTTTGAAATGGGAGCGCTGCATATTTACACCATGCTACAAAGGCCCGCAGCGTGACGAGGCGCTGAGCGTCTATTCTGCGCTGAGCGCTGCACGTTTGGTGATTTTTCTGGACGGCAAGAATTGAAAAATGTTCAACTTTGGGGAAAAAGCTGCACTCGTCACCGTCACTTTTTACCTAGCCGTGCAATCACAATGGAGGAGGGGCGAGACAAATACCACAAAGACCTACAGTCACATCCTACATGTAGGCTACAAGTGTTGAACAACAACAATAATGGAGGAGAACCACAGCGTTTCAGCTGAAAAAACACTGCGCCTCATTGCCCAACAATAAAACTTATATAGCACTAAAATCTGGATAAATGAAGTAATTTGCAAAAAAACTTTTAAAAAATAAATTGGCAATAATACTGCATCCTGCACTGTTGATCATTATCATTCATCATTATCACCACAGGGCAAATTCCTTCACCGTGACAGACCTATAAGATCCTGCACTGATGGAACACTGGAGTATCTGAAGATGCCACAACGCACACTATAGCGGTGGTTATCAAACTTTTTCTGTCATTCCCCCCTTTGGAGGAAGAAATGTTCTCATGCCCTCCTACCGCCTTCATTATTATTCATATTTAGGCTATATAGTTGTATAGCTGCTACACCGCCCCGTTACAGGTGCGTACGGGAGAGAAACAGTTTTTAACTGCAGTGAAACTGTTGTTTTTGAAAGGCTGAACGACGAAAAATATGGACTGAAGCAGAATATTTAGTTGGATAAAAACATGTAGTCAATTTTGGAAATAACACAATCTCTCTTTTTTCAATAAATTTTGGACTGAGGCAATTACAGAGAGGGACAGAGCGCCGTGTCGCTCGCTCTGTGTGTGTTTGAGAGAGCGGAGGGAAGAGAAGGTGGAAGGTGGGCTAATGTTTCTGTAAGTTTAATAATAATTAGAATGTCAACGTTATGAATGAAGCTTCGAACTACTCGGTGCGGCCCTACTTCGTGTTTTCTGATTACCGTCAGATGAGCACGTTGTCTTGTTCGTCTCCGAAGCATCGTCTGTTTTTCTTTTTGTCCCTGTCAAATATCTGTCCATTCTGTAAACCTACAGACTACCTGTCTGAATGAACACCATCGCTACCGTGGATGCATAAAGAGACGATTTGCTGACTGTTCCGCCGTGAAAAAAAATTCTGACATCAAAACATTAATTGCGCGTCACGTGCGCCCCAGCTATCATGCCGCCCCACAGTTTGAGAACACTGCACTATAGTAAGAGGCTGGAAATACATTATAGAAGCTGTGTGTCATAACATACTTGAATACATACAGCCGATGGAGAAAACACTTGGGTGTTGCCTTTCTGTAGGCAGGAATGAAAACAGGAATGTTCTCACACAGCGATGACCTACAAAAGACAAACACGCAGCTACACTGTGACAGAAGAAAGCAGATAACAGTTGTTCATCACAACTGATTAAGGAGATAGCCTTTCTGTTTAACAGCTCTCTGGAGTCCTTCAGACACGTTGCATTTTACTACTCCTACTTGTTATGTATCTTGCTTCTCAAAGAAGACACTCAAGGTTCATCATGCTGCCCCAGATATTATCTCACCATGGAAACAACGCAACTTAATCCTATAGGTTTTATTTTCAGCAGCAGGACGGTTTAGGATGACCTTCACCCACCCGATGCAGCAGGGCCTCATTAGCAGTGAGATTCAGACAGATGAACTTTAATTATTGCAGTTGTTCTTCCTGAACCAGAACATTACAGTCAGCCAACTCACGTGGAACCAGAGGTGGAGTTTTGATTTCAAAGGTCCTCAAAGTAGGGGGTAACTACTTAAAGGAACAGTGTGCAGCATTTAGGGGGCTCTATCAATCTAGAAAAGGAATATAATATTAATAAGTATGATTTCTCCAGTGTATAATCATCTACATAGGGAACGGGTCCTCTCTTCACAGAGCCGGGCGCCATGTTTCTACAGAATTAACCCCCGCCGTCACTCCACTCAGCAGCAGGGAAACAAGACATGGGAAACTTCTGTTCGTCTTGAGGAGCTGCAGCATTTATTTCTGCACAAACTGCAACTTCCACTGTACATTCACTTGATATTCTCAGAGCTAAACTAACTCTGTCCTCAACTAACTCTTGAAATAGGTGCATCATGTGCTGTAAATTAAAACTGTGCCATAAATAATAAAACCACTGCAGAACATGTTACACACGCAGAGATTAATTACAACAACAAACCATATTTAAGCAAGAGAAAATCATTCGGCTGAATTTGGCTGCTGGATCGTTTGTTTATTCGCCCCAAACAGGCAATGTACCAACAGTACAGACATTAGCTATCTGTAAGCTAACTAGCAACAGACAGAGCGACCATGCGTGTTTGTTTGTCATACTAGTGATTGCAATGCATGCAGCCTGTAGTTTATAGTCTACAGCTGCTTTTATCTAGATCAAACAGTCATGACGTGCAAAAACACATAACTGTATGCCCGTGGTGATAGCAAAGGAATGTCTTTGTGAAACTTTAACGTTTATTGCAACCGAATAATCACAATTGTGGCCCAACAAGTGCAAGTGGCTGCAAGTCGCAGTTTAGTAGCAGGCATGACATTTACATGATACAGGCAGTACTATTGTTTCTGATAATGGGTTTGGTATGTCTAATATCCTTGTTTATAATCAAATCACAAGAAAGGAAAATGAGCTCAGCTGCTACAAGAACTTCATTCACAATAGATCCCAATCCAACACACAACACAGGCCCGAGGCCTACTTACAGCCATGCTATACCAGCAGCTGCATAGCAGCATAAACTAGCAGACGACATTTCCACCTAAGAGACAGCAAAAATATCCACAGCAGTTTAAAAAAATTAAACCAACTTCACCTCGGTAGTTTACACTGGGTTAATAAGAACCTCTCAAACCAACAGCAACAACTCAGAAAAGCCACAAAACCAATTTCAGTACATGTATCTACCCACTACACTTACCAACAGCATGAAAACATCACAATGCACAGTCAAATGACAAAGACTACTTACAAGCATGTTAACAGCAGCTAGCATAGCAGCAGAAACTAGTAGACATTTCCATCCGAGAGACGGCAACAAATATCCGCAACAGCAATAATATCAGCACACAAGCACTGACAAAACAGCCAAGACATTGCCTCATAATAAAGCATAAGCAACACTTACCTAGTTGGAGGTGAAGTGAAGTGGTGACCCGGGATCTCGACGGAGAATCGATGGCTGACATTGGTCCTGGGCCTGCAGGGAAAACGTGCATGTGTTAGTGTCTGTTTGAACATACCGCCCCATAACAGATGCATTGGATATATGTATGAATGCATACTAGCCCGTTTGTTAAGACTTATTTCTGTGATGTAAGAAATACCAGAAATCACTGTGAAATTACCATAAAAGTTGCTGTTAGACAGCTGTAGACCACATTAATAAGCTGTCTGACTGCTGTTGTTCTGCTGTTCTGCAGGCATGACATTTACGTGATACAGGCAACCGATAATACTGTATGTGTTTGATATGTCTAATATCCTTGTTTATATTTAGAAACTAAACTGTAATTATAATGATTTATGGATGGGTTATAGAAATGTTTTTTTTGGCATTATGACTGTATTATTCTACCTGCTCTGTGCCCCAGATTCCCTAAGGGTTTTTTCACAAGCTAACAGCTGTGAAAGTTGTGAGAGGATGTCCAAGACACATGAGAGGTGGTTACTTACAACCATGTCAACCATGTTAACAGCAGCTAGCATAGCAGCAGAAACTAGTAGACATTTCCATCCGAGGGACAGCAAAAACATCCCAACAGCAATAATATCAGAACACAAGCACTGTCAAAACAGCCAGGACATTGCCTCATAATAAAGCATAAGCAACACTTACCTAGGTGAAGTGAAGTGGTGACCCGGAATCTCGACGGAGAATCGATGGCTAACATTTGTCCTGGGCCTGCAGGGAAAACGTGCATGTGTTAGTGTCTGTTTGAACATACTAGCCGGTTTGTTAAGACTTATTTCTGTGATGTAAGAAAGACCACAAATTACTGTGAAATAAAATAAAAGTTGCCGTTAGACAGTTGTAGACCACATTAATAAGCTGTCTGACTGCTGTTGTTCTGCTGTTCTGCAGGCATGACATTTACGTGATACAGGCAATACTGCTGCTTCTGATAATATGTGTCTGGTATGTCTAATGTTCTTGTTTATATTTGGAAACTAAATGATTTACAGATGGGTTATAGAAATGATTTTGTTTGTGCATTATGACTGTATTATTTTACCTGCTCTGTGCCCCAGATTCCCTAAGGTTTTTTTTCACAAACTAACAGCTGTGAAAGTTGTGAGAGGATGTCCAAGACACATGAGAGGTGGTTTGATGTACATTCATAAATGAGCAAGCTATTGAAATTACAACCTTGAAATATGCATTATTACATTGATTGATGATTAGTTTTTTTTTTTTTTTAACAAACTCATAGACGTGGCATGTTTAAGGACTGTCACTCTCTGTGATGCTCTCTGTTTTGAGATTTTGTATGTTGAAAAACAAAACAGTTATTGAAGATTGTAGATTGAAATGGCTCATATTGCACTTTAATGACGGTCCCTAACTACGCCTATAGTGACAGGCCCGTTGGACAGACATTCAGTTCTTTGTGCTCTATTTTTAAAGGTACTGATTTTAAAACATATTTGACTATGATTGAAAACTTAAAACTCAAAAATTCTAAATTGACTAAAACTATTAAATTGTTTAGACATTTCAAATTTATTCCAATTGTTTAGCAGACCCAGAATGTTTTGTTTGTTTGTTTATTTTGTTTTGTTTCGATTCATCTTTTCCTTTCCTTACAGTTTATTTGTTGTATAGTTTATAATTTATTTTTATACTGCATAATTGTAATGAAAAATCTGAACATGCGAATATATTGTATTGAACTTTTGAAATAAAGGATTATAAAAATAAATAAATAAATAATAAAGTTCTTTGTGCTCAACTACATCTCCATGTTTGGTGATTTTGAGTTGATCAACACTGTCAAACTTCCTAAATTAGCTCTGCAAAACATCCCAAAACTGGGACAAATCGAGGATTTGACAATGTCAAAAACTAAACCAACTTCACCACCGTAGTTATAATATACTCTGCTATATATTAATATACTTTTCTATATTTGCACTATTTGCACCATTGGCACACTGTCACTTCAGTGCTGTACTTATGTTATCTTATTTTTATTTTATTTCACTTTATTCTATTTGATTGTATCTTTTTTTTTTTTTTTTTTTTTAAGGTGTATTGGTGTTGGGACTTGTTGTCTAAGCTACTGGATGCCTAAATTTCCTTCGAGATCAATAAAGTATCTATCTATCTATCTATCTAGTTTACACTGGGTTAATAAGAACCTCTCAAACTAATGGCAACAACTCAGGAAAGCCACAAAACCAATTTCAGTGCATGCATATACAGTCTACAATAATCAACAGCATGAAAACATCACATCACAATCATATAACAACAAAAGAAAACGAGCTCAGCTGCTACAAGAACTTCATTCATAATCATAACAACAGACCCCAATGAACCAGGCCCGAGGCCTACCTGCAGCCAGGCTAACAGCAGCTAGCAGAGCAGCAGAAACTAGCACACACTTCCACCGGAGACAGCAAAATATCCCCAGCAGCAACAATGCTAGCACACATGCACTGACAAAACAGACAAAACATTGCATCATAATAATGCATAAGCAACACTTACGTAGGTGAAGTGAAGTGAAGTGGTGACCCGGAATCTCGACGGAGAATAAAGCTCACATTGGTCATTAGCCTGCAGCCTGCAGCCCGCCATGTGTTTGAATATACTTCTCCATAACAGATGCATTGGATATACTGTATGTGTGTATTATACTAGCCTGTTTGGTAACACTTATTTCCGTGATGTAAGTGACTGTAAGACTGTAAGTGACTGTGTAGGTACAGTAAAAGTTGCTGTTCGCCAGTTGTAGACAAACATTAACGAGCTGCCTGACTGCTGCTGCTGCTGCACGTCATGATGACGTAGGGATTCACCTGTCCCGTCATGATGACGTAGGGATTCACCTGTCCCTTGACTCACTGTCTGCGTCCCTAAACCCCAAATTTCAGTTTTGATCAAATTCCAATTTTTCATGTCTTGAACTGTCTGCAGCCAACAATGCTGCTGCAGGGACACACTAAACGGAACATATCTGCAAATATATAGAGATAAATCATATTATGTGGTTATAATACCTGGGCTCAGACAGGTTTTGAAATTAAATGAAATCCATCATTTTTTTAGATGACCAACATAAATCTCTGCTGAGGATCCACTGGAGTTTTCTTAACACCCAGTGGCTCTCAGGCCTAGATTCCTCATTAACATATTAGGTATACAGGGTGCGGACAAATTAACAGGAACTTTTTAAGTATTATATAGACCAGCAATTCATAAAATGTGAAGCTTATAATATTTACTATCTTATTCAGACATCATCATGATCATTTTTATGTAGTATAGTTTGTAGTATATATTGTAAGGTGTTCCTGTTATTTTGTCCACCCCCTGTACCCAAGCAACACTATTGTGAAACCGGTATAGGAAATGGGATTAAAATGTAACGATTAAATCTATTATATTAACTCTATTAGAATTAAATTCTCTTCAGTTACTTGAATTCCCTGCAAATCCAGATTGATGATTTCTATGGGAATTGCACAGCAATTCATAACTAGAGAATGCAGTTTCTGAAGAAATGGCCGTGGCATTGAGGACACATTTATGATGAAAACAAATATGTATGAAGAGTGAAGATTGTGGGAGAGAGAGGAAGTTGAAGAGGAATTTAACAGCTTAACCAAAGGGTATAGAAGCCAAGAGATGAGACTCAGATGTTTGTTTTGACAACAGTCGCAGCCGCCGTTTTGGACTGAAAACAATTTATATTTATAATAACCTTATTGTTCAACACAGGTCATTTCAGTAGAATGTGACAATAAAATAGAAATCATTTTGTTTTACTTTTGTGCACTTTTTAGGCGGACGTTTTACTGGCGTCCGGCAAGGAGGGTGAAAAATGGAGATGTCATGCATCATCAACGCGTTATATCTTTGGGGTACAACA